>JAXQJQ010000001.1:577276-1177276 GCA_037042055.1 Penicillium sp. S103-07
GGGGGCCGCGGGCCCCCCCCCCCCCCCCAAACAACACGCCGAGGATACCCGATGGGACGGGAGAGAAACAGAAAAACAAACCCAGAAGATAGATCACTGTCGCACCGGTCCGCAGTACAATCCGTCAATCAAGGCGGGCAGAGCGGTCAATCCTCGTCTTCCGTCTCTGTGTTGGTGTCGCTGGTATCGCCCGCGTCGCCGTCGGTGTCACTCTCCTCGCTGGAGGAGTCGGAAGGCCTCCTGGTCTTCTTCTTCGGGGCTTGACCGGTCTTGAGCGCGTGCATCTGGCCGGCGATGGAGTCTGGAAATGAGGGTCAGTGATGTTGACAAAGAATACAGAAAGGCGAAAAAAACGAGACTTACCCTCATCAGGTTCGCTGATTTCGTCCTCCTCGTCCACGGTTGCTGCCTTGGCCGGGTCGTCAATGTGCAGCGTAATCTCCATCTTGGTGTCTAGGCCCAGATAGCTGTCGCAGACCATGTGCATGACGAAAGTGAAGTCGCCCTCCTGCGGAGGAGCCTGGAACTGCATCTTGAGGGTCTGAACGTTAAATGTGGGTTTGCCGGCTTCGTCGAGGATAGGCTTGTCGAATGTGGTGAATGTGAATGGTGGAACGGCCATCTTGCCCTGCTTGGCATCGGCCAGGAAGATGTGCCAGCGAGGAGAATGGTCACGAGCCAAGTACGGGGCGTGGGCGAGAGGCGGCTGGATGGTTTCCACCTTGCTCTCGACCTTCTTACCGTCGACGAGCTTGGTGGCACGGTTCTTGGCCGGCTTGCGGCCCATCAGGGCGTCAAGGTCATCCTCATCCGGATCAATGTCTTCCAGGTCGAGCTCGTTCACTGCCGGCACCTCGGTGCAGCCAGGAGGGATAAATCGAGCCTTCACCACCAGTTGTACCAGACTGCTAGGAGTGATGAACTTCTCTCCCATGACCTTGAAGAATGCCCTGGAGACATCCAGTGCGGGCAGTTGCCGTGCAACCGAGACGGCATCAGTGTACTGCTTCTCAGACAGGAGACCAGCGCCTACGGTGAGGCTGCGCCTTTGTTGCTCAGGCATCTTCATGAACTGCTGAACTGTAATGTGTTCCTTGGTGTGCTCGCCTTCCACGGACCTAACCACGGCGTCGGTGAAATTGGGGAGTTGCATAAGAGGCGACGCACCCGGAACCAGCGCCTGAATCAAGTTCTGAGAGGTCTGGAAAGCACCGAGAATTGGTCGAAGGTTGCCGAAAGCCAGAGCGATCGCAGTAAAGGCCTCACCCAAGGAAAGAGCAATAGGAGCGGCCTCATATTTCTCGGCGTCGAGAGTAGCATCGTCAAGGTCGATTCTGCCCAAGTAAGCCCACAGCAAAGCCAGAGCCTTTCGTCGAGTTGTGTTGTCCATCTGCTTGATGGTCTCACGGTCTTTGGCGGAGAGGAAAGCCCATTTATCTGCCAATACGTTCTTCTCTAGCTTTGCGAGACCCGTTTCAGCCTGAGCACCCTTAAGCATATCCTTGAACTCCTCGCCCGAAGACAAGGCGCTAACGATGCCACCGTCGGTGATGTCTTCCTTGTATTCGCGGAAGATGTTCCCAGCACTGGCGACCAGAACACGCTCCTTAGTATAGCGTTGAGAGCCGTACCACCACTTGCCGACAATGTACGGCAGAAGAACACCCAGGAGGGCTCCATAAACCAGCAACACGTACTTTCCATTGCCTTCCATTACGATGAGCTTAGGAAGAGCAATGCCGATGCTGAAGCTCTGCTTGCCATCGGGGTGGCCATACTGGAGATAGTTGTTACGGATCTCCTCGTCAGTTAGTGCCTTGTAAGCCTTGGTGAGCTCGACAAAGCGCTCGTTCAGGGTCTCGATGGTTTCGTTCTTGGCGGGGTCAGGTCGAATTTTATCGGGGTGGTAGATGAGGGAGAGACGCTTGTAGTGTCGGGAGATAGCTTTCTCGTCGGCGCTCTATATGGAATCATTTCGTCAGATTTGAACGTTGAGAGAGGTCCGCACACACTCATGCTCCAAAAAAGGACACGCACCCTTGAGACGCCCAAAATATCGTACGGGTCATATGTTTTGGTGGTGGTCCGGGCCGTGACCATGATCAAATAGACCATCCAGGCCATGACCACGTATCCGAGAATTACGGTGATAATGCGCTTAATTCGGCGCTCCTTGCGCAGACGTTTGCGCTTCTGCGCCTCGACAAGGTCGGCATGTTGAGGCTTGAAGTCGGATTTGATACGGGGAGCGGTGTTTTCAAGCTCTGCCAGGCACAGAAGTTTAGCACGCGTTCCGTTCAATCAAATCGATCGAGGCGAGCTCACCTTTGCTTGGTCGGAGGAGGTTATATGTGAGAGGAAGAGTGACCAAGCCGCTCAAGGTCAAGATGAAGAAGGGGAAGAATTGTCCCTGAACGCGAACAAAGCAGCACTGTTAGCGAGTCATCCTGCCACACCGTATAATGTAAAAGCCTCACCTGCTCATCATAGGTGTAGTCTGACGACATCTTGCGGCGGGTTCAGGGCGACAGCGGTGGCCGCCGCGTAATTAAAAGATCGTAGAGTGCAGGGTTGGGAGCCACTCGGTATGGGCACAAGTGAGCAAAAGAGAAAGAAAACAATCCTAAACAACGAGAGCCAGAATCATGGCCCTTAAGCAACAAAGGAGCGATGTAGGGAGCATCGCACTTCCTGATCTGGTGATGACCGTGTCCTCAAGGAGAGGACACCGCCTTCCTAATATGGAAATTTGTCTCTCTTTGTGCGAAGGCGGTGAACTGTGGACAACTGTGCACTTCGCTGATTGTCAAGGTTCGAACTAATTGTTACTATCTATGCAGGGTCTTCGAAGGCTCTACTATACAGTCTACGTTCAAAAATTATTTGAAAATTGAATATATTCAAGCTCCACCTAGTGTTAAGCTATCGACAAGGTTCGAAGTGAATCGAACAGTGTGTCCGCCGAATTCCTCGCTATGCAGCAGGGACATCCACTTCCTCATCTGGTGAGGTCGTGACAGAACAGATTTGCGTGGATACAAGCAAGTCATGTTACTCACCGCGTGTTTTCAGGGACACTCAAGCGCCAACCAAAAATTGAACGCGAACTCAACCTGAAGTCACGCGGGGGAGTTATGACTCATTCGCGGGCGCGCGAAATCGCAGACCAAGATCCACACGGCCGGGTCATAAGGGACCAATCCGATACCTTGGGGCATCTTCATTGCTTCAAGTCGGGGACCCGGGTAGTCCATGTGATCTGGCGTTCGGTGCGTCAGTCGGTTTGTGGGTGCGAGTTGGCGGAGGACGCTGGGCCTATGGCCCAATTCGGCGGCGTTTTTTAGTTATTGTTCGTAAATCATCGCAATCGGAAAGGCGTTTCATGATTTTTCTCTTTGTTGATTCTGGGAACATTGGAAACAGGGAAATCCAGAGATCTCCGAGCATTCAATCTCCGAGGGTGCAGTCTCGTCTTCTGAAGATCCATGGGTCAGAAGATTCGAATAAGACCGCAGAAAGGGAACTACTCACGAGTCGATGAAGTCAAGTCCACCGAAGTACTCTAGCATGCGATAGCAGAGACTGAGATCGTCGCCTGGTTCGCCGCCAAACAGACGGTATTTCGCGGCTTCCAGTCCACCAGATTCCAGCTGCGGAGCAGATTCAGGGATCTGCCATGCGGTATACCCATATTGCCAAATTGGGGCGAGGGTCGCTGGAGCCGGAGATCCAGATGGAATGCATGCAGCGGACTGATTGAAAGCTGATAGCTCGGCGAAAATGTTTGGAGGGCTCAAGGCAAATGATGCAATTGCCGGGGAGCTTGGAGCTCGAGTGAGAGTGACCGGCGTTTTTTGACTGGAGTAGTGATGACGAGGTCGAGTGCGGCGCCTGTTATGCCTTTGACCCATCCTCGGTGCACGGAGATTCAAAGGAAATAAAAGCAGCAAGAACTTTTAGAGGGGAGCGACCATCACCCCTGGAAAGGATGAGATGGGGAGGGGAAAATCTACTGCAGGGGTCAGGCACCTTTATATAGGATGTCAAGGCTGAGGGTCCTCGCAAGTATGCGAGTGACTCACGTAAGGGAAGAAAATAACGGACCCACAGTGGAACCACGCAGACTCCGGCAGATCACCCTATGGCTTTAAAAAATGGCGCCAAACCCTTACACTAGCTGCCCCAAAAGGCGTGCTTCCATGCGTCAGACATCAGTTGACTGACGCTACAGCCATCGCGCGATTTTTCCAAGCCTTTGAAAACTCTGGGTCTGCCAACCATGAACCCCGACATGAAATGAGGTGATTTTCGTAATCGGGACTACATGGCAGCCTGGAATGCGTCAGAATAGCTGCCCAAGAAAAATAGAGGAATGACGCAGTGAAAAATTCCCCATCGGCCAACGCAACCCCCGATGCCGGGCTGCGGGTTTAGTGCCGTGCGGACCGAAACGGAGATCGGATCAGGCTACGAATACGGATCTGCGGGAATGCGTGGTCTCACCCGGCTTTCCCCTTTCTAGTAACAGAAGAAAAAAAGCATGGACCATTAGTCTCGGAGACACTCGCGAGACTCCGAGACCCTGACCGCTGAAAAATCATCCTCAAACTAGTTAGTCATAGCTAAAGGCGTAGTGCATGCCAGAGGGCAGAATTTTTGATTTGGAAGCATGGCTTAACTCCGGGAGTCTTCTCGAAATGATGACTACACCAGACCACGTACCAAGGTCCTGAAACATTCCCGACTGGCAGTGCAAAATCCCCTGAAACTTGCTCAATTTCAAAATTTCAACACGTGGGTCTGTTGCAAGGCAGACATCTTGATCTCGATGCTCTCCCTTGCAGAACCGCTCGTCGAATCAGGATCCACAAAGGCCGTGTGAGGCAGCGTCATGCTTCCCTGATCTGCCTGGCTGTCAAACTGCTGGAAGATCAATGCTTCCTGGGGCCGCTGCCTGCCCAGATAATACCATTTCTGTCTCGGGTTGAACGAATACTTGCCCGGCTCATTCCATCCCGTGGGAAGTATCAGCCGATTGGCGATGCAGTCCTGTCGCCAATCTAGGGCCTCTCCGGACGGTCTCCAGCGGCCGCCAAGCATTGATTATTTGCATTCGGCCCTTCAGCGGACGCTATCGCTCTTCTGCGTCCTGCACTACTGACCCAAGATGATGCAGGGCGACGGCAGTTGTAAAGTCGCAATGCACACTGTGTGCAGGTGCGCGATTATTCGCGAGCATGGTCGCGTCATCTGTGAAGCATGGCACTCGGTGGGTGAAGGTGATGGTCCTCGTGGCGCCAGGTCTAGACTCTGAATTGGTGATCGACCCACGTTAGAGAATCATCCGGCCGTACTCGCGTTTGCTGAACCAATTCCTCCGTCTCAGGAATGATGATTGACTCTACGTGCATCGAGTCTGCGGCGTTGTCAAGCCCGGGTATTTCGTGGCGGAATCCGTTTTGGCCCGGGGCGAATCGAGCCACCTGTCCTCGGATATCTTGTTCCTGAACGGGATGTTGCTCGTCCAAGGCCTTCATTGCTGCCGTGCATTCCTCGGACTTGTTCTTGGTAAAGTCCACGACCACACTTTGGTCTCCGGGCCGTCTCCAGAACACGAGTTCCGTATCCACATTCCTGACAGTGGATGGCGTGGTTAACTCCATGTTGATGGCCATGCAGTGATGGAATGTAGAAAGTGCATGACAGGGGTCCTGCAAAATGCCACGTTGCCGCGAAGCCGAACATTTTAAAATGATCGACAAGGTGAAAGCATGTCGGGACCTTCAGGCCCGGTGCGGATGCACAACCAAGCGGGCTCTTGAGTACCATAGCTAATCCGATAGGGGACACGTACTAATCCCGAGTTTACTCGATTGGCACCTCTATACGAAGCCGAAGCCGGATACGAATGTTAATGTTGAGGAGACCGCACTCCGGCCTGTCTGGTGGATTCACTGGCCGATTTCAAATGTTCAGCTAAACAAGAGAATTTACTCAACAGATGCAATTCAAACTGTGGGGTTCAAGATTTATGCTTCCATCCACACCTATATTGCCACCTTAAAGAGCGTGAAAACAGCTAGGGTTGCTTTGGCACTATTCAGCAATGACTTCAAATCATTATAAATGACATGACACTTTTGAAAGTAAACCTCTCTAAGGCGCGTTAACTCGATTTTCTTCGAAAGTCCCTGAAGTAATGGTCTTGCGAGAGACTTCGTCTTTCTAGACGCGGAGAGACCTTGATAAATGCATCCTTTATCGGCACCCATTCGGTCGGTCCCATTGATTTTTGACATTTTGATGGTTTCATGTTTCTCTAGGCGTCCATTAGAAGAGAGTATCTGGGCTAGCCTGCGGGGATGAGAGAGGTATTAAGCGCATTTCCTAATTCGGAAATTCCGCCTCCGCAAAATGCGGCGGGCGCCTGCTTTGATATCATTCCGCTACCGTGGACCAGGACACAATTCCACATATTTAACGAGACCATGTGTCTTTAATTACAATCCCTGCAACGCTCTTCGATCACGATAAGAAATAATATTCTCGTTTTCCCTTGCTTCCGTACAGCAATCCCATCCAATGGCGGACACACCGATAGTCCAAGGCAATTTCTGCCACGATAACAACACCTTCACGGGGCAATCCAGTGTGATGGAGATGTTCTCGTTGAAAGGAAAAACTGCAGTTGTCACTGGGGCGGCCTCGGGCATCGGCCTTAGCGTTGCACATGCCCTCGCTGAAGCCGGCGCAAATGTTGCTATTTGGTACAACACAAACAAGAAAGCAATTGAAGAAGCGACCCAGATCGAGAAGAACTACAAAGTTCAATGTGTGTCATAGAGTGTTTCCAACTTCTTTACTACATCGACTAATTACTGATTTCGGCATATCCTAGGCCGAGCATATCAAGTCAACACCAAAGAAAGCCGAGAGGTGGAAGAGGTCTTAGAACGATGTGTCCGCGAATTCAAGGGTCGACTGGACATCTTTGTTGCGAATTCTGGGATTCCATGGACCAAGGGCCCAATGGTGGATGCGCCTCTTGATCACTACTCGAATGTGACTCAGACCGATCTAGATGGGACTTTCTATTGTGCAAGGGCGGCTGCTGCTCACTGGAGGCGACAAAAGATCGACAAGACGGATATCTTTGGAAGTCCGCTCAGTGGCTTCACGTATGGTAGTTTTGTGGCCACTGCTTCCATGAGTGGACATATCGTCAACGTTCCTCAACTCCAGGCCGCATACAATGCGGCTAAAGCTGGCGTCATTCACCTTTGTATGTGATTCTTGCCAAGTTGACAGATCGAGGACGTAGGACCTTCTTGCTAACTACCAATAGGCAAGTCTCTTGCGGTGGAATGGGTTCGGTTTGCCCGCGCAAACACCATTTCTCCAGGCTATATCGCGACCGAAATTTCCACGTTCGTTCCCGATGAAACTAAGAATATTTGGAAGGATAAAATCCCAATGGGTCGGGAAGGTCTGCCACAGGAGCTTAAAGGGGCCTATCTATATCTGGCCTCCGATGCCTCGAGCTACACAACCGGTGCCGATCTAGTCGTTGATGGAGGCTATTCTCTGCCTTGAGTTCACTGAAAACCATCCAGATTTCAGCTCTGGTTGAGACCTTCAAGTCCCCTTAAAATAGACCAATGGAGATATCGTCGTATTGAATGATCCCTGAAATCGCTCTTCCCTCGATAAATTCAACAAATAATGGAGGGGCTCCATACAAAGTTGTGTGCGGTCCAGTTCCCGAAATGGGATATCGCACCAAAGGCGGGGCGGAATAACCAAGTCGAGTCCCGTGCCGAATTTCACTTCAGAAGTACACATAGTGCTCACTTCTAATATGCGAAATCGAGAGAAAGTATTCACTTTTGTTGCGAATGGTTCCGGAGGGCTTCCCTCGAATCGCAAACAAACACGCCGAGCATGCGAGCATTGTCGCAAGCGCAAGCGGCGCTGTGCCCATGGGCCTAGACTCGCTCCCCGGTTGTCTGGGATGCAACTACCTGGAAATATGCAAACCGATAATACGTCACCTCCATCTGTCGGACAGCAGGACACAATCCTCAGTGATTCTGAAAACACCGACAGCACCGCGGGCGCGGCCGGGCAACCGAATCGCCAGGCATATGTTCCCGGAGCCGGTGCCGATGGTGAATCCTGGTTCGTGGGTAACATGGACCCAGAAGGAGCGTTTTTAATTGCTGCAAGTCCTGCTTCAAGCTCTGAAGCCATACGTCGACATGATCTTGGCGTTTGGTTACCAGCGAGTAGTGAATATTCACAGCTCGCAGTCAAAAAGCCAAGATCAAGCTTTATCTCTTGCCCTGACCCCCTGATATCTTCGGTTTTCCTGCCGTACCTGGAAGACCAATGCTTGAGTGTACTACCGGCACCCGATGATATGGAGGGGCTCCTTCGGGTATACATGGAGAACATTCATCCTATTTTCCCCATTCTGGATTGTGACGCCTATCAGTCTATGCTCGTCAAATCTCCGGAAAAGGTGCTCCTTTCACAGTCGATCTGTATTGCCGCCAGTATCGATCGGAATTCAAAGCAATATCTTCACTTGCCCACGGTGAATACATCCCACGCAGACTTCTCTCGGAGCCTCTCGGACGCAATGAACACGTCAATCGCATTGGGATTGGTGAGAGACAAACTGGTTCTGATCCAAGCCTTGTCATTAGCCTCACTTTTCACACAATTCTCTGGAGACCGACAACAGTCAGCGGAACTTTTGTCTCGCGCTATTTGTCATGCGCATACTCTTGGTCTGCACCATCGCTGTCATTCATCAGCGCAGAACGAGCAAACCACCACTCGATTATTCTGCTGTCTTTATGCTCTCGATATCCTTAATGCAGCATGTCTGGGAAGGCCTGTGCAGTTTCACCGACAGGACTTCGGCCGAGATCTGTCATCATCTATAGCTATGCAAGAAGGCTGCTTTCAGCTTTTCCTACGCACAATCTTGCTCATGGAACGAGTGATTGAGATCTATCGACCCGCTGAAAATGGAATCTGGAAAGGGTCGTTCCCGTCATTCGAGGATTTGATGCAGGAAGTTGGCATATCCGACATTCCCATGCACTTGATCGGTAAGCTCTTTCACAACAGAACAATACTGCTGTCGGGATCTAATAACAGCTACAGCCACAATAGAGATATTGTATCATGCCGTTGCCATTCTGTCCTGCCATTCAACAAATCTGCATGGTGTCTCTCGCCCGGGGACGTCAGAGTCCAATGTACGCCAAAGCCTCTCGGCGTCCAGAGTGACATACATCGTAGGGGATGAATTTCACAACCGGTTATCCCTGTTTCCGATTATTCCATACGCGGTGGCCTTGTCTCTGCGAGTGTCTTATCAAAACCTGAAACAAAGCAAAGCAGCTATATTTCAAGCAAGGGCACGGAAACAGATGGTTTCTAACTGTGAAATCTTGAAAGAATTAGGCGAGGCCTTTTACTCTGCTTCAGTTATGGCAGGTCTAGGGGAACGTCTAATCAAGGAGATGGATAAGGAGCAGGAAGGTGGAACGCAAGAGAAACAGGAGCAAGGATCTAATCCGCGGACAGGCACGCCAAGGGAAAACATTACGGACTTATCGACACCGGGTAAGTCCATAGTCTACTTGATTGATCTTCTTTGCTAATCGCATATTAAGTGGAACCTGCTTTACAAGATACGGAACGGCCAGAGTCCGCCGGGACACCATATCAGTCATACGATGCTGGTTTCTTTGATCCAATGTCATTTCTAGGCATTTTTGACAATTTTGACCTCGAGATTGGGGCTATTGGAGGAATGAATCACGAATTACCCTGAACTAAGAGTACATTCATCACCTGTTAAACCATAGAAAATTATTTCCAACCGTGAATTGAAGACTAGATGCGCGCTTTTGCATTCGTCATCCCTGCCACAATTATTCAGAATTCACATATCTCTATACCAAGCCCATCTCCACATCATAAACCCCGGGTCCACCTGAGTCGGCACTTTCAACCCCCACCCTCGCGGGACAATAAGATTGACATTCAGCATTCATTCTATTATCGAGCCCATGAAGTTTAGCTTTGTGGAGAACTTGAAATCGGAGAGGAAAGGATCACACTGACATTAGCAAACCGCAGCGATTTTCTGACGGTCATGAGCAACAGCCGCAAGACTCGCAACGGTTGGACTGTGCTTGTAATTTGCCGTATCCTTGGACAGTTTGTGCTTAAGAACAACGCACTTGCTGTTTTGTTGCGCAGGTGTCCCATCGGCTAAGCGATGCGGAGTTGGGAGAGCGAGAGTAGCAGTGGCAGCCAGGATAGAGGTAAGAATTAATAGGGAAAAGTGCATCATGATTGCGAGAAGGTTGATAATCCTTGGAGGCGACCCAATGGTGTAACGGAATTGAAGGAAGTAGAGGATAGACGTGGGAGCCAAGAAAGAGAACGGAAATGTATGTTGGCTATATAGGTACTTTATCTTCCTATCACAGGCACTTTCCCCCTGCAGGAGACTGATCGACAATAACGTACTCCTTTCAAATTCCTAGCCCCGAAGTACAAAACATACATACTTGACACATAATCGATATTGGGTTTCTATGCCCTAGCACCTGTTTGTGCAGAGGGTGATCAAGACATTGTCAAGATGTCGGAACCACTAGTTCCGTAAAAACCGAAATATAATCATTGAGTTCGCTCAGATCTATATTCATTCCATAGATGACCGCCAATGGCCATGGGGTGCCGTCCAATGATCTACAATGTCGATGATATTTACTTTCAGAGTTCTATGTAGATTTCCGAATGATCGCAAGCATCTCTTCTCCCTTCGGCGCGGTGGTGAGGTTCTCATAGCCGTTAGCAGTGACAAGAATATCATCCTCGATGCGTACACCACCAATGGAAACATATTTATCGGCAATGTCAAAGTCAATATACCGAGCATAAGGCTGCTTGCGTGCATTGGCAAGTGCCAGAGGTGAAAAGTAGATGCCAGGTTCGACGGTGACAACCATACCCTCTTCCAGGAGAGGGGCGGAGAGTGTGCAGGGGGAGCGGCTAATGGACGGGTTCAGAAGCGGACCATATTGGGCCTCATCCAAGGAGGGATGAAGTGCCATGATTTCAGACTCAGAGACGTCATGGACTTCAAGTCCAACGTGGTGACCGAGACCATGAGGGAAGAACACCTTGGATGCGCCGGACGCACGGATTGCAGAATGCGTGCCGTCTTTCAAGACACCCAGCTTAAGCAGGCCATCGATGGCGATTTCATGAGCCAGATCATGTAGAGAGAGGAAGCGGGTCCCTCGTCGGATACGCTTAATGCATTCCTCCTGCATACGCTCAACCAGGTGGTAAATGTCCTTGGCGTATTGGTTGGGCCATTGACCGGCAAGGGGGAAAGTCCGCGTCACGTCACTGGCGTAGCAGTTCCATTCAGCGCCGGCATCGAGGCAGACAAGAGGTTTCTCGTTGAGTGTTTCATTATTCCGGTCGTAGTGGAGAACAGCAGCATTAGGCCCGGACGCTGCGATAATCTGATATGCCTGATTTCGTGCACCGTGCGAGATGCAGGTGTCGAGGAACAGTCCTTCGATTTCGGACTCGTTCTTCATTTTCGAAATGTGCTCAAGAATGCTTCTATGGGCGAGTCCCGAGACCTTATTTGCCTGGCGGATCATCCGAATCTCATATTCGTCCTTGACGCCACGTGCTGCGTTTATGGCAGGCAATAGCTGATTCGAGTCCAGTGGCAGCTCTTCCGGGAGACCTTCCGGTTTCTCTGAACTGTGGACCATGTAGAGGAGGCTGTTCTGCACCCGCTCACTCAGCCAAGATTCCAGCTCCGGCAGGAGTGAGGAGTAGTATTGAACTCGATCCACATCATAGCGGTCTCGCGCTTCTTCCCGCGAAAGGGTCGGGCCCATCCAAATAGCACGGTGGAGGTCAAAGTCCGGCACGAAAAGGGTCAGAACGTCCAAGCCCACATCGTATGTAAGAGCGCAGTCTGGCTCGTCGGCGCCGCTGAGGTAGTAGAAGTATCGTCGCTGTCGGAAGGGACGTGCTTGGTCCGAATCGCGGAGGTTAATCGTCGGTTGTCCGGCGATGAAGATGAGACCGTGAGAGACACCGAGTTTGCGGGCGACATTGCGCGCGTGCTGTTTGGCTGTCCAAGGAAGGGCGGTTAGCTCAGGCTCGGCATGATCGCCGGGATCCAATAACCCAAAAGGAGCTTTGCAAGAGGGCGTAGACAATAATCGACGGCATTCCGACCTTGCGGAGCTTCTCCTGGTTCGGCGACAAGGGAGACTCGCCTGGATATTTATCGCAGGAGGTGCCAGACACGGCTAGGCGGATGTGGTAGGAGTCGACGGAGTTGATCATGATGGACTGCCCTACCGAGGAGGTGAGGGGAGCACCGGGGGCCTTTGCACGCATTTGGAGGATAGCGGAAGCGATTGGAGGGGGCACTTTCTACTCGCAGTGCACCGGGGACCAAGTAAGGAGCCACGAGGGGAAGAGAGGGGAAGAGAGGAGCGAAGGAGAGGCTTATCCAGAGTAGGGATGGCCCGTACGGTCGGATACCTCCATGCGCCAAAATTGACAGGTTCCTTCGCCCGAGAAGTTTAAAAGAAATAGTTCGCAGTTGTGTAGAAGGAGTTAACTCACGAGAAAGTCGGGCCGGACGAAGGCTACATACCCAGCGGCCCCCAGTCCAAGGTCACCGGAACCGTCTTAGATAACCCCAAGTCACTTTCGTCCGCCTGCGTCTCCCACTTATCTCCTCTTCTTACACTGCCTCAGACCACCCACTTTTGCCTCCCACTGTTTTTATTTGCCTTTTCTCTTATTTTTGCTCTCCCTCATCCTTCGGTCAATGAACGATGCAGGGTCTTGAGGCAACGGGCCCCGGTGCGCTCGCAGGCCTACCCTCCACGCTCAGAACGGTGATAGGCAACCCGACGACGTCACCGCTCGGCCTCGCATCCTCCCAGTCCGTCCAAACTGCTCTCCAGACCCCAACGTCCCTGTCGCGACAGCAAATACAGGAGAACCTGCAGCATGTTATTTCGACTCTCTCCTCCGATGCTGGGCGCGTGGTTGCCGCCAGTGGCGAATCCTCCGGCTCGACCGGGAAAGGCATCCTGATCGGAATCCTGTCCGCCTTTGGCTCGGCGGCTATCGCATTTGTCGTGCTAGCGGTCTTCTTTTTCTTCAAGTATACTCGCCGCGGGCGGATCATGCTGGATCGCATTGGCCGCCCGGGCGAATATGACGACGAGCAAGCATTTGCGCGGGAGGAGGAAGCGGCGCTGGAGTCCATGGACGACTTGTCACGGTCGGAGTACCTACGTGCGAAAGGTAATACCGAATACACCGCTATGAAAGGCCTCTCTACTAACATTCGATGTAGCGTGGGTCCAGTCAAATCCACCGGAGTCCATCACAACCGATATTTCGCTGTCACAGTTCCTCGCCATCCAAGAAAAAGGCGTCTCTGCCTGGGAGTTCCAGCCCGAGCTGGAGATCGCCAACTGCTTTGTGGAAGGACGCACGGAAATCGAGTTTTTCGATTCTGAGTGTAGCGTTCAAACGAACCTGCCCATTCCGAAGCAGAACGAGGTCTACTACTGGGAGGCGAAGATCTACGATAAGCCCGAATCGACGACCATCGGAGTCGGCTTGTCCACCAAACCGTACCCTCTTTTCCGCATGCCTGGTATGTTCTTTACGAGCCGTCTCACCTGACATCCAACTGATTTCGTCCAGGCTTCCATAAAACCTCTGTTGCCTACGAGTCGACGGGCCACCGCAGACTCAACCAGCCGTTTACCCCGACTCCGTATGGCCCACCTCTGCTCCAAGGCGATGTCATCGGCGTTGGCTACCGACCTAGACAGGGCGCGATTTTCTTTACCCGCAACGGCAAGAAACTCGAGGATGTCCCCAGTAGCTATCGCTCACAAAATCTCTTTCCTACCATCGGGGCCAACGGCCCCTGCAGTATCCATGTCAATTTTGGCCAGATGGGCTTCGTGTTCATCGAAGCTAATGTCAAGAAATGGGGTTTGGCCCCAATGACGGGCAGCCTCGCTCCGCCCCCACCCTATGGCAGCGAACAAGGCAGCATTTTGCTTGAATCGGGCCGCGAGAGTGCTGCCCAGATTTCCCAGCGCGTTTATCAGACTCACACCGCGAGAAGCTCCAGTGTCGGACTTCCACAGGCGGTCAGCCCCGGCCCCATCCGATCTCCGACCGAAATCTCCCTTGCCCAGCTGGCCCACATCCCTTCCAATGAAGATGCAGGCGAGGGCTCTAGCCGCATTGGCGCAGATGGAGAAGTTGACGGTCCTCCTATTACAGGCGGAGCTCCCGACGAAGACGGCGTGCCGCCTCCAGAGTACGAGAGCCCAGGAAGCAGTCGCCGAGGCAGCGATGCCTCCACCTCGCTGGAATTTCCTGCAAGGACATCCCAAGGTGTCCGCCATTCCCCGGATACTCCCAACTCAGATGCTCGGGACCTGCCGAGTTACCAAGCTGTGGTAGACCGGGAGTCCAGAGACCATCAGTGAGAGCACTGATACCTCGACTTTTATACACCCCTACTTTTGAACATACTCCCCTCACCACGGTTCCAAAAACACGGACAAGCACTATACCACATCATATTCTTTTATCGTTTCGATTAGCGGGTTCACGGCTGGCGTTATAGCAACTCGGGAGGACAGTTTTTATGGGACGTCTTTTTTTGGAAAATATCGTGTCTAGGATGAACGGGGTTTTGAGTCATTGTTTTCCCGGGGCCATTCGAAACATGGATCCCTCACGAAGTCATGTACAAAGGGGTCATCGCTAGCCCTTCCTCTCGCTCTTTTTGGTGTCTTTTATATCCTTTCATACTCGTCGGAGGCAGGTCTGTACATTTTTGATCTAGCGCCCTCAATACCTCGGGGAAGCCCGCTGTGCAAGCATTTACTGATAGCCGTTCATTGAATCTGGCTCATTCACTCACTACCCAAGATTCCAACATGGGAATTTTAGTAGAAAACCGACTTCCAAGAGCACGCGATCCAGGCATGTCAGGAAATCAACATATGGGAGGTCATTTGATGTCTACCCAAGGCACGTAATTTGTCATGTACCGCACCGAGGATCATCCGTACCCATCGTATTGCGTCATAGATCCGAGGTCTATCGATAGACTGATATTACCGCTTATCGGCGTTTTGTCTACGATCTGCTTCTCCTTAGAGAATGATCAATGCGAGACAAATAATGGTGCTTTAAAGTGAAAAGCAAAGGAAGGCCACGAGTTATGTGATGCACGAAGTCGCTTGATTCCATGTGTGGATCAGTGCGCCAAGTTCCGCCCCCGATTGCCCCGGAGTTTTGATCACCCTCCGCATCTTTTTCCCGCCAGGTCTCACCCTGAAGCTCTCTCCCCTAAACCGCCAGCGCTGTCTCACCAGCCTCTGCACCAACCAGACACCCGAGAGCCCATCGCAGTCGTATCTTACAAGCCTCGTATCGCCCGATTTGCTCGCAAAACATTGCGACACGATACATCACACCGGTAATTCTACAGACGCTAGCGACCTCGCGAACATAATATCCGTTGCCAATCAGCTTCAGGTTGCTTCAGCTCGCGTGCAGTAGCGCCTGTGCCGCTCTGCACACGGCGTCCCCTTACTGTGGTACAAGCTGGGTAAGGTCCACACCGGGCGGAGTCTCTCCAGGCGGCAGCTTCTTATCTGCGACTGCACCCTCGAAGCTGCGTGAGCTCGTGAGCCCCAGCACACGCATGTTCCTTTGGAGCTAGCGACACGATAGCTCTTACTCCTGGTTCTTGACCGCAACTTCCCCTGTTCCTGGCGCGCGGCAGCTATGCGATAAGAAACTAGCGTCTGCGCTGCGGCACATCTCACGGACCGTCCGATTCACAACTTGCCTCTCGCGTGTTTCAGCTTGGTCACATCTTCCTTAGTCGCATCTTTAGAGCCGTCGGCCAATCTCCTCGGGCGCCCTTTGAGAATTGCTCTCGAAACTCTTGAACATCAGGCGCCGAGGTGTCTCTGAGTCCACTTTTTCGGTTCTCTCTGCGTGTCTCATCGAACAAAGCGGCTATTTCTTGGTCAAAACAATGGCGGACAAAGCCTCGTTTCAAGTCATTGTCTTGGTGAGTCTCACATACCTCAAGAGTCACGTGTAGATCCTGTCGGCGATTTGCCATTACGTCTTCCCGTATCTTGTCCTTTTGCTGCTGGCGATATGCAGCCCGTCTCGGGGATTGACAGATAAACCCTGCCAATTGAGCCGCACGCTAACTCCCACCAGGGTCCGACCGGCGGTCCTCGCGAAGATAACGTGACGGGCATTCTTGTGCGATCAACATCAACAAAATGGGTGCCAAACTCCGTGGTCGCAGTTGACGCAGGTACAATGCTTGCTGGCATCATTCGACTATTGCAGCAGTACGGCCCCGACTCGAAGGACGAGGAGGGAATTTTGCAAGATGGCCCCTTCAAAGGCTTGGAGCTACCGTTTGAATCAGCACAAGCTAATGCAGCGCATGTGTTTCGGGAAATAATCGGTGCCGTCCTCATCACGCATCCCCACCTAGACCACATCTCGGGTCTGGCGATCAACACGCCGATCCTGGAGGCGGGAAGTGGGCCGAAACCCGTCGCCGCCTTGCCATCCGTATTATCTGCGATTAAGAATCACATGTTTAACGATGTTATCTGGCCAAATCTATCCGACGAAGATGGCGGTGCCGGTCTTCTCACTTATCAACGCTTGGTGGAGGGCGGAAATCCCAGATTCGGAAGCGGGGACGGGAGAGGCTACGTTCGCGCCTGCAATGGGTTACTAACCAAGTGTTTGAGTATCAGTCATGGACGATGCAGACAGCGATTTCATCCGGAAAGTGGGACACATCACCGTGTTGGAAGTACCGTGTTTGCGGCTGATCAGTTGATGCTGCCCTCCCGTGCGATATCCGTCGATAATACTGATGGAAGGTACGGTTTTTCCTTTTCACAAGTAGACCAACCTACTAATACCGATTCAGCTTTTATTCACCCGCTCGTTCCCCGCGCATTCTCCCTTCCAACCCCAAGGAGCCTATAACGGCTACTGTCGAAAGCTCTGCTTTCTTCCTCCGCGATCACCGGACTGGAAATGAGATCATTGTCTTCGGAGATGTCGAGCCGGACTCGGTAGCTCAGGACCCACAAAACAAGCGTGTCTGGGAGACGGCTGCTCCCAAAATTACCTCCGGCATACTGCGCGCCATTTTCATCGAATGCTCATTTACTGACGCCGTCAACGACGCATACTTATATGGCCACATGTGCCCGCGTCACCTGGTGGCAGAGCTGAAGGTGCTGGCCAAGCAAGTCATGGATATTCGCGAATCAAACCAAGCAGACCGAAAACGCAAACGAGAGGACCCCGATGTGGCCGATCGTAGCAACGATGTGAGCCCGCGAACAAGACGAACCCAGAGCATCGCCGGTCTAAAGAATCGGAGGCCCGATTCTAGTTCAGAGCCTCGGACGCACTCTCACCTGCGTGATTCCTTCGACAATACCTCTGAAGACGTCATGGGGCTAAGGTCAATCGAGGGCGCAGACCCTCTGACTGACTTGGAGATACCGAATCCCGTTGAATGGGCCAACGCCGATCCCCTTCCGCTGGCTGGTTTGTCTGTGTACATTATCCACATCAAAGAGAACATGACCGACGAACCACATATCGGGGATCAAATTCTAAGTGAGCTCCAGGAACACAACAAGGAGGCTCATTTAGGCTGTGAATTCATTATGCCAAACCCTGCTGAGGGTATCTGGATATGAAGTGGGGGTTGAAGTGAAATTAATTTGTTCAGGTTGGGGTTTAGCGTAGCGTTGCCGTTATCCATCTCTTTTTCGTGTGGGTCATAGAAGGGACTTGTTTTGCAGTTTTGCGGTTATTGTTGGGTTGATATCATGGCTTCTTGAATGTACATTCTTCAGCATTCTTGCATTGGCCCTTCACTAATCTGGAAACGACGGAAGTTATCAGTTACAAAATGGATCCACACTGAATGGGATACTTTTAGGATTGGAGAAGATGGGATGGCTAGTTGACCGTTTTTGCAAGGCCATAGAGATACGACCATCCGTGATTTCTGTGTCCGGCTTTCGGATCACGAAGAACGGCTTTCCGCTCTTAATCAGTGTTCCTCGGTCAAAGAGCCCAGGATTGTGATGCTAGTAGTGGGGACTGTTTGATGTTGGGAATCGTTCTCTAAGTCTATTTATAAACCGGCGGGTCTTCAAGGCCCTCGGCGGTTCTGCAGTTGGATATGATATGGGGATTTCCAATGCCAAATGTCTTATTTTGTTCAATCAAATTCATACCTACTCTTGAAGATAATCGCAGATTGGGTGTTTATATAGAACGAAATAGAAGCGGCCAAGTAGTTAGATTCCAGATAACGGGGATATAGACAAGCCAACCTAATAAAGTACGGCTCCATATAAACATTATATTCATGCCTTAGCCAAAGCAATGACGTCCTCCCAGTTGGGATCCTTCGATTGTGGGACACGAAGTCCCTTTAAATCCGAGGTCTCCTGGCTCTCAAACGGGGGCTTATTGGCAGGCAAGTCCAGGATAGCCTCGCCATCCCGAGCAAAGTCAATCAAATCTTCCTCAGTGCCCCATTCGCTCATTGCCATCACGCCGATTGGGACGCCGCTGTCACGGTCGTATCCGGCGGGGCAGTTGATGGAAGGGCAGCCGACGAAGTTAGCCAGCCAGACGTACTCCATGTTCCGAACAGAAGCTTTGCCGTCAGACACACCGCGAACAAGGTCAGCGTCGCCACCAGCGATGTGCCATCCAGGGAGAGGCGTTGTCGGGGAGAGAATCATCAGTCCGGGGTGAGTCTTGAAAAGGTGTGCGAGGTGCATCATCAACAAGTTACGCAGACGTTGTGATGTAAGCAAGTCCGTGGCAGTGATTTGCCACATGCCCATGGAGACGAGGACCTTGTTCGGGGCTGTGAGCTGTCGAATCTGGCGCGCGTCCAGACATGATGCAATTTCGGCCATGATGGTCAAGACATGTGCTCGCTGGCCTTCGGGTAGGTAAGGAATCGTGATATCGATGACATCGTAGCCGTTCTGGCGATAGTAATCCAGGGCAGCGTCGAACACAGCGCGAACGGGTGCCTCGGCGCGGTCGATCCAGTCGCGAACGATACCAATTGTCTTAGTTCTCTTGCGATCAGACGGGAGGGGCACTGGCTTAGGGAACTGTGATGAGATGGGATCTTGCGATGCTGGGGCTGGGGCTGCCATGACCCGGTAAGCAAGAGCCAAGTCATCGATACTCGCGGCCATGGGGCCGAGAACACCGACGGTGGGCGCAATGCTCATAGACGGCGCTCCAGACACGCGACCGTGTGTAGTCTTCAATCCCCAAATACCGCAGAAGGACGACGGAATGCGGATCGAGCCACCGCCATCAGCGCCGAGTGCGATAGGCACCAATCCAACACCGACGGCATATCCAGATCCCCCAGAAGATCCACCGCAATAGTACTCTTTGTTGTGAGGGTTCCTGGGTGTACCGTAATTAGGATTGTTGTTAGTTGTATCTGTATTCGGGGCGAGTCAGCCACGTTCAGTCCAACAGAACCGAAGATTCATTTACCTAGACCCAATTCGTGCATAGTGGTCTTGCCAATCACGATTGCGCCGGCATCTTGCCATTGCTGAACACACCAAGAAGTAGCGTCGCTGCCAGCCTTGAAATCGAGCTTGGTGCCCAAGGTACGCGTGTATCCAGTGACGTGGACTTCATCTTTAACTGCCACCGGGACACCGTCAAGCGGGCCTAGAGGCTGGCCCTTCTTATATCTCTCGGTGGAAGCCTCTGCCGCCGCGCGGATAATCTCGGCCTGCGACTCGAGGAATGCCGTTGAGTGCTTTCCCGGGGGCTTGGCGTCGCGACGGATTAGAGGTAGCAGCGCTTCAACGACCGCGGTCGGGGTCAGGTCGCCGGAGGAATACAGCGCGTGGTAGTCGGCGGAAGTGTAGTAGCCATTCGCACTTTTTCTCTTCTCCACGATAGGGGTCGGCGCATCGCCAGAAGAATTGTCAACGGGAATCACGGTGGGATCGTAACGGCCGGGGTATTGATGAAGGTGAGCGATTTCGCGGATGACACCGAAGCCGGAATTGCGCCAGAAGTGGCTCTGAATGAAACCGAAATTGTGGATTCTGCATTGTTGGGGGGTGGTTAGCAACGGAGCTCTGTGAACGGCCTCGGTCTTGTCGCAAACCTACAAGGTTGCGCCGATCGCTAGCTGAGTGCCTCGGAAGACCGGGACAGAGATGGTCTCATTCTTGTAGGGCACTGCAGGGCCCTCACGAGGCGGAGGATAGTTCAGGAAGGCGCTACTGTCGGAGCTCATATTGAAGAATGGGTGGGAGTGAGGCACGTTGCGGAGTTGGAGATGTTTGGGATGATATCACTTGCCGCGGCCCGCACGTGGAAATCAGCTGATACAGCTTAAGATCTACAAAGCTTGATCATAGAACGACCCGTTAAATCGACTGGATAATCTCAGCAGTAAAGCCAAATGTCGGAGATATCTAGGGGTTTATGCGGCAGGGCTGCCTAGACCTCCGTAGACTAGCTAGCACTGCGGCGTACTAGGTTGGCCGAGATAGATGACTTTCGGGGCTTTAGGTCCCTGTGCGACAGGACTGCCTATTCCTCCTTATGTTAGCTCGTGCTGAACTCGTAGAAGTGATGACGTAGATGACTAGCTAATACTGTAGCGTACTAGCTAACCTGCTGGCCTACTAACCTAAGCAGATAGCTTAGGTGTGGAAGCATGAGAAAGAATAAGAATCTTCCTGGTTTATCCTTTACGAGGAAAGGGTAGTAGGAGGTAAATTGAAGTGAAAGTTCTTATTTTATTCAGCCCGTCTATGGAGCTACATTTATATACCGAAAAAACGACCTTTTTCCTTAAACGTAGATGTTATCCGGTCATATCCGAAAGGGTGCTTCTCGTCGGACCCGGACCCCCGCGGGGTGCACTTCTGTATCCAGTCGGGCCTTAATCTCCCCGACTGTCTCTTTATCCTTTAATCAGATAGCATCATTATCCCGGCTTGGCCCATCTAGACCCTGACAATCGATCTCCCCGGCTGAAGAAAACCTGGCTCTTTGTTTATCTCGTCCCTCGGTACTTCAACTCGCCTTTACTCCGTTCGTCTACATCTTATAAGTACACCGTCTTCTATACAGGGACTCATACAGTATCATGTTGAATTGGTAAGCTTAGATGAATGCATAGATTATGCACCAAAATCCTGAAACTAAAAGTCATAATTCTCGCATTATTTATGGGTGGCTGTACGATTTGTGTTTATTTTATAGAAGCTTGACATGTCAACAGTATGATACATGCAGCTACAGCCGCAGCTTGATATTAAACTTGTCCATTCCCAGTGCAAGGCCGGTCAGGATTGCTGCGTAGCCAACGAGAATAACCATGGCTAGCGGGGCGTCGACATCCAAGGTCGGCACACTAAGATTCACTGCACCCGTAAGCAGATTGGCAACAAGGAAAATTGCCAGTCCTCCGCGATTGAAGGCCTGCAAGATGCGGCTGGTTGCAAAGGACTGCTCCTCCGCAGCTTCTTTACCGCTCACCCGATGGACGGCCGGGAAGAACACGGTCTCGATCAGACAGAACAATAGGAGCTGGGCACTGTTAAAGGCAGCAACCCAGAGCACGTACGGCATGTTGGCGAGACGACGCGACACCAAGATATTCGCACCGTATCCAAATGCATAGGTAGAGTTGAAGAAGAACATGGTCGACCAGAAGACCACCTGAAGACCAAGGCTCATCAACACGGATTTCCGTGCCTGTTGCGCCGACTTGGTCGGCGAGGTTCCCCGTGGAATGATGCGGGTCCCTACACCGCGGCCTGCCAAAAAGATCGCCAGATAACCTAAAAACGAGAATATACCTTCGCGGTTCTTGGAGAACAGGTCTGATCCTCGAGGGGAGATCAAAATATAGCTCTTCAGCTCGGTCGACTCGAGAGCGACCTGATACAAAATCACGATCAACATGGTCAGAGCCTCATAAGACGGAATCAACGCGGTCAAAGAATCAAATAACTCCACGAATGGTGGCAAGAGACCGAGCGTGAAGAAAAAGTTCCAATGGACTCCATATTCCGTGACATGCTCCGCATAATCCAGTCCCTTGACACTCCAGAGACGAATCAGACCCAAAACAAGCAGAGGAACCGAATGCCGAACGGAATCGACGAGTCTGGCCAAGAAGGCCTTTTTGGGAGATTTGGAGGCACGACTTTTCAAGACCGCGCGCGCAGACACCACGCCCGCGGAGAAAACAAACGAACCCACCCCCAAGTCCATCAGCGATGTCCCCCAATTCTCAACCTTTCCAAAACGACGCGGAAACACACGAAAATCAACAGCCAGGATAGCCACGCAGGTGACAACCATCATTGCAGCACGATATGTAGTCAAAAAGGGGTGAACGGGCAGAGATTCTGCCTCCGTCGAATCGACATTTTTGGTCTTGGACTTGCGCGGGGGTTTAGCCTTTTGAGGAGAGCGTAGGCGGTGTTGAGTAAGGAAAAGAAGTACGGCCGGTGAGATAAGGAAGATATTAAGGAGTACCGGTGCGGAGGAGTATGCCGTAGTCGCAAATAAGATAGCCAGGACATTAAGAATGAAGTCCGTCAAGAGTCCGGGTGGGCTGTAGGGCGTGAAGAAGGATAGCCGGGACTGAAGGGCAGACCAGAGAAGAACAGATGCCTAAGAGAAGCCAATTGTCAATTGCTGTCAGGTGGTGAGAAAAGCACTGGGAGCTTACAGGCGCGACGAATGACACCGCGTTAATATCCCAGATGTCACTACCCGAGAGGTTCGACACGAAGGCCTCCTTGCGAGCTTTGTAACTCGGGTCCATGTCGGGTTATAAAATGTGAGGTCCCCGGGATCGCCAATATTCCATTGAGGTACTCAAAAGGTGGGTGAAATAGGCGGAGAAACGAAGATGCCGCGCTGGCAAACGCGGGAATCAGGTGATTGCGCCCGACCCGATTGCATGGACGATCGTTGTTTACCTTGACGACACCTATGCTTTTTCAATTGACTCACCCCCAAGTTACATCATGGTCCAGAGGCTAGTTCTAAGAAAAGAAGCAGACCGTGGGTAGCCCCCTTCGACCCATTTCTTACGCTCGGCTTTGTTTCTGAATGCCGGTAGTATGCAGGGCCCCCAAAGACCTGCGAGGTTCCTGGACAAATAGACCGTCGGTCATCGATTACAAACGCAGCATTGGGCAGAAGAGTGATGCATGCTTTGAGAGACAATGAGGCTCGGATGAGCTCGGTAGAGGGCAAGCAACGCAACACGATTGGACGACGTTAACCCCGGATCTCGGTTCCTTACAAGGCTGCTTATTGTTCCCGGAGTTTTAGATGATCGGCAAACGGGCCATCCGTGGAACCGTTTTTTGATCAGGCCATCACGCCCGGTTTCATGAGGGAATAAACGGCCCCCAACTCGGTCAGAAACTCATGGAAGCGTTCCTGGTGGAGCCCCGAGAGGCCGAGCAGGAGGCCAGAGTAGCGAGAACGTCGCGAATCGACGCAAGGCTGCAACCTGAACCGCATTGCCTGTACCCGACCTCTACAATTGGTCGATCACACCCGGCTCCAGGATCAGGCCGTGGCCCATGTACTGGCGACATCATTTGGCGCCTCTAGCTGCACGCCCAAGGGAAATTAACCCATTGCTCCCTCGGTGGTCAGACCCGCAATGATCGGCCAGGGATGCGTGTCTAGAGCCACGTTTTCCGCCCCGATGCGGAGTAGAGCCGCGCTCGGACGTTACGGTTGACCTAGATTATTTGGAATATTGCCATCTGTCTCGTGGTGTCCATCTGACAGTTTGGTCACGGCCTGATTTCGTTATTGAATCCGGTCTGCATTAGAAAGAGGGGGTGGGGGTTGAGTATCCCTGCACCTTGCTGTCACTCTGTGTGGCTACCGAGATCGACCTACCTGTCGTTAGCGGCTGGGCAATGTTCAATCAGAGCCGCTTAAATACGACTTCTCTGTTGGGTTTTGTTGGCTTGAAGAGAAAAGCCAACAGGCCAAGAGCTATATCGTCGTTGCGCTATTATTCAACGGGGACCTCGACACCCCATGGATGTAGATCGCTTGTTTCACGATGACCGCTATCGAGCCTCGGCGCCTTTTGGGTGATTTAATTTGCAGTGCCGTATTCTCTGTCTCGGCCACTGCGCCATCGAGTCTAAGAAATCGCGCTAAATCAGCCGTGGTCCTGGGGCCGAAAATTAAAAATATACGGGCGTAGGCCCTAACCAACGTCATGCTGAGTTTCGGATACGGCACGGACACGGAAATTAAATGCTTTGCAGGTTTAACTCCGATTCTTGGGGAGTTTCCCCGAAGCCAGCAGGAGGGGGATGGAACCTGTTAGCATCAAAAGAGCCTTACCGCAGGCACTTTTTCATCCCCGCCCCTGAAAACAAAGGAAATGGAAGGTGGGACCGGATTGCAAGCGCCGATCTGCCAACTAGAAGCTAAAATGCTACAAACCAACATCTATGAGGTTATACCACATTGATTAAGGTTGTGTCAGAAGGAGTATCGTGGCATTCACTGTTCATAGGCGCGAATTTCCACAACTGTCGGCGCAGGCTTCGCCGATGGTGCATCTTAAGAGGCGCTATGTCCATAGCTTTCTCAGTACCCACAGGGTTCGTGCGGATCCTCCCTGCCCATTGGCCCGCTTGGAGCCAGTGATGGGCCGTTGGTTGCGCCGCATCTCTGGGAGATTGCCTGTTCTCGGGGTCTGGATTTTATGCTAGCGACGATCCGGAGAAGGGCGATGGTGCTTTGCCATGTGCCCTTGACAGGAGACCTTATTTAAGGCTCTCGCCTGGTCCATGGGGCTGCAGATGTCCTGCATCTTGATGAAGGAGAAGGGAAAATGTACAACGGTATCATTTCGCCCTGAACTTGCTTAACCTGCTCTTTTTCGCCCGTCGTTTTGCCCCTACTCGGCCCGGCGATCCAGGGGGCCGCCCGCAAGAGGTAAAAAATAGCACACAATTTCGAGCCCGGGGTCGACCAGAAAACGCCCCAGGCGTTGATGACTCTCCATGCTGAGTTTGCTTCTTCAGGTGCCCGTTGCAGGACTCATGGTTACCAAACTCCCATCTTCGTGCGAGGAAACCGCGTCGACGGCTGGGTTATCGTGCATGGTCTCGGGTCTAGCCTTGCAGCCCCGAAACAAGAAATATAATGAGCAGCCAGGACGGAAGGCCGCCCAGAAAGCGGGAATCCCGCTCCGGAACACGCAAGGTCTCCCATCTCTCCGCCGAACAACTCGAGAGGAAACGTGCGAACGACCGTGAGGCTCAACGGTCTATTCGACAACGAACAAAGGAGCATATAGAACATCTCGAGCATCAGGTTTCCGTCCTGCAAGCGCAGGTGGCAGAACTGCGGCCTCGAAGCGAACGGTTCGACGAGTTGGTCCAACAAAATGCGGCTCTCCAAGCGGAAGTCAATCGGCTGAAGGCACAGCTGGGGATTCCCACCGGTCATCCAGAATTCCCCGCCAGTAGTGAACAAGTCGGCCTCTTTCGAAGTGGATGGCAATCGGAGGAAGGACCCAGAAACGCTCCCAATCCCGCAACCAGCACGATGCTATCGCCATTCTCCGGATCTTCCCATCCCCCAATCGTTCCTCGAGCGCCTTCGGCTGTCTCAGCTTCGAGTCGATCGTCCCATCCCCAAGACTGGCAGCGATACTCGAACACTCGGTCACCATCTTTGGGTGAGACCTCTGAGCCAGAATACTCTGCTCAACCATACGGGATGGGTAGACAGTTGGGACAGGGCAGTCGGTTAGTTCCACCTTCTGTGCCTGTTGCCGCTCAACTCAGCTTTGGCAGTGCTTCCGGTCAGAGCCAACAGCCCTCCGAATCGTTTTCCCAAATGTATCCACGAGAAGGTCTTGGGTCTCCCGGGCAGCTGTCGATAGATCAGCCCGCTCCTCCGTTTCTTCCTAGCCAGGGATCGGCTCAACCTGCGCCCGGTCAGCCGTACCCACCCTCATACCAGAATCCCATGCCGCCGCAATCGCAGAGAGATCCGAGATATCCCTATCCATGGAATCCGCAATCGTGATCTTGGCTTGTTACTGGCGTGGTATTGAGACATCAGTTGGCCTTGCCAATCCAGTACAGTTCTGAAGGACATTCCATCCCATAGATGGAAACAAGGTATGCTGAAGTCATAATATGCGGTTCTCCCAGTACCGTTGGACTAGATCGTCGTCGGCTGACAAACAAGTTATCGTTAGAAGGCCAACCCTGTTCCACAACGAGATTTATCAAAGAGCGCGGGTCTGACAACAAAGAATCTTCTCGCAGCAAAATCTTCCGGAAAAGGCATCCGGGCACACGGACTCGGCCGTACGGAACGCCTCCGATCCCCACAACGAAATCAACATATACCATAAGATCTATGCCATATCATTGTCGCGGCTTGGCATCCACTGCTTTGACGGTTGATCTACACGATCTTCGACGTTGGTCAATAGAGGCGAGAGTGGCGAGATATACGTGACGTCGAAATCTTGCGATCGAGGAAAATGGCAGGCACATTTCCCGGTAATTCGACAGCACAACATTTGGAAGGAATGGATTCAACAAGACAGCTTTCGGAAAGGGGACATATACACGAACCCCAGGATAACACAGAGCTACAAATTCATGACGAAAATGAAAGCCTTGATCAAATTTATGCCTGTACTCCCGAGCTGCAACTATACACTGAAGATAAACAATACATCACCAATGCGGATGCTTTAAACCCAGATTTATCGCTAGCACTCTAGCATGCCTCTAATTCGTGTACTGCTTCTGCAGCATCTTGGCAATAGTCTGCAGCTGGATGTTGCTGGTACCCTCGTAGATCGCGCCGATCTTGCTGTCACGGAACATCTTCTCAGCAATGCCCTCGCGCACGAAGCCCATGCCACCCATCCACTCAACTGCAGAGCTAGCCACTCGGCCGGCGACCTGCGAGGCGTACAGCTTGGCCATGGCGGCGTCCTGCACAAAGTCCTGGCCGGCTTCCTTCTTGCGGGCTGCGTTGTAGACCAGCGCACGGGCGGCGGCGATCTCGGTGTAGGCCTGCGCAATCTGGTGCTGCATGCCCTGGAATTCACCGATCAGCTGGCCGAACTGCTTGCGGTCGTTCCAGACGTAGCTGTATCTCGATTAGCTATGATTCTCGACAATAGACGGGATCGACTTACCGCGCAGCGTTCTCCCAGGCACCGAGCGCCAGGCCGGTCATCTGGGCAGCAATACCAATACGGCCCTCGTTCAGGAGCTGAATGGCGTACTTGTACCCCTGGCCCTCCTGGCCGAGAAGGTTGCTCTTGGGAATGACGACGTCGTCAAAGTTGAGCACGCAGGTGCTGCTAGCCCGGATACCGAGCTTGTGTTCCTTCTTAGCGATCGAGAATCCGGGTGTATCCCTCTCAACAATGAAAGCAGTGATGCCCTTGTATCCCTTGCTGGGGTCCAGGTTGGCGAAGACGATGTAAAGACCCGCCTCCTGGGCGTTGGTGATCCACATCTTGGAGCCGTTGAGCTTGTAACCATCGGCAGTCTTCTCGGCCTTGGTCTGCAGAGCGAACGCGTCCGAACCGGACGCCGGCTCGGACAAACAGAAAGAGCCGACGGTGCCGGTGGCCAGCTTGGGCAGCCAGGTGCGGTGAGCCTGGGCATCGCCGTACTTGACGATGGCGGTGTTGACCAGGGTATTATGGACGTCGACCATGACACTGACACTAGGGTCGACTCGAGCCAGCTCCTCAATGGCCACGATGGCGGCGGTGAAGTTCATGCCCGCACCGCCGAACTCTTCGGGGATCTCGATGCCCATGATACCCTGCTCGAAGAGCTGCTCCACCACGTTCGCGTCCATGGCCTCGGCTTCGTCCATATCCCGAACCTTCGGGCCGATCTGCTCCTGGGCGAATTTCGAGACAGCGTCAGCCATCATGGTTTCGGTCTCGGACATGAGGGTGATCGGCGTCGGGGTGAGGTGGGAGAGGTCGGCATCCCGTCGGCGTGGGGTAGTAGAGAAGGCATATGCACTATCGGGGAATACATGTCAGTATGAAGCAGCCTTTAAAGGCGTCATTTTTGAGACAGTACCTCTGGACGGGGCGGTAAGTAGCAAGGCGCTTGGAGGCCAGGCGGATCGAGGGAGTAGTGCGCGACAGGGGTCGCAAGGCGCGGGAAATAGAGGCCATTGCGGCTAGAATGAGGGGTTCAGTAAAAATTGAAACAGCGTGCAAATGGGAGGAAAGAAAGAAGGTGAGAACGTGAAGAGCGTTAAATCACAAGGGAAAGCTGCGAGCCTCGGTTATCGGCGGCGCTGCGGATTCGCGGGGAGTGGCCAGTGTGGGGCTCAAACGGTAACCTAGGTTAATCTACCAGTGCCTTTAGACAGGGTAATGTCCATACAAAGAATTGTCCCGTAACCCTAGGGGTTTTGATTCTATGCATAATGCCCCCAACTTTCAGGGGAAATGATAGTGAGGGTGCGATCGCAGTGTTCTAGTACTTGGATGCCGGGGATGTGAAGGAGACAGTGAATCAAATGTCTTCTTCTCGAAGCAGTGCGCATACATTGGTGCTAACGTTGAACACAATAAGTATAGCCCCTAGAGAGAATAGGGGGACACTATAGTGAGTCGCCTAGTCCGACCATTGGATCTACAAACGCCCCATCGCCGGGGATAGCGGTCCGAGAAAGCTTGGTGCTATTCACTTAATTTGCCCCTCCAAAAGGGAGCCTCGATCAACGCAAGAACGGACTCGAGTTTTTTCTCTTTCGTGGGCGCACGACTACTTGATTGTATGCAAGTGCATGCAAATGGTCTGATGAAAGCCAAGTCTCGTTGCCAAGGCGGGCGCGGCGTGAGATCGGAGGGGTAATGTGTCCCGACTGTTGCCTTCAGGCGATTTAAACTCGGGAAATCTTCAAACTCAATCTCGTCATCACTTATCAGCATGGCGCCCCTCATAATTAATGTGTCCGGCGAGTCGGTCATCAGTCGACACCCAGAGCGCGCCGTGCTCTTCCTCGCCGTTAAATCCGATGGCCCGGACCAGGAGACCGTATCCAAGGATGTGACCACGACATCCAATGATCTCCACCAGCTATTCAAGGGACTGTCCCCGAAGAACGACAACGGCTATTCCGATGTCGACGCAGCCGTGACAACCTTCTCATCCACGCTTCTCCGCACGTGGTCCATCGTTCCCACAGACGACAAGAACAAACCGCTGGACCGAGTGTATTACGCCACATCATCTTTCGAAGTCATTTTCCGCGATTTCAACAAATTGAGCGAGATTGCCGGCAAGCTAGTCGGTCATCCGAAAGTCGAGATTAACAACATTGATTGGCGTCTGACTGATGCCACTAAGAAGGCGCTTGGCAGCGAGTCGCGCAAGTCGGCCATCCGTGATGCCGTCCACAAGGCAAACGATTACGCAGAGGTGATCGGGCATGAGGTTGTGGCCGTGGAAATCAACGACGGAGGATCCACGTCGCGTGAAAGGGCCAGGTTTATGCTCGCCGCCGCTCCCTCCAGAGCCCGTGTTTTTGGCAGTGCCTCTCCCGACATGAATGAAGACGAGATCGCTCTCGACTTGAACCCTCAACAAATTGAGTTCACGGGCTCGGTGGATGTCAAGTTTGAATCGGTTTCGGAGAAGTGAGGTATTATGCGATGATCGCCTGCTATAATTTATCGAGAAAATCACTGTAATTTATCTTGACGCTGCCAGCGCGATGTTTTTTTTTTTTTTTTTTTTGAAAACGTGTCTCAGCATGTGGGCACCACTGTTCAACGCCGGATGATAATTGACTCTCATGGAAAGAGTGAAGTTGATGGCATTATCTATTTCAGGACATGGTTGAATCAATACATATTTCAAAATCCTAGCAATGGCTCATCCATTTGATCAACTTCAAAATCGAATCGAACAAGATCCTCTATGTACGGAATAAAAAATGTACTTGTCACCCTGAGTAACTTCGGTTAGATTCCGTGAACATAGAAGCTGTCAGATACGTGCCTGCCATACCTGTGATGTTCACTGCTAGCTTGGTATTCGTCCAGAGCCGCTCGGTTCTCATGATAGCTCACCAACGCATACTGAAACCCTTTGCTCTTTTCAATCGGAGTTGTAATGGTTGGGCCTCCAACGACAAGTCTTTGGCTTTTGACACAGGGCAGATCTTTCAGGGTTTTGATCTGAGAGAGAAACTCTTCTCTAACTGCCTCGGCGACATCTGCGCGAAACTTGAATAGAACTAGTCACCAATGGCGGATGTTAGTGAACTTCAAGTCACGCGTGAAGGAACGTACCAATATGAGCGACAGTCATTTTGAATAGTGGCTAGGGAAAGCAAGCACGATTTGACCAATTAATGGAAATGTGTCACTTTTAAGCCAGCAACAAATCGGCGGAAGCTATCCGTCCTTGGCAGTCGGAGGCTACATTCTAGTTCTAATTGTGTCCTTGCGAAGGCTTTGCGACTTTGACCTCGGCGAGCATTCACCAATATGAGATGCCCGTCTGCTCCTTCTTTCAATTGGCTTCAGCCAATTATTCATCCCACATATCTGGGTACGTCGTGGAAGCATCTACCGCGCTTTCAGTTGGCACGGTTAGTCATCGCACGGATGTCCCCGCGGTCGACGGAGGCGATCCGAACATCTCGCTTTCCGGCCAAGGATCTGCCAAATTGAAGACAGTCCGAGCTCCAATAGTTCGCCCTTGGCTACACTGTTACTTGACACGGCTAATCACAATGGATTCTCCACGTCGAAGTCGAAACCATGCTGCTTGTCGGCGCTGTCAACGACGGAAGATCCGATGTGACGGCGAGATTCCTCAGTGCACCTCGTGCAAGAAGGCCAATACACCTTGCGTCAATGACGGTAAGCAGGAAGTAAGCCGCACGTAAGTTTTTAATTAGCCGTAGATGCTATGCGTTTATTTACTCATGCATTGTTAGGTACATTGCAAGCCTGCAGAAACGGGTGCAATATCTCGAGTCAATGATTCACGAACAAGGAAACGACATGGATGAGGGTCCTCCTTTGGATTTCATGGAAGTTTCACAAGCTGAAACTATTCAGGATGATGAACCTGTCGAGTCTGCTGCTTCTGCCATACCTGGCTCCCATCGATTGCCCAGCCCAGCCCGGCCAGGACAGCCTCTGCCACTCGGAGGCTCACAGCCCTCTCGCACACAGTCAAGACAGGCACATGAAATCGGACTAGTTTCATTGTCCTCCGGAGGTGAGCCGAGATACATTGGTCCTTCGAGTGGCTACTTTCTTGCAAATTTGGTCTTCTCCAACACTGGTCGAAGAGCAAGGCCAGCAGGAAATCGAGGCAGTGGAAACGAGCCGATCTCTCTCTCCGCTGATCTATTTAATAGGCCCTGCATCTCTACCAGCCCGCAAAGAAGATGCAATCGAGCTGTCGTCGAAATATTTTGCATCTGTTCATTTCATGTATCCGTTTCTGCACGAACCATCTCATATGCGACGGATGGACAAGATGTATTCGGACGGGGAGATGAACAGCGATCCAGTAGTTGCTTTCCACGTATACATGGTGCTGGCAATAGCAGCTTCGGATTTGTCCCGTCGCTGTAGGGTTCGACTTCCTGCAGAAGGCTACTACACCGCAGCCACGCAATTCTTTGAAGGGGCTTGCACCGAGGGCTCTTTAGAGGGACTCCAGAGTCTCCTTCTTCTCATGGTCTATGCACTGCACAATCCTTCATGCGGGGTCAATGTTTGGAGCTTGAACTACCAGTGCCTGGGAGCGCTCATTGATATGGGCCTCCAGCGTGATGTGCGTGCATCGTCGGCATTTCCAATCACTTTTTTGGAGCAGGAAATGAGAACTCGGATCTTTTGGGTGGTGTACAGCTTCGATCGGACGTTAGGCACCATGATGGGACGGCCTATTGGAATTCGAGATGAAGCGTGCGAGCTTCGAGTACGTTTTTTTACTGCATTCTTCTATGCGTTTCACTTGCGACCTAACACCTCTCTTAGCTCCCTTCGGACGTAGCCGATAAATACCTTTCTGAAGCCGCAGCCGACAAAAGGATCGGAAGTTCGCCATCTCACATAACATACTCAATTCACCTGTTCAAGCTGGCACGCATGAATTCTGAGATCAAATATGTCATGCACAGTATCTGCAGAGACCCCCCGCGCTATGCTTACCCTCCGGTTGCCGACATCTATCAATGGCAAAAGGAAATGATAGACCGCCTTCAAGCATGGCTATCAGAGATTCCTCGCGTTCCCGAAGCGGAATCAATTGCGAAGATGTGCGAGATTAGGTATCACGAAATGATGATTCTGGTCCTACGACCAAGCCCAGGCATTCCGGATCCGTCTGACGAGCTCCTCGCACAATGTTTTCAACATGCCGTTGATCTCCTTCGTGGTTTCGGAGAGCTCTACCGCCAAGAAGCGCTGTTCTACAGCCGATTGATCGTGCACTCTAATTTCCTGGGCACGTTAATAATGCTTCACTGTCTATGGAGAGTACCACAAGTTGCATCGCAAGTCCAAATTGACGAGCTGGTAGCAGATACCGGTATCAGCCTGAACATCCTCAGTAGCATCGGCGAGTACTGGGCAGAAGCTAAGAAAGCCAGAGATTGCATCCATGAACTTTCGGGCGCCACAATACAACGCCTGATTAAAGCACGAGGACTGGACTCTTCTGCATCCCTTTCAATGCCACGAAGTTACAGTTCCAATCGAAGGAATTTACGATCGCAACAAGCAAATGAGACCACTATATCCCCCGACCAGGTCGATTCTGCCATTGATATTGCCCCAACTATGCTAGATGATGGTGACTTCAATCATGACACTTCGAGCTGGCTGAATGATATCACGCCGGGTGGATTCATGGATCTTGCAGGAGCACCGGACTGGGATAGTATGATGTGGGGAATCTTCAATAATAATTGAAAGTTGCAAGTGAAATAATGCAAAATACCGGATGGTGCTTTTAATCGAATTTTATTCTTAACAAAAGTGAATTCTACCCAGTTGCCTGTCTGGTCGAGTAAAATGTATGAAAGCATGAATGAATCCAACATTTCACTACAATTGTGGCAAGAATTCCAAGAAAAGAAAAAACGAAAAATGGACGAACGGCGATTTGAACGCCGGACCTCCCGCATGCAAAGCGGGCGCTCGTACCCCTGAGCTACACGCCCTATAATACCTGGAATCCTCCACTAAAGTCTCTTGGCGGGCTAACCAAACACCTTCTTTTGAACAGCTCTACCGGATTTCGTGGTTTTCGACGAGGTCAATCCCGTCGCGTCTTTTCACAACAGTTGAGCAGAATGTAATCGTCTATTGGATGTTGGCCTACAATCGGAAGACATCTGATCCGGTCAAAAGCCAACTAGCAGACCAGAGCGACTCCGCTCCTCAAAAAACCCCCACGCGATTGATCTTAACGGGGACTGTACCCCCGGCCCTTGAGAGTAATCACATTCGTTCTGTGTTTTTAGTAAGCTAGTAAATCTACACTGAAGATGTGAGCATAACGAAGGATTTCTCTAAGGCCAGCCAAAATCAACATTCGGTATTCGTGACTCGTTACTGGAGGGAATTTGTAGTACAGTGGGCTCCTCCCCCGCCATCGGAAGCGCTCCGTGTCGACGGGGAACACCCGCGTTCCCCAACATTCTCCGCGTATAAAAACCAATTTCAACTACATCGCATTCCACACTTCAAATCAACTTCAAATCAACCCTTTTCGGAATTCTCCGAATTCACCATGTCAGATACCAATCAAAAGCAACAAATGTACCACGTTCAACACACAGACTTGGAAGACTTTGTCCGCCAAATTCTCGTCGCCAACGGCACATCACCGGAAAACGCCTCAATCGTATCCAGATGTTTAGTGCAAGCCGACCTCCGCGGCGTCGACACGCACGGCAGCAACCGCATCCCGTCATATATGGAGCGCATCCGCCAGAAATGCCTAGACCCGAGCGCCGAGCCAAGCCTACGCCAAATCACACCCGTCGTAGCCCAGGTAGACGGGCACAACGGGTGGGGATTTGTAGCCGCACACAAAGCCATGGTGCGGGCGATTGAAATGGCACGGGGATTCGGCATGGGCATGGTCTCCGTCAAGCATTCAAATCACTTCGGCATGTCAGCGTGGTTGGTCAAGCAGGCTCTGGATGCAGGGATGATGTCGCTTGTTTTTACGAACTCGTCACCTGCACTGCCGGCCTGGGGTGGGAAGGTGAAGCTTATGGGCGTCTCGCCCATTGCGTGCGGTGCGCCTTCGGGGGATCCGAGTCGGCCGTTCATTCTTGATATGGCGCCTTCTGTTGCGGCGCGGGGCAAAATCTACAAGGCGCTGAGGAGGGGAGAGCGCATTCCGACGGATTGGGCTTTGGATGCGGACGGGAAGCAGACGGATGATCCGGCCAAGGCTCTACAAGGTGTGATGCTGCCCATGGGAGGACCGAAGGGTTCGGCACTTTCGATTATGATGGATGTCTTTTCTGGGGTTTTCTCCGGGGCGGCGTTTGCGGGCCATGTCACCAATCCCTACGATCCGTCTAAGCCGGCGGATGTGGGACACTTCCTTGTGGCTATTAAGCCGGATTTGTTCATGACTATGGATGAGTTCCGGGAACGCATGGACTATCTGTACAAGCGAGTGACAGAATCTGAGAAGGCTGCTGGGGTAGACCGGATCTACTTCCCCGGGGAGATTGAACAAGGTAGAGAAGAGTGTCGACTTTTGGAGGGTATTCCTTTGGCTGAAGCGGAGATTGCGAGTTTGAATAAGGAGGCCGACATGGCCAAGGTTGAGCATCTGAAAGTGCAATCTGCTTGATTACTGCCCTTGCAAGGAAACACCTCTGTCTGGAATCTTTTAGTATTGCAATAATGGTGACGGTAAAACTGCCGGGAAGTGATAGGCTCCGGAGCACAGAGTTAGTCACCCCGTCCCGAGCTGCTCACGAGACATACTTCGCAAATTATTATAAACTCTCTGCTATGGGGAGTGTCTACGGGGGAATTCGAGGCATATGCGTGAATAAATATTGAGATATCCAGCCAAGGAATTTAAACGCCAAACTATTCCCTGGTGGACAGATATCGAGAGAGCAGCCTAAGAATTTGAAACGCCAATATCTCCAGAATCCTCAATCCTCTTACTTGCTTTGACACAGCAACTCATGTTTGTGCTAAGTCAACACGCATGGTACGGATTTCTAAAAAACGAGTCCTTTTTTTTTTATTCGATTTCGGCGAAGGCCCTAGCATCGAGCTTGTGTCCGGAAGTCCCACCCCCCGGGCAGGTCTGCCCTCGGGGTCACCCGAAGGTAGATAAAGATAGCAAACCACCCACGCTATTATATATGCGAGATGAAAATGGCTCGGAGGCCGTAATAGGGATTATGGTTACTATAACTTAAATATTAAGCGAACTGTGGATACAGATGACCATATATGTTTAGGGGTTTTTCAGTATTACAGGCCAAGGGAAAAGGAGAAGGCGGAAGGAACCAGATTATGATAAATATAGTCTCTGCATTTGCATTAAAGATATAAGGAAAACCTATGGAATAGGGGAAAACCTATATCGAGACAATATCCAACATAACAAATAGACCACAAATTTTAGCTGCTTCCCACAACACCAACATCCACCGAATTATCATAACGTGTAAGCCAAAATGTTGATATCTTCCACTCTTCATACCCCAAATTCTGATTCTCTTGGATAAATAGCAAAAAGAATAATAATTCTTCTCTATGACAATGTGTCATAAGCCAACGGTATTCCACTTGAAATGCCCTTTTCCATTGACCTAAGTTGCGTATATCCTGACCAGGCCTTTTGACAATTGACGTATTGAAGGGAGTCAAAATATCAAAGTCTTTAGGACCATTCGCCTAGGATTATACTAACAAGTAGTCGGACGTGGCACAGTAGGAACAGCCGGCCATTTCGCCAAGTCGGCGGCTGCGGCCCAAAGAATATCGATATCAGGCAACACTTCGTTGCACCGTAGGTCGTTGATGTTCGCGAGGTCAGTCCTGACCTTACGTTTATTACCGGCGTTAACGATGATATCGGTCAGGTTGTCTGGAACAGCTGGAAACACTTCCGCCAATTTTGCTGCTGCGTCCCGGCCTGCCTTGGACAGTCCGGGAAGAGCTTTCAGATCGCCCAACTGGACAGGCTCATCTTCAGCACGGTTCCAAGCAATCTGAGCTTCATCCTTTAGGTCCTTGTTGCCCAGCCCGTCTGCTCTTTCGAGGAAGAGGTTGACGGTATCGATGTCGCCAAGCCAAGTGGTGATGGTCTCTATCACACCGTACTGCTCTGTAATAGACAGCGCCATAGCAGAAGACGCGAGAAATGCGGTGAAAAAAGCCGTGACCTTCGTCATTTTGTAGTGATGTTTGGCAGAATTGGCTGATGCTGAAAGGGTATTGAAAAATTGAGGAAAACAAGATTATCCAAAGTAGTTTGCACCGGAGAGTTGCTTTTGATATCTTTGCGGACGGAAATCTAGCTCTTTATATACCTTAGCCGTGTCCGTACTACCCAGTTTTGTACCAAACATTTTACTACTTACCAATGCAGGCTACGGAGCATGGAATGTGTTGGTGCGCAACGTACACAGCTTCATCGTGGTGTTATGTCTACATGGCTTACCAGTTTACCCTCGATGTCACATAATACAACGTCTAGGGAGGCACGCCTGCATTTCACATCATAATAGACTTCATCCCTTGGAGGACATTCTGCGCGTGGATGCATAAATATTCATAACTAAGCAAAATATCCCCAGCATTCTAGACCAACCGTTTTATGACTCGGGTATTTCTCGCGTGGCTGAATTTTCGGCAGATTAACATTCCATTCAGCCCTGCACATATTTATATTATACTTTCCCCTTACACCCGCGGCGTGCGCTTCTTGTACATTTAACATTTTTTGGCTCATTGTATGGTTGGCGGAATTATGCCCCATTCAATGGTAAAAGTGACTCAATTTCCGCCAAAATAGCGTTGCAATTGCTAGAAAATATTTTATATAATTGAGTGATTAGGGATTTTGGTTAAGGCTTCCTGGAATGAGAACTGATATGAGAAAGAAAAAGGACTGTGCTTCTGGTTTTACTCTCCGCGCTGGAACTTCCCATATCGGAGCTTTCCATATCATGTGATCGTTACAGAAGGAACTACGTACAAATCATGCTGAAAACTGCGCGTCGCTGCGCGAAGCAGAGGGCCACAGCAGTTGGATAAATGCCGTTGCATTTGGTCTAGATGACAAGATGTTGACATCAGGCTCAGTTGATACAACTATCGGTCTCTGGAACTCCACAACTGACACATGTCTGCAGATTCTTAAAGGCCATATTATCGACTCATGTCACCTATCTATTCTACAGGGAATAATTACGATTGTGCAATTACAGCATGGCGCGCAAGTCCTGTAGCATTGTAATCTGTATAAGCAAAAGGTCTTTACAAATGCAACGAGAGACAGTTTACACCCAACAAGACCTATACGTTAACCCGGCTCACTGGCGGGACCGAGAACCATCAAGAAAGAAAAAGCCAAGAAGAGGCCGCCCCAAATGTAAGGAAGCAAGGATGCAAAAAGTGCCTGAAGAATAAATAGCGTCACAACAATTCAATTATCGTCCACGAGACCTCCCGTATAAGACAGAAGCTAAGAACTGAGAAGAAAGCGGTGGCAGTGCAATGAGGAAAAAAAAGGATAATACTCTGAACAGGCCATGTCCCACTTTACAGTCAGAGATAATAATGACAGGAGAAAGGAAAATGGGGGTGTAAATCAACATGAAAGCAGGGCTGGAGGGATGAGGGGGTAAGGGAGACATTAAGCAAGATAAGGAAATGTATTCTGACAAATGAAAGCAACATGCTAGATAATCAAACACCCGGCGGATGAAGAATTTGCTTCATGCACACACAACAGACTGGGGGGAAATAAAGCAGGGTATCATAGGGTTATCCAAACAAACTTGCTGCTCTTTTGGCTTGAGAAGGGAAAAGGGCATTGAAATTTGTGTCTGAATCTGCCTTTCGGGTTCGACTGAGGTTTTGATCCGTCCAGTTCACAACGGCCGGTTCCTATGTGGGATATTTGCAGGATCGATGGGAGATTCACCGGTCGTCACCGGCGCGAGACTTGGCACGCCTGCGGAAGAAGTCCATGACCTTTCGGGCAGCACCCGAGCTTCCTGAGTGGTGCGATGCATCTCGCTCGTACTCGTAGGCGTCGGTGAACTTGCGGTTGTTCTTCTGCAAAACGCCAGGTCCCCGACGGACAGGTTGCATGGACTGCCTGGGCAAGCTGTCGTAGGTGCCGTTGTAGTCGTCATAGTAGTTCGGCTTCGAAGAGTACTTGTAATTGGAACCGCTATATTGCTCGTCGATATTCTGGTGGCCTTGCTCAGACGAGATGGCACCAAAGGAATTGTCTGTCTGGTCGAATCGATTTCCGAGCTCGGCAAACTGCTGGTCGATTTGGGCCTCGTAGCTCAGTGGCTGGGAATCTTTCTGCTCGTGCACCTCGTCTGCGGGGCCCTCGTTCACCATACTCATAGCCTCCTGCGTTCCATAGCTAGTTGCACGAGGGCGGTTTGAAATAGGACCAGTGGCTGGGCGCTGCTGGCCTTGAGGGTCGACTGTCCGCGGCGTTTGTGATGATTCTTCAGGAGTCTGAGCGCGACCAGAGAAGTTGCGGAATGAGAAAGAAGATGGAAGAAGGGAGAACCGACGAGGTCGGCCCTCGGCCTCACTCGCCTTGCGGCTGTGTCCGTATTGCATGGAACGACGAGAATCCATAGACATGCGGGAATCTTCCCTTGCCAAAGGATCTTTCATGCTGGTAGGGGGGTACCGCTTGTTTTGCCGGGGGCGATTGTTGGGAACCTGGGAGCTGCGACCACCAAGGATAGATCCAGACCTGCCGAAGAGCTTCTCACCAATGCTAGAAACAGTGCTCGAGCGCTTGTGGCCGCTCTTCGGGGGCTCTTGTCGAGGAGTAGGATTGAAAGCCGACGGCAGCTGCTGAGTGCTGGCACGGCCAATGGATGCATTAGATGCCTGAGCGGGGTTCTGCGCAAGCGAGAATTGTCCGCTCTTAGGCTGTGCCAGACGGCCCTCGGTATTAGTAGCAGTGACGGTGGGTGCCACAGGTTGCCCGTATGAGCCCCGTGAAGGTAGACGGCCAGTGTGGAAAGATGCCATTGAGCCACCCGTCTGCGGTCGCGTGTTCGAAAGCCCTGTGCCGTAGGTGTTCGACCCGGTGAGGCCGGGGTTTTCCGATGTCGAACGGGGGAAGTGTCCAGGCAACGGCTTGTTGAGGTTGACAGGCGGATTCGGGGCAGTCTTCGAGGTCGTGCGCGGCTTCTCGGGGACTGCGGTCGCTTGGGGTTCGTTGCGAGTGCGGGCTCCGGAAGTGTCCTGGTATTCTCCTCTCGTCGTTTGTGATTGCGGAGCAACATACTCAACCTGGACCGTTCTCCGCTTCGCGTCCTTGGGAGTCTTGGAAGACCTTTCACCTGGCGAATCCTGGGATACATCTCCAGCATGATGGTTGAGTCCTCCAACAGCTGCAACTGGACTTTGGTGTGCCGACTTGGGTGGCTCACGGACTGAGGCACTGCGTCCAAGCCTTGGTGCCTCTCTCTGGTGCTCGGACGGTACTGTCGAGTTGGCAATGTCTGCCACATTCGTTGTGCTGCTGGTGATGTGCGAGACGATGTGAGAATATTCATCCAACCAGCTGTGGCGAGCAACTTCGAACAAGTCGGCACGTTTGCGAGGGTCGGGAACCAGTATCCGTCTCAGAAGGTCACGAGCGTGGGGAGTGACATATTCGGGGAAAGTGAGAGGGGTGGTAACGATGTATTTGTAAAGGAGATTGATGTTATCTCCATCGGGGTTTGCAGGATCATCATCGAATGGGAGATAGCCGGCCAACATGGCGTACTGCACAGAATTAGATCAATCCAACAGGACATGCTTTCACAGCCACTTACCAAAATGACACCGCAACTCCACACATCGACCTTTCGCCCAGTGTACAGTGAGTCACTGACGACCAGCTCTGGAGCGGCATAGCAAGGACTTCCACAGCTCGTCTGCATCAAATCACCCCGCCGTAAGCCATCGGGACCGGGCTTGTCCAGCCGCTTCCGCTTCACATATTCCTTATTGGTGAGGTTGTATTCGATCTCCTCATCCAATGAGTCGCTGGGGTCAAACGTGTTCGCAAAGCCGAAATCCGTGATGATAATGTTGCGATTCCTGTCCAGCAACAAGTTTTCCAATTTCAGATCGCGGTGTACAATACCCTTTTTGTGCAGGTAGCCCACGCCGGAAACTAATTGTGCAAATAACCGGCGGGCTGGGTTGTCCTTAAGGTATCGATTGTTCAGAATGTAGTCGAAAAGCTCGCCCCCTGACGCGTATTCCATGATGATACCAATATGACGGTCGGTTTCCACCATCTCGTGAAGACGGACGATGTTAGGGTGTGCGAGCTCACGCAGAATCGAAATCTCGCGGTAGATCTTGGGCAGTCGGCTGGGGTTAGATCCCAGAGATTCTCTGCGAATCAGCTTGATGGCGACTTGGATGCTGCCGTCTCGCTTCCAGCCAAGCTTGACCTTTCCGAACTCGCCCTCGCCGAGGGTTTGTCCAAGAATGTACGTGCCAAACGTGGTCTCTTTCCGCTTGATGGTGTTTCCGTTGTTGTAATCATGGCGGCTGCGGTGACCACTGTGACCTCCATCATCGGCAATTTCATTTCCACCCATACCGAAGTTTTGGGCCGTTTCTTGCGGCGCGACTGCCGCCGGAGAGGCACCTGCCTGTCGCACTTCTTCTCTCCCTCGGTCTACAACGGGATCGCTGACCTGCACCGAGTTGATCACGGCACTCGATTCTTTCACCAGAGGAGCTCCCTGACCAGACATAATCTCTATGTCGGGGTCGTCTTGCGGGTATGAGACCGGAGGCGCACCTCTTGACTTTTCACGCGTAGTCTCCTCCAAGGGATCTGTCCGTTTTGATCTGCTTTTGCAGTTGCGGTCGTCGCGAGTACGCTCTCGGTTTTCTTTGCGATCGGACCGGCTCTTTCCATGCCGCGACCCTTTCTCGGACGAGCCGTTTGGACTGCGGCGACTGTGATACGTAGATGAGGTCCTTGGGGGAGGGACTGGTGGCTGGCCTAGCATATCCGGGTAATTGGCGCGCACATTATTCTGGACGGGAGCGGACGCTGTCTGAGTCGATACTGGCGATGCATGGGCGGAGAATGCCGGCTGATGAGAAGTGCTCATAGCCGAAGAAGCTGATCGGGACCGGCCTCACACAGATGGCTGCGGAAAAGGGAGCGATTAGTATGGTGGACCGGTGGGTACGGAAGGAGTGCTTGGATCACGACCGATAGCGTACCTTCTTGTTGATGCGCGAAAAGTCTCCGTGGACTTTTCGTCGTATGAGGGTCCGCGACGGCCTCGGTCGGGCACTCGTCGAGGAGCAAAAGCTGTGTGCAATTGCGAATGGCGTGGTGGGCGCGTAGAAGCACCACGCCCTCCCGACGGTGTTTGGCGGAGGTTCGGGAGGTTGTGTTCGGTCGCACTCACTGAGTGGACCCGTTCAGCCTCGGAACTGTAACATGAAATAATCGCGTCAGTTCGAGGTCCATCCGCGGACAATTCTTATCGGCAATCGGCAAGCATGTGGCACTTTATCAAAAATCGAATTGGGAACTGACAGGATGTCGATCGGAGGAATGGAGGAATGGGGGGGGGGGAATCCAAGGGGAATGCCAGACCAGTGGTCGCGAACAAAAGAACCACCAGATTTTGGAAATTCACCTGGAAAACCAGGTCGCGACTCAATCCAGGTGGAAAGACGCGTCGCAAAGGTAGGAAATGGGCAGGAAACGAAAGGGAAGTTGAAGATTACCTGCGCTGCAGTGTTCTGGAGTCCCGCGACCCACGACCAGGAGCGCACGTTGTCCAAGAACTGGGGGAGGGAAACAAACGCGGAAGCGAAAGAATGTCTCAGACACGATTGAGTTTCCACGATCACCGGTCTCAATCGTAGAACATCGTCTCGAAGCCAGGGCAGATTGAGGGGCGGACAAGGGGCGCGAGGTGAGGGAAAGGCGGGAAGCACCGGTCGCCCCGACAGAGAGAAACAGGGGGTGTAGAAGAAGAGAGGAAGGCACAAACAAGAAACAAAGGAACAGAGGAAGAGAAAGAGAGTCCTCAGAGAAAGGACCTCGAAGATAGAGAAGATGGAAAGAGGGAGGAGAGGAGGGCAGAGAGCAGGCAGGTTTGGTTTAGTTTCGTTTAGTCTGGGGGAGCGGGTCTTTGGCCTTGGTCGGGCTGGGATGAAAACAACGGTAATCACGGCCCTATTCAGGTAGGGTATTGATGGATGGCTCAATGAGGTAGCTCTTATTGATTCAACGTTTCTATCAATTAAAGATTATACACTACCCTGAGATACACTACGGAGACTGGAATGTGGACTATCCTCCACTGCATCTTCCACGCTACTACTCTGATGCCACGGCACGACGACACAAGCTAGCCAACCGATCGGTGCGCAGAGCTATTTCCAGCGGCTGCGTGTATCAACCTTGAATGAGGACAGCCCGCTGCTTCCCCTTGCCTCGCCTGTGATAGAGCGAAACGGGTGCGAGGCCCGAGGGCTGATCCTCGCATGTGCCTCGTAAATGGTGAAAAATAATAATAATAAATAAATAAAACCAAAACTTAATAATAAAGACAAAAGCAAAAGGAAAGAAAGGTCAAAGGTCTGTGTCCGGAGCTTGTCAAGCGCGCAAATAATCCGAGGCCCGTTTCAAAAAGGGGCTTCGCGCCGGTTGTTTCGAATTGCGGAAAAGTGGGCTTCTCGCTAGGACCGTCGATCGTCATTACGCCCCAGACTCGATCGCGACTCGATAACCGCAAGATCTGTGTTAGCATGAGCTCTTAAAAGGTACGGCGTACCGTTCCAGTCCAATTGTCAACGCAGATATCGGCTCCGGGCGTTGATTTGCAAACCCTGGCGACATCGCGGTAGAATGGGAATCAAACGAATGATGACATGCGTTTGATTACACGGGCACGGAGTACTGCTGCTGCCCAAGGTGTCTCTGACCAAGCTCTAGCTTAACTAGCTTGGAACTCGGCTCGTTCCAAGCTCGAAGCGTTCAAGAAACGCATCGTGGATTCCCTGGGAGAAAACATCGGATGAACCCACGGTTAGGGCCCGCTAGAACCAGGGTTGCGCACCAGATCGAGCAGATCTGTGACTCCATCACTGCAAACGTTCCCGGTATTTACGCTGCGTAAGCATTAACAGCCTTCTGTTCCTGGAACTTTTCCGGGTCTGCGCTAAAGCAGATTTCATTGCGCGCTCCACTTGGCATTTGGGAGGATCTCCACCCAGCGGCACGGAGCTACACACGCTCAACTCTGCACGTCCGGATTCCAATCGGTCTGCAATCGATCAAGGAGGACGAGACTGTAAATTCCGTTGGTGTGGCGGTCGGTGTGGAGGCTGACCTAGACGAGAACCCCTGGTAAGCCTCATTGGATGCTCAGGGTGGGCCAGCCAACTGTCAAGCGGGTGATGCGTTGGCAGCTTAGCCATTGCTGCGGCGCTCATCCAATCGATACCCTTTTCAACCATCCAGCGGCGACAAGATCATGAGAAATGCGGTCCAATGGGTGGGATCGGCGAAGGGTTATGACGCACGGTCCGTGGTCGCCAGAACGGCTTGGTTTGGTCTCAGCAGAGAAATATCGCCGAAGCGCCACTGTCCCGCCCGGCCGAAACTTAGATCCCCAGTGGTGTGCATGCTACGGAGTGATACCACTTATATGGAGACTGGGGGTATGAAATCCGTCGTATTCGTGTGAGATCAGCTATTCAGCTATCTCGGTATCTACATAGTATCCGATCCTGGAAAAGGGAACACGCTTCTAAACAGATTCCCCCATTTGCTCCAATGCCATTGCCCGGAGATCAATCCAAAAATATCATCAAGATCTAGCGCTTGCCCCCTGACATAGGCGCACCACCCAGTGACATCGTCCCTGATGCATCGTATGCAGGAGGAGGGGTGGGGTTAGGCGACGGACGCCGGGCAACTGGATCCCGGGGACCCAGGCCAGAAGGGCCGGCCTCGGGCTGCACCCCCGGGATCTGGCCACCGTCACCGCCGCCAACCACCACCTGTTGGCCGTCGCGCATTTTGCCCACGACCATGCCCTTCGCGACAGACTTGAGAAGAGCACGTCGGCTCACTCCCGTGGCATCGATGTATACTAATCCGACATTCTTGATTCCACCCGTCAGGTTGTTCGCGACGGTGCCGGCTTGGTCGCCGTAGCGGTGACCGACCACCGTGCTGGCTGCTTGGGAGCCTGTCAATAGTATGTTTTTGGCCCCCTCCTGGATACCGTCGGCGAGAGTCGAAAATGCAATCATCGACTTGTTCAGCACGCCCGGCTTGTAGTCTGGCGGTGGGTTGCTCTTGTTGAAACCCTTTTGCTTGCCCTCTTTGCGCGCCAAAGACGCACCGATGTTCTGCGCAACCTTTTCCACCTGTCCAATGGTGCGCGAAGAAAGATCGGCGGCACCGTGGGAGTAGGTGCCAATCTTACGGATGCGCGCGTGCGTGGCATCGGAGAAGGTCAGCGGCTTGGGGTTGGGCTTCGTCCTCTTGGTGAAGCCCTCTGCTCCGCTGGTGAGGTAATTGGCCAAAGAAGTCGACGTCGCAACAATCAAACGAGATGCCGTCGCCGAGGTCTGAACAATTGTGGAGTTTTGATATGCCGGATGGCGGGACATGGCCAGATATTCTTCGGAAACATTGCTGACACTGACACGGTTGCCCTCACCTTCGCTGGGGAGTTCAATGCCAACTGGACCTGTTCAGGATGAAAAGAGATGATCAGCTGCTGAAAGGGACCCGGGACTATCGGGGAATGCTCACGTTTAGACCCAGGCTTCACGTCCGCGTCCTCCACCACGTTGTATCCTTCTCCCAGTTCACCGACCACGCTGCCATCTTCCTCGTCAACGAGCACAATCTTCCCGTGCAGGTCGGCCTTGTTTTCGCCAGGTGACGAGATGTAACCCTCGCCGGGTGCATAGTCAGCGGGGTTGTAAGCGGCGTAGGCATCCGACTTCCCGCTCGAGGCCGCACGGTCATGGAATGCGGTACATTGCGCAAGGATTGTTTCGAAGGTATCGATATCGTCTTGAGTCACCTTGCCGGGTTCCGAGCCGATGCTGGGGAATTGGATCCGTATGAAGGCACCAACATCGGGTGCCATATCCCAGCGGGGAATCAAGTAGCTGTCCGGCGGTTGGTGGAAGATCTGAGTGGTAGCCGGGAGGGCAAGATCCAATTCAGGAGGGAGGTAAAGGTGAAGGTAAAAGTCCTCCTCTGGCGCCTCCGTAACGGCGCCTGCAGCATACGGTGGTGTAGGGGCTGAAGTGGCCGTTGGTACCATCAGCAAGGAAAGGGTCTGAGGGCCGGATGGAGTGAGTTCCTGTTCTTCGCCATCTTGAATATGGAAAGCGCGAATATTGTTCACGCTGTAAAGAAGGCGTGGATCATGCGCAGCGCCAGACATGGTGTCTGTTGACGTGAACGTGACGAAAATAGCAATCAAGCTGCCCGCGCTGATAACGCAGATAAGGCGATAACGTCGTGATCCCTTGAGTGAAGCAAGGATGCAACCGCAGATAGTCGTATTCAAGGAATGTAAGAATATGAGTGAAACACAGTTGCTATGAGGAGAAATGTGCAGGCTACGGGCAAGACCAGGGGAGGGGTTCTCTTTTAAGGCACTTGATGTCTGGGCGCTTAGATAACAGCGATGGGGTCAGTGCACAGCCACGCAGGGACACCCCGCGTCATGCACCGCCACAGCGCCACGGGGCGGCTCTGATTGGATTTACCGCCGTTCTTCTCGGTCTTCTATCCCGTTGCAACGAAAACGATGGCTGGAATCCAGATTGTGTCCGATCTGCACCTGGAGAATCCATCCGCCTACGATGTCTTCCAGATCCCTCCAGAAGCTCCTTATCTAGCACTTCTTGGCGACATCGGTCTTGTCAATGATGACGGATTCTTCACCTTCATTGAGGCTCAGCTGCGAAAGTTCGAGATCGTATTTCTATTGCTCGGCAATCATGAACCATGGCACTCAACCTGGGCGAAAACAAAAGAGAAAGTCCGACATTTCTCTGACGCTGTAGAACAAAGGCGCTCATCGGGAGGCTTAGGTGCCTTTGTCTTTTTGGATCAGGCCCGATATGATATATCTCCAGACATCACCATCCTGGGTTGCACATTATACTCCCAGGTATTGGAACAACACCGTGAACATATCAGCTTCGGGGTGAATGATTTTTACTACATAGAAGATTGGACGGTTGAGGACCACAATGCGGGCCATAAAGAAGACCTGAAATGGCTCAATGACCAGGTTGCTCAGATAGCCGCCTCTGAACCTCAACGAAAAATCGTCGTGTTTACACACTACAGTCCTGTTGCTCAAGATACGCGTGCCGTTGATCCAAGACATATCAATAGCCCACTGTCATCTGGCTTTGCGACGGATCTTTCGACGCAGGAGTGTTGGGTGAACTCTCGGGTGTGTTTGTGGGCATATGGACATACCCATTATAATACCGAGTTCAGGGATGAAACAACTGGCAAGCTAGTGGTGAGCAATCAGCGTGGATACTACTTTTCCCAGGCCAAAGGGTTCGACCCGGCAAAAGTCGTTCGGGTTTGACCATTAGACAGGTACTACAAGACGATCAGTCTACTAGAAACTATGCCTGTTATACTTCCAAAGAAGATTGGAGTAATGCCTAGATGTGCATGACGAATTTTAGTATATTTTAAGTTGGTTGATAACTGTCCCACGTGGGAAGAAAGGCACTATGAACCCCGTTTGGTTGTTCATGCTCCCCTACTTCGTCACGTCCACGTTTATATAATTCGTCCCAACCGTCACTCGTTCCACTCCATCATTTTTCATTCAGTTTGTTAGCCTGTCATGGGTCTATAGATTTGGATTCATTGTCCACTCTGCCTCAGTTAGCAATCCCCGAAAATGGCTCCCCCTCCCCCGGCTCAACAGGTCTCATTGTCACCGATTCAAGGCACACCTTGAGCGCTAACTCTGCATCTTTACATCTTAGTGATGCAGAATACTGTCTACCATGGGCTTCAATTCTGATGCTTCAATCAGTCGCTGGATGAGCGCTCTCGATCCCAAGCGGGTTGCAAGTACTTTGCTCCTGTTCTCAACTTCGAGGCATACACGCGGGGATCCCGTTTGACTTCCCTCTTAAATATCAAGGAGGAAACTTTCTCACGGTTCCTTCCATGTTCACTGGGACGATACCAAGCTGCACACTGTCACTATCCTCAAATTCGGAACGAGATTTCAATTTCTCGGTGTATGTGTGGTGGTTGGTTATCAATTTTTCGACACTCGTTGCCGCACAAGTATGCCGCATCGAACCTGCCGTTTGCGATCCTATGATCGCAATTAGCATCTTATTTGAATGCCCGGATCAATGCCCGGCTCAGTGCTCGGATTTCCACTTCCTGAGGAATTGAGATGACAAAACACATTCAATAAGCCAAACCCATGAGAGGTTTCGAGTCGGTACTCGCGGTAAATTTTCAGCGTTCATTCTTTGATCGAAAGTGGAAATGCAGATCCATACCTTGTCCTGGTTAGTTGCGAGCTCTTCCGTGTCAGAGACGTCACTCAGAGTCTGTGATTCAGTCTCAGCGGAACCGATCCTTTTGACTTATCATGCTACAATCATTGTTGGTGGACGCTTTATACAACTCCAATCAATTCGCCATATTTTCTCACACCCTCTGAATAACTCCGGGAGAAGGGATATGTGCTTATCGTTGAGCAAGTGAGCCCGAGCCTTAGTGCCTCGACAGGGCCAATGAATCACAATTTCGGTTCAGTTTTGGGATGGGAGCCGGTATCCCGTTGGCTGTTATCATCATGAAGTGTCGTGATCCAGGTCTACGTCGGAGGGCTTTGGCATTGTTGAACAGATACCTTCGATGACAAGGGTTCTTCAAATGTGCTTCCGTTGCTCTGTTGGCAGAATAAAGAGGTATGAATATGTGGATATGGTGTGTCCAAGCCCTGAAATGGATTTACTACGGGCATCAATGAGAAGGATGTCACGAGATGGGATCGCGATCCCGACAAGCTTTTCTTGGACTTCAGGATAAATCTTTTTGAAATGGGTACTGTCACATGGAAGCTGTACTCGCCGTGCATGCCTTTAGAAAGGTCTATGGGGAAAGAACCACAAACAAGTTAGCCTCATGAACCTCAGGTAACGATTAAGCGGGTCTTCCCCGATGAGTCGTGATTGTCCGCCTCAAGGCACATGACGCTTCTCGTTGTTGTGACATTTATCTTCTCCTTCTCCCCACTGCTCTTTTCCATTCCCATCCCCATTCCCCTCCACATCATTGGCCATTGCTTCATCGGTATCAAGGATGGCGCCAAGCGGAGGGATCAAGCGGAAAAGGCCGTCGTCCTCCAGGAACGCGGTTAAGTTCCAAAGCGAGACCACTGATGAGAATCGGCCCCGCCTGCATTTCGACATCTGGTACAATATCTGCTACCTGGTGAGCCTCCCATTTTTCCCTCTGAATATACCGTCAACTAACTCGCTCACAGTTGCGCGACGATGACAGACGACATCTTTACAATCTCTGTCTCGTATCGAAAGATTTGAACTGGATTGCTACACCTCAGCTCTATCATTCTGTCGTTCTTGGTCCTGCTATCGAGAGCGTCAGAGCGAGGTATTATCCGGCCAACTTGCCTGCCCCGGCAGTGCAGCAGCCCGTGGTCGAAGGTCGAGTTGTGGTCGTTGGTCTACCTGGTCAGCAGGCTGAGTTCCTCGGGCCTGCGACCATAGGGCAGCCTCTCGCTTTTCAAAGTCCAGAAAACCTGATTCGCGATGGGATTCCTTCTCCCGGACTTAAATCCCTTCTTTCTCGCTTCCGAAACGACCGCACAGGATATTTACGATCTATGGTTCGCATGTTGACGATACTTAACTTTGACAGATGGAACCAGCTGGACCAGGCCATCACTAAGTTTGTCTATTTCGGATTCCTGGGGCACTTCATATCACGTCTGCCGAATCTTTCTCTCGTGAGGTAATTCCAGTCTACGCCTGATATTCTTACCTTTCAATGGGAGGCTTATATGCATTAGGATGTTTTGTCACATCCCTTCCACCAGGGACAGGTTGCCCTTCTTCATTCAATTTTCTAACATTGATAGGGAACCTAGGTTGTCATTCACCGGAAGCCTCCGTAGTCACCCTATGAAACCTGAACTTCAGTTGCTCGGAGAGGGTGAGGAGGGCAAATGGACCGGACCAGCTCTACCCTGCATAACAGCTATGCATGTGAAGCTCGACCGCTACTATTTTCGGCGATATTACAACAACATAAGGCTTTGTCGTCAACCCTTCCATCGTCTTGTCTTCGCCAGTCCCAATCTCCGGTCGCTTTCCATCGAAGGTCCATGGCCCGATAGAGATGCTGCGACGTTCGATTTCGACCTTTTTGCCCCGAGAACGCACGTCAAATTCCCCCCAATCGAGCAACTTTGGATCAACGGTTACTACATCGTTGACTATGAGTGGGCCATGTGGGCGAATCGGTTTCCTTGGATGGGACTTCTGTCCCTTTCCGTGGGACCGAGACCTGTGCCGGGCTTCCTTTCCCTTATTGCCCGTTACGCACTGTTCTTGAAGCACTTCAAAATGGAGGCGTTCGCGGATCATCAGAGCTCCGATTGTCTGTGCAAATTCATTTTGTCTTTCAACACATTGGAGACAATTGAGCTGGTGAATGTCCCGTGCTCAATCACGGTCATTGGAATGCACCGCGGGCTAGTGAAGCTGTGCCTCCATCACGATGAACCGTGGCCCGACGAGAAGGCCCGTCGTGTGCTCACCATTGAAGACCTTGAGCGCCTGGATAAACTTTGTCCGCTCCTCGAGATTCTGGAGTTGGATATGGAGCGCCAAGACGGTACATGGGTAAGCATGGAAAATCCCCGTAAAAAATGTCAATTTTGCTGATACAAGTAGCCACGTGAGGCTCTTAGCGTTCTTGCAATGGGCTTCAAAAATATCCGTGATCTAAGTCTTCATTTTGACATGGGTGTTGCAAACCTGAAGGAAATCCTGCTCCCTGTCCTGAATTACGAATCCGCTCAAGCCATCGCGGCTGTGTTCTATCTCGACCGATGGGCTGCATTCGACATTGTGCAGCCAAGACAACCAACCTTCCCCAGCAAGCTGAAGAAGCTCATTCTATGGACTGGATACACGATCCGTGACAAGACAGACTGCAGCCCGAGACGCGCACAGTTCGAAGCCAAACACTCAGCAGTCTTCATGGCTTTCCCTCCACGGGCCTTAGGAACCGACCCTGACTTCAACCATTTGCAACGCTGGCAACTTGAAGCCATCCAAGACCCGGCTGCAAGGAAAACGACCAAGTACAAGGATCTCAAGAGACGTGTTGACGCTGCCGTTATGGGACCTAAGCCGTGGACAAACTCAGCCTCGGGGGACGAGCAATCATCTCGTACCGGAACTGGTGATACCAGTAGAGAAGCCACCGCAAATGTCACTGGAGACGAGAGAAGCGATGGCTAGCATGAGCCCAGACGATTTGCTCATAGAAGATGAGTCCCAGATGATGCATACCTTAGCTGAGCTCGGTCGGGTAGTTCGAATGCATCATTTTTAGTGATATCGAGACATGAGTAGGCATAGTAAAGTTTCCCAGAAAACTTCCGGAATACTCATAGATCTCGCCCAAAAGACGGCTAGAAAGCCTCTGGAAGCTCTCTAAAAATGTATGATCTAGCTAGGTCTAAGCTACCTAAGCTACCAGGTTGCCACAAGCACTTTCTAGGCGTCGAAAGCAAGTCCCACCTTTTATCGCCCCCACGCACATCTCCGCTCGGATACATCCGACCCCAGCCACTCCAGATCAAGACTCGTTACATTCCCAGTGCTATGGATTTACGACCTCTCATTCTTCATTCAACTCAATTTCTCAGGTCAGCATGTCAGCCCAAACAACCATTAAGTTGCCCGCAGGGCCCATCAAAGTGCTAAAGCTAGACAACAACCTCATCCACGCTCGAGGCATTCCTTATGCCAAAGCAAACAGATTTGAAGCCCCGCAGCCAGCCGAGCAATGGACGATCAACCGTGACTGCACCGATCGGGCATCAATATGCCCGCAGCTCCCATCACGACTGGAGTCGGTCATGGGCCCGTTGACAAAAGGGCACAGCCAAAGCGAAAATTGCCTGCATCTATCTGTCACAGCACCTAGCGATGCCACAAATGCTCCCGTCATGGTCTGACTGCACGGCGGCGCCTACATCTCAGGTGGTGGAGACATTGACTGCTATCAGCCGGTCGACTTGGCCAAGAGAGGTATCGTTTGTGTCACGGTCACCTACCGACTGGGTGTGTTCGGATACCTTGGCTTGGAGGGAATCTCCCCTGCAAATTTGGGCCTGCTGGATCAGCGTGCTGCTCTTCAGTGGATCCAAAACAACATTTCTGTGTTCGGTGGGAACCCAAACAATGTCACCATGGTCGGACAATCGGCCGGTGCGGATTCGATCATTTGTTTAATGGTCGCCGAAGGCACGGCGGGCCTGTTCCATCGCGCCATTCTTCTCAGCCCGCCATTGCGGGAGCTGAAAGAGCGCACACCAACGGCATCCCTGCTCTCTCGAAAGGCAGAACAGCTCTTCATTAAGGATCCGAGGGAGATGTCAGTGGATGAATTGCTCGGGGTTCAGAAGAAGCTGCTTCTCAACCCTGTACAAGCACAGGTTATGCTTTTTGCACCCGCTCTGGGATTTGACCCATTGCCAATGGAACAGGACTTCGATCGGAGGCTTTCAGAGGTTATTAATGATATTCCCATTCTCATAGGCTGCACTGCCCAGGATGGCCGGCCTTTCGCAAGCATGATGGGCCCGCAGAGTTTACTCACGTTGCCAACTATTGGGTCTTACGTGGAGAGCCTGGGAACTTGGTACATTACCCAGAGCTACTTCAAATGGCCATCTCAACGCTTCCATGATCAAGTGCTGCAGGCTGGTGGCACATCAACAACTTACTCATTTAGTTGGGCAGGCAAGGGGAACCCCCTCGGGTCTTGTCACTGCATAGACATTCCGTTTGTGCTGGGAAAGGAGGATGCTTGGAAGGCTGCGCCTATGCTAGCTGGAGCAACCACGGGGGAGGATATCGCTCGGATAGGGTCCGATCTCAAGGACTTGTGGACCAGCTTTGCGAACGGGAAGAAATTGAAGAATGGGGTGCATATCGAACTTGACAGGGACTTTGTCTTATCTAAGGACCTATTTGTAGACTGATATTTTACATGTGTTTAGAAAGGCCTTACAAGCTCTGATCTAGTGACGATGGGCGAGATAGTCACGTTTTTTAGGCTCCTGTCCTTAGAAGAAGCTCTCTCTTACGAACCTATCGTCTCGATTATCGCCTCTATTTTTCGCTAAGTCAGACGCCCTTCTCACATCGAGTGGTAAACGTGCATTGTCAAAGACAAGGGCCTCCTAACCTTCCTGAGAGCCAAACACATCTTCGGGAAAGTTGAATAACAATTGCTATTAGCTTAGATGTCCTATATGTATTTGCACTCATCATCTTTCCAATCCAGGATGTCGGCGCTCGTTTTGAGGTTCAAGAAACGTGAGCCACAAGTGCCTTGCCCGTTCGCAGCAGATCGAGGCTCACTTCGGGGCATCGGGCGCCAAGAACATCAGACTTAGCTCCAGACAACCAAGTTGTATCCCCATCGCTAGCAGCATAGTTGGGAGATCAGAGACCTAAGAACCCACGTAGCTCACTTCATCTCTAGCAGCGGTCCAAGGCCGCTGCCAGCGCCACTCATAAATATGAAAAAATTAACATAAAGACATCGATAAGTCGGCTACATAAATATTATAAGACAGTCTAAAATAGAGTAGACTAGTGAGATCTATGCTAGTGCAGATATGGATATGAAAATGGATATTAGAGTGCTATCCGCCATTGCGGAGTTGCCGCTGTCTTCTCACAACTGAAACAAGTAACTATGTAGCAAAGCCTGTTGTCCCCAGGAAATTGGCATAAAAGACCAATACCTCATATGTCAGGAGTTCGGACAAGGATGTTATTACACCGGGGACTGACAGACGGATAACAGAATTCCAATTGCGACATGCTCTGCACCGTATCTCTGACCACAATGCAAGTGTCGAAAAAGTGGTGAGCATTAGGTAGAGAACAAGCACCACCGGCTGTAGCGCATAGATGACGGCCAAGGCCAAAGAAGCGCCCCGAATTCCCATGTGCAGCTCGAACGCCATCCACCAACTAAGTATTATGTGGATTGGAGTACAGGCAAACGCCATCCGCATAGAAGCGCTCAGGTCACCTTGGGCTGTCCGAAAGCAGCTTGTAGCCTCAAATACTCCCCAAACGGCTGCACCAAGAGCGTAGAAATGCATATATTGACGAGAGATGAGAGAAATCTCGTTTTCTGGGACCAAAGCCATGAAAAGCCACGGCAAAGAGAGCCAGATCGCCCCGACTGGGATGCTGACAACCAGGGATACAATATTCATCATCTGAAAGTGGCCATCCAGATGATATTGCTTGCTAGGTTCATGTGCCGGGGATGCAAATGAATCCAGACTCGCCGCCATACTTTCGTACGCGCAAAAGCCGGTGATATGGACAGTAACTTCAGCTAAAGACGAAGGGCCTAGCTCGTTCATGCCTAATCTGTCGACGACGCGTAAAGCGATAAGGCTGTAGGAGCATTGCAACATGCCCGTCAGCATTAAGGCAGGAGAGCATTGGAATAAAAAATTGAATTCCGTCGTCTTAGTCATTTCTAAACCGCTCCGGACGACTATCACTGACAGCAATCTTTTCAGAGTGCCATAACGAGGTTGGGGGCGCCTGGCTGTGTTCGCAAGATCAAGGCGGACGTCAAAGCTCGACAGGCGACGTTCCCACTGTGTAAAACGAGCATTATCATCCGCAGATAGGTCGTTTGATCGTGACATGATCAGAAGATTGAAGATGTTCGAGGAGCTGTAATCGAAGCTTAATCTTTGAGAAAAGTAGCTGTTGAAAAAAGGGTATCGGTTCCGAGTAATCGAGTGTTCCGCCCGAAACGCGATAGGGTTAAGAAAGCTCGCTACGGAAAGCATTCTGTTTCCCATGCATGTTTACGCATAGAACTTCCATAACTGGCATAGAAGCTAAAGGCAATTTCCGATGCTACAACCCCTCACGCCTGGCAAATTATCCTCGATGATTTACTTACCCCCTAAGTGTAATAGGTTTACGAGATCGAAGAATCATGTTAGAATGGCGATTTACCATGACGCTACCCATAATCGGACTCAAATACTTTCAATTCGGAGCCATCTAAGCAAGCGGTTTGCGATCTATGTACGTGGACGTCACTCGAACTCGTCAAAAGCAATAGTTATACCAGCAGAGGCTGCTGGCTTCTTAACTCTACATTGTCGGGAACGTCAGAATCCAGCCCATACAAGCAATTCACAGTCTCAGCGTCATCAGCAGGAAGATTGATGTTATCGCCAATGGGATTTCGCCATCGGTCGGTCAGTTTGATGTACGGATCCATGCCCCCCACCATCGATGCGCCCATTTCCAGTGCTTGGCTTGCTCTAGTATGAGAGTAGTACGTGAGTAAATCGTACAACTCTTCTTTTCTCCCACGGGATATGAGCACCTGACCGATGCTCGCAATCCAGTCGAGGTCAGAACGAGATTTCTTCTCGAATCCCAGGAACATCTCCGTGACTTGAGAGTGAAACAGTTGAGGTGCCGAGCACATGTAGTACAGTACACGCTTGAACAAACGACCGGCAAACTGAGAGCCTTCCTGCAGCTGGAAGTCTCTGCTCAAAAAGGTGGACGATGCACCCTTAGTTAAATATCGGTGTTGTCCAAACTCGGGCGGGACAGACCGCACGCCGAGCCACCATGGAATGAACGGCGCAGCGACAGAACTTGTCGGTGCATTCCAGACGTGCCACAGGTCAACGTCGGTATCCTTCCATAGAGCGATGACTTGCCCATACCCGGCCTCATCCGTTGAGATTCGAGGATCGCGCACACGTTGAATCAGATCCTTCTCAGTGACCGGGGCCATGGCCATTGTATCTTTCTCGAGCTGAGTGGTCGAAACTCTTCCTTCGCCCCCGCCGACCGGGTTACTCTGGTCTTCACGGAGCCCGTAGACATTGACGATATTGAAAGGCTCGTCGGAATCCGGATCCCACCATTCCTGCTCCACTGCAAATGACACGAGGTTTTCGGATCCCATGTAGTCCGATCTTTCCATAAAATCAACCGGAAAACCTTGAATATAGCCGGGATACAATACTCGGACCTCGTCGCTGCGCAAACGTTCCGCAGCCCAGAGTCCCTTCCCACCCGCAAACTCCCACACAACCCAGGCCTCGTTCTTGTCGGCAATGAGGTGGGTGTTACCGCCATAAGTGGCATACCCGTGCTTTTTAATTAACTCGCCAATGATTTCCACCCCATGACAAGCGGAGTAGGCGCGCTCCATGACGACCCTAGCGAGATTGGCATAATTGATCCCTCTCTGCGGGCGAGGCGTCATGTCGAGTAATTCCTGCCGGTTTGGCGCCCAGACGTCGCGTACAGCAACGCCCTTTTCATTCAGGCCGCCGTTCGTTAACGGTGCGGGGAGACCCCAGTAGTCGCTGTACTCCATACTGATATATCGAAGGGTATGGTTGACTTGGGGTATCGTTATGAGTTCTCCGGGAAGCACGGCTTCATCCGTCACGCCCACCGTGATAGTCGCATCTGGAGGATGGTCAGCGGCTGGGAATATCTGAAGCCAGTGACTAGAAACCTCTTCTCCAGTGCCGCCGACCATTATGTTTCCAGTAGATGTGAGCGAAGAACCCACGTAGAATGCATAGCTCGCAGTGGTCCGAATGGCATTGAGTGCAAGGAGTGTAAATCCAATCTCTTTGTGACGCATTTTTTGGTAATCTTCAGTCAAACAAAAGCTGGATCGAATGTAACTTCACGATGAGATTTCGAAGGATGTTATACTGTTATACAGATGACTACGCGACATTCCGAAAAGGAGATTGAGCTAATTTACTTGGATCGCATGTACATTCTTTTTCCGATTCTTTGAAGCTCCAAACCCCAAATGTGTGAGGGGCTTATGTGGGAATCATTGACCGAATCCGGTTTGTAGTAAAGAGGATATTGTTTCGAATTCTACTCGACATCGATCCACGGAACCCGCGGAACCCGCGGACGGAGGCTCGAGCGTTTGCAAGACGTTGCAACGAGGAAAGAGCGTACCCGCTCGGCAGAGAAATCAACACCAATTGCTCGTTTGGGCAGCGCTTGTCGGGGAAGATAACCGAATATTTATAGGGTCCATCTGTACCATCATTCGCTTAGATAGCCCTCAGATAACCCACTCTCGTCAACCTACATGGCGATCGGACTCGCCACCAGCAATCTCGTGTGCATCAACCGTAGACATCCATGGTAGGAAGGTACTGGCAGGAGCTTATCGAAATGACCCCCACCCCCGCAGTGGTAAAGCCCTCAAGGTCTGCTTTTTCTAAGGCCGCTCGACCACACATCCCTTGATGTTGTGATCGCACAGCCATGGCTTCAATAGACCTGACTCACCCCCGAGAATCGGTGATGGACGAACCTGTCGTGGAGAAGGCACAAAATGATGATGAGAGCCGGCTTGAGAGTCTTGGCCATAAGCAGGAGCTCAAGCGGAACCACACCTTCTGGAGCTGTAAAAACTCACGGGTCTATGGTCCTATCTGATTACGAGGCTAACGCAATTCTTTTAGTGATGGCCTACCAATCGACCATCCTGAGCTCGTGGTCAGGCAATATTGTCATGTTCTATTACATTTTTACCCTAGGTGGGCCCGTGTGCTTTCTATGGGGAACGTGAGTGCCGAATATAGAACCGCAAAGTTTGCATACTTACCCGGACGTTGTTGCTTAGTGCTGTTGTCACCATTGGGCAAGTGCTCCTCATGGCGTCTTTGGCAGAGTACTGCTCACTGTGGCCGACCGCTGGTGGTCAACAGTTTTATACCCAGGTCTAGCCACCATCTGTGGATGATGCTCGACATGCACGTTGCTAACGACAGTTGTAGGTCGTTGCTCCCGAGCGGTATCGCCGGTTTCTGTCCTACCTGGTCGGATGGTGTGTTTTAGTGGGAGAAATCTCGGCGAGCTCCAACTGTGCTCTCAATAGTGCCGAGATTGTGGCTGAATTGACCAAGATAACTCATCCCAACGTGCAATGGGGGGTATGAAAAACCACACCAAATGCACCATTATATCCAAACCTTGCTGACCGCAACTATAGCCCTACAAGACGTTCTTGGTCTACTGTGGCTTTCTCGTAGCGCCTGCGATCGCCAATTTAATGCCAAAGTTTCTTCCGAAGCTGCAAATATTTGGTGCCTTCTTCAATATTGCTAATTGTCTTATATGGGCTATTGTCTTCCTTGTCATGTCTGACAGAAACAGCGCCAATTTTACATTCACCCAATTCCTCAATTCTTCTGGCTGGAAATCAAAAGGCTGGGTGTTTATATTGAGCATGTATGTGCCAATTTACGGTCTGTATGGGTCAGATGGTGTGATGCACTGTAAGCTTTCGAGTCCCCTTCTCCGACACCACGAAATTTTGCTAACTGTTCCTCAGTAGTCGAAGAAATGAAGAACCCATCTCGTGATGCCCCGGTAAGCTCCTCTCTCCGGGATCATCCAATCTCACGACTGCTAATAAAGGCAGAGAGTCATGATTTGGTCCATGGTTTGGGCCGGCGTCACTGCATGGCTATCTGGCATTGTCCTCGTCACTACAGTTGGGCAGAATTGGCCATCTTACCTCCAAGCAAATGCAGCCTACATTGTATGTCCGACATCTACCTTTTCCCCTCATGCATTCCCGGCTTTCCTAACGGCGCTCAAGGCTTGGTTCATCGACGTACTAGATTCGACATACGGTGGTGGAATTTGGTGTGCTCTGATTTTAATCGTGTTGAACTCCATGCTCATTGTCAACGTCTATACGGCCGGATCGAGAGTCACCTGGTCAATGGCTCGAGACCGCGCGCTCCCCTTCTCGGAGTACTTCTCAGTCGTCAACAAGCAGTGCAACATCCCTTTGCGTGCACTGGCGGCGTTCATTGTGCTCAATATATTGACGGGCACTCTTGTTCTGGGCAGCGAGCTTGCCTTCTATGCCATCATCTCCGGTGGTGGCATCGCCTTGCAGGTCTCGTACTGCGTCCCGGTGCTCTGTGTAGTCTTGAGAGGCCGAGAAAAGCTACCACCTCGGCCACATTTTGACCTTGGACGTTGGGGCTACACTGTCAACATTATCAGTCTCCTCTGGAGCGTCATCGTCACTCTGTTCTATGTCTTCCCGCAAGTTGAACCCGTGGTGGGCAACATTGCCAACATGAACTGGTCAATAGTGATACTGACTGGAGTCGTCGTGTTTGGAGCCGTCTACTGGTTTCTCAGGGGCAGAAAAGAGTACCTTTGCCTTGGCAACTCAGTCCTGGAAGACAATGTTGTTGTAGATGGAGAAGTGGTGAGGAGTGGACAGGATGTGTTGAATTCATTCGGAAAGCACTGAGTGTACTCAGGACGCAATGTGTTGAGTTCAAAAGCCACGGTCTTGGTCGATACGCTTTGTTCCCGTGAACGTATTTCGAAAACAGGTATTATGGCGAGATTTTTTGGTTATTAGCTTGCTTCAGGCAAGCTGGTCCCTAAACGACTCCCGAACTGGGGTGTGTAAACTCCTGGAATAATTCGAACATGCTGTGACTGAAAATAAAACTTTGTCAGCGGCGTAAGTGTCACTTGAAGGATCGGAACAGATTAAATTAGCGACTGTAGCTGGAACTTTTCTTATCGTTTGAATATCGTCATACTGTACATGTACCTGAATCCAAGGGTTCACCTTTGTTTCGTCAGGGTTTATGAAATCATAAACGCATACATACATACTGTAGTATTCCTCTTTTAGAGGCAGATGGCGCAGTTGTTTAGCTCAAATACCCCCACCCTCACCTTCGTTAGCCGTGTTGTTGGTATGTACATCACAAAAAGATGGTGAGGACTTTTCTGACCGAATTCAGTATAGCGCGATCTGAGTGGGGCGCTGGAAAAGAAAGCGTCAGTGCTTTTGAGCTCTACTGTAGCGTTTCTGAGTAAGTTCAAATCAGCAAACTCCGCACGTCCGATTTGGTTAAACCTTCTTCTCTGCTGGCAGTCTCGACGTGTCTTCCACACCTAGTCACCTGGGCAGTCTTGGACTCGATTCAACTTTCTCCAAAATGTGAGCTATCCTGCATGTATAGATCATATCGGTGTAAACTTTGCCTTTCCCCTCATTGTCATTCATCAGCATATTCATCCCCCTTCAATCTCGAGGTCCTAAATCAAATTCAAGTCGAATCAACTTATTCTTACCCTGCAATGTACTTGACAAAGAAGATCAACGGCGTCGAAATTTGCTATGACGAATGTGGAACAACCGATCGCCCTGCACTGGTCCTTCTCACTGGGTGGGCACACGATCTTCGCCTTTATGACGAGCTACTTCCTTACCTGGACCATAAATACTGGGTGGTTCGAGTATCCTGGAGAGGTCATGGACCTTCTCGCGACGACATTGACGACTTCGGCGTCAATGAACAAATCAACGATACACTCGGTCTACTAGACTCGTTGGAAGTCGACAAATTCTACCTCGTCTCGCATTCCCACGGCGGCTGGCCAGCTTTGGGCATCGTCGACCGACTGGGAAAAGATCGTGTCTTGTGCCTTTTAATGATCGATCAGATCATGACTCCTCCTCCTCCTGAGTTCGCAACAGGACTGCAGGCGATGCAGGCCCCGGAAACGTGGAAGGCTGCTCGCCAAGGTCTCTACAAAAGTTGGACTGCTGGAAGCGACAATAAAGCGCTTCAAAATCATTTCATATACAGCTTTGGGAGCTTCGGTCGTAAGATGTGGGCTCTGTCGTGCCGTGTTATTGCTGGTGCGTATCAAGAGCACGGCACACCGATGCGCCGCATGGAATCGATCAAGAATCCTCCGCCAATTCGCCATATTTTCTCGCACCCTCTGAATAACCCCGGCTATCGAGAAGTCCACGAGGAGTTTAACAAGAAACATTCGTGGTTTTCTTATACCGATTTGAAGGGAGAGACTCATTTTCCGAGTCTCGAGATTCCGGAAAGAGTGGCGGCACAAATTGATGACCTAGTTCAAGGGGCAGAAAGCCAGGTTAGTAATGAGAGTGGTCTGTAGCTAGACATATTTAAAGAGTTTCATTCATTCGTCCTGTAATTTTTCAGATCGGAGGAGATCAAGTAGCTTTTCTTTGATCTCAGGATTTTGCTGATGCTTAGCGGCCGCTGAAGGGGGTTCGCCATAGTAGCGGTTGCCTGCAGATCGCGCTGTGGGGTCTGCACCCGCGTCCAGTAGTAATTTGACGATATTTGGCTTACCAGTTCGGACAGCAAAGTGCAGAGGAGTGCCCCAGTCAGCGTTGAATTGGTTAGAATCGAGGCCCTTATCCAGAAAAAACAAAGTCATAAGCTGCGGTTGACGTCCGCGTGGACGTAGTGCATCAAAGAGGAGATCCTGTTCAAGTTTGGCACCGTATTCAAGAAGCAGCTCGACCAGAGACGTATCTTCGCTGGCAACAATAGCGCCAGTGTGAAGAGATACCCCCCGCACGCCAACCCGGTTAGGGTCCCCCCCCCGCGAGAGTAATTCGCGAGCACAGATAGGATCCAACATAGAGCTATAATCAGAAATAAGTCTTGAGACTAGAATGGTGACTGAAAAGGCCAACATATACCTCAGGATGAGCTCGCCATTAGATTGAATAGCGTTTGGATCAAGGCCATGATCAAGGAAGAGTCGTATAACAGGCAGGTCCTGCTTCGACCTGCCGTGGAGAGCGCCCATCGCCCAGTCTGACACGCTAGCACCGGCATCGAAGAGTGTAGCCACGATCTCTGCGTGCGCCTGTCTAGTTGCGGCCCCGAGTCCCCGATCGAGATCCTCGGCAGTTACTCGCTCGCTGGCGAGGAATTCCTGGACCCTTGATAGTTCACCGGTATGGCACGCATGAACAAAGGCTTTGGAAAAATAAGCCTCGGGACTCAATAAATGATCCAAGCCCATGGTGTAGGTGACTATGACTCTTGAGAATGGAGAGGGTGATCCTTTTCTCAGCCACGAAGGTCAACCAACGATACCCTTAATACTAGTCTGGAAGTGGGGTTGGCAGGAGCGGAAGCGAGCCGGAGGACTGGGGGTCCCTTATATGAGTCCGCCTAGCGCTATCCGCCAGTCACCAAAAACCAAAGACAAGAACTTGAAAAGCAAAACGTGGGAAAAGAAATAGACGACCGGAAAATTTAATGCTGTGCTTCTCGCATGAAGATATAAGGGAAAGATAATCGATTGTTGTTGAGGCAGGGTATGCGGGTATTATACCTATCTACCAAGATCGATTGTTAAACGCGCGCGCGAGAGGAAGTGTTGGATAATGCACGAGAAGCGCCTGAAATACATATGAAATGCAATATTGCATGGGAAACATTCGGGTATTCGGAATAGGTTCAGGAACCATCCGCCTCGGCCTTATAGGCATCACAGAGCCACTCATGGGCTCTAAACAACTCCCGCTGTGCCTCCTTCGAGAGCTTATCCACTTGGCCTCTGAGCTTCTCAATGCCGTCAATGTAGCTGATTGCTTGGCGAACGGCTTGTCTGTCCGTTTCCGAGTTGATGAGGTGCAGGATGTCAAGGACCTTGGGCGACATCTGGAGCGCTCGTTTCAGAGTGGCAACGTCCTTCGGGCATAACTGTAGGGCCAGTGTCTCATTTGAAGCTCTCTTTTGAGGCAATTTGTGAAGACGGTCCTCCATAAAGGCAATGTCTTTTGCGATCTGGAGACATTGACAGGCCTCTTCGAGGGAGGAAAACTTCTGGAAGTTGAGAGAGAATTGATTTTTCGCTGATAGAGAAATTCCAAGCTCAGATTCCGTTGAAGTGCTGGCTTGGGAGTCTGATGAATTCTCCATGATGAGCTCGGTTGTATTCGTAAGCCGAGACGTTTTCTGGTTGCGAGTTTTAGCAACCTTCGTGACTTTCGTGGCTTTCGCCATCGCTTTGGTCTGAGAAATAGGGAGATGGTGGCGGATGGAAAGGTCTATTTCGAGGCTGGTGATTGCACGTTTCAAATAAAAGTGTTGAATGTCGGTGAGAAGCAAGTGACAGCTTCCAGGTATTGAGACCGAACTGTTTGCCTTGCCTCAGAGTGCCATTCCGAAGCCCCCAGAAAAGTAAACAGACCTGAATTACGATGTTCCAATGAGGAGGGAACTTCATGGAGTATTATTTTGATATCGAAATATGGCTGGAGTATTAGACAGATTGGTTTCATCATCGTAAGCAACCAGCTACAGAGAGGCGAAGGAGTATTGATTATGAGCGGACTATTTTCAAAATTGTAGATATATTATCAGTTCAACATATTCGAATACACATTAAGAAAAATGTCTAGCAATATAATTAAAGAAACAGGCAGGGAGAGATCTGGAAGGGAAAAGAGAATAGGGTTTATAAAATATTCCCTGTTCCTTGTGTTAACCCTAGAAGTTTCTCGGGAAATTTACTAAGGTCATTAGATTTCATAAATCCATGCTCTACGTAAGCTAATGGGCGTGTAGCTCAGGGGTACGAGCGCCCGCTTTGCATGCGGGAGGTCCGGCGTTCAAATCGCCGTTCGTCCATTCTTTTTCCACTTTTGATTTTTTAACTATTATTTCTTTCTGTGATTGGCGGGTAGCGCTGACGCGGGCCCACTCTGGGGCACCGGCGCTTTAAACTCCCACGATGACTATACAGTCATTCTCGAAATCGCCTTGGGTAATACACACTGAGGAACTCTTTCCTGGTCCCAATACCAAGGCCTTAGCCTATATTATTTATTGGACCGGCCAAACTTACTTGAGATAAGTTGTAAAATGCACATTGTATGATACCGAACGTTAGGTAGATCTAAATGGACCTGTGTACATTACGTCATGGGCATTCTGCTCTCCATACTGACAAATGTCTCAATAGAAATGCGACTTACTGGACGAATTCTTCCCCATCCTTCAGATATAGCAACAAAACATAACTGTGCTTTCACCATTCAAAACTCCATCTTTGGTCTACCGAACCTCTACAAAACCACTTGAATAGGGAAGCTTTCCAGAGTGAATATGACAGTGCTATTTCAAAGCTCGCTGTACATATTCAGGAGCACTTGATTACAGCTAGCATGAAAGATACTTGAGGTACCTGAGAGGGTACGCGATGTTGGGACCTTTAAACGAAATGGCCATATTGATTTAGTCAATTGGGCGCGTCAACTTAGCCCCCAGATTACATAGTCCCGGTAATTCCGCCGCTAACTGAGATAAACTGTGCAGTGATCCATCGGCTCTTTTCTGATACGAGCAGAAGCGTAGCATCAGCCACATCCTCCACTGATCCGAGGCGATTCGCAGCTCGCGTCTGTTCATACATAGAAAGCTGAAGCGCAGTTGGAGACCCGTCAGGGGCCACCAGATACGCTTCCGACATATCTGTTGGAACTGGACCGGGTGCGAGTGTATTGACGGTAATCCCATGGCTCTTGCCAAGCTGTCCGGCCTTTCGTTAGTTGGCTGTCGAGCGTAGGGAGTGGGAAAACACGAAAGAAAGCTTACCTCCCCAGCCCAAAACGTTGTCAGGGCATCCATTGCAGCTTTTGTCGCACCATATACAGGGGGTGGGACCAAAATTTTCGAGGAAATGGAGCCGATATTAACGATGCGGCCGCCTTGTGGCATTCGACCTACGCCAACAACAGCTTGTGTCATGTAAATCACGCCGAAGACGTTGACAGCAAATTCGTGTTCGAGCTGCTCTTCTTTAACGTCCAAGAGAGATGTGTTGTGTGCAGCAGCTGCGTTGTTGACTAGAACAAATAGTCAATCAGTCTTATCCAACCACCCGGGAAGAGCATCACGCCACCCATGACATACCGAGAATATCGATGTGATCGACGTTAAATGCTTTCAGAATTTGCTCAACCATGTTCTTCGCAGTATCGTAATTTTCCACTCCTCCCTGTACGACGGTGCTTTTGGTGCCAAATTCTTCGTTGATGTCAATTGCGACCTTCTCAGCTCGCGCCTTGGAGCCTTCCGACACATAATGAATTGCCACAGACGCGCCGTTCCGGGCCAAAGCTCTCGCAATAGCAGCACCGATGCCAGACTCTCTGCCAGAACCTGTAACCAAAGCAGTCTTTCCTGCAAGTGAGAGTGTGTCGGCCGGCATATCCAGAAAATTAGCAAGGAAAGCTATTGAAGAAAAAGATCACACAGACAGTCCCGAACTTGAACTGGCAAGAAGCTACGTTTTATATATACGAGAGAGTTGACTATATAGAACCGCTAGTATTAATTTTATGTATATTAAATAGATGATATTATAAACCATCAAATTATGAAAAACCGGGAAAGCGAAATTGTTCTATCTACGAGGCCCCCGCTCTTGTTGATTATGAATATTACGGACAGGATTTTCCCCGCCCCGAATCGTTTGACTAACGCCGCATGAAGGTTTTGTTTGTATCGTAGTTTGTGCTGTTTGTGTTGACGACCAAGGACCAATGGTTCGATATGCTCCGCAATTATTAATACCCTTAACCTCAACTAAGTATTGTTTGCATCATAGTTTGTGCTGTTTGTGTTGATGACTAACGACCAATCAACGTCTCGAGGTCCAGGCGGGTTGGCTGCATAGTCCGTGGTTTATGTTGATAACGAAGGCCTAATAAACGCGGGTGAAAATAACAAGCGAATGAAATGTCTAGTTTACGAGACAAATCCCTATCTAGATTACCAAGCGTTCGGTCTTCTCGGGTGCCGAACTGAATAATACATGTCCTGATATTCCCTCCACTGAAGTATACCGGTACTTTTAAGCGGACCAACCCTCGATCCTTAGAGTCTCTGTATCGAAATCTCTTTCTCCCAAATAATCAATCTTTCGAGACCTATGTCACTGAAGTAAGGGATACAAAGTTATAAGTACGACTAATCCAACGCATCTGGTTACTGCCAGCGGTCAGAAAGTTCCATCTTCCACGAGGCTTGTGTCCGAAATTTTCCATTGAGGAGCGACCAAGTACGATATATACTGTACCCAACTTGACACTTAATCCATCCAGCAGCAAATCATGGCCGCCAACTCCCCTATTATTCTCATCTTCGGCGCGGGCCCTAACATCGGCCAGTCCGTCGCTCGCAAGTTTGCTTCTAAAGGCTACAAGGTAGCTCTCGCCGCTCGCTCCCTGAAGGAGGGCGACAGCTCTGAGAAGCAGCTGATTATCCCGAGCGACCTCTCTAAAACCGACGATGTAATCAATGCTTTCGCTAAAGTGAAGAAAGTATTTGGCATCCCCAGTGTCGTCGTCTACAATGGTGAAATATCGTCTCCTCGCAGTGCCGTGATTAGCGATCGACTAACACGTTGCAGCTAGCACTGTGACCTTCACACCTGCCGACGACCCTTTCGCAATTACTCTCGCCGACCTTCGTCGCGACACGACCATCAACGTCGACAGCGCCTTTGTCGCCGCGCAACAAGCTGCCTCAGGCTTTTCGCAGCTTCCAACGTCAGCCGCGAAGACTTTCATCTATACTGGAAATTTCCTGAACGTCGGGATCATCCCAAAGTTTCTCACCCAGGGCATTGGCAAGTCCGGCGCCGCTCACATGATCTGGTCTGCTTCGGACGCGTACCGAGGCCGTGGATATAAGTAAGTCATCAATCTATTTCGGGTGCATTGGATCGTGGCAGACTAATGTCGTGAAGATTCTACTATGCCGACGAACGGAAGGCAGACGGATCGCCCAAGTACCGTGTCGATGGCGGCGCGCATGCGGATCTCTACTGGGAGCTGGCACACGCCGAAACACAGGGACCGTGGATGCAGACGTTTGTTCAGGGAGAAGGATATAAGCAGTTTGACGACCTATATACGCCTCTTGCCTGAGGTGTTGCTTGATGCCGTCGGCCGATGTGGCGTGTTCGGACAGTCAGAGTCGCTATGTCTATAAATAGTCACCCTCCCCTGGGTGCGACGAGTATTATTCCCGCAAGTTCTGGAACTCTAAATCATGGGCCAAGCTGAGGATCGATTTCGTCTTAACATATATTGAAAGAGTTTCGAAAGTCTTCACCTTTCTATGGTTAGAAACAATAGGAAATTCGCCACGCTGATCTTGAGAAGGCTACATTCGTAATAGATCTGCGCTAAGACCTTGGCGGCGGGGCCAGAAAAGAGTCATTAAGTGTGTATCGGTCAAGGCGATTTCGAGAATGACTGTATATCACATCTAGTAATCATTCTTGAAGGTCCCTAGTGCTTCTTACCTTGCCTACAACTCTCCCCTTGCCATCCAAGCTCAGACCAACTAGGTTTTTACTATCATGATCATCATATTAGCCAATATGACTGGCGCTTCGGCCAGTGGGCTTGAGGATATCCCGCCTAGCACCTATCGATATTTATACGAAACAAGGGATGACGTTTTCGCTATCATATGTTATGAATCGTACTTCCAAATGGGAACGAATTCTTCGTTATTACGAATCTCAGCAAGCACATATTCAAACGAGACTTCTTTAACACTGACAACGCGAGCTCCTCGAGAACTGGAAAGAATATATTTATTACTCGCAAATACTCGATATCAAAATGCGACTACTGCCACACGAAATAGCAGGGCGCGGTTGAACTCGTTGTCTTCACTACCGTTCAACGGGCCCCCAAAACCCCTACTTGGCCGAGAGTCGAGCGATATTCACCTGCCTACAAGTGTCAAATAACTCGTTCAAAAGTTTCATGAAACTCCTCGAGAGAAGAGAATGGCCGCCAGTCGCGTTGAAATCTAGTTCGAGTCTGCCACAAAGCTCAAGGAAGATGGCGCGCTAGCTAAGCTCTAAGAACGAGGTTCAGATAGCGATCATTATCCGCTTGAAGGATAAATGAGAAAAATCGCAATCCTGAGATTGCGTAGAGAAAATAGTGGCATTGTTATGAATTAAGAGACTTTTATCGTCACGAACTATGGGCGAAGAAGATCCATTCATGAAACCGTTGAATTCACGAGTGTTCCACCCTTGCTTACGAGGATCTTTACCTGCACCAACCAACACCTGATGCGAACAAAGGTAAAGTCCAGATAACCGAGAGTCAACTGCTTCATTGGGCCGGAGATATCTGGGGGAAAGAAACTACAGTATTGTGAGGGACAATGTATGACCATGGTTCATCAATGCAAACATTGCAAACTATTCGGCGAATTTTTGTCGAAGATCGGAGCACGCCGCATCTCGTCCTGCTCGGTTTTTTTTTTGTCTTGAGTGCTTGCAACGAAGCTCAAACCTGGTCGAGAGGCCGAGTCAATCAAATTGGACTCTCTTACAAAGATGGCCAATATGGACCCAGCAGCGGCCCCAGCGCCGTCTTCAGATGTCCAAAATACTCCATCGGCAGTGGATGTCACTAAGCGCGACGCTGCCGACGGTGTCTCCGATGCCGACGAGCCTCCCTCCAAGAAGGCGCGAGTCGACCCGACCTCAGCAAACACGGAGCAGGATCCCAGGTCGAAAGGCATCGCGCCCATTAAAGCAGAGTACGTATGTCGCGCTTTCTGAGATTTGCTGCAGGCTAACGCTTATGAACCTGCTAGATTTTTGATTCCCTCTAAGCCTAAGCCTACGGTCGAGACAAACACTGACGATGCCGCCGAAGGTGCGTCCCACGCCGAGCGCGAGGACGGCAATAAGGACAAGAAAAAGAAGAAGGCCAAGGGCCAGAACACCAACCGGAGTTTCGGTTCGTCCAAGGATGCCAAGGGTCTCTGTACCTCAAGAATGTACAGCCCAGAGTTCTCGCCGGAAGAGTGCAAGTTTGGCGACGAGAAGTGTCGGTTTGAGCATGACTTGCGGCTTTACTTGAGAGAACACAGACGCGAGGACCTTACGACGCTCGATGGAAAGTGCCCTGTTTGGGAGACCCGCGGGAGATGCTATCTTGGGTGGAGATGCCGCTTCGTTGGGTCTCATTCGAGTGAACGGGAGACTGCAGATGGAAGGAAAGAGTTGATCCTGCTGGAAGACGAAGAGCGCAAAGAAAAGGCCAAGCCGCTGGTGCCCTTCGCAACGGCCGATGGCCTGGTCAACGTCATTTCCTACGACGCTAAAGTTGATCTTGCGCGGAAGCGAGAGACCACTCCTCGTGCCAATGCATTCAATGATTGGCTCAACAAGGCTTCCGCGGAGCTTGAGAAGCAACTGCACGGACGACACAAGGAAGACGGAGAGGACGCCAAAGCCGATGGCGAGAGCGATGAGACTAAGATGGAAACCGACAAAAAGGTCAAGGAAGAGAGGGAAATCAACCGAGCCATGTTTACCGAGCCTCCTTTCCTGCCGTCCGAGAAGAGACGCATCTATTTCGGCCCCGAAACTCCAACATTGGCTCCTCTGACAACTCAAGGCAACATGCCATTCCGGAGACTCTGCACAGATCTGGGTGCGCAGTTCACTTACTCAGAGATGGCGATGAGCATGCCGCTGATTCAAGGTAACAAGTCCGAGTGGACTCTGTTGAAGGCGCATGAGTCGGAAATGCTCCCTCCGACTGTTATCCCGGGAGACAACATTGTCCAAGGTTACGACAACTCCAAGGATTTCAAATTCGGTGCTCAGATCGCAGCCAACAAGCCGTGGTATGCCCTCAAGGCCACCGAAATTCTTTCCAAGTACACACCCAATTTGCGTGTTATTGACTTGAACTGTGGCTGCCCGATCGACCTCGTGTTCCGCGATGGAGCGGGCTCGGCGCTCTTGGAGCACCATTCCAAGCTGGAGAAGATCATTCGTGGCATGAACGCTGTCTCCCAAGAAATTCCCATCACCGTCAAGATTCGCATGGGAACTAAGGATAACCAACCCACTGCCTTGAAGCTTGCTGAACGCATGGTTCTCGGTGGTTACGAATCGAGTATCTTGAATGTCGGTCCCCCGGGTGCCGCCGCTATCACTCTCCACGGACGTAGTAGACAGCAGCGGTACACCAGACAGGCTGATTGGGGCTACATTGCAGACTGCGCAGCTCTTATCAAGCGACTGAATGAGAAGAAGGATAGCCTTATCGACACCATCAATGAGCCCGATGCTCGCTACATGCCTAATGGCGGCAAGACATACTTCCTTGGTAACGGTGACTGCTACTCGCACGTTGATTACGATGACCACATCAACAACGCCGGTGTTGATTCAGTCATGCTGGGACGTGGTGCCCTGATCAAGCCCTGGCTCTTCGAGGAAATCCAGTCGGGTCAATATCTTGACAAGTCGGCATCGGAGCGTCTTGGTATGATCGAGAAGTTTGCCAAGTACGGCCTTGAGGCATGGGGCTCCGATGAGCATGGCATTGGTACTACTCGCCGCTTCATGTTGGAGTGGCTGAGCTTCGCGTACCGCTACGTTCCCATCGGATTGCTGGAGTATCTTCCTCCGCATATTAACGACAGACCCCCTGCCTTCCGTGGCCGGAACGAGCTGGAGACTCTCATGGCCAGTGGCAACTACAAGGACTGGATCAAGATCACGTACGTTTCTCGCTACTTTCTGAATATGAGTTCCAAAACTAACTTGGTCGATAGTGAAATGTTCCTCGGTCCAGCACACAAAGACTTCAAGTTCGAGCCCAAACACAAATCGAATTCTTACGAAGAGGCCGAGGGATAGCTGCAGCAGCTAGACTAAGGAAACTAAAAAGGCAAAGAGGATTGTATATAGACAAGAATATGATCGTCACATGAAATGACACGAGACACTTTCTCCAACTCGCACGTCAATGCCGGGTCACGTGTCGGGCAGATTGATGACGTCTTGTGCCCCGAGGCGGGAACCTTGGAAAACTTCCCCATAAAACTACCTCGAACCTGCACGGCGTCGCTGGAACCTCAATTCTCCCCACTACCCAACCTGACCACGTCGTCTTCTCCGTTCTCGGGATCCTAGAACCCCAATACCTTATCACCCAGTTCCTTGTGCAGAGCTGGTCTTTGTTTACTCTAGCCAGCTGTCACCGAAGCTGTCGAAGATCCCCCACCCCCTTTTAACAAGCACGACGGGTTAATCTCGAGTCCGGTTCTACCGATAACCTCAGACAAGATGACTCTTTACTACAGCCTCGTATGTTCTGTTCCTGGATTGGCGGGGGTTTTGCACCTGTGCTCCTCCGACCGAGCTTGCTCGGCGTGGTTGCAGCCTAGCTACCCGGAGCGGCCAGATCAGCCAACTTGCCCGCACTGTTATGATACCGCGTTCTAACCATGCTATTGCTAGGTCTTCCTCCTTCTGGTGTTTGAGATGGCCGTCTTCCTGGCCCTCATCATCCCTCTACCTTTCACCGTCAAGCGCAAGCTGTTTTCTTTTATCTCCGAAAGTCCGATTATCGCAAAGCTCCAGTATGGTCTGAAGGTAAAAGAAGAATTCCTCAATGTTGAATCGAGCTTCTCTAACATGTCACAGATCACATTTATCTTCATCCTGATTTTGTTCATCGATAGCGTCAACCGGGTGTACCGGGTGCAGCAGGAGCTGGCAACCTTCTCCAAGGATGGTAATGCCGTTGGGTAAGTTACCGTGAAACTCGAATAACTCAAACTGGATATGCCTAATTAGATATTTCTCTCACAGAGCTGCCCACCTCGGTACTGACCGCATGGAGGTTCAAGCCCGCAAGTTCTATTCCCAGCGCAACATGTACTTGTGCGGCTTCACCCTGTTCCTCTCCCTAATCCTCAATCGCACTTACATGATGATACTCGAGGTCCTCCGTCTTGAGGACCGCGTCAAGCTCCTTGAGGGCGACAAGAAGGCCGGCGGCAAGGACTCTGCCCGCCTGGCCGAGGCCGGCTCCGTCGGCGAGATTGGCGCTTTGAAGAAGGAGCTCGAGGCCAAGAACCGTGATATCGAGACCCTTAAGAAGCAGTGTGAGGGACTGACTGCCGAGTACCACAAGCTCGGTGACGAGGTCTCCAGCTCCAAGGGTAACAAGAACGAGAAGAAGTCTCTGTAAAGCCTTCCATTGTTTCGAAGATATTGTCTCGGAGAGCAACTTCGAGTCCGTTCGGGGGCTTTGAGACGGATTTTGTCGCATATCCGTCGGCCTTGAATTTGCTTTGTCAACGATTCCGTGCGCGATACTTAAACTGATTCGAGAGCGTCCACATATTTTGTCCCCTACATTACTGCCTCCCGCGGCTCTAGGGAGAGGTTGCAGGGAACCCACGGCGCAGTATTTTGCTCGCCGTATCCTTTGCTACCAGCAGATATTGCTACGGGGTTAGAGAAGCGGTCATGTTCCATAGTGCTTACTCTGAAAGCGCCCATCAATTTACCTGATAACGATACGTTGTTTTCCTTGGCTTGGCCAAGGATAATCTTGTATTGTGAGGATAGTGATTTCGGTTCATAAAATCATCTTTTCAATATCATGATAATTCGTAACTGTACATGTATGGTTTGGCCATGAGCCAATGTAAATGCAGCGACCACTAGACGAGGAAAGTCCAGAAGCTAGGGTAGACAAGTTCTTCTTCGAAGATACGGCGCACCTGCGCGAGCACAAAGCGCTCCACTTTGCCAACGTTCTTCAAGACCTGCTTCCCATCCTCCTTACGACCAATCTCACTGTCGACGCGGATCTCTTGGAGCAATCCGCCTTGCCGCTTTTGATCTCCACCGGATCGCGGCCGTCCATCGTCACTAGGATTTCGGCTTCCCTGACTCGCCTCAGAGCCCAGCAAGGCATCTGCATCTTCTGCGGACAGGAAGCAGAAATGTACCCGCTTGCGAATATAAGCGACTACCGCTACGCCGTCAAAGGTGATACCGGTGACATTGAGTTTCAGAGGAAGGCCAACGAAGCTGGGCATCGGGTAGTCGAGTAGGATTTCCGCTGTCAAGGACATGCGGACATCTCCGGCATATTTCGCATGGCATAAGACTTGGAAGTCCTCCGGGCGGCGCTCGCGCATGCGAGGTGGAATTGGGGCCGAGGGATCGATTGCCGGTTCAGTTGACGGTTGAGGAACATCTGCTGGGTCGATACTATTTCGGTTTGAACCGCTGCTGCCAGTCTTGCCGATGGAAGGATGCGAAGGAAGTGTATTGGCCGTTGAAGGACGTGAAGCCGAGGTGGTGGTATCTAGATCTGCTTCTGCGCGATGCTGCTGTGGTGCTGGTCGCGGTGGGCGCAGTCTGTCCTGGCCCATGCCTGTATCGGACCAATTACCTGCAAATGGTCTGCCACCGGCAACGGCTGCTAGGGGAGTCTGCGTGCCTGAGAGACCGCCCAGCGACATCAGGTGATAGCCGAGTGTGGACGTGCCTCCAGGTATACCGGGGGAGCCAGAGCGGGGCAGGAAATGCGGGTTCAGGTGGTCGCCAAGGGGAAGGGGAGAACGAAGTGCGGAGGGTTGGAATTCTTCGCCGGGATATGGATGGTGACTGAGATTGTGAGGCGCGTGGTTCAGTGTTATATCGTCCTCATATGAGGAATCGTGTAGCTCCGAATGCCATTGATCAGCGATGAGCTCCTCGGAGGTCCCAGAAGTGTCGTCATCGTCTTCTTCGTAGAAATCCGCGAAAGGTTCGCAGAAATCTTTGATATCGAGGTCTGGGGCAATGGTACCGAATTCAAAAGAATGGACCTGGACAGACCGGATAAAGCGCGGTAAGGGGACCTGTTGGAACTTCTCGTGGACAAATGATCGTATGCGTTCCGCCAGCGCTTCACCGTCCGGGCCAGAAGTGGCGGTTGCCCAGTCGACTTCGATGGACATCACATGTGCGACTTGACTGTGTCTTTCAAGAGTTCATGATATCGCGGAACGTGAGGAGAAGCTTCGGGGAGCTCCAAGTCCCCATCCGCGCGGACCCACGTGACCCAGGAATGTATCCAGTGGAACATATGGCCTAGCCACCGCTGACCATCCGTATATCCCAAGACCAATTGATGGTCTCCGAGCATTTCGGCCTTTCCACTCTGCCATTCGGCAACCCTTTGACCCCGGCCTGCTATACAGAGGTGCGGCAAAAGCCGTGATGACCATGCCCAAGCTCCCTGCGCTCTTGGGTGGCCGCAAGAAAGAATCAGATCCCCGCTCATCCTGAACTAGATATCTTAACGGATAGTGTGCTTGCGTCAACTCCTTCTACGATTAATGCCCCTGTCTCCCGAACAGGCAGCCACCATCATCCTCCCAATCAATGGACGTTTCAGGCAGCGAGGGGGACCAAGAAGCCTCCCATTACTGCATGAGGAATCCTGTATAACAAAAGACAGACTCTTGGCCTACGATGGCCGGGAACCAGCTGGATAATCAGATGATCGAAGCGTATGCGGGCCTAATGCAACTACCGACGTATCTGCCCGCAGCTGACCACCCGTCGTGGGCTCCGAGATCCACAAACGCGATTATCGTGGCTGGTTAATTCGTTCAGTTGCAAACCAGATGGCCTTGGCTCTGTCCAGGATCCCAGCAGCCTCGCCAATGATAAGGCAGCCATTTCGCTCGACCTTTCCTTTTTATCTCTGGTGCTTTGGTGCACTTTACCAAATATGCATTCACGCAGGTGCGACGAGGCTGGCTGCTGGCCAGTTTTGCGCCGGTGATCAAGCCGGTGGCGTCAGATTGCCTCGTAGACCCTTGACCGGGCTCTGTCTCGACGTTTCAGGGATTTTTGAAGATTGAGACTCGCACGATGAATGGCCAGAAAAGGTCCATTCCCCTTAAACAGATCGTGAAGGATGGCACGGCTCTGGTTAAGTCGTTGGTGAATCGAGTCAGGACTAGAGGGTTTCGGATCGTCTTGTGTGTCGCGTCCCTCCTGCGATGTGTGCGCGATGGTTTCCCCCACACACGCATCAACGTGGCCAAACCCATCTTTATTGGCCCGTGCGTGCATGGCCAGGCTTGATCTACACATGTTAGTAGACATCATCTCGTCTCGGGAGTATTCCCCGGTCTTGAAAGACATGAAGAGTCTTCTAGCCTCGCAGTAACACATTTGTTCTATTGTGAACGTGGGCGTTGCACTGTAGAAATGACTCTTCACTATTTACTTACCCCTTTACGAATGAGTGACTCAATCACGGCTGAAGACTAGGCTACCGTCACCTTGTGAGATCAACACGTACAAGCCCTTGCGTCTCGCCATCCCTGTAAGCGCCGGCGTGTGATAATCCACCATCCACCTCCACAAACCCCACCGGCAATTTCAGTTCCTGTCCAATCCTTGGATAGAAAGCTCATTAGAATTTACCAACCGAGCCTCTTAGAATGGGGATACTTCCACTTACGATAAGCGCGTTGGGTATAGACCGCTGTTTTGGGGCTTGGCCAGATCAGAATTCCAAATAAGTAGGGTCGCCAACAAAGATCCAACGGGAGCCCGGAGGCTGTGCTTGTCACCGTCGGTGTCGCCGAACAGGCTCCCCGATTTATTCCTTCAATGCGCTCTATCCATAGCGAAGAAGATGTTCTGGATAAGACTTTGGTTGAAGAGACGCCCAGGGACATCCTCTACAAGATACCGTGGTATTGAAAAAGTGAACCCGAGTTCAAAAAAGTCTATCGATGGATATAATCAAAGCAACAAGTATAACATATTAAGAGGGAGCAGAAAATTGTGGTTTCTTCTGATTCACTATGGGCGGCGAGATGCAGGACGACGGACGCTAAGGTCAAGGCATAGAATAGTCCGAAACCAACCATGAGAAACGAAAGACAGAAAGAGAATGCAAAGGCCCAAAATGCCATCCACGAAGGCACTGGGCTCATAGGCAAGAATAACAATGCAATTCCACCTTAACACGGATAAGGCCTCCAAGATGCAGTAGAGATTTCAGACCATCCTCGATTTCGTCGCGCATAAACCGCATGCAGGGCATCAACGTTAAGATAGATGCAACGGGGACAATTGTGACCATGCCTCATCTGGTTTCGTGTTAACGAAGCCCTATTCAAGCGAGGTGCGTGGCATGGACATTCCCACTAACCTTGCGTGAGCCTCTAGCCACCGTGTTTCGGGCAGTTGTATTCTTTTCGAGCCCGGAAGTGCTCCTTCACGCCGTGGCAAGCGGGCGTGCCTTTCTTTGCACATGGCACGTCTTCTCCTTCCTGGAGAGCGCATCCGCACCTATACAGGAAGATATAGCGGGAACACATGGTGAGGACGTTGAGAGTTCCAAGATAGAGGAAGAGGAAGAGTGGGATAAGATGTTAGAGAGAAGATTGCTTATGGATTGGGGTGTGAGAACAATATTGGAAGAAGGGGATCATTGACCGGCTTTATAGCACGCCGTACGCATGTATCCAAATGCAATGACTGTGCCGAGTTACAGTAGACAAAGACAGCCAGCTTCCAGTAGCTGTCAAGACAAATTTGCCGTATTCCTCTAATGGTTTAGTGCCCATCTGGAGGTGATACCTTGGTGGAGGGTACAAAGGTGAGGGCCGAATAGTCTGGCCCGGCACCTCTATCCAACTCAAGGCAAAGTTGGGGCCGTTATGTGCATCATAAGAGGGGGATGTAATGATCAAGGTTCTATGCATGCCAGTAACAGTGGGTGCATCACCCCAATCTCCGTTAGAGTTCCGCAGCTGCAGACGCATTTGACATCATTCCGCAAACCACGGACCGTATGAACACCGAACATGGAGCTTCGGATAGGGTGCATGGCTGCGCATGGAACCAACAGTCACATATTGAACTGGGTATAGAGAAATATCGCAAATCATGCCGCGAGGCGTTTTTTCTGGTATGAGGCACCCGGCGCAGGCTTCATGTTGGTGGACCGCGGAGTTGGGGCTACGGGACAGCAGTCAAGAGGGGGGCCTATGCGGCATAACTTTGATCAGCTCTGTTCCAAGGGTCGTCATTGTTCTCCATTCTGCATGATTATAAGGCTCATAAGCTTTCAAATATTGGTTGATTTGTTAGTTGTTAAAGTCTTTAGATCCAATTCGTGTCAACAAGTATCGTAAGCCGAGTAAAGAAATATAAAATCTCTCACCTGGTGGAAACCAAAAGCTAACCCACTCGCGAGAGCATGTATTAGAAAAAGCATATCCGACATTACAAGGTCTAGCTGGAATACCACTGTCACAAATCTGGAAAGGCCTCATCCACAGCCCCGATATTGACCACATTGGACATAGTCGACAGGCAGCCACAGTTGGTGATAGCTGCAACAACCCAGCATAAGTGCACTGTGACAAGGCATCGCTGGGCAACACACTAGGCCAAGTCAAAGTAGCCCATAGTACACTGATGTTAGAGGCATCTTTTAATGTTAAGAAAAGGCAGTACTGTTGGCTGTATGAGATGGTGTGGGGGCAGCGCAGTCTTCGCTGAAGCCCGAAAGCGCGTCGGGCCGCCGAAGGAAAAGGATTTATTCCTAGCCAATGAATAATTCTAGGGCTAAGATTGACTGGTGAAAAGGAACCTTGGCAGTAGCACAGTAGGCGCTCAAATGTGGGAGTGTGACTGAGGCTCCCCAGGCGCCATTGGTCTGCCGGGAGATCGACTCTGGGCACACTGACCATGGGGCGGCAAAGCACGGCGACAACTCATAGGTTCAACGGCCATTCGGTTCCTTATTTTGGCGCCGTTGGTTTGGGCAGATGAGAATGTTGCAATTCGAAAGAATAAGGAAATGTACATGGGCATTCGGGACTGCACCACGTGACGGTTCTTCGGTCGACTTTACAATGTGTCTTAAATTCTTTCGAAAATACCCAGCTTGTGCAAATTTCCGGCTTGGTCTGTTATTCTTTTGCTTCTTGTCGGGTACGATCACGAAATGCTTCGAGTCGACCATCTCACATGCTGAGTCCCTCCTCCACACAGCAAAACACCCGAGTCGGTCGGGCATTTCGGTTAGATCCCACTCGAGAACGGGCGAATTCAAAGCCAATGATGTCATTTGCGGTTTGATTGTCCCCAAGAAGAAGTGAAGTGCGCACTACGAGCATTATGAAAACAAATCGGAGCTGTCAGCCGGCGCCAAAAAGGACCTAGGACCTAAGAGGGACCTATGGGGGCCAGACGCGGACACAGTCGGGACGATCGGGGGATGGGGGATGCAGAAGCACCCGCGAAAGAGACCGGGATGAGGAAAGGGGTCTCTGCATTTGAAGAAACCTACGAAGGAAAAAGCCTGTGAGATTCCACCCGCCATTGCACGGGTCTTGGCCCCCTCATCCTGGCTGCGGATCTTCCGAGGCTCGCTCGGTTGGCGACGGGCCCGCCTTCCTCAACCCGGCGGAAAGACTTGCGCAATATAGAGGGGTGCTTGTTAACCTGCCAAGCGCGTGCATACTTGCCATGGCCGCCTGGGAATGACGGTGGGTAGCCCAGGCCAGCGGCGGTGCGACCAAAATGCCGGAGACGCTGGAGCCAAGAAAGGCGAAGTCGAAGAATTGAAAATCAGGAAGGGTGATAGTCGTCCAATAGTGACGCCTTGGCCTGAAGAACCCCCTTTTCGGATGGAGCCAAGACATGTGAGAGAGACCCAGCATGTTTGGGATTCTCCTTTTATGGGCGATTATCGCGGGGAGGGTATGACCGGGTATCCACTTGGCCCCGAGATGATGTGCTGGATCGACACTGGAGCATATCGCTGATATGCCCCTCTTCAAGGTCCGTCTTGTGGATTATAAAACCTGGCCGATTTCACCCGTATCTGTTCTTTCAGGACTGTTCAAATTCAAACCCATATCAACCCGTCTTCACGACCCGTCTTGACTATACATCACTGCTCGACATCCACACCAAACATTTCCAAAATGTACACTCACACTCCCAACTTCCGCTTCCTCGTCCTCTCTGCCGATACATCGGCTCCGTTCCACCCCGAGAACAAATTCCTCGTGCTGTCTCCCACCGAGTCTGGCCCCGACCCTCGTGCCTTTGAGGAACAGGCCGTGAGCGAGTCTAGCTCTACCGACCAGAGTCCCAACTTGACTTCCCAAGAGCACCACCGCTCCAACAGCTCTTCTTCCACTTCCACCGTGGACTCGCGATTCAATGACCTCGCTGGCAACCTGCCCAATGGCTTCCTCTACTTGGGCCACCCCAACAAAGGCCGAAAGGGCTCCCAGTGATTTATCCACACACTTCACTTTCTTATGCTTCAATTCATGACATGTCGTTACCATCAACACCAGCGGCCGATGCATTGTTGTCAATTTCTTTTTTTGGGCGATACATATGTTCAACCCTGGCGACACCGATCGTGGATCAATCGGTAGCCCGCCGCCCCGGAGGCAAAACTAAGGTGGACAAGCAAACAGGGGTGTTGAAGGCGCTATCTGATCTGGTCTTTGGTTCCCTTTGGAATACGTCTATTTTTCCTCTTTTTTCACACAACATTCGAAGCCCTGCTGGGCAAATATCCAATCCATCACGAACTCTTCAAACCATCTTGGGCCACTCGTGCTGCACAGCCGGCCCACATGGTCAGCATAGCCTACCTTCTTATCAATGCCTAGAAAATAGTAAGCCCACTCAACGCGAGGGAGTTATCCTAGATACCTGCCAAGTGCTGCCAAGGTGGATGATGATCCGCCAAGCCTTTTTGCAATTTGATACACCGTCTTGGATGTCAGTCTTACCGACCACGTAGCACAGGCAAGGGCAGACGTGCACCGTCATGATCTACGGAACCCCTTTTTGGTCTTGCCACGGCTGTCCAGGCGCCAACCTCCTGTTGCAAATGTTTTTAGTTTTCCTTTCCGGTTCTTCTGCCTCACGTTGCTTATTCCTGGTGTGCGATTGGTCCAAGACTGCCATCTGAAACTACGTTTGTTGCCCGGTGAGATCGCGGTGGAGATGGGATCTTCTCACTACCCCTCATAGACCCAGCCCCAATCCACCCCGCGTTCCCGGTGAAGAGCTGAAGGGGTGATAGGCATTGCTTACTTGATCTATAATTTCGGTGAATATACTGTGCGTAAGACGATATCTCTACCCAATGGTACCCCGTGATCGCTTTCACGTGGTCTGTACTTCGGATGTTGCGAAAAGCCCGGCTTCGCTTGTTTATATCGCTTGCGGACTTCGGTGAGCTTCATACATATTCGCTTCAGCTTACAGCCGGAGATTGCATGCTTATAAGTAACGGAGTCCGGTCACTGGAATCTGCTGGCGGGGTTAGTACTTCTTGGAGAATTCCTTCCGCCAGGGTCATCGCTTATCGGCGCCTTCGTCTCGAACTAATCAGACACTCTTAATTGCTACTTTGAGATTGCCCTGGAATTCTTCTAGTTCTCAATCTCATGGCAATTTGCTAACAACGGGCTGTTCTCATGTCATGGACAGATACATCGAGTCTCGGTCTGCTTTGGACGAGTTGATTCGTCATGGAATTCTGACCTTGATTCCACGCGCTCAATAATTGATGGTGATGACAGCAACCGAAGAGGATGTCTCAATAGGGCAATGAATGCCGTGCTAAGTATTTTCAACTAGGCAGATATTACCCAATTGCACAAACAGCCTCTTGCTAGTCACGCTACTCAACATTGGAAAAAAAAGACCAATTCCTTGACAAAAAAGCACGGCTTAAGTTGAATACCAAATCAATGGTGACTGCATTTTAAACGAAACGCTTGTCTTCATATCCCGGGAAGAATCTAGGAGCCTTGTAGGTAGCCATTCACCGGCTATAACGATATACAAATATTGACGGGGAAGGAAATCAGAGAGAACAACGATTGGAATCGGAATGATCTCTCTCATCCCCAACAACATTCTACCCGGGGCGTGATCTCCCCACACTCTACTCCGTAACTACCCCGATAACCCAGGTCAAACAAAAGATTATATTAGCTGCGATCAACAGAGATCTTCTCCATTCCATGGAATCCCGTTGAATCTAGACATTGCAGGGGTATCTCCGCATTCCCCGCAAAGGACCCGAGCCCACATGCGGGAATCTGCGAGTCGGGAGGATTCGGCGAGGGAATCAAGCTTGCATCTGAGCGCCGGTGTCAATAGCGACGCGTCATATAGGCCGACATGTGGGGATAAGGTTTTCCAACCTTGATGCGTCCACATGTGACCGGGTTCACTTCCGGCTCACGTAGATTTCCGTAGGCAGGCTCTCTCCGGACACGTGGATATTTCCAGGACTCATGTCTACCATTCAGAGCAAGTGACTGAGGCAATGAGTGTGTAGAGTTCGGCTTAAGACGGCCTCCTTAACCCCTATCCAAGGTTAGTCGACTCTATTTTCGATTCTTGGCTGACTCGAACACCGAGCGTCTCCTAAACAAAAACAATCTTAGTCGCAAATTCGGACTAACAGAGGACAGCTGGCGTCGACTGATTGAATTCAGGACCCATATGGAGAGAAACCATAGACCCAAGAGTGCCAATGACAAACTTCCACGATCGGGAGAAGGATGTATTACACATGCCGGAGATAAGCTCAGCTCCTCTGAAACGCCTATTTGCATCAGATATGCCTGAGCTTATCTTGGCACGTTTTGCATAACCGCCCGGGGCACGGCACGTGCAAACGGCTCTCCAACTAGCCAAGATAACACTATTGGGCGAAGATCGCGAAGATCACACCGTAGTCTCAAGCCAACGGCCCCCACAAAGAGAACGCGCATGTTTACGAAGTATAAAGTTAGGTACCCCATCATCATATGTAGGAATTGCACTGATTTTCAACATCAGAAGGAATGCCCCGAGAACAGAACGCGGTTCTCTTGGCCATTATCATTAATTCGAGAACTTCATGGGCAGTCGAGAAAGAGGGGGAGAGAGATATATGTATAGAGACAGAGAGGTATAGGAAAGCCACTGGGTCGCTAGCGGTCACTTGCAGAATTACGACAGGAAGTGAATTAGCGCGAGACATATCAACGGGAATGGTTGGACGGGAATGTCGGCCGTGGCGAATGTCCACATTCCCAATCGAGAAAGACCGAATAATACCCGTCGGGAGACCGCGTGGTAAAGGCACTTTTTGGGTCGATGCCTGGGTACGTTCGGTCTCGGGTCCGGGAGATCGGGTTAGACGATGGAACGGGGATCGCGGAGATGGCATGTTGCCGTTGTGCACCAGTACGTATGTCGTATCGGTGTGGAATCAAGCCATCAGGTAACGTTTCCGAGGGTCCAGCGGGGCGGTGTGTTCGTACCATGAGAATTCCGGGAGCCGCTAATTGATCGAAGGTCGCCCAAATGCTTCTGCCGCGTTTCTAGCGCCGAAGCCAAGACCCGCTGGCCTTCCCGACTGAACTTTGGTTGTCGCCACACCATTTGCCGATCGACCGCCCAGAGTGGCTGGCGTTTGGGATAGGGGGTCGATAATGTACATCAAACGGGGTTTGGGAGGCGATCCAATCGAACCCCCCGGCCGTGAAGGCATCCGCAACCCGCCACCCCCCGGAGGAACTAAGGTGTGTCCCTTGCAGATGGCAGATGGAGCTCAGATCTATGAGCTACGAATCTGTAAAGGAGCCCGATCTCTTGACGATTCAGAGTAAATAAAACACGTGCTTTGATCCTCGGTAAGAAAGGGAGTGGAGACCCGAGGACCTATGCTTCAGGACGACCACGGCAGTGACCTCAGGTGCCCGCTCCACGGTCGAAACGGTTAATCGTAATGAAAATCCTTCCCCATCAGTTGGAGTAGGACCCCGTATTTCAGCCGAAGCTATTATTGACGAGCTATAGCAGATCTGCAAGATAGAATGTCAATGTTAGATCAGAGATACTTCATCGCTGGACGTGGCAGCTCATTAGTCATGGAATACGCCGAGTGTTTCAGCCCCGTCTTGTATTACCGATCATGACGTCCCACTCTGCAACCGGTGCTGAGGGCCAGCGTTGCGTCGTGGCATCATCCGATCGACCACCAAACCCCGTCGTCGAGTCATTCCTCATCCCGGCTATCATATCCCTGTGGCCCGAGAGCGCTCGTTCGTGAAGTTCTGCGCACTCCCCAACTGATTGCACGTTTGTTTGAGCGGGGCCCCATCGGCGCCCCGTCACGTGCCGCGTAATACCGTAACGCGCGATTCCCAAAGCGGAAGGGTTGCCATCGGTCCATAGTCCCGCTTCCCTCGACATCCTCCTCCTCGAGAAAAGCGTGTTGAAGCATCTCTCGTCTCTCGTGATTCTTTTGCCTCGTACACATTCTCTTATATAAACCGGAGATAAGGGTGCGTTGTCGCCACTGAAGGGCAAACGAAGGTCCGCAGGACTCCCAGAGTGAGCGGGACATCGAGGGTGGACTCCTAAGAGCCCGTCAAAACCGCCATCCACCCAAAAGTCCACATCCATCGAGGGGCAGTCCAACGAGTCTCCCAGCTCGCAGTTCTATCCTCTTCACCTCCTTCGCTTATCCCACGTTCGCGCTTCAACGTCGGACTTACCCGATACATCGTCACCACCCAACCCCTCGGGTTAGACGGACACTTCGCGCAGACCGGGGAATTCGGGATTTCCAAAAGATTCCCTCGACCGGGGTGCTTCTTTTGCCTTCCATTCTAGAACCCTATCTTCTTACACGCATACCATAGCCACCATGACGGGCGCCGCACCTATTGACATTTCGTCCCGACAGACCTCGGTCTCACCGCCGGGGCAGCAGGCCTCGAATCTCACATCCGCGCTGCAGAGAGCCGGTACCGGCGAGCGCACGGGCAGTATATCGCATCATGCAACTGGAGGACTCGGTATGTTCAAGGCACCGCCGCCCCGCAAGGACTCGATCGGCACCGCCACGGCACAATGGGGGAATGGAACGAAGCCCATCTCCATGTCGGGCTCAGCACGCGACAAAGGTCGCCGCGAGTCGCTGGCCGGGAGCTTGGTCGGTGGCATGAGCTGGGGTGGTGTGTCTGTCGGAAGCTGGATACGCGACGAGTGAGTAGTCTCTCCCCCGTGAAGGGCCCCGGGAAATCCTGTGCGCTGGCCTGGTCGCACCGCATCGAAGACTGACCTAGAAAAATTTCCTAGCATCATCATGACTGGCACGTCGCCTTTTACCTTCCAGTCGCCTTCTTTCCACTCCTCGTCATATTTGCCGAAGCTGGAGGCCAACTTCATGCGGGACTTTTCCTGCTGCGGTGTGACGTTACCGACACTTCATGACCTCTTACAGCACTACGAAGAAGCCCATGCGACCAAGTCCCCCAACCAGGGCCATCGCCCGAGCCAGGGTGATAATAGAGCTGCCTTGGCGGCCGCTGCGATCGCACAGCAGCAGAGCCAGCAACATGGCAACCAAGGGCGTGGCTTGCAGCCCGATCGAACCCTAGACTTGCAGCGCAAGATGGGCCAAACTCCCTCTGCATCCCCGCACGTTGATCTAGACGCCATCGATGACATGGAGTTGGACGAGCCTATGGGAGACGATGACGGCACCACCTCCCAGCTGTTCTCGCCCCAGTTACGCGAAGGTGGCCAGGGCGGGTTTGGCAACTCCAACCAAGGCCCGCAATTAAGTCTGGGCATGCTTCCAAACCATCAGGGCTTCAGCACGCCTTCTCAACCCGGTACACCCATCGGGTCTGCTCGTCCGCTCTCTCTGCAGAATAACCCCACCGTTTCCTCGGTCAATACCCCGACTTTAATGGCAAACCCGCTTCAAAACTCCCAATTTCGAAATACGCCCGATTCGTCGGGACCTGGCACACCAGCAGAGATTGATGAGAGCATGGTAGGCGGATTTGGTGACCTTACTATGCAGAATAACGCCATGGGACAGAATCAGGGTCAGTATGGACGCTACACCGGGAATAACGACATGCTTGATCTTTGCATCGACGAACCGGCCAAGCGACTGTTCAGTCCCAACGGAGGCATGGGCACTCCCAACGCCCACTTTAAACTTAGCGGAGCCCAGTACGGACCGAATAGCGATATCGCTCGGCGGATCCGGGAACAGCAGCTTCTCGCCGGGGTACCCGATACCACGTCCATTCTCCCCAACGAGGAACCGAAGCCATTCCGGTGTCCCGTTATCGGCTGCGAGAAGGCCTACAAGAACCAAAACGGGCTTAAATATCACAAGGCTGTGAGTTTTCTTTCCTTCCGACATTACTCCCTCCGTATCACCTCTAACATCAGATTCTTCTTATAGCATGGCCATAATAATCAGCAACTTCACGACAACGCCGACGGCACCTTTTCGATCGTCAACCCAGAAACATCAACGCCATATCCCGGTACTCTCGGTATGGAGAAGGAGAAGCCGTACCGCTGCGAGGTATGCGGCAAACGCTATAAGAACCTCAACGGGCTCAAATACCACAAATCGCACTCGCCACCTTGCAACCCCGACTTCCAGATCGCCGCAGGTCGCAACCTGAACCTCGGCGGAGGAGTCATGCAGGGACAGAACATCAACGTTGCTGGAGCTGGACTCCCCGGGATCGGCGAGGAAGGCCTTCTGTGAACGATGCTTGTGCATACAATAATACCCAGCTATTTGATGCGAACGATTTTGGCCTTTTGAGGTCTATGCTCCCGCACACGATGTCATGAAACTGGACCGGTTTGGAGTTTTTTGATGCTATGTTTTTGGGGGGTTCTTTTTCTGCTCCGGCTTTCCATTGGCATTTCCTGTCTTTTTTGCCCGATATCTCTCGCCGTTTCCAGTCCGCCCGATCCCGAGCACCTTGGTAATAGAGCCTCGCTGAGCGGTCAAGAATCTGGCAAGATCTGTCTAGAAGGCATTTTTGTGTTCCCTTCTTGCCTCTATTCCTTGGATACGCCGGGATTCAAGCGAGGAAAACGCAGGAACGTGGTTATATTTTGTTGATCTCGTGATTTTCTTTTTTTGCACGTTGTCTCTTTGCGTTCTGCACGGGTTGGCTTTCTTTGGCTTTGTGATTCCAATTATGCTTCAGTCTCTTCCTGGAAGATGACTTGCGAGTTCCGCCTTGACCGCACGTGAATGCGAAATGGATTGGGAGGGGTGATGTTCGCTTTCTTCCCTGTGGCCCTTCGGGATCGGACAGGTGGATCTGAAAACTACAAAAGTGCGGTTCTTCGGCGTCGGATCCTGTAGATATGGTTTTATACACTTTGGCTTCTTTTGTCTATTATTATTTGATCGCTTATCATGCCACTTGATTCTCTCCATGCTCCTTGAACCATGACATCTCTACAATATAAGTAGAGTGGTAAATAAAAAATATTTATTTGTGTTTGGTGAGCCTAGCTACACTGCCATTCATTCTAGTACATAAACAGGGCATCATGGGTAAACCAGAAAATCAAGAGCCCGTCCTGGGGGTAAGCGCCTTGAGCTAAAGCTCGGGTTGGAAAACAGAACCTGGAATCGAACCCGACTGGTCGTGTTCGGGCCTGGGTGAGTGAGGGAGAATCGTGAGATGGAATTTCCGCTTGCGGGAAGCATTTCAGGAGCGTAAATAAGAGGACGGATTTTCATGTGTGTCGTGAGACACTCGAGAGGGACCTTGACCAAGGAAAAAAAAGGTATTACAAACCGAACGCAAAGATTCATGAAAATTGCCAGATAAGGGCGCGAGAGCGAATGTGACTACCATTCGAACTCGCCTTGGCCCTTGTGGAAAACGTATCTATTGTTGTCAATAAATGTTCGATACAATTCTCATGAAAATGGAACTTACTCTCTGCCACCAGTGGTCAGGATGCCGTCCTTCAAGGTGCACTTCCACTTGTTCTTGACACGCTGGACCTTGTCGTAGGTGCACAGCATGACCTGACCTTCTGATTCATCGGCATCGTGATCCTCGGCAATGAGGTCATCGGGATCATCAAGATCCGAGTTGATGGCATCTTCGTCTTCTTCCTCCTTGGTACCGTCATCGGCACCATCGTATTGGCCAGGCACTCTCGGTGCAGACGAGGACGAGTCGAAGGCGGTTGCTTCTTTGAGACGTGCGACCGCATGCCGCGAGGCTGGAGTCGATGTTGAGCGCTCACTCATGGGACGGAGAAGACCGCCGCCTTCCATGTCAAGCATCTGCTGGTTGAGGTGCTCGCGAAGCATGTGGTCACTCCGGCCATTTTGAGCTGCCTCTCTACGACGAGCGACCTCAGCCTTCCAGTCAGCCAGTGCATCACCAGCACCGTCAGTCTGGCCGTGTCCCATAGAGGGATAGCCGGGCTCTTGTTTAATTTGGGGCATTTGCCCATTTGCATGCATTTGAGGATATGACTGCTGGCCTTGAGGGTGAGCCTGAAGCTGACTCACGGAGTGAGAAGCCGCGGCACCGAATTTGGATTGAAGGTGGTTTGCAGCACGGTCGCGAGCTGACTGAGAATTAGGAGCCTGTCCAGACATCTGCTGAGGTACCTGGTGCATGGGAGGCATGCCCATCGGAACATTTGACCCAGGCTCGGTCTTGATCCGAGGAGCGCCCATCGCCTGTACAGGGGCGGGCACATTTTGACGCATGGATTGTGGAATAGAGACAGGGACATGTTGGGGGGGATGTTGTTGTTGTTGAGGAGGTGGCCTAGGAGCGTTGGAGGGCACAGTAGCTTGAGGGAGGACGGAGGCTTGAGGAGTAGGCTGAGGGGTAGGATCCCAGGGGAAGGAGGCAACATTGACGGATGAAAGCTTTTTCTGCCATGTCTATATATGGTGTTAGCATGGGGTATTATCGAGTGACATGAGGTAGACATGGATGGCTTGGCAGCCTAAGCCTAAGCGGGTAGCGGCGGCCGCATATAAAGGGAGCCTCAAAAGCCGGTGTTCCCCCATAAGCACTGCCTCCCGCACCTCGGGTTCCCCCCGCTTTTGGCCGACCCTGAGAAACACCACGCCATATGCCATCCAAATACACACAACTCTGAAGGGTATAAAAACTCACGTCTTTCAGGTCATTTAGTGTCTTTTGATCGACACCGCTCTCTTCGAAGTCGACCACGGAGGCGTCGCAGACTTCCTGGATGACCTTCTCGAACACGGCGCCCTAGATAGCAAATGTCAGCCATAATCACTTCATCGACATCATATATTGATAAGAGACGGTTGTCTGGATCCGCGGGAGCGAGGATGAATGATATTGTCTTTGAGGCCATGTAGGGTAGGTTGTCGCGAGACCGCACTTACCACTTGTTGGTTGGACATGGTTGCGGGCGGGGGGTATTTAGGGGCAGGCGATGGCAGGCGATGGAGTGTATCGAAAGAGTGACGGTTTTCTGGAGTGACTGGGAGTCACGGACGCTCGGCCAGATTATATGGCCTTCCGTCGCAACGGGTGAGGCCGTAGGAACGCGGGTGGACGGCACTGGGGGATTTGGGTTGCTTTCAAACTGATTGCCAGTCTATTGCACTCCAGTCAAGGGAATACACAAGTAAACACCTGAGAATGAAGCGATAAACTAAATACCGAGGGTTGAGGTGGGATGGGGAGATCTGCCGATGGATGGGGAGGTGAAAGTCGATCTTCCGCGGTGGAAATGCCTCCAGGTGAGGTCGGGGTCACGTGTCTACCGTCGGTCTCGAGCCCAGAGTTCCTTGTCTCCACGGATCTTTGGCAATGACGAAAATTTGAAAGCTATCATAATTATTTTGAATTTATGGCTCAGGCTACTGAATGGAGCGGTGGATCATGGCACGGTCAGGGCACGTTGTTCATCGGAAGAGACCCGTCATCGGCTTCGCCTTATTGACGGAATCATCGGGCTTTCCAGACCTATCGTGCCATAACAAGAAGACATTCCTCGGAGATCTCTATGTCCTTTTCATTTTGCTTGGTCATATTTTTGACGAGAAATATTTCACCAATTGCAAGGGACCGCTCATAGCTCAAGGTATTTAGAAAGTCCTAAGAAGCAAGACTCTTGGAAAATAGTAAGACTGGCATTTTGTACAACTCCAACGGACGGAAATAATATGAACCAAGAAACACCAATTAGCCCGAGTATGAACCCATTACGCCAAAAATAAACGTATGCCCCCAGCCCATCAATGCTCGCAAGATGACACCATGAAACCGGGTATAGAACAAGAAATTAGACAAAAAAGCCATTTAACGGATGGTCATCGACTTGGTCAGCTGAGCTTTGCTGCCAACACCACCCTCACGGGAAGCAGAGGCACTGCTGCCGGCCTTGCGCTCAAAGACCTTCCAGAACTTCAAACTCTCGTCAGCAGCGGCGGTAGCCAGCATCTGACCATCGGGACTAAGGCTACTATGCAGCACACGGGTCTCGTGGGCAGGGATCTCGACGTTGCGAACCAGAGTCGGATAGCTCCAGATGCTGAGCGAGTTGTCGGGGAAGCCGCTGGAACTGACGATCTCGCGGTAGTGGTTGCTCCACCGGAGGCTGGTCACCTGCGAGCCGGTATCGATGCTGTTGGTACGGGCACCGGTGGTGGTGTTCCAGAAGTGGATGTGACGGTCGTAAGAACCACCGCCAGTGGCGAGGAGATTTAATTGCCAGGGGCACCAGCTGAGGGCCTTCACGGCAGCACGGTGATTGGTTTTGGTGAACTTGGGAGCGCTGAGAGAACGAGCGTCCCAGATATTGACAAGGTTGTCGTTGCCACCGGTAGCGAGCTGAGCTCCATCAGAGCGCCACTCAAGACCGCACACTTCGGAGGTGTGGGAAACAAGCTCGGCCACCTTGTGCTGAGCAATGCGGACATCATGGTTGTACACCAGACCGCTACGGGCACCAGTCGAAAGAGTGTGCTTGGACCAGCCCATCACACCCACACGGGAATCGTGACCGTACATGCTGCGGAGCTTGGTGCCCTCCTCGACGTCCCAGATCTGAACCTCACCAGTTCCGAGACCAACACCAACATAGGCACCATCTCCACTCCACTTGACACTGCTGATGTAGGTGTCGGGGGAAGTCTCCAGGAGGCAGTTGACGGAGCCAGACTCGGCAGACCAGACGTAGACATTACGCTCGAGACCGATAGCGACCTGGTTGCCAGAGCTCCAGTCCAACAAGTTGAGATAGTAGTCATCCAGAAGACCCGGAGCATCCAATACCCGCTCGGGGGCCGTCTGGACACGGCGACGGAACTGAGCATTTGTAGACTTGGCAGGACGAAGGGGACGGTTATATTGAGCGCGAAGGTCAATGGGCTTCGATGACTCCGGCGGCGGAGGCTTGAACGCCAAGATACGAGTGTTCAAGTTGACCCCACAGGCATTGGCTAGCGAGGACTCGTAGGCAACAGCGTCGGGAGCAGGTCGAGAGTACTTTGAAGTTTCATCGTCTTCTAAACCGAGGTTCTCCAGAGCAGCAGTGAGATCCTCCTCGGACCCTCGGCCGTTGATGTCAAAAGCACTGGCAGCTGAAGCCAGGACACTTGATCCCGACCCCTCACTGCCACCAGTCTTCGGACGTTGCTCCTCAGGCTTCGCAGCCCCCGATGTGACAATACCCTCACTCGCAGAGCGGTTGGGAATGAAACGGTCCCCTGCGTTGTGTTGAATGCGCATAGTGGTCTTCCCGGGGCGGGAACGACTGGGGACATCTCGGCGAGCGCGCGACTTAGCGGGAGACTGAGCACCCTCAGGACCAGTACCGGTCAACGACCAGTCGGAAACGCCCAATTCGAGGTGCTTCGGTGACCGGCGAGTTCGAGCAATGTTGGATTTGGGGGACTCGCGGTAGGAGCGAGATGATGACTTGGCAGCGGATGCCGCCTTTGCGCTCGACTTGCTGGTACTGGACTTGGCGAAGTGTGAAGAAAGGTTGCCACCATAGACTGACTTGGATTGGCTGCGACCCGCCTCAGCTGGGTGAGGAGGAGTGAACGGAGAGTCGTTCGAAGCTTGGGGAGTTGCTGCACCGGTCTTTCCCCGAGGAGAAGGGGTCAAAGGCATGCGGCCTCCAGCTGTCTTGGAGGAGAAGAGCCCATGGTGGCTCTTCTTAGGAGTCGTCGCTGTAGCAGTAGCCATTGCTGCTCAGTCACAAGTAAACAATAGATGATGGATCCAGCCACCGAGTAAACGCAATACAGAAAAAGATTTGAGAATTGTATGCAGGATATTATGCAGGCAAAGTATGAGATGGGTGAAGAGGGAAAGGGAGTAAAGCAGAGAGCAAGAATAAATAATGGAAGTAGTGCAAGTATGAAGCTTCTCGCCGGGGCAACGGTTACCTCAGGTACGGATGCACTAGTCCCGATTGGGGATGGCTGCTAATGCACATGACATGCCGCCGTCTTCCATTTTCGGAGTTCGTCTGCCTCAGGCTGCGAGACTTCTGGTGGGGTGAAAAAGGGACATTCGCATTCAATGTGAACGGAGTCACGATGAATACGTGATAAACTTTCATCAACGTTCTTTGTGTGCACCAGAACGTATTCACATAGTCGCCCGATGGCCGGGCAGGCCACACCTCCCCCCCATCAATCACCGTCCCACCAGGACCCACCCGCTCGACTTCCGTCATCTGGGCCTGATCTTCGAGGGCTTTTCAATCCGACGACCCCTCGGAGCCTTTGCTCGTCTGCGTTTCAGATGCAGCAGGACGCATATTTGATGCCAGCTAGTCCCGCTGGTGGCCGCCAGGCCAATGCGGACTACCGGCCCAGCGTCAAGAAGGCCCTGGGCCATGTCCCCGCATGTCTTGTGAACGCCTCGGTGACGTACTGTAGCAATGATCGAATCTATGCCTTCGGAGGCTTTGATCAATACACCGATGAAGGTTCGGCTTCTCCGATCTGCCTTACTTTCCCCCCATTCTTCTCAAGTGGCGCTAACAAAAATCCCCGCAGTCTACAACCACGTGCTCCGGTTGGACTTGAATACACTGAGATGGGATCTAGTCGATAACTATGGTGACATACCGGGGGTTCGCATGGGTAAATTACCTCCCACAACTTTCATGTGGTGACGGCCTTCTGAACTTTGAAATTTTTTTCCAGGACACACTGCGACCCTTTACCAAGGCGATAAATTGATCGTCTTCGGCGGCGAGAACGAGCATCGCGAATACCTATCGGACGTTGTCATCCTTGACCTCCAAACATTCACCTGGACCTTGCCCGACATCCGGGGCACAATACCTCGTGGGCGGGCACGGCATGCCGCCGTGATTCACGATGACAAGCTGTTCATCGTCGGTGGTGTGACCGGGGAGAATAACATCATCCTAGACGACCTGACGTATCTGGATCTACAGACGTGGACCTGGTCGCGAACATGGAGTTTCACCTCTCGATTTGACCACACCGCGTGGGTATGGGGAAATCGTTTATGGATCTTTGGTGGATTAGGACCCAACATGGAACGCACGACCGACATCTGGTGGCTCGATCTCAAAGGATCCCCTTCTCTCGCCGGAATCACCTCCTCCCAAGGTACCGTGGACTCTCCGGACATACCACTGCCAGTGGCTCATTACCCAGACTCTATCTCTAGTGTATCATCCCAGCAAATGTCTCCTCGTTCCGGAATCTATGCCGCCAACTCCGCCAGTGTACAGGTTCGCAATCTTAACCGTCGGAAACCGCTTGCCCCGGGTGCAATCTCGTGCCATCAATTCCACTCTGGCCCGCATGTCCCTGCACTCTTCTCTGGTACCCATTTCCAGTCCTTTGCATCGGGAGTACTACTCGATTTGATCACGCCGTCGGAGACTGTGCGGTCGCATGACTGCAACCTTTCCGCTCTCGAACTGAACTCGCTACGCTGGCAGCGGCTGGCCGATGGACAAGAGCTCTTCCGGCCGGGGTACAGATGGCATTACTGTACCGTCAACGATACGGGGACGAAAGCGTGGCTCCTGGGCTGTAGCCTCGACATGGCAAATGCGCCCGGGGCAAGTGATGAGAATCACATGAGCGAAATCCTATCAATCGACCTGGAGAAATACGGTTTGCTTGGCAACGAGCTGTCCACCGAAGCCCCCGAGCCTGATTCTTCCTGGGGAGGTGACCCATCTGGACCTCAAGTCTCCGGTCTGGGGTCTGATCTCGCGTCTGCCTTTGACCAGACCCCCGAATCAGGCAGTGGTGCGGATTTCATCATTACCGCCATCCGTGACGATCACGACTTTACGGGGTCAGAAGACCGAGAAGAAACACCACATGCATTCCCGTCCGATTCCAGGCCCACCTTTGTGGTGTCCACTCCATCCACTTCGGTTCCCATCCATGTCCATAAGATCATCCTGCAGCTTCGGTGGCCGCATTTCAAGCGTCTATACTCCGCACAGATGGCAGAATACCATACGAAGCGCATGCATATTCCCGAGCCATATTCGGTTGTGCGTGCGTTTTTGTACTACCTCTACACGGATAGCATTGCCGGTCACCCCGAGTACTGCTCGGACGTGGTAGATGTGGCGGGGATGCTGGTCATGGCAAATCTATACGATATGCCGAAGCTGCGCCTGCTGTGCGTGAATCGCCTGAGCCGTGAACTCGATGTGGATAACGCTGCCATCGTCTGGGAGCGCGCCGGAAGGACCAATGAGCACTGGTTGATGCGCCGAGCCGCACAGTTCTGTCTGACACATTGGGGTCGCGTGGTGCGGACCGACGGCTTCAAGTCTCTCAGCCACCAGAGCTTGATAGAACTGTGCGAGGTGGTGGATACAGAAGGTCGTATCATCGCCGGGCCGGAACTAGAAATGGTGGGCGCCTTCGACGGCGCATCGGTAACGGAATCAAAGGGGTCTCAGCTTCGGCTGGGCTCTACAGACGAGATGTCTGAGCTTGATGGAGATGACGAAGGAATGGAACTTTCATGACGAATCCGACACGCATTGTCTTCCGGAGTTTGAGGGACTGGGGCAGGGAGGCAAGCCACGTATTTTGAGCTTTGCATCATTTTTGTTTTTGAAATCTATGCATGTTTCAGAGGAGTAAGAGTACCCTGGCGAGGATCTGTACATTTTGATGATTGACTTTTTGAATGAAACGTACTTTGATCTATGCATATTCTAGACCGATGTAAACATGTGCGGCGAACGGGCCGCGCATCCGCCGAAACAGGAACCAATCTAACGCCCGATGCTGCGGCTCCACCTGCCAACGTTCTGGGAGCGGAGCTTGCTCCGGATCGCGGAGATCCCTCCTGTCACGATACGGAAGCTGGATTCGGTCTTGCCCTCTCCGTTTCAAATTATCATTTATAACATCCCCGGGGTAGCTGCTCTTGCCATGAATCAATCTGTTCTGGATAGAATTCGCCAACTTCACCATGGGATCCGTTGAACAGTCCACTCTTCCCCCCGATTTCCTCTGGGGCTTCGCGACGGCTGCTTACCAGATCGAGGGTGCCGTGAATGAGGATGGTCGAGGCCCGTCTATCTGGGATACTTTCTGCAAAATTCCTGGCAAGATTGCTGGTGGTGGGTCGGGCGAAATAGCTTGCGATTCGTATCATCGGACTCATGAAGATATCGCTTTGCTAAAACAATGTGGTGCTCAGGCGTATCGATTTTCGCTGTCTTGGTTTGTATTCCAGCTCTCGATTTGGAAGTGTTCCTAACAGCTTGACAGGTCTCGCATTATTCCTCTCGGTGGTCGCAATGACCCCGTCAATGAGAAGGGCTTGCAGTTCTATCTCAAATTCGTGGATGACCTGCTCGCCGCGGGAATTACGCCTATGGTGACTCTTTTCCATTGGGACCTACCCGAAGAATTGCAGAGGCGCTACGGAGGGCTTCTGAACAAAGAAGAGTTTGTTGCGGATTTTACCCACTACGCTCGACTGCTGTTCCGGGCTTTCGGCTCTAAGGTCAAACACTGGGTTACCTTCAATGAACCCTGGTGCAGCAGTGTTCTCGGGTTTAATAATGGAAGCTTCGCTCCAGGCCGTACAAGTGATCGTACCAAGAGTCCTGTCGGAGACAGTTCGACCGAGCCTTGGATTGCGGGACACAGTATCCTCGTGGCACATGGCGCCGCAGTCAAGATCTACCGGGAAGAGTTCAAGCATCAAGACGGTGGCGAGATTGGCATTACGCTGAACGGTATGTCGCCCGGTTTGCAATCATGTCAATTGATCCTGACGATAATACAGGCGACTGGGCTGAACCCTGGGACGCGGAAAACCCCGCCGACATTGAAGCCTGTGACCGCAAGATCGAATTCGCCATCTCATGGTTCGCCGATCCAATCTACCACGGCAAGTACCCCGACAGCATGATCAAACAGCTGGGCGACAGACTACCAACGTGGTCGGCGGAGGATATCGCTCTAGTCCACGGCAGCAACGACTTCTACGGAATGAACCACTACTGTGCGAACTACATCCGCGCCAAGACGGGCGAGCCCGAATTGGACGACGTCGCGGGGAATCTGGAACTGCTGCTCGAAGACAAACATGGTAACAGTATCGGACCTATCACGCAGTCCCCGTGGTTGCGGCCGTGTGCGCTGGGATTCCGCAAGTTGCTCAAATGGCTCAGCGAGCGATATGGGTATCCGAAGATCTACGTGACGGAGAATGGTACGAGTGTGTTGGGTGAGAATGATATGCCGCTGGAACAGTTGCTCGAAGATGAATTCCGGGTTCAATATTTCCGGGATTATATCGGCGCTATGGCTGATGCTTATACCCTGGATGGCGTTAACGTGAGGGCTTACATGGCCTGGAGCCTTATGGAGTATGATCCGCTCTCCCGCTTCCGTTCTACGAGTGCTATACTGACTTTGTTCGTTTAGTAATTTCGAGTGGGCTGAAGGCTATGAGACTCGCTTTGGAGTGACTTATGTAGACTATGAGCACGACCAGAAGAGGATCCCCAAGAAGAGTGCTAAGAGCATTGGTCAAATATTTGATCGGTTCATTGAGAAAGTTTGAGCCTGTGTTTGATTGAGGTTTATTGGCCTCGTGTGGATAGAAATGACTGAGAATCGAATCACGGGTCTTTTGTTCAACAGGTCGGCGTATTGCCTATAAAGGCCATACTATTAGATAGGAACTCAATGGTGTAATTTCGGCATGTTAACTTGAGTAACCTATCTTAAAGTGCACATTGTTCGGCAGAGGAACAAACGGTACCGAAACTGCCCAGACGAATATTCAAAGCACCGAGCAGGAAGATACTGCAGCTCTACGAGAGCCTACCAAAGCCGTACAACTCGATCCTGATGGGAAAAATGGGGAGATGGGCGAACCAACTAGGCATGAGGGCTTCAATTATCGGGGTGACAGCATCAATTCATGTACATATTGGCGCCACTCTATGCTGGATTCCAAATGCCGGAGCTTGGGCATGTCCTGTACTGGGATGAAATGAAGTCTCATTGATTTATCAAGAAAAGTCTGCCTCCTTGAATTGGAAATGAGCTGTCTCAGGAGTGCACATCACGTTTTTCTTTTCTTCGAGAAAAAGCTGCAAAAAGCAGCAGCGGGATGGTATCCGCTGTCTGGATTCCCTCATCTGCAGTTCGTGACGTTGAAGCAACCTTCTTTTTCTGTTCCAGGCAGTAGTCTCAAGTTGTGCGACCGAAACCTATAGGAGAATGTCAGGAATAGTCTTCTTCCTCCGCGGATCCTTTGATAAGCGCACCAGTATGTTTCGTTATGCCAAATCCACGTTCCGGGGAGACGACAATGGTCAAACCAAGGACGGCCTGCAGGCCATTCACAACTTCCCAGGTTTCGAAGCACCGAGAAAACAGCCCGATTCATGTCTTCTGACAAAGCGCATTTTGAAATCACAGTTTGACAGAAGGGACAGGCTTTTGTGAACTCACTCCCAGGGACAAGATTTTGGAGATCCCGATGAGGTTTGGAATAAATAAAGGTCTGGTCCATATGAAGATCTTTTGCGTCTTGATTCCCAGGAACGAGAGACAGGAGATCCTGATGAGGACAAGCAAAAGTAGGCTCGGGTGCGAGATGATCGTCGGAGGAAGAGAAGCTTATAATATACCGAGCCAGTACATATAACTGGCCAGTTCCCGCGGTAAATAAAACATAAGAAACTTGCACATCGTAATCAACCCTCCTAAATACACAGGCGTGGCGGAGGTTGGGTGGTCCGACTCTGTTTGGTCCTCCTATGACAAAATCATACTCGAACGGGCCATATTTGGATTTGGCTGGCTTGTCGGGTGGTTTGAGGATCTTTACTAGCCGGTCTCGGCCTCGAATCGTCAAAGCAACACAGGGACATAGGTCAGTTATACCGGCGTAGCATGTGCAGGATCTCCGCAGAGCTGATTGTCTCAATGAATGCCTCGCAAATTCTTTCCGTGGATGGAGTTTCAAACACTTTGCACAGTAGGCCCAGCGGCGATTTTCGAGTCGAAGAAGGAGTTGATTTCGCAGCACCTCCGGACTGGTCACGCACAGAATTGGCCTCCTCACACGCAAGAGTCGTGGAAATTCAAGATCTTCGTGCTTCGCAATCGTCCCGAAAAACAGGTGGAACAGCTCTTTGCAGCCGAGGGATAGACAAACTTGATCGACTAGTGAGAGGTGTTGGTAGATCTTCTGTAAGATGCATTCATCCAAACAAAGTATGGCGGAATATTTTGGCACTTTCTTCCAAAAAAAAGGAAGCAACCAGAGGAACATCCTTCGACCTCGCGGCATCTTCGACCCTTCAAGGCGAAAGATGACGTTGAATGGGAGGCAGGGGGCAGGGTTTTGATTTTGGATACAGACGCCACGTAAAAACGAGTAGACCGAGAGAGTCGATCTGGTCTATGGATATTTTTTGAAATTGAGAAGAAAAAGAGCCCGGGGCTGCCATCTGTGTTTAAGAATTGTGATTTCGTGACGTGCTGATTGCAAGGTCTGATTCCAGAACTATCTAATCCGGTAATGTTTTGTCTGGTAAAAATGCAAAATGAGCTTCGTTCCTTAAATCGATCAACCATGGATGTTGTCAAGACCAACACCCAGTCAACTTGTGTTTCCTCCTTCTACTTCTTGAGTACTCAGGGAGCGCCCATGGCTACTCAGGAATCAGCTCCCCGATCAAGGACGTCATCCGCATGTCGCCGCTTGTCGGGGCTGCGTGCGACATTTCTCCCAGGTGTCTGTGTAGCCGTATCATTGGCAGCAAATTCTGCGCCCTTCAGCGCGAGACGAACCGTATCACCGATCCCGACATGTTATTCCGCCACCTTCTCTGCTGCACGCCCGTGAAATATCGTCTTTACTTGTCCGTTTGACCGACGTAGGCGGAAATCTGGTTCGGCGAGGGAAAGGCTGAGAGACTCAGTGGAGGACGAATACGGCCAAACGAGGCTAACGGTTGCAAGAGTGCGTTTCTCTTCGAATTGTTCGAAGATTGGATATAGCTGCGCGATCGGAAGCTTGATCAATGACCGCAGCGCATTAGGTGCCGCGGAATGGTCGGTCGCACCCGTCGCGTCCATCGCGCCCGCTTTCAAACGAGCTTTGTCACCGGTTCACGGATATCTGCATTTCAGTAGGTTTTATCCGCAGTAGAGCTTTTCGGGATGGATAAATTGTTGGAGCTCCGATGTGTCCAACAAAGCTTTCTGCCCATAGACTGAAACATTTAATGAAGCCGGCGGCTCTTGCGTCACCGTTTAAGGCCCCAGTCAGATGCTAGGGAATGGGCAGTCGTGTTTGCAGCCATGTAGGCCTCTTCGTTGCCCGGTACACCCCTGTGTCCAGGGTCCAAGTGTAATTGGAGATTTGCCCCAAGGTGCCGAAGCTCATTGTAGTGTCTGATGCATTTGTGAATATAATCGTGCCACAATTCAACTGCCTCCTAGCCTTGTATCGGGTAGCTAGAGCGGATAATATCAAACGCCTCGCAAGAGTCTGTGAAAACGAACACGCGATACTCGGGTTGGATCTGAACTTCGCGATCTTCGTCATAAAAAGCTCTAGAAGCAAGGCACTAGAGGCGCTTTAGCTGATTAACGGCAATTTCCAATATATGTGAAATTGCAAATACCTCCGTGAGAATAGAGCATTTGGTTTTGTATAGCAAAGGAAATCCTTTGCTATCCCAAACTTTGTGGTCAGGTGGCCTCTTCCACACCACTGATCCAGCTCCACAATTACGGACAACAGATCCATCAGTCCACAAAACGATGCGGTGCACTTTTTCAGTTCTGTATGGAGGACGTTGAATGGAAGACGTTGAGCAAATCTTTGGGCCTCGTCACGATTCTCAACCAAAATATAACCCTTGTAGCCCTTATACAGCGCTTGACGGGGGCGAGAATAGGGAATATCTGGTGAAGGGGATCGCTTGCGCTTGAAGGTGACAACCTGTTTCCTGTGGCCGTGTGTGTGTGTGTGCGCGCGAGAGAGAGAGAGAGAGAGAGAGAAAGAGAGAGAGAAAGATCTATTCATCGTTAGGAATAAAGCGCGAGGTGTCATCGTTTGAAGAAGCCGATGATATGATCTTTCTTTTGGCACTGGCTTCTCTACTTTCTAGGCGTTGTCTGTGGAAGAATCCGGACAAAAAGGAAAAACAAAACAAAACAAAAAACAAAAATAAAAGGATGACTTTGTCAGGTACTGGAGCCACCTCAAGCCTGTGGTTCTGATACATATATAGTCCCTTCTCCTCCTACTTGTAGTGCATTTCATTCAAATAGCTCCTTTTCAGTCACCTTAGTTTATGGGATAACTCTACCAGAGAAATGCTAAAATGATGGAGGGTTGCACGAGCCTCAGGGGTCTTGCTTCTAAACCTTTTTTGCGACGAAGGTCGTAAAGTTCAGATCCAACCAGAGTATAGGGTGTTTGTTTCATAGGCTCCTGTGAAGCACTTTGGCGGAAATGGCTGGCCTAGTCCTGGCCTTGCGCGTAGCACAGGACAACAGATGGCTCACGGCCCCGACCACGACCAAGGTTGAAATCCATCCCGTAAAGATCGATCCAGGACAATACACCCTTTAGGAAGCTATCATGCTCCTCCAAGAATGCGCTCGGGGCAGTACCTCCATCCGCTGGATCCTGGCCTGTCTTAATGTCCCAGGAAACGAACTGGCGGGACGAACACGCGAAGCGGACCACAGGCTGACTGCTCGCTAAGCGCTGTATCCCTCTACTAGACGAGAGATTTTCCGGTCGAGTGCTCACTCCACCACAAGAAGGAGTCATCAAGACAGACATTAAGGAAAAATGGACCAAAGCATAGAGGGTGACTTCTCCGACGATGGTTACCAGAATTCAAGACTGCAAAGAACGCCATAAAATAATATAATGGCCTCAGCGCGGTAAAACTAGCCGCTCTATTCTAGGCCAGAGTTAGTAGGATTGGGCTAAATGGCTACCTTAGCTCAATCAATTACGCCGGTGGTGCGCGATGTCCCAACGGGGAGGCACCCAAAACGGTGCACTATATTATTATACATACACCTCATTCAGGAGGATTTTGGGTCCTACTCCGGGAGCAATAAATTAGGATACTAGAATGACTGAGATATTGGGAAATTGAACGCCGAAACGGCTGCATTCAACGCCATTTTAAGTGTTCAATTTACCCTAACGTGGCGTTGTGGTAACACCCTCCGATAGATCAATGCCACCTTCACAGCGACGTTCCTGCATTCTCCCATGGCATCATCTTGCGATAATTCTTCGTGGATAACTCCACATAAAGATCGGCTCCAATGTCGCAAACCTCGCCGAGTGGACCACCCTTCGCCGTGGGCTGGTCCACTTTTGCCTTCTTGACTCCATAGCGAATTTGTTAGAGAATTAATGTTTTCAAGCTTGATTCTTTTATTTTTCATGCAGACTTCTCACTTATATCTTTACTGCCAGCCGATATCTCATTACCTCTTCAATGGTAGAATCTGAGGTATATCGGTAGGACATGACAATGGTGGGGAATTCAGCGGACAAGTGTCCGCCACCTCCGCACTACAGCACCTTGGATCTCGTCGACTTGCCTCATTGGACAAGATATCCTCGGGTTCTGCTCGGACTCTGGTCCGCTTAGTTGCGACAATTGAAATAAAGACAAGGTGCCAGGGTCAAGCAAACGTCAAGAACGATGGCTCAACCGGAATTCAACTTGCTCGATGCTAGCATCTCTGATCTTCAGGATGCACTTTCATCCGGTAGACTCACAAGCGTGGGCTTAGTATCGCGATACCTCCGACGTATCAGCGTCTACGACGCCAACGGACTGAAATTGAGCGCGATCCCAATCCTCAACCGATCCGTTTTCGATGAAGCCGCTGCATCTGATGCACGGCGATCAAAGGGACTCGCTCCACGACCACTGGAAGGGATTCCCTACCTGGTCAAAGACAACATCAAAGTAAAGGGAATGACAGTCGCCAACGGCTCCCCTGCATTTGAGAAACTCGTCGCGAACGAAGATGCTGCATGTGTGCAGGTGCTCCGGAATGCAGGTGCCGTCCTTCTGGGCCGGACCAACATGCCAGCCATGGCATACGGCGGAATGCAGCGTGGTGTCTGGGGTCGTGCGGAGAGTCCTTATAACGGCGACTACCTCGCGGCGGCGTATGCCTCGGGTTCATCTAATGGGTCGGCCGTTGCTACGACTGCGAATCTCTGTGCCTTTTCTCTTGGTACGGAGACGGTCTCGTCTGGTCGGTCGCCGGCTTCGAATAATGCCATTGTCGCATACACGCCCTCCAAGGGCCTCCTTCCGCTCCGCGGTGTCTTCCCTCTCTATCCGACTTGCGATGTCTTGGTTCCTCATACCAGGACCGTTGCTGATCTCTTTCACGTCCTCGATGTATTGGCTGTCCCGGATCCAACGCCGGCAGGGGACTTCTACAACGAACAGAAAGTCGTTTCTATTCCTTCGATAGCCGATATCCGACCAGAGTCATTTTCGACACTACAGGAAAAGTCCTCTCTAAAAGGGAAGCGCATTGGCGTTCCCTCAATGTACATTGGAGGCGACAATTCCTCCATTCAGCCGATTAGCAAAGTTCAAACTCGGGCATCCATCATCAAACTATGGCAGGAAGCTCGGCAAGCGTTGGAGGCATGCGGTGCCGAAATTATCGAAACCGACTTTCCCCTGGTGACGCACTACGAGTCCAATGCCGCCTCGGGGCAACTTGTCACTGTCGCGAATCTCCCAGATGGCTGGGCCGCCAAAGAACGGTGCGAAGTCGTCTCCTACGCATGGGATGATTTTCTAGTCGCGAACGGTCAAAAAGACCTCGACTCATTGACGCTCGTTGATCCTGACACAATTTTCCCACTCGCCCCAGGTTCACTGCTCGGCACACCGGAGGCCGCGAACAAGCCGCGATGGGGCGAGATTGTCCAGTATCCTCACGGCAAACCAACGTCTATCTTCGAAATCCCAGGCATGAAACAGGCGATACAGGCGTTCGAAGATGCCCGAAAAGAAACATTTGAGAAATGGATGGACAAGCTCGGTCTGGACGCCGTCGTCTTCCCATCTACTGCGGACGTTGGTGCTGCGAACGCAGATACGGATAGAGACGCGTCCCTCTTTGCTTGGAGTAACGGTGTCAAATACTCCAATGGCAATCGACCCATCCGCCATCTCGGTGTGCCGACCATTTCGGTTCCTATGGGTGTTATGGAGGATACAAAGATGCCGGTCAATCTTACGTTCGCTGGGAAGGCGTATGAGGATACTAGCCTTCTAAAGTATGGATATGCATATGAGATGGCCTCGAAGCGCCGCGTCCTACCACCTCTTGCGCCGGCTCTTGATTCGGATTTTATTCCGAGCGAGAAGGCATCGTCTATTCAGTCAACTCCGGAGCTTGTGGTCGAGACCCAGGCGAAGGAGGTTCATGGCTCGGAAGTGGTTGTTAAGGTTGAGGGGTCTTCCAAGGGCGCTCCACTTAAAAGTGTCTCGTGCTATATCAATGGGCAACCTTACGATACTACTCCAGAGAACGGAAGGTGGTCCATTAAGGCTTCGTATCCGTTGTCTGATCGAGATGGGAAGTGGGAGAAATGGGCTAGTCCCGCGCTGAATCAAACCATTGTGGTGATGACGGCGGACACGGACGTGGGCTCTGCGGCTGGCAAGCTCATCATGCTGTGAGATCAACTTGTGTCGAGTACTAACTTACGGTGCAATGTAAATTTGCTATGAAAGATAATAGATCTCCGTTTGCACTCTGGTAAAAAGGTTAATGGTAAACTCTTTTAGTTTGCATTTGAATCACGTAGCGCTGCGAGGAACTCAGGGGATCGAGCACAGGAAAGCATTGTTGATACATGGTAATGAGGTGTTAGAAGCAAGCATCAAGAAGCAAAACGTCCGAGGAAGCTGCAGGCCATCTGTTACGGCAGAATAAGGAGCAAGGAGAAAGTAATGTATGATGCTGAAAATGGTGAGTAATAAAATGCGCGTCTTAAGTGGATGGTGTATCTGCAGCTTTTGACTTGGTTGAAAGTCCAGTGCCCTCGTCCCATTAGGTAGTGTACCGAGTGCAGATGCAGCGATAAAGACGCTTCAAAACATCCTTCTGAGGTCCCTCCTCCATCTTCTCCAGATCCTGCTTGACGTACGGACTGTAAAAGATGAACTTGCACATGTCGAGCAGCGTCCTGTTCTCATCTCCCTTGGGGGTCTCCCGCCAATTTGTGGACTGAAGGTAATCCTCGAAAGTGCACATCAGCCAAATCACATCCAGGCGGACCTTCTCGTCCAAGCGCCATTTGGCCACGGTACTGGAGCGGTGTGCGTAGTGGAGGCCCTGAAGTCGCTCGATTGCTTTCAGGAGCTGGTGGTCCTTGTCAGAGAAATTGACCGTGTTCAGTTCGCGGATTATTTCAAAGTAGTGCCGGGTCGGGATATGGAGAGCCAGATTGTCTGTGTCGCAAGGTCGTTCCACCATAATTATACCCTCGGGAGTGCGTTCGATCGGGGAGTCGGCAGAGCCGGTGCTGCTGGAGTCGGTGCTTGAGGATACATTGGTCGTGGTCGAGGTGGGAAGGGACCCAGTCTCGCAAGCTGCCATGTTGGCTGCGAGAGAGTATTAAGAGATCGTTGGTGAGAGAGGATGAGTAGGTGAGATGATAAGAACGAGGAGATGGACGAGGTGAATGCTTAAGCGGAATAATGAAAGGTGAGCGAGGAGAGTGAGAGAATAAGAGATACATGGTTCCGAACTCGAGTCAATCAAGGTCTTTGCGAACTTTTTATAAGGTGATTTACATGCCCGTCACGAAGGTATCCAGTTCTGTCTCATATCGCACACAACCACCATACATCATATCCTCTATCATCCCCAGTATAGCTCGGTGTAAGTACTTCTTCTTGAGTTGCTCCAGGTAACACTCGGCCCCCTCCACTGACGGAAGATCTTGCAGTGCCGACGTATCGGCATCCCACATTATCTTCTGGTGCAAGAACTGGAACATCTTATAATACGGCACGGCATCATCCCACCGGTCTGCGAAGCAAGCCAAGTTCTTGGTGCAAGCTTCGATTGCTTCCATGTATTCATGTGCTTGGTGTCGTTGCCGGAAAGTCGTATTCATGGACACTGTTGCCCAGATAAGGTATAGAAGCATGATACCAGCCCGGAATTGAAACACAAGCTACCTGATCAGCTCTGAACTCATTTGGAAAGGGATAAATACTCACTGCAGACCAGGTAAAACACAGAACCTGCCCTTCTTCCTGGAAATTCCGGTATTTCATACAGACCTCGGCGACGGCGGAGAATATATCCTCGATCCCTTCGTGGTCCAGGAAGTTCCGTTTCTCCTCCATCAAAATCAAAATACTATAGTCATACAGCTTCGTCATCCAATTTGGATGGAAGTAGCCACATGAGACATTAGCAGTTCCGTATCGGGGGATGTCTTGTCTCCAAATGTCCAGGGCTGACTTTAACGAGGAATTGAAATCATCTTTCTCTTCAGAAAACTGCCAACGAGATCGCTCGAGCGATCTTCTGATGTTTGATTGAATCTTTCTTAGTCGGAAAAGATGGCCCAGAGCGGGATTCGTGTTGACGGGAGGCTGGATAGTATCCCCCAGGATACACAGCTGCGAGCATGTCAGTCATTTGAAAAAAGGATATGGTGAAGTGCCACCGACATCGTCATCCACAGCACGATATGCAGCAGACATCGGCCGGTCCCAACCAGAAGCAATAACCTCGTTCAACATGTAACACGTAATGAACATGTTCTCCGTCCAAAACTCTCCCGCAACGGCCGATTCATCATCTCCAATAGCGCGTGCATATTTGCGGATCTCGGCCATGGTAGCCGTACAAAATGGTAATATCGAAGAGACACCGGTGGCAATCTCCTCCGATGAAGGGGAGTGCAATGCATAGACAATCAGAAGAAGCGATGCTTGGACCTGTAGCACCATCGAGGAATTTCCCACCACATGTGGATAGTAACTCAAAGCGGAGGCGTATAATTCTTTCGATCGTCTCAAGTGTGCAGGATCTCGGTACATGGTGTTGCATAACGACGCGCCAATGGCGTAGATCATCCGTAGGAAGAAACACTTCCATTCTTGTCCGTCGAAAGTATCCTCGCAGTGCCAAGTTCTACAAGCGGACTCGTTCAAGAAGGGCCATTCGCGGTGGGATATGAAAAAGTAGATATTGGTGTAAAGTTCGGTGAACCACAGGGAGTCGTCGCTTATAAGCGGGTAAACCGGTCCCTGATCGAGTCGTAGAAAGTCAAGGTTTTCGTTGCATGGGAAAAATAAGTTTGTAAATGAAGTTCGAGAGGGTGATCGAGATATACGGATGGGTTGTACTTCCGAAAATAATACAAGGGCGTTGTCTCCCGGCAATTCCAGCCACTTCGACTTGTCTTTCATGGTATCCAAAGGCATCTGCAGTGCCTCGGAAGGTGTATCCATGCTTTCCTCCAAGATCAAGTCCGTCTGGACTCCTGCATCGCACATTTCCCCACGAACGGAACGAGGGGAGCTTTCCAGCTCCGCGACTCTTCTCTCCAATTCTTTCAGGTAGGCGAACGGAATCGTCACGTTGTCTCCGCTCCTGCGCGACCTGGCCGGCAAACACTCGGCGCCTTTCCGGCGACATTCACCGCAGGTAGGCTTCGCATGGTCGCATTTTCGCTTCAAGCGAAAACAACGAGCGCAGGCAATCTCTCTCTGCTTGGGGCAAGACATGCGGGAGCATAAGAGTATGAAAGGAAGAAAGAAAATGCGGGGGTGGGTGGAGATAGTGGTTGATATTGATAAGAAGGTTTCGGCCCCTCGCCGAATGTTAACTGATAGGCTCAAACAAACGTCAAATCAAATGCCACGCGGGCGTTATCATGTTTATCCAGATACCTGCACTGGTCCGGCTCGAACACTCTGATTACCGATATCAGTTCCGAATCCACTTCCCCGTAACTGCATCGAACCCGATGATTTTGTGCTCAATATTGAGCGTCTTCAGCATGAACTCCATGGTAATCTCCTGTAGGAACCGGATTAGATGTAGTAACATATCAAATGGGAGGTTTCTCGCCTTCGGAGTTTCCTCGTCTTGCTCCGCCGAGCCATTTTCTTCCAGCAGGTGGCTCGGAGTGTCAGGGTGGTGGTCCATGTCTTCGTCATACATGTAGGCCTGGTCCTGGTCTTGACCCTGATTCTCCAGTTCCCATCGCATGGCATCTTGTTTCGAGCGCTCTCCCCAAGCTTTCATTCCACCCATGCGAGCCACGCGCTCACGGGCACCGTCGAAAACTTCTTCGGCGGCTTCCTGACTCATCAGACGCCACTTAGTGATCAAGGCCTCCAGGTCAGCATCGTTACTCGATGATTCGATTCGCAAAGCTTGTTGTGCAACCTCGAGTGTCTTCTCTTGAATGGCACACTGCGAGGACAGGGTACGATACCGCTTCTGTAGGTCCAGCAGCTCTGGGTCTAAGTATGGTGATCTTGTTGACACGACAAGGCGCGGGGGGACTGGAAGGCTTGGAGAGGATATGAATAGTCCTTGGTCGGCATTGGATGCAGGGGAGTTGGGGGCTGGCTCCGGGCCATATCTGGGAGTCATGATTGTCTCTGGAGGTGAGAGCGAGATAGACGGCGCGACTCCTGCACATAATGGCGACTTGAACGGCTTCGACAACGTGGCTGTTGCGCCGAGACGACGACGTTTACGTTCATGCTCGTTGTCTGACATTGTGAGGTCAGGTACGCTGAATGGGGAAAGTGAGAAAGGTGTGGTAAGAAGTAATGTTTATCTACATCAAAATCGCGTACAATACAACACTCAGTGACCAACACCGCCTGCCACCCACTGCCCAAATTCAGGGTCGCCAGGCTGTGGGAAAAAGCCGCGGTTGTTGGCATTATTCGCATTCGCGTTTCCATTCCCATTCGCATTTCCGGCATTCGCAGCATTCTCGTTTTGCCGGTTCCGCTGTTGTTGCTGGCGAACGTAAATCAGTACGAGAAGAGTCGCCGCCAGGCCGACAATGAGAAGACCCTCGAGCATTCCCTCGTCGATATCAAACTCCAGATCATCGTAGTAGCCGTCATCGTGCTTATCCGAGTCGAGGCTTCGCCCCATGAAATCGTCGTCATCTTCACGGGACTCATAAAGCTCCTCCCAGTACTCGGCCTCGTCGTTCCTGATAAAGGCAGCAATCCATTCGCGGAGGGTGAGGTTGGGTCTCGAATCTATAAGTCGTGTTAGAAGACAGTGCAGGTATTAAAAACTGGGTTTTACTAACCCTCGTCATCACGAATGGGATTGATGTTTCCGTTGGTGATGCGATTCCAGTATCCTCGAGCCCGCAATTTCAATAGACTGAGCTTCACAGGGAGATAGGCCTCTTTGTTGGTGTCCAGAGCCAGATCATAGTACCGCTTGGCCATATGGAAGTCCTGTTGAACGGCAATACCATTCTCGTGCATCCAGCCCAGGTTCCAATAAGCTTGTGCGCTACGGTGTGCTTCGGCAGCATTGTGGTAGCAAGTCGAGGCCTTGTCGGCATCAGAGACTGTCCCCATTCCAGCCAGGTAATAGTCTCCCATCTTGATAAGTGAGTCGATGTTGGTTTGTTTGGCAGACCTCGTCCAGTAGATCAGAGCCAGCCTTGCGTTACGGAGCAAGGCAGATCGAGTCTTCTGGACCCATGGCAGGATGGAGTTTAATGAGAACAGGGAGCGCTGTTCGTCAAGGAGATAGGCCACATTGGCCTGTGCAGTTTCGTAGCCCTGTTCTGCAGCCATCATAGCTGGGATGAGGGCACTTTCCTTGTCTCCGGCTTCGTAAGCCGCATTTGCCTCCGCAAAGGCCGAGTGAACCTTCTCGGCCTTCTCGGCGACCAACTTGTAATAGGCCGTGGCGACACCACAGTGTCGCTGACGACCCACACCGTAGTTTGTCATTTCCGCGAGGTAATAGTATGCCTCCATCCAGCCCCAGCGAGCGGCGAGTTCGAAGTAGCGAGTTGCAGCGGCCACGTCTCCTTGGTCCAGGAATAGCGCACCCAGCCGCGTTTCCGCTGCCGGAATATCCTGCTCCGCCGCTGCCTTGAAGTAAGAAGACGCTTTATACGCATCCTGGGGCACTCCGTAGCCGTGAAGATACATCAATCCCATCTGGTGCTGACAGAGCCCATCTCCGTTGGCCAAGCCTCGCCGGAACCAAATCAGAGCAGTCCCGTAAGATTGGGCCACTCCCTCCCCACGAAGATACATCAGGCCAACATGCCCTGCTGCTTTGGCGGCCAGCTTGTCGAGTCCTGCGGGTGGGTTCTGTTTGATGGAACCATCCTCGTTCCAATATTTCCTGATCACGACCTTAAAGTACTTCATAGCCCGAAGGAAGTTGCGAGGCAGACCACGAGCTCCCTCGTAGTGCATCTTTGCCAGAGTATAGGTATGTCTCAGCTCCCCCTTGCGAGACATTAAGTCTAGGAACTCTAGGACGTCCTCGACGCTGGCCTCGGTGGCGTGAGACGGATCCCGTGCATTCATCCCGGAACTTGATACACTAGCTCCTTCTCCGTAGACACCACCCTCTTCATCGGCCCAGCGATAAGAGTCTCGGATCATTGCGTGGCCGCCTGGTGGACCAGATCGATAGAAGTCAATCGCCTTATCGGCCACCTTCTTATAGTAAAAGAGCGCGTGATCACACGTCTTAGGTGTGCCAATGCCCGTGTGATAACGATATGCCAGCGTCATCTCCGACCGGGTGTTGCCTCCCTCCGCCGCGAATTCGTGGTACATCAACGCCTTGGCCTGGTCGCGTTCGACCGCTTCTCCAATGCCTGTCGCATACATAAACCCAACCATCGATTGTGCTGTGCTGTTGCCTGTCAACCATGCCAGGTCATTGTACCACAGGAAAGCTTCGGTAAAGTTGCGTGGGTGGGTGAAGTTGCCGTAGAAATTCATCTCTGCGAGGAGGAACATCGCGTCCGTATCCTGGTCTTCATCTGCCGCTGCCTTCAACTCCTCCACAGCCCTGGCAACAGTCGGGTTGGTCTTACGACCAGTTTTATCTGAGGCGGGTCCATTCAAGAACAGTATCCGAAACGCTTCGCGGCCGTAGTGTAAGGTGTATCCGAGCAGCCCCGAAGGCTTATTGACGTGGAAGGCGACGGGTTGCACGGCTCGAAGGGTGTCCCAGGCATCTTGAACTCGTTCTATATTCAAATCAGAGCTTCATCAGTATCATACATTGCGTGAGCCCCTAATGCGACTCGGGCGGGTATACTCACGACTGACGGGCTGGGGCTCTGGTTGCCCTGGCGCAAACAGGAACTCTCGGTAATCGGCACTGCCTGTAGCGGCATTCAAAGTAGGTTCGTCTTCGAGGGGTTGTTGACTAGGCCCAGCTGCGCATGTCTGGAATAGCACTGTGAAGGTGTCAGCATCTTTGGACAACTCCGGACTCACGCGGTGGTCTTACGCAGGGCCGGTAAGAAACAAGAGAACGTAGTCCTCATGATGCTTTCGATAGAGGATTGGTCGATAATAAGTGTCGCATTGCGACTCCTGGTTGAACGAGAATCAGGGAAGAGACGTGAGTAATGCGAGCATCGGTGATGTAGTTCCAACGGGCCACTTGGCTTGACGGGGCTTCGTTTTGCCGACGGCGAATCACCGCTCCGGAAGTACAACTAGTTCTTCATACGCCAGGTTTCTTTTCAGTAGGTGTAAACTACAGAGTTTCTATATACCTTTACAGTGATCAAGAACTTAGAATGTCATTAAAATTCTTTTGATTCAACTCCCTGGGATATTCTGTGTACAGAACGGGAGAAAAGCAGACAAAATACAAAACCCCCAGTGCGCTCTTCATGCAAAAGAGAAAAGAAAAAGCAAAGCATACATGGCACACTCCCTAAGCAAGTTGAAAGCGTCGCTTAGCCCTAGGCAATACCAAGGATCAAGTCCGAAGTTTCAAAGGACACCGCGACGCCTCAACGTTCCTCGAGAATAATTCATCCATGTCGCAAGCCGGAGGGGGAAAAAACAAGTCGTTCACAATCTCGAAAATGGAGTGAAAATTGGAACTGGGGGCAACTTGAGCAGAAACGTGCCCGCGAGCATTGCTAAGAAACAGATACAGTTGAATGGAGAATGGCTCTCCAGATCATAAAAAAAAAAAGATATGTTGCCCATGTCAAGTATGAAAATCTTTTGCTTTATCGGTTTTTTGGTGGTGATACATGACCAAGCTTCACTGGCGAGGGGACCTGTTTTATTGTCAGTCACAGCAACTTAGGAATGAAACTTGATGGGACAACTTACGTAGGGCTATACGCCGGAGAAGTCGGGCTGTAGCCAGGCGACGTCGGGGAGCCAGAGAAGTTGGGTGAGGTCGGGGAGTAAGACTGGGGGCTAGTAGGAGACCACCCAGGCGAAGTAGGAGTGTACTTGGGTGAAGTAGGCGACGTAGGAGACAAGTGTCGACCGCCACCAAGAGCTGGGCTTGTCGGACTGTAGCTGGGCGACGTCGGGCTGAAAGCCGGGGAAGCGGGGCTGAAGCTTGGGGACGTCGGGCTATAATTTGGCGAAGTGGGCGAGAACCCTGGCGAAGTGGGAGAATAGGACGGAGACGTGGGAGACGCTCCGTAAGCAGGCGACGTGGGCGAATATGCCGGAGACGTCGGGTTGAAGGTCGGGCTCGAAGGCGAAAAGCCGGGAGAAGTCACGAAGTTACCCATACCAGGAGACGTGGGCGAATAACTTGAAGATGGCGAGTACCCGGGAGACGTCGGGCTGGTATTGAAGGGGCTGGTTGGGGAGTAACCTCCGGGGCTGCGCGCCGCCGGGCTGAAACCACCATAACCATCCGCATTTGGCTGGTACTTGCTGAAGCCTCCAGGGGTCTCTGCGCCGGGCTGGCGGATGGGAGAGAAGCTTGCATCCGGATCGCCATCCACCAGGTAGGGCGAGCTGGCCATCGGCGAACCGGTATCGTACTCGGTAGAAGCACCGGTTGGAGCAACACCCTTATTGTCTGGAATGTAGCGAGCATTATTGGAGACAACAGTGTTGAGCAAGCTCTGATCCAGATAGACGTCAAACTCTCCCGTTCCAGCGGGGGCCATCTGTCCCAGAATCAGATTCTCTGATACACCACGGCAGTCATCCAGCTCTCCGAAAGCGGCTGCTTCAAGAAGGATTTCCACGGTCTCTTCGAATGAACAGCGCATAAGCGCACCGTTGTCGGCACGGTTGATACCATGACGGGTGACAGGAGTCAAGTAGCCGCGGACGGTCATGACATCGACAAGAAGAGCCAAGTGACGATGGTTGACGTAGGAGCCGTCAAAGGCCAACACCTGAGTCAACTCACGGAGCACAGCAGTACGAGCAGCCTCAATACCGAAGACCTCGAAAATCTCGATGAACTGGTTAGAGTAGGTGCGAGTAGCATCAACACCAGGGATCGCAAGAACCGGCGCCAGCGAGGAGCCGCTGGTTTCAAGGACCCATTCCTTGCAGAGGGGATCTGACTTGCTGGTGAAGAGGGTGCCATCCTCAAGGACACGCACCTTGCTCTTCTCGTTGATGAAAGCGCGCTCAACACCAGGAACACCACGGAGAGTCAGGGTATCGAGAAGGTGCTGCTCCAGCTTCTTCAGTGTCACGTCATACTCGACATCATCATCGTCTTCGTCATCCTTGTGGTCCTGGATCTGACGAATACGGATGACCTGCTCGTCGGCGTTGTTATCACTGAAAATGACAGCAATGTCACGAGGGTAGGCCTGCTTAATTTTCGAGGCAACGTCCTGCACAGTAAGTCCCTTATCCAGTAGCTGGGGTCTGCTGAGGATGATACGGAGCAGCCACTTGGACTGGTGAGCAATGTCTTCACCGGCATCTTCGGGAATGATGAAGTAGGACTCGACCATGTCCCGATCGTTCTCGATGACGGTAGACTGAATGTCCGGATCGTAGTAGATCTCAGTTGCCTCAGTCACAGAGCGCAAGCTGGTATGTTCCACCACACTGCGCAGCTGCTTGGCACCCTCCTTATCACCTGTCTTGTGACTCTCCTGGTAGACGGTCATAGACGGAGTCTTGATGTTGGTAGCAACGTTGAGAATTTCTTTCAGACGAGGCACACCAAGAGTGACGTTCTTGGACGAGACACCAGCAAAGTGGAAAGTGTTCAGAGTCATCTGAGTAGCCGGCTCACCGATGGACTGCGCGGCAAGGACACCGACCATCTCGCCAGGGTTGGCGGCGGCGCGCGCGAATCGACTCTCAATTGCACCCAGAACGTGCTGGAATGCGAGCTTGTTAAGCGAGTAGTCCGTGACGAGACGGCGGAAAGCGAGGCGGCTGCGCAGCTGAGCCTTGAAAAGCAGGGTCGCGTTCTCTTGGGCCTCGCGCGAGATCGGGTCATCACCACGAACAACCACCAGGCGGTCAAGAAGGTCCTGGACTTGAGGAATAACTTCGGCAGGGTGGAGGTCGCTGATAGTGCCCTCGCGGATTCTGAAGGTGGTACGAGCCATCTCCAAAATACGCTGCACATTGATGGGCAGCTGCATCATCTCCTCGTCCTCCTTGGCAACAGTGCGCAGGAAAGCGCGGTCCTTGAGAATCGCCTCCCACTCCTCATCGAAGTATCTCTGGACTTCCACATCGCCTGCAATCTCGTTGGCTTGCTCCAATACTTCTGGGCCAAGAGTGCGCTCTGGGTCCATGACATCGACCCGGAAGCGTTCCCTGAGCTTCTCATCCGAGCATCGGATGATATCAACTCGCTGGTTCTCAATATGCGCGCCATCAAGGCCATCCTCTCCATAGATGAACTGGATAATATCACCCAGAGAGTTGCGGACAGTACCATCATACTTGACCATAACCTCTTCCAGAGCCTTGACCAGCTTACGCTGAATGTAACCGGTCTCGGCAGTCTTGACAGCAGTATCAATCAGACCCTCACGACCAGCCATGGCGTGGAAGAAGAACTCAGTAGGAGTCAGACCACGAAGGTACGAGTTCTCGACGAAACCACGGGATTCGGGAGAGTAATCGTCCTTGGTGAAGTGCGGCAAAGTGCGGTACTTGAAACCAAAAGGAATGCGCTTTCCTTCCACGGACTGTTGTCCCACAACTGCAGTCATCTGAGAAATGTTGATGGTGGAACCCTTCGAACCAGAGCGCGCCATCTGGATGGCATTGTTCAAATCCTTCAGACTCTTTTCGGTGGCGGCACCGGCCTCGTCACGAGCGTTGTTTAGCGCACGGGAAACCTTACTCTCAAAGGTTTCACGAACGTTCATACCAGGCAGGGCTTCCAGGGTGTTGTCAGTGGCGCTAGCGGTGATCTGTTCGACCTCCTTCTTGCGCTCGCGGACTGCCTCCTCAATCTTGTCAATGGTGTTTCGATCGGGAATCGTATCACCGATACCGATACTGAAGCCGTTGTGCAGAAGCCAGTAGTTGACGATTCTCTGGGCACCATTGAAGAAGTTCACAGCGGTGTCCGGTCCATACTCATTGAAAATGGTGTGGATGACACCGCCGCCGCTGGCACCGACAGTCTTCTTCGACAGCATGCCATACAAGAGCTGGCCGCCGTGGATCAGCAAGCCACCGTCATTGAGTGGGCTAAATTTCTCGGAGAGTGGCGAATTGTCCTTGTCGATACGCAGAAGGTTGAGACCACTGGGGAAAGCCATACTGATCATTTGCTTTCCAGTCCAGCGCGGACGAGGCTTCAGGATGGCGGGCGGAGGAATGACACCATCCCAATCTGGCACCCAGAGCATGATATTCATGACCTGATCCTTGGTGAGGAAGACGTCACGACGGCAAATCTTGTAGATACCGCACAGGGTATCCTGGACAATACCCATAAGAGGACCGTTGCGCTGGGGGGACACAATATTCTTCGGAACAAGCGCAAGTTCGGAAAGTTCTGCGCGAGATTCTTCACTCTGCGGGACATGCAAGTTCATTTCGTCACCATCGAAATCGGCGTTGTAAGGCGACGTGACTGAAAGATTCATACGGAAAGTCGAGAAGGGCATAACACGAACGCGGTGACCCATCATAGATTCCTTGTGAAGCGAAGGCTGACGGTTGAACAGAATGACATCGCCGTTGTCGATGTGGCGCTCGACTTTCCAGCCGTAGAGCAGTTGCTGAGCACCAGCACGCTTGGCATGACGAAGATCAATTCGCTCGCCGTTGTCACGGACGATGTAGCGGGCGCCGGGGTGAACATTGGGGCCATTGGATACCAAGTACTGCAGTTTTTCAATGTTGTACGGGGTCACCACCTCCGGGTAAGTCAGAATCTTCGCGGTCGAGTAGGGCACTCCGACCTCCTCCAGTGACAGGTTAGGATCACCAGTAATGACGGTACGAGCTGAGAAATCGACACGCTTTCCCATCAAATTCTGTCGCAGACGACCTTCCTTACCCTTTAGACGGCTTCGGAGAGCCTTCACGGGTCTGTTTCCTTTCTGCATAGCCTTAGGTTGACCGGCGATGTCGTTGTCCATGTATGTGGCGATGTGGTACTGCAGCAAGGACTCAAACTCACGAATGACGTGCTCCGGGGCACCTTCCTGTTCGCAGCGCTGAACATTCTGGTTCGCACGCACAATTTCTGCCAGCTTGTAGGTCAAATCATCCTCACCACGAGAGCCGCTCGTAGCTCCCATCATAACACTGGGGCGAACGGTGGGAGGCGGGACAGGAAGAACGGTAAGGAGCATCCATTCGGGGCGGGCGTAGTCGTTGCTCAGACCCATGATGCGAACATCTTCGTGAGATATATTTCGAAAAATGTTAAGAGCCATGGCGGGAGTGATGACCTTCTTCTCGGGCTGTGCCATCTCGTCTTCCATCATGGCCTTGCTGGGTTTCCATGTGCCCACAAGAGTGATGCCTTCCTTCCGAACAGTGGGCTGAGCGTTACCGCAACCACCGTGGAAGTGGCCTTTCTGGGATTCCTTCGCAAATTCATCATCGTCCGGGGATGGGTCGGCCTCACAGATCAACACGTCCTTGGAGAGTCTCCAAATATGGTCGAAGCGGCGTTTCGGGTCTCGCATACGAAGGGCTTCCAAGAACTTAGAATCAGACTGGTATCAGAGTCAGCAAAAACATGCCACGTTAGATTTGCCATCCCAGAAGGGATGACTAACCGTGTTGGCCTTGATCTTTCCACAATTGTGGCAGACCGTCTCCAGAAGCTTCTTAATCTTTGTTAAGAAACCTACAAAAGAAAAGAAGTCAGCACCCATATCCTCCAGCAAAACTCGAATATTTTGTCCACATACCAATGTGAAACACCGGTGAAGCGAGTTCGATGTGGCCGAAGTGACCAGGGCACTCCTTGGGTCCCTCTTCGCAAGTCTCACAGTTGTATTGGCGGTCGATGGTGCCCAGGCGTGGGTCATTGATACCCTTTGTCCGAGGGCGCTGGCGTTGTTCGTCCTGTAGTGTAGCAAGGTTAGAAGTCAGGCGTGAGGTTTGAGGAGAGTGAAAGAGCAGTAGGCGCGTACCATAGTCTCAGGATATTCGACATGGACCACACTCATGCGTTTTATTTCCTCGGGAGAGAAAAGACCAAACTGAATCTCCTTGATGGTGCGCAAAGGCGCCTTGGAGAAAGGAAAGAAAACGTTCGACATCGTGGTTGTGGTTGTTGCGAAAGCACGTCGGGATTCGGATTCGACGGGTCGGAAAGAACCACCGCTGACCAGGCAATAACGAAAGAAGTGACGTCGTTAAAGCGCAAAAACTGAAGAGACTGGCAGACTCGACGACTCAAAGCCAAATTCGAACGAAGCGACGATGAAACGAAGGTGGTGTGGAAGCAGCTGGCCGGCTGAGGCCTTTGGCAGCCCTTGCCACGAGGGCGCCGGCGACCTGGGGTCCCGGAACGTCACGAAGCCACGGAAAAAGGAGAAAAAAGAGGTGCGCAGGTGATTTTCGCGTAAGGGGGATCTCCTGAAGAAATATCGCGATGCGGGACGCGATATTCTTGGATGGGGAGGGGATGGGGGGAGCGTGTCGGGGAGGTTGAAAGGGAGATGGTGAAGGTTGCCTCACCCGTTGATGGGGCTCGAGTTTTCCCAGCGCTCACTTAGCGCGCCAGACCTGTCTAAAAAGCACCTCCCGGGAAGGCGGTCTGATTAGGCAGAACTGACATGTCCGGTGGTCGCCGCCGTGTCCAGGCAGAAATCAGGCATCAACCGGGGCCGGTTTAGTGCCTTAACTGACCGCCTTGGATTTCTCTCCGTGCGCGATTCGCGGACGCGATGCGCTATACAATCAGTCAATCGCAACAAGTGGTTGATGGTCCGGTCAAGCTCTTTGTACCTGCCCAGAGTCTACCTTGTGCTGGATGCTAGGTTCCGACACCCTGGCCGTGCTCCCAGGCTGGGAATAGTGATCATTGACATCGGCAACCCTGCGTATCGCCGCAATGAATCTGTCCCTCATTGACCCATTCGTCCTGGCCCAGGACTACCCGGACACGTTAACGGAGAAACTGAGTATGTGCAAAACACTATCACTCTGGATCGAAAGTGCTAACAGAGACCAGGAAGTGGCCATGCGACATGTCTACGCTTCAATCACACCGGCGACTATCTAGCATCGGGACGGGTTCGTGCTCCGCAACTACAGTTGGATAACATGGGACGAATGAAGCAGGAGTTAATAATGTGCTGCAGGTAGATGGTACTGTGGTAATCTTTGACATTGAGACGAACGGAGTGGCGCGCAAGCTGCGGGGTCATACCCGCCAAATCCAGTCTCTCAGGTATGTCTTGGAGTGTCCCCGGCGGGCCACCAATGTGAACAGTGGTGCTGATACTTTTTGACAGCTGGTCAAGAGATGGGCGATATCTTCTCACCTCATCCCAGGACTGGAAGTGTATCTTGTGGGACCTGGAGGATGGCTCGCGTGTTCGCACGGTCAGATTCGAGGCGCCGGTCTACATCGCCGAGCTACACCCATTTAACCAGTACGGTCTCTCTCTTCCATACAATCATGATACCGCAGAGACTAATTCTTCTCTGTCTAGTCTCCTCTTTGTGGCCTCGCTCTTCGAAGACCAACCAGTCCTTGTCGATGTCTCGTCCCGAAAACCTATCAAGCGCATTCTCCCCTCAGCTCCCCTTCGTCCCCAACCCACAGATGGTGAAGAATTCGATCCCGCAGTTGCAGCAAAGCAAGCAGCGCAGGATGCGAAGCACTCGACCTGTGTCACTGTTTTCACGTCGTTTGGAAACCATATTATCGGAGGGACTTCAAAAGGGTGGATCAATATCATTGAGACAGAGACTTGCAAGACAATCCACTCCATGCGGCTTTGCAATGGTGTCGTGATTTTGCTACGTCTCGCCAGCAACGGACGAGACCTGCTGGTCAACAGCTCGGACCGTGTGATCCGCACGGTACTAATGCCAGATCTGTCCCAACTTGGCATCGGCCTCGAGCCATCGAGCATAAAGCTCCAAGTGGAACACAAATTTCAAGACGTGGTGAATCGCCTAAGTTGGAACCACGTTACATTCTCATCAACCGGTGAATTCGTCACCGCCACAACATTCATGAACCCAGATATCTACGTCTGGGAACGCAGCCACGGATCTCTAGTCAAGATCCTCGAAGGGCCCCGCGAGGAGCTCGGCGTCGTCGAATGGCACCCTTTACGACCAATGGTAGTCGCCTGTGGCCTGGAGTCCGGCTGTATCTACACGTGGTCAACCGTCAGCCCCCAGAAATGGTCAGCCTTGGCTCCTGACTTCGGCGAAGTCGAAGAAAACGTGGAGTATGTCGAGCGCGAAGATGAGTTTGATGTCCATCCTGCCGAACAGGTGCATCAGCGCCGCCTCGATCTGGAAGACGAGGAGCCCGACGCAGTAACCCTTGACCCGGTCAAGGATAACCTTGACGCAGAGACGGCCGGCGTATTCGGTATGCCCGTCCTCTTGGATATCTCCGACAGTGAGAGTGGAGAGGATATCATTGCCGTTGGCCCAGGCACCATGCGTCGTCGCACGCCTGGTGGGACTGCCGACGCTGATAAAGACAGCCGGGCTGGCACGGGACGAAACCGTCGGCGGTGAATCTGACGTCTATGTTTTGTTCTTACCTGGTCTGACGACCGCACGAAAAATACTATTTGCATCGGAGACGGCGTTTGTGAGGCACGGGTGGTATTGGGCGTTGGGATTCAGGCTTCGCTTGGGTTTTGGTGGACATGAGACAGTGATGAACTGCCCACCTCTCAAATAGAAAAATGTTTCGAGTATTAAAGAGTTCTCATACGACATTCTTTCTTAACTTGGTTGGCAAATTGGCTACCCAAATAAAAACCGCTTAAGACCAACCAGTGCATACTATGGGACACTATGGAGCTACAAGATTGTGGTAGAGAGAGATAAAGCAAGGATATGGTATCTTGAAGAGTAGACGAAGTAAAGGTAGAAGAGTTGCCTGGCAAGCAAACCGACCACAGAAGCTAAGGCGCAACACCTGGGTATATATCACAAGCCGAAACGAAACAAACTCGGCATAAACGCCACGAAAAATGCTAACGCAGAAGACAGAAATTAAACAGAAAGGCATGTCCCTGTTCCAGGAAGAGACCGAGTGATCTATTCTTCGGGTGTGAGTTCGGCCACCAAACCGGTCCATGGATGCCGGATCAGAGTCGCATTCTATTCGAGAACGTGTTTTAGGTCGCATTGTTTGCAACGAGGGCAGTCGTATCGTCGTCTCCTGGGACACTTGCCTGGAGGGCAAGAGGAATCAGTCGTGCGTTGATGCGCTGGTTCGACGGATGAACCCTTGTATGCGGATTTTCTGGAGCAGGAGAAGCAGGAAGAACGGCAGTCCAACAGTCGGTTGGTTAGAAGTTGCCGGACGACCCAGAGCCTTTGATCCTGCTGTGACAATGATCGGCATCTTCGAATCCGTTCTCCCTCGCAACGCCAGAATTAAGAGCAGCCGCGACTAAATGTGAAGTCGGGCCGCGTGCAATAATGAAGTGATCTCTGTGAACATCTATCACGAGACTAATCGGCAAGTGGCTTGCGAGCCTGGTAAATGTGCAGGATATTATAACAGTGAATATCCTTATTGAAGGCCTCAGCCTTGACATCCTGTGCGAGTCGCTGGATTTTGTCGATGGGCCAGGCATAGACACGGCTGAAAGGAGCAAGGCTAAGTGCCTCGACGCTCTCCGACACGGCGAGGTTGTACCAACGAGCAACCTTCTTCTCATGCTCATCGTTGTGCCACGGGTTCATAGGCAAACCCACCATCTGGTGGTCAATCTCGGTGAAACCGGCTTCCTGCAAATTGCGGATCGTTTCGCGAGAGCTGTGAGCCAAGGGTCGCTGTCTGTCCTCCGTTGCGCGCTTCAACGCTGAATACCAGTGGCGAAGGGCAAGTCCACCCAGGGAGCGGTCATCGCAGCGTGGTTCAAAGTCGATCTCCACCTGCTCGAACCAGGCTCCGGGGCGGAGATGCTGGAAGACACGCTTGTAAAGACTGGGCCAGCTCATGACGCTACCACTGCCCATCTGCATATGAATCAGATCCCATGAGTCCTCGCCCATGGCCCAAGGACTCTCAAAATCGAAAGGAGCGTAGAAGTCGCAGTTTTTCGGGCGGTTTTGCGGCTGAATGGGTGCCAGGTCGACACCGACCACGAAGGAATCGGGGTACTTGTTGGCCACTTCGATACTCCAGATTCCTGTACCACATCCAAGATCCATAATGCGGGAGTTATTCGGGTGCGGAGCATAGATCAAGCCGTCGGATACTCGGGCGACCGTGAAGAGCTTGTGGAAGATGTCGAGACGGTCCTGTTCCTCCTCGTCGCACGGAAGCATGTAGATACCCTTGCGATAACCATGGTACATTCGTCCATTCTCGGAATACGCCGGGTACTTTTCAGGTATTCTGCAATTGCATAAGGTCAGTTACGTAGCTCTCGGGAGTAGCTTGGGCACCCAGTCTGTCGTAGAAACTTGGCTGGCAAAGCCGGGGAAACGTACTTGCGATTGGAGATGATTACTGGCGGTGAGGAGCGAGAAGCGTGGGAGATCTGCGAGGAATGAGACGCGACCGAGCCATTGCTGGTAAAGCGACCCATTGGACCCCTGCGGTCCCTCTCCGCGGGATCTCGGTCTGTGATGACATAAATGTCCATCGCCGTGGATGTCTGTCTTGAGCGAGCGGGCGAGGCCACGGACTGGGAGTGACTGTAGTACCTCGCGCGACCAGCATCGCTGGCGGGGGTCGACTCAGACTTGTATCTCTTCGGGGGCGGAGGGGAAGCCATTGGGGGCAACCGTCGGCGAAGACCGTGTTCGTATTCGTCCGAGGGCATTTGGTATCGTATCGGGCGTGCTATGATGGGAGGGAGGCCTTCAGACGCTGGGCTCGCGACTCTTCGCAAGCCGTTGAGGGCGATGACGGAGGGTCTTCAATGGTCGCACATGAAAGAAGGTATCGACTGAACCAGCCACCGCCGAGGAAATGAATCGCGCGCTACGCAGAAGCCAAACAGCAAGGGTGTCGACCAAACTAAATACTCCGACGAGCCGAGCCGAAGAGAAAACAGGTCGTCACCAGTCAATGACCAGTGCGCATCCCGAGGAACGAGGAACGGAGAGGGAAGCCCAGAACCAGGGAAGAGCGGGCTTTAAGGTTGTGTAGCCGCCGGGTTAGTTTCGAGTGGGGGCGGGTGAAGCGAGGATCGATATAGGAAGTAGAGAGTAGAGTTGGGGGAAAGTCAAAGAAAAATCAAGACGAGGAAGCTGGAGAGAGCAGAAGTACAGGGGCTAAGTGTCCTTGGAATAACGCACATCGCAGAAATACAAAGCCGGGTGGGTATCATTGTCACACACCCATGATCAGCCTGCACAACTCAAGTAAGCTCTGGGTAATCTGACTTTTCTCCAAACCCTCGGGTTCGACCGTGCATGGGATGGATTCCCTGGTCAGTGCACATAGCTTCCAAGCAATCGGTTGGACTGTTTCTCGGGTTCTTTCAAGTCTTGGACTCGAGACTCCTTCCCCTCTTGAACTCGGGCGATCGCCCAAAAGCCCCCGTCTCCACTTGAGGACGGTCCGTCCTCCCGCCTGGGCCTCGATGTCAATCTCCTCAAAACCCCGGTGTTTTATGACCTGTGAAGTGTCTCGTCATCCAGAGAGTCCGTCGAATGGTAACCCCTCTGGGAACCCGGAACCCAAAGTCCGTCTCGAATGGACCAGTCTCGGGCTTCCAGACGCTGATGTCCGGGCCCTGCAGATGGACCTAGGGTCGACGTGGTATAGTCCGGAGTCTATCTGCGCGCTCCCGAATCATTTCATGCATTCGGTCCCGGCCTCAACCTTTGGCTTTCCTGCTGGCCCTGCACCTTTCGCCCCTCGCCGCCTACCCAGAGCCCCGGGTCCGCGGATGCGACGCTGCGAATCGACTGATGCGCTCCCCCGGAACTCGTGGATTGGCCATCCCGGCTCGCCCGTTCTGCCCTTTATCCACCTGGTCGGTACCGTCCTGACTCAATCTGCCCCCGACCCAAGCCAAGCCCCGTCGCGCTAATGACTGCGGCCGGCTATCATCTCACCTATCAACTTTCCATCGACTCCCCTGTCATCCTTTTCCATCGGATCTGCCTCACACTCGACCGGGGTTCCTTTTAGCGTAGATTCATGTCCCCAGTCCGTCCCAGAGGGTTGGCGTCTGCCGTGACCCCGTAATAGACCCAGCTGAAAGGCGAGGAATTCTGCCGTGGCTGGGAGGGTAACCCCCACAACAATGGCTTAAAGCGGCATCGTCCACAATTCGTGATGATTTGGCGTATCCAGATCAACCTTGGCTTGGTGGATCGTCTCGGTAAACCCCTCATCGGGGTTCGTCTTGATTCAGTTTCGCTCACTCTTCCCGCCGACCACACTCTCGTCCACTGAGCTCCTTGCAGGGCGGAGATTTGCGAATCACCAAGTCTCCACTTCGCTTACTGCGTAAGGTTTTGGCTGATGACCTGTCGTGCTTTGCTCGGTCGATCCGATGACCTGGCTACTCGCCATTTTCATATATCTTACTCCGCCGTTCTCTTTGGGTATGCAAATAGAATTTTGTTGGGTTCCAACATGAAATTAATGTTAGACATCGCAACTATGGGAGAGTCTCTTCGGAAAAGAGATGTCCAATACAAAATACCAACCGCAGAAAAGCTTCCAAATTAGGGTATGAGAAATGCATTAGAGTCTAAACGATACAATCAGGATTCCCTTAATGGCAGTCAGGGTGCCTCTGTAGTGTACTCTGACGTTCTGTTGTATACAATGCGGTGACGGGAAGCCCCACGCACCAGGAATTTTTTCTTGGCTCCGACCTCCACTGCTGTATAGAAAACCAAACCTCACCGAACTCTCCAACCAGTACGGAGTATTGTAAACTGCCGATCAACAGCTACACCGAATCTTGAAACTTTCGACGCCCGACGCTACTCAAACAAAGATTAAGTTCCCGCTGATCAACTGCGCCTCTCAGCCACAGGTGACCCATCAGCCCCCATCACAAGTACAACAAGTCTATATCGCAGCGGGGGCCATCAACAACCTAAAATGCATACACTCAAAGCCATTGCCTCGTCATCACTGGGGCTACCGGCGGAGAATTACATTTACTCCATCGCGGCATCGGCGCCCGGATACTTCGCCGCCATCTCCTCAGATGACTCCCTGCGTGTATTTGACGCCGCCAATCTCGATCGCGTGTCCGTGATCTCCCGCAAGACCCACGACGGTGTCTCTGCACTCTGCAGCTACACGGCCGGCGATGCCCAGCTGTTGGTGACCGGAGGTCGGGAAGGCACGGTGAAGGTCTGGGATGTTCGGGCCGGGAATGCAGTAGTCGAGATGGAAACGGGTGAGTCGGTCTCGATTTCTATCGCGTTTGGTCTCTGCCCCTGTTGGGTTTCGAACTGCCGTGTCCCCACGGGCTTGCTCCTTGGATTGTCAATCGGGCAGACCTGTCTGTCTGGCGGGTGTCGGAGAATTTCTTCGTCATGATTGCAAGGATGGCCCTGGCTTCGCTATGTAAATGTTTCGTTTGAGGGTGCACATGGGCTAATATGTGGCTTGTGATAGCGAGAAATGCTCCTGTGCTCTCTGTGGCTTGTAATCCGGAGACAAATACGGTTGTTGCAGGTACGGAGCTCGTGTCTTCGCAGGCGGTTGTCGCATTCTGGTAGGTTCTCTCCAGATTCTAGCTTCGCACGTTTATCCTGAAGATATAATATCTTCGAAAACTGCCAATTGATTGGATAGATTGTGTGAATGCGATGGTCCGATTTACTAACTTGAACAGGGATATCAGATCACCCCAAGCACCCCGTCTCCAGTACGTGGAGAGTCACAACGACGATATCACTGAGGTGTGTACCTGCCAAGGACGACCAGTCCCAAATAGCCCCAATCACACGCAGCCGAGGACAAGCGCTAATCTGGCGGCGCCCTGCGCGGTGGCACAGCTCCAATATCACCCGACCCGCAGCAATATCTTACTATCCGGCAGCACGGATGGGCTGGTTAACATCTACGACACAACGGTAACAGACGAAGACGAGGCTCTGGTGCAGGTCATCAACCACGGTTCAGTCCACCATGCCGGCTTCCTATCCGAGCGCACCATCTTCGCTCTAAGCCATGACGAGCATTTCTCCGTGCACCCGGCCACAGACCCGGATGACTCTGCGCAGGAGCCCGATCCCGTGCATTTCGACGATGTTCGCGAGCCACTGGGCTGCGAATATGTGGCTCAGCTCTGCATCGGTAGTCAGGGGCCATATATCGCCGCGGGAAATAAGATGTATGTGTAGCTTACCCGCGTTGGAGAGCGGGGCTTCCTCGGCACGTTTCTTGCTTGATATGCGACTAATATGTTTCTTCTGTATAGTGATCAGCGCTTGGACCTGGTTCCACTCGTTTCCAGCCCGTCGTGGCAGTTTGACCAGGATAACCTCTGGCGTCTTCCTGGTGCCCACGGTGAAGAGGTTGTGCGCTCTGTCTACTTGGATGAACAGGTTCGCCTTACTATACCTTGTCACATCATATTGATCTCTGTGCTAATATTGCGTGCTCTTCTAGAGTCAATCGGTCTTCACTTGCGGTGAGGACGGACTTGTGCGGGCATGGAAACCCGCTGAAGGTGACGAGGACTCCCAGGCTCAGACTGGTTCCGCAAAAACCTCGCGAAAGGATAAGAAGCAGAAGGACCGATTTAAGCCGTACTAGTTGCGGACGGACGCAGCTTCGGCATTTCTCTTCTGTTGTGTAGCATTGGGAGTTGGCGGTGGGCAAAAATAGACAGCAATCAGAACTTCCACAAGGTTGGTAACCTTAGGCCGAGGGTAGGCTTAATTCCAAGGCTTAAATTACTTCGCTCTGATCCCTACCTATATACTATTCTCCCCTAACCTTCGAAGGCAAGGCACTTCAAATTGACCCATCGATGGTAATATACTCCCGAGGTCAGTATATGCTCTCGATATATTCGAGAGGTCCAAAGGATATAATCAAGACATTGGCTCTACGGTGTATGTTATTGCAATGCCTAAATACTTAAAGCACCATAATTACGTATAAACTAAGCAAAATTTCAATTTAGACATGTTCTAATGATCAAGAAGCGTATGAACAAGGAGTTTCTTCATGCTGAACAGGGTTACCTAAAAGGGTTAGCGTGCCATCGGAGCTCCTGCGCTCTTTTCGGCTTCATCAGATCTCCCGTCACGTCTCTCCCACTTCAATCTCGACCGTCAACTCTTGTCACGCCTCCTCTCTCGGCAGTTTTAGCAGTACACCTATGCCAGTAATGCTGGCAGATGCCCTTCGGCCCACCCTCTAGTCGATCGCATTGAACCGTTGCCGACCGGCCAATCTCTCACCTTCAGAAGCCGCACCCTTCTGTCCTGAATTTCGGCCCTCCCATTCACAATGGCCTCTCCAAGCCCAAACCAAGGCTCTGCGCCAACCACGCAGCCTCTCACTCCACCCGCTGAATCGTCCTCAGCGGCCAACGGAGTTTCCGCCCCGGCCGCGACCACCCAAGCACCCGCCGTGCCAGCCAATACCGCCCCGACTACATCAACTACACAGCCGCCGCCCATCCCTGGGACATCCCTCCAAGATAGCGGCAAGTCGCGACGCCCGCGCGATGTCCGACTCGTACATATGCTTCTCGCCTCGCTCGGCGTGACAGCCTACCAAGATCGCGTTCCACTTCAACTCCTCGATTTCGCATACCGGTACACCTCCAACGTACTCCAGGACGCAGTGCATCTTGCAACGGAAGGATATGCCAGCGCCGTCGAGGGCACAGCGGGAGGAAAAAGCTCGTCGGGGGAAGTGAACAGTGTGTCTTTGCCAGCAGTGCGACTGAGCATTGCGTCGCGACTGCATTACCAGTTCCAGACTGGCTTGCCTAAGGAATTTTTAATGGATGTCGCGTCGGAGAGGAACCGCATTGCTCTGCCCGGTGTTTCTAGGGGGTTTGATGCCGCTACTGCCCCCAATGGAACTGCTCCTGGATCTGCGAATCAGAGTGTCATGATGGCGGGTATGCGATTGCCGCCCGAGAGGTTCTGCCTTACTGGAACCGGATGGAATTTGAAGGATGAGTGGGATAGCGAGGGCGAGGAAGAGGAGAATATGCCCGATGCGCCACAGCAGCAGGCCGGCAAGGAAACAGGCGCTGGGGCTGAGGAGGACGAAGAAGGCGGAGATGATGAGGACGGCAAGATGGAGGATATCTTCGGTGAAGACACGGCAATGGGTGGAACAGGCGAGGGTGACGAGGATCAGAAGATGAATGATGCTTAGGGGCCGAGCTGGCTCTCGTTTTTCCTTTGCGTTTTGTTTCAAATTCTCCGTGCTGGACGGTGTTACTGGCGCCCGGCGTTCATCTCATTTCCAGTCATCTAGAAGGTCGGGCTTCTACAAGAGAGGGTATTTGGTTTTCTTTTCATGTCGAGGGATTCCTAGGCTTGAGATATACACGAACTGACTTAACGCGGTCACTACGGCGTGGTAGTTCGAGAAATAAGATGGAGATGACAAGAGACATTTGGTTAATTGAAACCAAGAAATGCTTCCAAGTTTCGTTATATACTGTACATAATCGAGTGTCATCCCATCGTCCCAGGTTCGGGATGACCATGCAACAAAGATGCCCTAAATAACGCCTGATTTTTCCTTTGTACGCCGAGAGGAGAGAAGACATGTGAGATCCCACATCTGGTCATGACCGGACGGGATTTGTCGCCTGGGACCTTCACTGGCACCACAGCCAGAGCAGGTAGGATGTTCATGCAGTGAAAGCGGTGCTTCATCTCGACAAATCAGGCCAGGTTCGTCGACCCGCAAGCACGAGATATTCACCCTCGAGCCGGTGCAGCAGAATGATCCCAGGCGCCAAACCTCGTAAAGAAGATATACAACCACCTCGGATAAGTGGTGGTCAAGAATAGAAGAAGAGAGGGGGATATGAAAAGGGAGCCTATCACCTCCCCTGAGCCGCCTGACGTTGCCGCTCCTCGTCTGCCCTCATCATGCGAATGACCTCCTCTCGGCGCTTTTCCACGCGCTCCAGCTCCTCCTCCTTCGCACGTTTCCGCTCCTCGAATGTCGCGAACCATTCCTCACGTGCCCGGTCTTCTTCTTCCCGGTTGTTTGCGTGGGCGACCATGCATGAGTTCATGGCCAGACGTTGTTGGCGGCATACCCAGGTGGCGGTGACAGTGCGGTTGACGGCGCATTCGGCGAAGGCTGAGGGGTTTATGTTAGCCAACGTCTCTTGTATATGGTGGTATGGAGACCTGTCTGATGATGCACCCAGCCGGGTTCCGCCGTCGTAGAATGACGAGTGCCCACGGAAAGAAAGGACTGTGTTGCAGATCTCAGAAGAATTGGACATACCCTTGATTTCAGGAGCGCAGTGGCTTCGTACGCGCTTATAGTAGAGCTTCTTGACTTCTTGTTCCTGAGCCGCCGAGAGTGGGAGCGGGTTGCGAAGGTTATATTTGCGGGGAGTAGATGGTGTTGATGAGGTATCGGGAGATGCAGATGATGTAGCCATTTGTACTGAGGGACTCGATCTCGGGGATCGAGCTTGAGACAGGTGTAGATCGGATGTGGATGGGATGTAATGAGTGGTCGAGGTCGTTCGGTATGCCGGCTTCAATGGCCAGGTGCTGAGCGAATTGGTCACCGTGATGAGGCTGCACGATCCGAGTGAAGCTCAATCTTCAATTTGAAGCACTTGTCCGCCCGAGATAAGGAGAAGCTTGGAAGGTGGGAGGCGAGATGTGTTGATGCGGAGCGCGAGGAACCGAGTGACGGGCGGAGAGCAAAAGGCGGAAGCAGAAAAAAAAAACTTCCGTACAACCTCCAACTCTCATACCACTCTTCTTACTGAGACTTTCAACTTTTTTTTTGCAGTCTGGGCTACTGTAATTTTTGCTTTGAATAATTTTCATTGATTTCCGTCCACATTGCAAATCCAACGGCCTCAAAGCCACACAGCTACACAGCATGTCTTCCATGCGCAACGCCGTCCAGCGGCGCAACCACCGCGAGCGTGGACAGCTCGAAGGACGAGAGAAATGGGGTATTCTTGAGAAGCACAAGGTATGTAATCTCTCTTTTGCTGCTGAATCCCGTTACAAGCAGCGCAGAACCGAAACAAACTAATCATCGCAACAGGACTACTCCCTTCGCGCAAAAGACTATAATGCCAAGAAGGCAAAGCTGAAGCGCCTCGAAGAGAAGGCTCGCGACCGCAACCCCGATGAATTCCACTTTGGTATGATGGGAGACAAGAACCGGACACAGGGACGGCATGGACGAGGCACCGTTGGACGAGACTCGGCCGCGGCTCGCGGGCTGAGTCACGACGCCATTAAGCTTCTCAAGACACAAGACAAAGGGTACCTGCGGACATCCGGCGAGCGGATACGCCGGGAGATTGAACGTCTGGAGCGCGAGGTGGAATTGCAGAAAGGAATGAACGAGTCTCTGGGCGTGAAGACTCAGCAAAAGAATGATGAGGAAGACGACGATGAGTTTGACGGCTTCGACTCCGACCTGGACGTTCCTGATTTCAGCGCCCCGCCAAAGCCTAAGGCACGCAAGGTGGTGTTCGCCGATGATCGGGGTGAACAACAGACAATGAAGAAGAAGCGGATTCAGGATGACGACTCCATGGATGAGGACGAAGACGAAGACAAAGTGCTCAGCACCGAGACCAGAAAGACCCCCAAGCAGCTTGCAGCGGAGCGTCAAAAACTAGTGGAGGTTCGACGGGCTCGCAAGCTCCGAAAACGGGCCGCTGAGGCCCGCGAGAACAAACTGGTGGCGCTACGCAAGCAGTTCGCCGAGATCCAAGCGGCTGAGCGAGAGGTTGATTGGCAACGGTCTAAGATGGACAACTCCGTGGGCGGCACCAACAAGAACGGCATCAAGTGGAAGATCCGTGAGCGCAAGCGCTGAACGGGCCTGAAGCGCCCCGTTACGAGTTGATGACGACCATTTTTCTTCATGTACATCGATACCAGCATAGACCGCTTTGCATAGCAGGTTTTCTCGTCGCATCTTTGAGAGCTCTGAATTGGCCTGAACTTGGTATTCCGGTCCGCGTCCGGGCCAAGGTCCAGTGGCCTCAGATCCATCCAGACAGGTCACTAATACATACTGAGGCGCTCAGTGAGAAGCCAGTCTGCCACATCCCTCGGCGCAGAAAGCCAGGAAAAGGCGGCGCTCACTACCGAGTGATCGAATAGCAGATGTTACTATAACCAGAGAATTTGAATCACTCTCTGTATACCCACGCACTCTTTCTCTTTAGACATTTTCCCAATACGGATCAGTCTCCTGTCTCACATGTCTCTGCTTAGTCGACGCACACTCTAAAATAAACCACGTAGCCAGAATATCAAATGCCGCCACAAGACATAGTTGTCAATGATCGTGGATCCAGTGATAAAGGATACGACTGTGGTTTTTATGCAAAATTATCTAGAATCTGGCTGTGTAACTCATCCGCGACAATACGCAGAACCCATTTCCATAAAGTTATGGCTTTGAAATAGACTTAGGAATGATACAATAAAACCCCTGAGAATATATCGTGTAATCATTCCGCACTGGGTGGCTCTGAATCGCCATTCACGAGTCCGGAATTGATAATCGGGCTACCCTAGTGGTATAGGCAACGAGGTCCGAGGCCGAACTAAAGTCATTCGCATCTCGTGCTCGCATGCCCAAGGAGTAAAGCACTCCGGCAACGGAGTATATGGAGTAATCCCCGCCAGCTGATAGGAGCCCACTCGATCTGATTATAAATGGAACGCTGACTAAGGTTATCTTTTATCGGTGACTGCGAAATGTCGCCACCCCTCACTGAACCACACTTTCTTCCTTCCTCAGGTCCCTTCCTCTAAACTCGCACAATGGCTCCCTCCTTCGTGACCATTGACAACAGCGACGACATCGTAATGGCTCCTCCTCCAAAGCCCGTCGATGCGCCACGTACTCTCCTCCTCGCACCCCCCTCCATCGCCACTCACGAGGAGAAATTACGAGCCGTCTTTACCACCTTCGACCGCCAATCCACCGACCTCCAAATGCTCGACCGACTCTCTGCCGGCTTCGTCTCCCTCCCCGCAAACACATACGACATTGTCCTCGTCCTCACCGACACCGACGGCTCACGGCGCACCGAGGCCTTGGCACTACTCACTCGAGATGTTTACACAGCCCTCGTGCCGGCGATGAAGCCGGGTGCGAAGCTACAAACACAAGATAAAGCACTCGACATCTCCGAGACAATGGAGGCCGTCCTGGCCGGCCTGGTACAGACAGCCTCCGGCTTCGAGAAACCCAATTACGAACAAGCCTCCGCCGTGCCCCTCAAGTTCGGCAAGAAGAAGACCGCCCAACCCGCCGTACCCGCGATGGGATTTACAGACGACTTTAGCGGGAATAATCATGACCGGGAAGATAATGACGAGCTGATTAATGAAGACTCGCTTCTGGATGAGGAGGATTTCACCAGACCCATTATGCCGCGTATGTTCATCGTTCTCCTTTGATCCGCCTGTGTACCCATTTTCTAACACCTTTTTATAGCTCCTGAGTGCCAACCGAAGACCGGTCGACGACGACGAGCCTGCAAGGACTGTACATGCGGTCTCGCAGACCGTCTGGAGGCAGAGGACAAGGAGCGCCGCGCGAACGCAGATAAGAGTTTGAACGTGATGAAGCTAGGCACGGACGACTTGAACGAGTTGGACTTTACCGTCGAGGGAAAGACAGGTTCTTGTGGAAGCTGTGCACTTGGAGACGCCTTCCGATGTGACGGCTGCCCTTACATGGGTCTCCCTGCATTTAAGCCCGGCCAGGAGGTGCAGATTCTGAACGATGTCGCTCAGTTGTAAAAGGATTTATGTTTATGGGTTGGCGTGATCCGGATGTTTGATCTCGAGGCTTCTGCTTCGAGGCGTTTGGCGATTTCATCGGTTGTTCAATAAAGATACCTTGCTGGACTTGGTTCCAGCGATAATTCCATTTACATCTTGGGCTCTGACTCACTTCCTCCCCCACCTTTTTTTCTTCACTGTAGAGAATTCTGCTCGATGTGGACTATGTGGATACCTGACATCATTGCGCATCCCCTAAAGTGTTAACGGTTCAAGTCAATATAGAAATGCCGATCAAAGTTTATTGCCGCTATTTTGATTTCATTGCACATTGCATCATGAGAAGAAAAGAACTAAAGTAAGGGAGTAGAGCCCATCTACGAGCGGTCCTTTTGCATCTGGGCGACGCGGATGCTAATAGCCCGCTTGTGAGCCTCCAGACCTTCGACTGCGGCGAGAGTCTCGACAGTCTTCGCGAGACCCATCAGACCATCGGCTGTCAGGTTGGAGCTGGTGATGTGCTTCAGGAAAGAGCCCAGGTTGACACCGGAGTATTGCTTAGCGTAGCCATAGGTAGCTAAGGCATATTTCGTTAGTATATGGGAGACAATAAATGACACGGAGAAGACTTACGCAAAGAGTGGTTGACACCGGCGGAGTAGTCACCGACACTCTCCGGGGTCCAAGGACCGATGAATACACTGCCGGCGTTCTGGACCTGCTCGACAATCGCCTCGGGGCCCTTTACTTGCAGGATCAAGTGTTCGGGAGCGTACTCGTTGCTGAGAGCCATAGCCTCGTTGATATCCCGCACCACGAGGGTGAACGAGTGTGCAAGGGAGCCGCGGACAATGTCCATACGCGGCAGTGCCTTGGCCTGGGCATCGACTTCGTCCTCGATATCACGGAGCTCCTGCTCGTTCAGGTCGACGGCGATGAGGATAACCTGCGAGTCCACGCCGTGCTCGGCCTGACTCAACAGATCAGAGGCAACGAAGGCGGGGTTGGCAGTCTTGTCGGCGATGACAAGGACTTCACTGGGACCAGCGGGCATGTCGATACTGACACCCGCAGACGTATCATTGGAGACGAACATCTTGGCCGCGGTAACGAACTGGTTACCAGGGCCAAGGATTTTGTCAACCTTGCTGATGCTCTCGGTACCGTAAGCCATGGCTGCCACGGCCTGAGCACCACCAGCTAGAACAATGCTCTCGGCGCCGACTTTGTGGGCGACGTAAACAATCTCAGGCGAGATGCTGCCGTCAGAGCGAGGAGGCGAGGCCAGAACGATCTTCTGACAGCCAGCCACCATGGCGGGAACACCCAGCATCATAGCCGTAGAGGGCAACACAGCTGTGCCACCGGGAATGTACAAACCAACTCGTTCAATAGGACGCGAGAAGCGGGAGCAGACGACGCCAGGCATTGTCTCCATCTTCAAAGCATCGTTGCTTCCCTTCTGTGCGGCGTGGAACCGTTGAATGTTACCGATGCTAACATCAATTGCCTCCTGGACATCAGGAGTCAATTTCATGAGTTCAGCGGGGAAGGGTGCGTGGATGACGGGAGAGGTCAACGAGGTGGCCTTCTCGAACTTGTGAGTGTACTTGAGCACGGCAGCATCGCCACCCTCCCGGACATCCTGAATGATCGGCTTCACCAGAGCAACGATGGCTTCGTTGGACTTTTGAGAAGGACGCTTGAGGAAGTCCCGGACCTCGCTAGCGGGAGTGGATGCAGTAATAACACGCTGCATTTCAATGCGCGAGGTGCGATCCTCCGCTGGCGGCTGTGCAGGGACAGGGGCAGGCGCAGCAGGCTTGGACTCGGAGGAAGCCAGGCCAGCCTTCTCAGCCCAAGGGCCCTTGGCGTCACCCTTTCTCCGCTTGACCTTGAGGCTCTTAAGGTCGAGGTTGCGCTCAATGTCTTCCAAAGTAACACCAGCAGCGGTACATTTGGTCAGAGCAAAGTAGAACAGATCGGCAGCCTCAAAGGCAATTTCCTCCTTGGTGGTTGCGCGGCACAGCTCCTCGGCCTCCTCCATGACCTTAGCTTCCACGAGCTTAGGCTCATTGAACAGGCGCGCGGTGTATGATCCGGCGGGAGCATCGGCTTTGCGTTCGTGGAGGGTCTTCTGAAGACGAGAAAGACCGGCAGAGGCGCCAAAGCAGGTCTCGGTACCGAGGTGACAGAAGCCTAGATATGAGTCAGTATGATTAGCCTGAAGGGAATAAAAAGATAGATGAAATCTTACCTCGCCCGGTTTGCTTGACCACAAAGACCAGACAATCAGCATCACAGTCGTAGCCGACGCGGATCAGTTCTTGGGTATCACCGCTCGACTGGCCCTTGTACCACAGTCCGCGCTTGCGGCTCTGGTAGACACCGGTGCCAGTACGAATGGCCTCGGCAATGCTCTCATCGCTGCTCCACACAAAGCCCAGACAGGCTCCGCGCTCATCAGTGACCGATGTCGCATACAGACCATTGGTCTGGTCAGTGACAGCACGCGAAGCAATTAGCCCGGCCGCAGAGATCTGACCCGCAGCATCCCGCTCGAGGGTTAGCGCCTGAGAGGGAATGACTGCAATTGCATTTTGCTGAATGACCGACTTCACTGACTCCTCCGAAATGGCCTGGCTTCCGAAAGTAGTGTAAAGACGAGGAGAATCAGAGCTGATGTTCAATTTGGTGGCCGCAGCCGGGATCGAGGCGGGAGCAGTGCAGACGCTCGCGTCATTGCGCTCGGAGGCATTGGCGGCGATCCACTGCTGGAAAGTGTCCAACTCAGTGTCCGACAGGGCGTTGACAAGTAAACGTGAGGAAGGAACCGATTGTTCTTGAGAGAGCGCGGTCAATTGGTCGAGGGTAATGAGGATCTTAGCAGCACCGGCGTTGAGGACATCGACGAGATCGCCGGCGGAGGAGATGGCAGTCGCATCGACGAAGACATCGAGGTAACGGAAGTTCTGGCGCAGGAATTGCTCGGCCTCGGAAAGACTCGAGACCTTCACCAGCACCCGCCCGAAGTAGGCGATCTGCTTGATGGTGAGTCCGGAGGTGGGGTTGGAGGGGCAGGAGACAAGGAAGGGCGTCGCCATGGCGAATATATGTGGGAGGGAACACAGAAAAGAAGAGAAAGAGGGATATGAGAATCCCCGAGCAATTTGGGGGACAAACGCGGAGGGAAAAAAGTGGAAGAGCGATGACTCCCTGTGTCACCTTTTTTTTTTCCCTCGCTGGTTGGCCGCCGTTCCGCCCGCTGATTCATCTCCGCTGTCGGCCTTGCCATGTGCTATCTCTACTCTTCTATCGGAGGCATACCATTTTATTGCTTTTAATAAACAGGCACATCTGCGATGCTGACTCTATACAACTTGGCTGTTTATTCCTTCACAGCTCGTATAGACCGAGATGACGCCATTTCAATATTCCCGAAAGCCCTAAGGCACCGAATGCATGCCGTGGAGGACTAGCCACAGAGAGAAGCCAATTGGATAGTATAAAGGCTCACACTTTTTATTGACGTATAGTCAGTCACTCTGTTGCTTGACGAGCGGGTTCGACTTAGTTATAGCTCCGTCGGGGAGAACGCTGACAAACATTTCGACTCTACTTCGACCTTGTTGCGATACGGCGCTTACACTTGCAGATTCCTTGTTTGGTACTTCAATTAGGAACAAGGTGCACTCTCTGTAATATATCATATCACCGTGGTCTCCGTAGATTCATGAACCTGCGTCAGAAATAGACCTGGAAATGACGTACTCGTCCGGAGTCACTGGCTACTGTAGATAAGGGTCCAAGCTATGGGCTATTTAGTTTCAGAGTACTACCACACTCGATCATTTTGCCGATTCTAAATGGCGCGTGCTTCTAATCACCCCCGGGCTTCAGCTTTTGAATCTTGACCAAGACCAACAACAGGTCCTCTAGAATCGGAATATTATCCGCATTTACTTCTAAAGAGCACGACACGGTCGGATTGGATCGTGCCTAGGAAGGGGTGCGCGTAGGAATCCACGTACCGAGCATCGCAGACTGTTTAAATGGCCCTCGCTCGAAAGGACAGGGAAATTGGAGGAATGTCCAGGTCTCGGGGCTGCCGCTAGCGCTGTACTCTGGTTGCATTAGTAGATAGGGAATGCCCCGGGAAAACTAGCCAATCATTATGGTTGAGGACAGTCACGACCCGGGCACATGGACTACGTGCATTTAAATAGCGTACTCATGATCAGATGTTCAATGGACGAGGATATCCCCGAAAGGATCGGTGCGGTGATCTTGGCGCATGTTGGAACCAGTGCAGATCAACACCGTCCAACTCTCCACACTCCACACCCGGTGCCTCCCGGCGGTCATAGGCTGGAAAGCATAAAGATCAGGGTGGAACGCCATGAGGGGTATTTTTTGTGCTTCAGTGCTAGCGCATGTCTCTGTTCCGTGCGCCACCAAAGGGATTCGTGCGTCGAGCGAGTCCCTGACTAGGTGCGTCATTTGCGACAGTCACCCGAGATGAAGATCCCGGGGAAGCTCGATGCAGTAACAGTATGGGATCGAGACGCCTTTCAGAATAGCCCGTGTTCCGAGATGAGCCTCGAGTCGATCGACGCCGGTCGGATAGATAAAAGGATCGACCAAAACTACGGCATGTTCATCGGAAGACACGGCTGAGGACTGCATTCCGCCGAGCCAAAACCGCAGCACAGTGCATCGAAGTGGGGCGACCTTGCAGAGATCCCCGGGTTTCTTAGAAAGATGAAGTGATGGAAGGTGAAGTGATGGAAGGTGGACCTTGCAGAGAATGGGGAACGGGACCCTATGCCCAGCCACCGGTGGATGAGAATGCAGGTAAACAGGCGCGTGTGACGGCTTCCCCTTTCGTGACCCGGTCCCCATCCTCGTTTCCATTCCTATTCCCCGATCCACTTCGCCGATTCAATAGTCGCTTTGACCCGCTGAGCTGCAGCTGGGTGGTCTCTCTTTTGCGATTCTGCTTTAGTCCTTTTTAATCACCGTCTCGTCCTCGTCCTGCCCGACATTGTTAATATAAACATATCCCTATCTTGCCCACTCTCCTTGGGGACCGACTTTACGCGAACGATGCGCGTCACCTCCCTTTCACTAGCGGCGCTAGGCCTGGCCGGATCAATTGTTGCTCATCCCTTTGGCGAGACCGAGGCTGTCTTGAGCCACCAGTCGCAAACTAAACAGAAGGCCGATGCCGTGAAGGAGGCCTTCCAGCATGCATGGAATGGATATATGAAATATGCATTCCCTCATGATGAGCTGCATCCAGTGAGCAATGGATATGGAGACTCCAGGTAAGTACTGTTTGCGATCATCGCAATTGGAAGCATTTGAAGCCAACGCAGTTCAACTATAGAAACGGATGGGGTGCTTCCGCGGTGGATGCGCTTTCGACCGCCATTATAATGGGCAACGCGGATGCGGTCAACACCATTCTGGACCATATCTCGAAAATTGACTACAGCCAGACCTCGGAACAGGTCAGCTTGTTCGAGACGACGATTCGGTACCTGGCCGGCATGCTGTCGGGCTATGATTTGCTTACCGGCCCGGCCTCGCATCTCGCCGGCAAGAAGCACGATGTGGACAACCTTCTCACCCAGGCCAAAAACTTGGCAGATGTGCTCAAGTTTGCCTTCGACACCGAATCCGGCGTCCCATACAACAACTTGAACATCACGTCGAAGGAAAATGACGGTTCCACCACCAACGGTTTGGCCGTGACGGGAACTCTGGTCCTGGAATGGACGCGCCTCTCGGACTTGTTGGAGGACGACTCGTATGGCAAGCTCAGCCAGAAAGCCGAGTCGTATCTGTTGACCCCCCAACCGTCGAGCGGGGAGCCCTTCCCCGGTCTTGTCGGCAGCAACATCTACATCAGTAACGGCGAATTTGCCGATGGCGCCGTCTCGTGGAACGGCGGTGACGATTCGTTCTACGAGTACCTGATCAAGATGTACGTGTATGACCCCAAGCGGTTCGAGACGTACAAGGACCGATGGGTCCTTGCAGCCGAGTCAACCATCAAACACCTCAAATCGCACCCGGAGCCTCGTCCCGAACTGACGTTCCTGTCTTCATACGATGGCGGCAACTATGATCTCAGCTCCCAGCACCTGACTTGCTTCGACGGCGGCAGCTTTTTGCTCGGTGGTTCCGTGCTGGGTCGCCAGGATTTCATCGACTTCGGTCTCGACCTTGTCCACGGCTGCGAGGCTACCTACAACCAGACTCTGACTGGCATTGGCCCTGATTCCTGGGGCTGGGACCCCAATAAGGTGCCGGATAGCCAGAAGGACTTCTATGAGCGTGCTGGATTCTACATTAACAGCGGCTACTACGTCCTGCGGCCCGAGGTGGTTGAGAGCTTCTACTATGCGTACCGGATCACCGGCAGCGAGGTGGTAAGTATTTGATCTCCCGTTTGACATGGCAAATTGAACAGGCTAATGATATTAAAGTACCGTGACTGGGTCTGGAACGCCTTCGTGGCCATCAACGCCACCACTCGTACCGACTCGGGTTTCGCAGCCGTGACAAATGTCAATGCAGAGGGCGGTGGCTCCAAAGACGACAACCAGGAGAGCTTCCTCTTCGCCGAGGTCATGAAGTACTGCTACCTCGCTCATGCGGAAGGTACGTAATCCACGCGAAAATTTAGAACATTGATACTAATAAAATTCGCAGATGCCGAGTGGCAGGTCAAGTCAGGCGACAAGAATACCTTTGTGTTCAACACTGAGGCCCACCCCATGCGCGTGAAGCACACCTAATACCTGGTCGTTTCATCTCCTGTCCTGCAGTAGATAGCCATCGACCACGGGGCCTAGATGTCCTCGAGTATATTTACGATGTTTATCATTGCTTCGATCTGCCCTAGCTAAAGTACCTGAAAGTAGAAATGCCGAGTTCTACATCGTACGAAACTGTAAACCGGCCAAGAGTGCAAATTTGATCCCTTCCCCAGACATTCAAAGCCCGTTGGCCTGGAAAAGGACCTTCCCAGTATTGCGACGTTTGGCTTGGGTCGATTGAGAAATGTTGGGCTGAAACGGAATGCTACAAGAGTGCGAGCGGTTCGTTGCAAGCCCCGAACGAGATTAACCTTCAAGCCCCTGAAACTGCCCACCAATGGCGTTCAAAGACAAGTCTAGGTGCGGCGGCAATACAGCGAAGGCTGAGAGCAGAATGATTATGTATTGTAACAGTTACTTTGCAGATGGTTTATTCGTACGGGAATCCTCCATTCCATGTAAAACAAGTCAATCAAACGCCATCAATGCAATGCGAAAAGCACACAAGCCACAAACTGTATAAAAGGTAGGCTTCAACTCCGAATCTGCATGCAAATAGTGTTGAACGGGGTATCTGATCGCCAAGAGGCAATGCCATGCTGGTGCTAATTCCAGAACTGGTGAAAGAGTAGAGCGATAGCGCAGAATCTATTTCCGCAGCTATCGTCTAGCCCGTGGCGAAATGAATCATTAAGAGCCTATGCTCAGTCCCGGGGAACTTTGGGACGAATAGGGAGAGAAGTTGATTCTGCAACCTCGGGCAATGAATCCAGGGTGGGAGCAGCGTCCTCGCCGGCTTCCACATTTTCAAGATCCTGATCGCCCTCGATGGATTCCACAATCGATCCCGCCGGGTTGGAAAAGGCTTCCGAGGCTTGTGAAATGTAACTTGCGGCCATGTCGGTTCCCTCCTCTCCTTCCTGGAGGTATTCACTGCCTTCGCCGTCGCTAAGCTCGTCCTCCCCATAGTCTTCCTCGTCTGCATCTTCATCCTCTTCAAGGATCTCGTCCTCAGCGGGCTCTTCCTCTTCTTCTTCATCTTCATCTTCGCTGTCGGTGGCGGAGAAATCATCGAGTTCTTGAGGCGTATCTCGCCAATATGTGAAGTCTGTATACTCTTCGCCTCCGGAGTGGACCAAAAGGCTCGTAGGTGGGAAGAAGTGATCAAGCAATTCTTGCATGGTCACATAACTGCTCTTGTACTTGTTGAGGCTGAGTAGGTCCAGGGACACCTCGGCGTTCGAGTTAATCGTAAAGATCCGCGTGGATGGGATGTTGACGGATCGATAACTCAAAGCGTCTGTCAATCGGTTTCCGAAGCCAGCGCAGAAGGGGTTCTCCTTCCCGGAGAACAAATTCAAAATATCACGTAGGCAGGCCATTTTGAAGACTTCCGGCTTTCTCAAGTAAATCTCCCGTCTCAATGCTGCCATGGTACGATCCGGGCTGCAAATCACGGGTCCCCTGGGTAGCCGGTATCCATCCTGGTTGACACCATAGAGGTACGCTCGTGTAGTATCCGCTTGTCCAACAGATCGACTGGTGAGATACATGATGTTATAGCCGTTGTTGACGATATCAGTATACAGCTTGGCGACACCTGCATGGGTCCAATCGCGTCCAATCATGTTCAAAACGTGCCCCAAAGCGTCCGATCTGCGTAGGGTCGTTAGCATCAGTCGGCTTTCCACAGAAAAGAATGATTTGCTTACTTGGTGATGGTCCCATCAATATCAGAGATCACAATCGGCGTATTGCCGTTCCACAAGTACATGCTTGCTGTGCAGGTGGCTTTGTTGACACTGAAGGACATGAGATTAGCACCAGGCTTCAAGTTCAAAGCCTTGAGTTGATCACTCGTCAACCGCAGCGTCTTCGCGTAGTTGCGAGTCTCAACTGCAAACGGATCACCCATAGGTGACTGAGGAGGCGTAGGAAATCCAGGCTGGACATCCGATTTGGTTCTATGGTGGCGAACTCCCATCGACGAGTCCAAAGTGGGTCGGTCTCCCTCACTGTGATATCCTGGATCTGAGATTGCATCCTCACTTAATGCGGTGTTAGGTCGCATGGAATTGATGGTTGCTCTCCGATCAGCCGCTTCTTTGGCTTCCTCGCTGCTGTAAATCCATAAGTTGCCATGTTCGTCCGCCCCAATGAGTGCACCGATGTCGTAGCTCCCTTCCAATTCCTCTGCGAGGATCTTGCGGGCAAGGATCTCGGCGCGGAGCGCATCTTCCTCATTGCTCTTGTAGCCCGTCATATCCAGCATAAGGTCTCCGGTCTCCGTAATGTGTGACGGGATATTGGACCCGGAAAGCTTTTGGGACAGGGATTTGGCACGAGACATTGCTTCTTGGGGAGAGACTGGAGGTGGACTCCGGGAGCGGCTCCTTTGTTCAGGAACTTCCCCATCAGCAGATTCCGGGGCTTCCTCGGACGATGGCTCTCCGATGGACTTGGGAACGCTGGTCGAAAGCACATTGTCCGAAACTGAATGGTCGAGTGGGGGCTTGGTGAACGAGTTGTCGGAATGTGGGCTTAGATCGGACTCATTTGGTGACCGAGACAAAGGAGTGATATTGCCTGTGAATTCAGTAAGCCAAGACAGTCTCGAGTAATAGTCCAGGACTTCACATACCTAAATCCGTGGTCGCCCTCACCGGCCGTGATATGGGAATCGTTGGCGGAGTCTTCGCACCCTCTGATAAAGCATCTCCGGACGGTTTATCAAGGTCAAGGAACTCCGGTTCCTGGAGGGATGAAGCGATGTCTTCGCTGGGTAGCGGCGGACTACTCGCTGGAGAAACCAACGGCGAAGTCTGTAGCGATGCGGGGATATCATCGGTGGTTTCGAATACGAAAAACGCCTCGCCCCCTTCTCCCAGCTTCATCGCATATTCTTGTTTGATCCCATTGACTTTAAATTCCACTTTCTTCTCGAACGGACGCAAGAGCGAAAACTTGCCGAAGCGGACATGGAAGGGCGAGCAAGCGAGGGTCCCTAGAGAGAAAGAGACAGAAAATTAATCCGGCTATCCGAAGGAGTAAAGGATGTGTTGACTCGGCTTACCATCCTCCTGCTCTATGACGATCACATCAATGGCGCCGCTGAGCGTCGCTGGGTTGATCGAGTTCCATGTCTTGGAGACAGAGCCGCTGATGCTCCGCACGTACTGCATCTCGCCGGGTAGTGTCGAACACCCTGGGAGATGGGCTTTCTAAAGAAAGACCAAACTCTAGAAATCAGAAGCGAATGTAAAGGTACCGACGAGAGGGACGATCAGCAGGAAGAGGGGAGAGAAACGGTCGTTGGGAGAGAAACCGGAAATTAGAGGAATCGCCGTCAAACCGCCCATGTGACACTCAGCTGACAAGGAGCAGCTGCATCACCACCGCCACAAAAACGCTGTTGCTGGAATTAAAGATGACTGAAACAGAAATGCTGCAATGACCAAAAGCGCCCCAAACATGTTCAATCTCCGGTGTCCCCGGATCTGTTGGTTCATCAACACATTCAACGCCCAACGTTTGTTACGTAATCCCGGTTCAACAGGCCGAGGTCGCCGTAATGGAGCTAGCCTATATTAGGACTAGCGGCCGATCAGTGGGCGTGATCTCACTAGTCTTCTTTGGGACAACCCTGACTAACGGTGTCAGGTGACATGTCCCACCGAATTGGAGCGGGCGATCACTGAGTTGATTGCTACTCCCTCTCCCTACCTACTCCCCGTCTCCGCCTGCCCGCGTCCATGGGTGCTCGACGCTGGGATGTATGAGCCGCTTTACCTCGCATTTGACGCCTACCCTGCTGTGGTTCCCCGTGTGAGGGTGCGAGGCGTCATGGCTCTCTTCCTGGCGGTCTCGATTCTATGGGCCCTGATCTGGTAAGTTCTCTTTCTGTTCCCTGGTTTATTTCTGCTTGATACTGATTTTAAATAGGCTCCTCTACCGTGCGTGGCAGGTTTGTCAGACCTCCAATGAGGTTCTTGTAGAGAAATTGGGTCTTGACATCCCGCCGCCGCCGGAAGTGACCCTTGAGGAGATCACGGCTCGTGAGATTCGTCTTGCCTGGAAGCAGCCGGATTTTCATAACTCAATACACAAGCACATAATTCAAGTGAACAATGTCAAAGGTACGTTTGCGCCTATTTCCAGAGCCCCCGTTCGCCCGGCAAGTGCTAAAGGTCTTCAGTGGGCGAGTCGAAACGAGTCGAAACCGCGGTGGAAATTCTGAATCTCGTTCCCGGAAACATATACCATATTTGTGTCCTTTCTGTTAGTGCGGCAAATTTCCAAACGCCGAGTGCCATCCTTCACGTGCGAACGAAATCTCTTCCTCTTTCCCGAGCCCAACAAGATGCCACCGCTAGTGGCCCGACTATTCGAGCGTCGATCCCGAGGTCCACGGCCGGCCTGCCAGCACCCTCCGCCCCGGTCATGTCGCGCGAACACAGTGCCGGTCAACTGCCTAGCAAACGACCGTCTGCAGGTCGCAAATTGTCACCTGCCACTGGGGCGACAGACCATGCGCACAGTCATTTTGATGAATCACAAAAGCGCATCAGCAAGGATGATCGCGAACAAAGTCTGGAGCACCTAGCGGATCGCCTCAAGTCGTTACAGCAAGAAAACGATAACCAAGAGAAACAAGCAGCCGAAGAGGAAGAGGAGCATATTGCACTGCTGAAGGATCTCGAAAAGCAACGTGATGATCTGAAAAAGCGTGTCAGGGAGAAGGACGAAGTAAGCGGTGATCTGAAGAAGCACGTTTCAAAGTTGGAAAGTGTCAACCGTACTGTGCAGAGTGAGAAAACCAAACGTATGAGACTTCTTCAGCAGAAGGAAGCCGAGCGCAAAAAACGCAAGACGGACATCCTTCGGTGGCAGGAAAAGATCACTCGTATGGCCAACGATGCTGCACAGACCAAGGAGGATAAGGCACGATTGGAGGAAGATACCGAGTCTCGTGCAGAAGAGGTGCGGAAGAAGATCGCCAAGGAGCAGTCAGAGATGAAAATCATCGACGACGAAATCCAAGACAAAGGCGGGCGAATCAAGAAGCTTGAGGACGAAAGGAAGGGACTTCAGGGTGGTGAGAGTGAGGATGGCAAGGAATTGGATCGTATCGACAACGAGCGCGCTCGCCAGTGGGAACTGAAGCTGAACACACTGCACGCTCGGTATGCGACTCTCGTCAACCTCCATGCGCAGGCCCAGCAGCAGTATCAAGAAGCCCAGGAACGGCTGAAGTGGCTCACCTCCCAGCGACCTGGCAGTTCAGGCCCGTTCTCCTTGCCGGCATTGGACCTGGACATGTCCAACAATGCTACCATCCGACCTCGTCGCCATCGCAGCTCGTTGACGAGTAACGTTTCTTCCCCTGTGAACTTCCCCGGCGTTGAGTCAACATTCCCTAGTGGAATCAACTACAACCCACCCTCAACCAACTCGCCGACTTTCCCTCCAAGCTCATTTTTCAACATCAACAATGGGATGACGACCCTCCCCGGCCTTTCCGATCCTCCTGAGATCATGCGTTCCGATATGGAGACGTCTTTTAATAACCCCCAAATGAGTCCTCGTGCCGGTGCTTTGTTGCCGTCTGACCTTCTCGGCGATGAGGAGTCACCGGAATTCGCAGGCCCCATCACCCGTCCACGGTTTTCATCAATGGAGGCATCAACTAATCCCTTGGATAGCTTTATCCACGGACCAGTCTCGCCGGTCTCTTCGGGGAGCAGGCCTGGTAGCATATTTGCCAGTCCTCTTGAATCTCATCACCGACACAATTCTGATTCGCAGCCAACACACTTGTCAGCCGAGGCTCCAAAGAGTGCATCAAGAAGGCTCTCTGGCCTATTCGGATTCCATCGACCTCGTGGGAAAACACTAGCCGACGGGCCACCCATGCTGGGCACGTTGAAACCGGGACAAAGCCAGTCCTTCCCACGCAATGTGGATGAGCTGGATCCAATCGGCTCGCGTCGCCGGAGGTTGAGCTACACAGGCAACTGGGCCAATGCAATGTCCTTGTTCCCTCGAAGCAATACGACTGGAGTAACTACAGACAGCTCCTCTGATCACGCACCGTCCCGACGAGCTGCGTTATCAAGTATATTCTCGTCCAGCAAGTTCGGTTTTGGCAGCGCCGGCGGCCGAGGGACTACCGAGATGAACTCGGGATACAATCAGTTTAGCCCGCGCCATGATCCAATTGATCCAGCGTCTCTTCTTGGTGGTGTTCGACGTGGCTCTCTGTCGCCTCGGCCTTCGTCGACGTTTTCATTCGATAACCAGAATCAGCTGCCTCATCCCTCCACGGACAATCGCCACTTTGGTTGGCCTTCGGCAGAACAAATGGGGCATCGCAATAGTCCGCTTGGGTTAGACTGGGCCTCACCGACCACCTGGTCTAGAGCCCCATCCCGACGCCCTTCGATCCAATATGGGTCGTCGGGCCACCTCCCTTTGGGATTGACCGGCGAACCGGATTTTGTCGAGGGCTCGTATGATCGCCATCATCGGCCGCTTCAGGCGCCGATCGGTACTCGTCCGTCGTCATCTCATCGACCGATCACCCCGAATCCCAAGCTCAACCCGGCAGCTCCTACATTCAGGACCATCTTTACGGGCAAGAAGTCAGACAAGGGCAAAGATAAGGACAAGGAGTCTGACGTCTCGTTTGATCTTCACGGTGATGATGCGTCTCCGTCCGAACCTCGTACATCCCGCGATTCGCGCTCCCTGTCTCACTTCACCGGCGATTCGTATGAATCCTTGGAGCGCATGCCATCTGGCATGTCCGTGGACACTGCGTCGAAGGAATCGTTTATTCGCAAGATCACCCGCAAAGGTAGCTCCAGCAAGTTCAGTTCCTGGAAGGACCGCTCGGGACTATTCTCGAAGAAAGGCGATTCCTCTCAAGGTGATATTGACGAGGATGAAGCTCAGCTAGGCAAGAGTGTTGACAGCACCGTCTCCAGCGTGCCGTCTGCAGACCGGTCAACCCGTAGCAGCCTTGGGTTCTTCTCTCGCAAGTCGCGAAGATCGGACAAAGCTAGTGAGACTAGCGAGCTGGCGAGCGAAGTCGGCGATGAAGAGATCCCGGAGGTTGCTGAAATATGAAACCCCTTTGGTCTTGTCCTTTCTCTTCTTTTCTTATTCTGGAGTATACACTCGGTTAGCCAAAGATACCTTTACGGAATTCCCATGGAAATATGCATTCTTCATTAATCGACTGCACATCCGTATGAACGTAGCCAGTACGTGTAGTCTGACTGAATTTCCAACTTGGTTGTGAAGCTCTGTAGTGGAGCTGGTCATGTTGCGGTCCAGTTGACCAGTTGGGCAGGCCATTTTGTGCGGGTAGCAATCACCGCACAAAATGACTCGCTCATCAAATCCAGTCTCTTCAACTCCAGACCCCGCGGTTCAAAAACATGGCAAACTCCAAGTAAGAATGGTTGAAACTCCAATACAAGTGAAATTCGACTAACTCTAGTCAGATTTGAGTACGTCAAGGACTTCGAGCAACCGGACATCTTGCTTCCCAATACGTGGATCGTGGTCCGAATCGACGGCAGAGGTTTCCACAAGTATGCCATCTGAACTCCACGCATGTATCCATGATCAATATCTGATTTTCTTTAGACTGTCTGATCACTATGCATTTCTCAAACCGAATGATCGCCGCGCGCTCGATCTCATGAATGCCGCCGCAGTCGAGGTCATGAAAGAGCTGCCGGATCTATGCATTGCCTACGGCATCAGTGACGAGTTCAGGTGTGCTCCGTCTCTGCATCCGTGCTCTTTTCTTTTACTAACGGAATATCTCAGTTTTGTCTTCCATCCTACTTGCCAGCTCTTCGAGCGGCGAAATGGGTGAGTCCATAATTCCTTGGGAATTTTTCTCTTGTGATTTGTAAGACAAAATGTGTCAGTCGCAATACTGACTGGTCGGTCTGGCCATTTAGGAAATTGGTTACAACTATTGTGTCGACATTTACAGCGCATTACATTTATCTGTGGTCGACATACTTCCCGGACAGACCCCTCGAGCCGCCATATCTACCCTCCTTTGATGGACGGGCAGTTATCTATCCCTCCACGAGGATCCTCCGGGACTACATGAGTTGGAGGCAGGTTGATTGTAAGTCATCAAACATTATCACTTCCGGGTAGAGCTGGAGTGGCTAACTAAGATGCAGGTCACATTAATAATCTCTACAACACGACTTTTTGGACCATGGTCCAACAAGGCGGAATGAGTAACACGGATGCAGAGCAGGAATTAAAGGCATAGTCATCACGTTGTGACAGGTATGGTTTGGAGTGTGCTAACTTGTTACCAGGGTACTGTCTCTGCGGACAAGAACGAGATTCTCTTCAAGCGGTTCGGCATCAACTACAATAATGAAGAAGAGATTTACAAAAAAGGGAGCGTTCTGTACCGCCAAGTAAGTATTCAGACTATCATTGCTATCCCACTTAGCTCTAATTCGCTACTGTATAGTACGTCCTCCAAGAGCCAAAGTCCGCACAAGCATCCACGGAAGACGATACTTCCGCACCAGAGGTAATGCAGTCAAGATCTCAGCAGGACAAGTTGAAGAAACTTCGTCGGAAAGCACATGTCGTGATTGACCATATCGATATCATCAAAGATGACTTCTGGGAAAGGCGGCCGTGGATTCTATCCAACAAGCCGGGTACACTACCTGTGCAGAACTGAGTCTAGAAAAATCGAGATGTGACAATGACTGATTCAAATCTATTCCTCGCCAAACGAAAGGGGTATCTTGATCACGAGGTGGCGCCAAGTAAATGCCGTATGCCACTTATCTATACAGCTTTTGATCGAACATGCAATGCGCCTGTATGCAGAATGGAAGATGCAAATCAAGCAGAGGCTTTCTTTTCTTTCTTGTCCTTTTTAGACTTCTTTTTGGAGTCGGAGTCTCCCGCCTCTTTGTCTTTCTTGGACTTTTTCTTCTCCTTCTTTTCCTTCTTTTCCTTCGGCGTTATCACCTGGTCGAGTTCCATAATGTCTCCCCGTGCGTGATCCGATTCCGTTGACATAGGAGTGGGATAGTCCTCTTCGGCAGTTGATCGCTTCGACTTCTTCGCCTTCTTCACAGCCTTATCACCATCATCCCCAGTGCTATCATCAGACTTGCGACTCTTCTTCTCCTTCTCCTTTCGTCTCAACCGGCGCTCTTCCTTGCTTTCTTTGCTTCCCTTGCGCTTCTCTGAGCTCTCGTCACTCGAAACAGCCGCTGAGGAGGTATCTTCACCCTCCTTCAACTTCCGACGCTTGGACTTCTCCTCTTTCCTCGCAGCCTTCTCCTCCTTCTTAGCGCGACGATCAGCGTCTTCGTCAGCATCGCGCTTCCTCTTAACTTTCAACATAGACTGTTCCGACGCAGCCTTAGTCTTCTCATCGATCGTACCAGCCAGACACTCGCCGCGCACGAAGTTCCGGTACAGTTCGCTGGTCAACGCATTGTTCGTCTTCGCCGAAGTAGCAGCGTAACTATCGTCGCCCACGCCTTTCAGCGCATCTTCGAAACCACGTAGCCACCATTGGTTTGTTGGGTCTTTGGTGGTTTTCTTGCCCACGCCGTGGTTGTTTGCCTTGCGCGCGACGAGGATGGGTTTCGTCAGGCCGAGACCGCCGTGTGGGCCTGGGCGCTGGTTTGGGTTGAGGGGATTGCCGGGTCCGGACCAGCCGTGGCGGATAAGATATGCTTGAGCGTCCATTGTGAAAGAGATGCTAAGAGAGGCGACCTATGGGTTCGATGTGGGAGACTGCGGGAGTCGATGCTGGGCCGCGGAGGGTCGCAGAAGCAGAATCTGCGGGCAGTTGAGTAAAGGGCCGATCGGAGAATTAAAGCATCGGTCCTGGGACGGCTCTTGGAGAGTGTGTGGTCCAAGGTAGGGTGTTGTGAGGGAGATCGTTCCCTGTGAGGAGGAACAAAAAGTCAACGGATAAGCAAAAGAAAAAAAAAAAAAGGTCCTAGGCGATAAAGAATGAGAAATCCGGTATTGGGTATTAGTATTTTATTAACGACTCTCTACCATAATCACCGGTCGCGTGGTCTAATGGTTATGATTTCTCGTTCACATTTATGTGAACTTGCTTCGGTAGTTCCGAGAAGGTTCCCGGTTCGATCCCGGGCGCGACCACTTTTTGCCAATCCTCAGGTTCCCTTAGGAACTTTTTCTCCAAGGTTTTGTTTGGGAGGAACTTATTTAATTTTTCTACTCAAATGAAGTTCTTTTTTCCTAGTGGGTATGCCAAGCTTATTGAAGAATATTTAAGGTCATAATTAGCTTTAAGTTCTTAAAAACCTCGAAGTATTACATGGATATATATTCTAATCTCTCTTGTTCATCCATAGAACTGGCGTATTTTTTGATCATAGTAGGGTCATACTATTTATTTCCATTGTTGAATTTGTACAATAATCTAATTCTGCACCACTTGGGAGGCCCATTGACCCTAGCTTTCAGTCTCAACCCGACAAAAACAGGACGACCGAATAGGTACATCCGCCATAGCCAAAGCAAGTGTCAACTGCGGCGCCAAAACCCGGGCTTCACCATTTTTACCCAGTTTCACAAGACACTCGTGATAGCCATGTAGAGCCCAAACATTATTAATATGTCTCAACGCACGAGGCAACGACTTATCAATCCCAAGATCGGCGGCGTAAATATCCATCGCCTCCTCGACACGCCCCTGTTCCAGCAGTAGCGCACCCAGGGCATGCCTTGCAGGCTGCATCCAGCCCCAAGGTTCATCATAGGGCAAATTATCATCTCGATCCACTGCAATCCGCAGATGAGCAAAGGCAGCGTTGTAGTCTCCACTTCGATATGCGATTTCGCCGTCCAGCATTGCCTCTGCAACGCCGAGTATGTCGACGCAGGTATTGTTGAAAATGGTTCGAGACGAGGGGACTAGCTTCACGGCTGACTGGAACTCGCTTTGCTCTTTCTTCGCTTCAACAACACGGCCCGTAGCGGCATAAGCGATGCCTTTGGCATAATGAGTCATGGCAGTAGTAGTGCAGTAGAGACTGCGGTCTGCCGGAAGCTCAAGCGCAATGATATCATCCCAGCGACCGAAGCGGATGAGGGCATGTACGCGCGTTGCAATGAATCCCTCAAGCCAATCAGCCAGAGGGGGCGATTCCACGCGGAGGAGGTCTTCGGTGATGGAGTTTGCCAGCTGCGTTGCGGTGTCGATAGCAGTTTTCGACTGGCCGCCCAACATAGCGGCATACATTCGGAAGTGGTAGTCGTGCGAGCGGTAGAGATTGTAGAAATGGCCCAGTTCTTGATTCTTGAGGAACTTCTCGTCCGCGCGGATAGCGGAGGTGTTGGATGCTATTGCACGGCGGTAGTCGCCGCATAGAATGTCCAGATGGGTTGGCATATGCTCGAGGTGGCCTGCATCCGGGACCAGCCCTCGCAGGTGGTCTGCTACTGGAAGTGCAACCTCGGGAGTGGCAGACATTTCCATGAGATGGATATACAAGTGCAAGAGACCCGGGTGTCGAAGTGCATTTTCCTGGGTCAAGGCGCGGTCGAGTACGTTCTTCACCTCGAGAGTTCGGGCACCGGGGCTAGGTTGACCGGTCTCAAGATCCCACAGACTCCACGGGGTCAGGTTCATAAGGGCATCGGCATAAAGCGTGACGACATCAAGATCATCTGGGAAGGCCCGGTACACGGATTCCATGGCCTCGGCGTATCGGTAATTCCACTCCGTACAATCATCGACAGGCTCATTCTGCGGGTAGCGGTGTTGCAGTGCATCAACGAGAGCCTGCTCCACAGGAGATGCCGTAGCCGCATGTTTCTTCGCTTCCACCACCGCGCTATGGGCGCGGGTTGTGGTAGCTGAGAGATCCTCCCCGTCGAATAGCTTCCACGGTTTGTTGTAATTCGGACCCAGAGACAGGGCAATGCCCCAGTACGTCATGGAGCACGTGGGATCTGCAATCACGGCCTGTTCAAAGCAACGCACCGACTCTTGGTGGTTAAAGGAGTAGGCCCAGACGAGGCCACGGTCGAACCAGGTCTGGGCATCCTTGCTGATGGTGCTGACCGTGCGATGGAAGTTACCAAGGTCATAGTACTCCAAGGAAGCCGATTGCAGGGCCGGCTTTCTAGTTTGATGCCAGATTCCGGGGGTATCAAATGCACTCATTTTCGACTCGAGTATTAACAGTGACTGGCAGAGAACGGGTCCGGGGTTGCGTATCGGCGATGTGGGGCAGGCCTGGGCCACTCACCATACTTACTGCACCGAAGTCTTCTATCTCAGGCAACTCTATGAACGGATAGATGCCACCCGCATCGAGGACAATAGTATTGAGAATATAGATATTTAAAAGAAAAAGGTCATCTCCTCTTGGTCAGTCCTTCACTGCTCGACAAATGGGTTAAGTCAATAAGCAACCCTATTTTAGGCAACGTATTCTTAGAATATCGCCACCTTCCTTGAAAGCGGCCATTGTAAAACGTACGGAGTAAAAGAAAGAGAAGCCTATCGAGGTCGGTGAGGTGAAGAGCGATAATGCGGGATGGCCGATCGACGGCCCACTGCGCGGATTTGAGAGGATCGGCACGACATACCGCAACGGGAAATGAGGCTTGGGAAATATGCTCGATCTCGCTCACCTTGGTGGAAAGCACCTTGGTGGTGGTCCTGCCTATTTATTGTCACTCGGTTCTACCGGTTCAATTCAATTCAAGTTAATCACTCTCCAGGTTGTACAGACCCTATAGTGTATAGTACTACGGTGTATAGTACTTTGATTCCTTGCAGCATTACATTTGCATCTTTCCAGCTTCAACCATCATGTGCGGCGATACCAACCGTCCTACCTTTGGCGGTACAATTGCCGTGCTTTTCCCGCGAGAGAACCGCCTACCTTCAAACCCGGGATCTCTATCTTCCTCGCCGGACTCAGTCGTCTCATCCACGTCGTCAACCTCGACTCTATCATCCTATTCTCTCTTTTTCCGCGACGCAGAAACAACCGGCCGCAAAACCAAAGCCATTTTCCAGACCGACAATGAAGAGACTTTTGAGACTTTGCGCGGCTGCGGACATGTGGACATGCGGATAGAGTGAGTTTATCCCAAACACCATATAAGTGAAATACTGACTCTGGAAAGGAAATACGGAGACCTCTCCACATCGACACCAAACACACCTCCACTCCATCAATTCCAGATGGACTTGAGTCGGAACCAAAGTTTGAAGCGGGGTCACCACCAAACGGAGATGGAATTCGAATTGCCCGAACGGCTGGACCTGGGCGTCTCGGAGAAGGGAGTCGTGGGCCGACAGGTGACAATGACAGACGCTGGCGGTGCCGTCCTCGGGGTGGGAATCGTGGGATACAATTGAGCGAGGCTACTTTCTTTCGTGACTTATTGATACTCCATTTGCAATTTCAATCACGTATTTACAAGCGTTTCTTTTATCTGAATGATATCCACTTCAGAAATTGAGACCGTGGAGCTACATCGGTTACAGCTTCAGCAGATTCTCCACGCCGGCAGTGTAACGCTTCTCGGCCTCGGCCCAGTTGATGATCTTCCAGATGCCGTCGACGTAGCCGGCTTTGTTGTTGAGGTACTGGGAGGATTTAGTAAAAGAAATTGGCGGGGGAAAACCAGAATAAACTCACCTGGAGATAGTAGGCATGCTCCCACATATCAACACCGAAGATAGGCACGTCACCACTGGCAACCGGGTCCTGGTCCTTGGTGGTCGTGATATCAAGACGTCCTTTGGGCCCGCCCTTGCTAACGAGCCATCCCCAACCGCTACCTTGGATGCCGAGCAGCTCGGCGTTGAATGCCTTCGTGAAGGCCTCCTGGGAGCCCCAGCGAGAGTTGATAGCCTCGCGAAGGGAGGGTGCCGCGCTGGCCAATTCATTGCCGGGGGTTCCGGGAGGGGTCAGGCTCTTCCAGAAGAGGGAGTGGTTGATGTGACCACCGCCGTTGAACTTGATCTTCTGCTGTAGGGAGATCAGGGCGGGAACATCGTTGGTCTGCGTGGCTGAGACCTGGGCGGAGAGGGCGCCATTCAGGTTGTTGATGTATGTCTGATGGTGCTTCTGGTGATGAAGTTCCATGATCTGCTTCGAAATGACTGGTTCGAGAGCCTGGGATGTGAGTGAAGTGTCAGAGAGTATCGGAGGACGGTGCTTACATCATAGGCGTAGGGGAGAGGAGGGAGAGTATGTTGGGCCATGGTGATGTTTTTGATAGAAGGGAAGAGCTGAAAATTGAGAGTTGAGAGTTAAGAGTTGAGAGTTGAGAGTTGAAAGTTGAGAGAAGAGAGTAGAGGATTGCTGTAAGAGCACGGCTTCCAAGGTCCCCCAGAGCACCCCTCTTAAGTCAATCACCCCACCGCCACCAAGGTAGTCGTCAACGAAATCATGTTTACACTCCGCGGCGAGTGGGTTTGCGTGGATACCGTCGATTGCGAAGGATTGAGCACATTTCGGGTCCACCGCTGGCTTTATCGACATCGCGTGATTCGGCCACGTTTGGGTACGAGTAGCTGACATGTTCACTTGCATTGAATATTTGAGGGTATTTCCAGCCATATAGCACGCAATTTGGAGAATGATTCATCATTCGTGGTCATCATTTGTATAGATAGCGGAGATGGGCCGTCCGACTTAGGGCATCCTCACTAAAGCCACTCTTCACCCTTGCAGCTCAACCTCCATTGAACACCACCGCAAAGTCACCGGGACACTGGGAACCATTCAAATTCATAACATTTCAGTCTTCAAAAGAAGCCATGGATGCATTTTCCACTTCAGTGCTCAGCGATGATATTACTAATCCACACCCCCATACCCTTTTGCGGGGTTTCGGCTGCAAATGAGCCTCGGTCAAATCGAGTTACTAAAACGGCGGCTCGGATGTCATTTCTTCCCTGACCTGCAGTTCAACCCTCAACAACAATCATGTCGGCCGCAGAACAAGTGAAGCTTTCTAATTTCTCGAGCATCTTCTCCCTCGAGGGAAAGGTCGCTGTTGTGACGGGTGGCTCGCGCGGACTGGGACTACACGCTGCCTCGGGGTTCGTACCGCGGTTCAAGCCGGAGTTGTACTTCGCATTACATCTAACCACCTGAAACAGTCTCCTGCAAGCCGGTTGCTCCAAGGTGTACATCACCTCCCGCAAGAAGGATGCCTGTGACGAAGCCGTCGCCGCGCTGAACGCCCTGCCAAACAAGCGGCCCGGCGCGCAAGCTATCTCCGTGCCCGCCGACAGCTCCCGCATGGACGAGCTGGACCGGTTGGTAGCTGAGGTGAGCAAGACGACCGACCACGTCGATATTTTGTTTGCCAATGCCGGTGCGACATGGGGTGAGAAGTTCGATACGCACCCCGAGAAGATGTTCTCCAAGGTCATGGATCTGAACGTTAAGAGTGTCTTCTACACAATCCAGAAGTAAGTATCGCTCTCATGGAATCTACGAGAGTATTCTAACGTGATAGATTCACGCCCCTGTTGACCGTCAAGGCAACACGCGAGGAGCCCGCTCGGGTGATCATTACCGCCTCGGTGGCCGGTATTGGAATCGGCACTGTAGGCGATAACGCCACGCCGAGTTACTCTGCTTCCAAGGCCGCTGCAATTCACATTGCGAAGAACCTGGCCGTTGAGCTTGGTCCTCGCAACGTGCTGACCAATGCTATTGCACCGGGTTTCTATCCGTCCAAGATGGCTAGTGGCTTGATTGAGTTGAAGGGTGGGTTGAAGGAGATCGAGGAGTATTCGCCCAATGGTCGTCTGGGTAAACCGGAGGATATTGCGGGTTTGGTTGTGTTTTTGGGATCTCGGGCTGCGAGTCACCTCAACGGGGCGGTGATTACCACTGATGGCGGTTCGCACTTGAAGGGGAGACTGTAAACATCTTTTAGGGTTAGGTATCAACGTCTCTACATGTTTTCATGAGCTTCTGTAAATGCTTTCATATATATCATTTGGCCATAGCTATATACAAGGTCGCCAAGGTGTTCATAGCTTAGCGTTAGGAGAGCGACTGCCTTTCTGGACTGCCTGATCAATCATGTCCATGGCTTGCCAAAGCTCAAAGTCATGCTGCTTCGGCGTGATGACTTGGACACTAAGTGGTGACTCCAGGTACACGCGACGGTCAACTGTTTTCTCATCCCCTAATCATCTCACGTTAGGGAAATCCACAAAGTAGCTTCGAAAGCGAGCACTTACATAGTTTACGATTAGCCTTATCCCAGCTCCCCAGAGTAGGCGCGTTCATTGCCTTGCCCAACTCCAGATCGGACTCCACAAGCTTCCGCACAGGCACCGTTCCAGCTGGATAATCCAACAACACAAACGTTGAGGTATACCCAACGGCATTGTATCGGTCAAGCTCGGGGACCGGGTGTGGTGCGATAGGGCACACAATAGCGTCAACCTGCCGAATATGAGAATCATTCAAAGTCCACATTTTCAACATCTCTTTCTCAATCTCCCCACGCTGGGCTTGCAGCTGTGCCAATTGGTCAATAGTGAGTGCCTTGCCGCGCTTCATCCGACCCTGCAGCCACGGCATTAAAGCCTCGCCCTGGCTCTCGATGAGATCGAGCATGGTGGAGCCGTCATCCACGCCCATGAGACGGCCGGCTACACCCTGGCATTTCGGCAAAGCCGACGGGACAGGAATATCAACAACATTGATGCCCGTGCGGGCCAAATGCTGGGCCACTTCGTCGAGGATGCGGGTGATTGGAGGTAAAGGGGTAACGAGGCCATCGGTCTTGAGGATACCTATGGTGAATTTCCGCTGAGGATACAGAGAAGGCGCGGCAGAAGGCGCAGGCCAGTAACCCGGAATACAGTCTTCACCAAATAGTTCAGAGCGCCTTACGATTTCTCCCATAACGGCTGAGATGTCCCCGGTCGACCGGGCGAGCGGACCAGCAACAGCCTGCAGGGCTATCCGGCCCTTACCGGCGAGCTGTCCGCTCTCCTGGCCACCATAGGGTACGCGACCGTTACTCGGCTTGAAACCGTAGATGCCCTGGCACATGGCGGGCACCCGGATGCTGCCGCCGATATCCGTGCCAAAGCCAACCATTGACCCGCGCATGGCAACCAGGGCGCCCTCACCACCGGTGCTACCACCGGCTGTCCATTGGCGGTTCAGCGGGTTGAGTGTCCGACCGAAGAGGTGGTTGCAGCTGTCGAGCGTCGCAAGGGTCTGAGGGACGTTCGTCTTGGCGATGATAATAGCACCGAGGGATTGGAGCAAATTCACGAGGTCGGCATTTACTCGTGCGGGCTTGAATGCAAGTGCAGAAAGGCCAATGCTGGAGTCCACTCCCTCTATGTGGAATGAGTCCTTCACTGAAACAGGCAGGCCGTGTAGGGGACCGAAGGGACGGCCGGTACGTCGGAGGTGGTCGTCCAATTCCTGTGCTCGGCGAAGAGCACGATCGAAGAGCGGCTCTGTCAGGCATCGAGTGAGTTGATGGGCAATAGCTGCTCTCTGATGTGGTAATTAGTTCGCCGATCTAAGAGTAACCGACTCCTTGAGATTCACCTTGCAGAAACCTCGCACCACCTCTTCCGCCTTCAATCTCCTCTGGATCATCTCGTCCACCAATGCGCGCACATCGTATTTCTCGGTGATCTCGAGTTCTTTGGGACTGAGGATTCCACAGGTGCGTGGGATTTCCATCACATTGACTCGGGTATACAGCTTCGGACCTTCGGTGATCGACTCGGCGGGGGAGAGCATCCCCGCGGGAATGAGGTGCGGCGGCAGTCGCCATTCTGCAGGAATGGCAGCAGCCAACTCGGCTTGCTTTCGCTGGGCAATTGCCGCGTAGGGAGGTTCTTGCGTGGCCATGTTGATGGATGCAAGAAGAATAGAGGAGGCCGCAATGTTAAAAATACGGATGCGGGGAATGCGGAGTAGCGTCGGTCCTACCTCGGTTCAGGGGAACTGCCGACGCTTTGATAATTTATTGAATTAAACTATCTTCATACAAATTATCAGAACCGCGAGACATCTCTTCCAAAAATACGGTTCAATGTCCACCGGAATGCCACCCGCAGCTTGTTGCGCCAACTGATGCTCATCGTGATGTATGCCATATTCCAAACCATCGAAGCCATGCGCCCCGTAAGGCCCTCGGGTAAGTATTTCTTGCCTTCAGTGTCGTGAGGTATTTGCATCAATGCCTTTTCGCTTCCAATATACGCCATGGTGCCCAAGTTCTTGAAAGAGAAGGGCGGCGTCTGCTCCAGATCCTGCTTGTTCAGATGGGCAGCCAACCACTTAGCCTCTTGGAAGGTCGCCTGTGCCGTCGCAGGAGGAGCACCATTCTCTGGCATAGCATTATCACCCAAGGCGAAGACATCTTTCAGCACTGCTGTCTGCCCGGCCTCGTTCTGGAGCTGTACACGTAGATGGCCATCAACAAGCAGGGGGCCCTTCTTAGACGTCTTTTTGAATTCCCATGACTGATTGGCGATAGTTGACGGGTCTAAACCACTGTCCAGTGTATGAACGGAGTCCGTTGGGAATGCATCAATTTTGTTGAGCGTCTGGTTGACTAGTTGGGTCATGGCATTTCCTGTCACCCAAACACACATGCCAACTCCTACCTCACCCTCCTCTTGAGTCGCCAAGGTTAGGCATCGCTTAGGATCCATTTCATAGGGAGGCGAAGCACCTGGTGGGCCCCAGCGCAGGCCCTTCACATGGTGAGATGTCTTGATGTCGATTCCCTCGTCCTTCATCGTCTCCATCGCATAGCGCGCGAGGGACTCATCGAACATCGAAAGAACTTTGGGCGCAACGTCATACAAGCTGATTTTGGGAATCCCGTCGAGAGCCGGATACAACTTCATCATGTCCTTGTAGATGAAGTCTCGCAGCGACGCCGCCAATTCAGTGCCGGTGGGCCCGGCACCGACGATGGCGAAATGAAGTAGCCATTTCTTCATCTCCGGGGTGGTGGTCGGTAGGACAGCCAGCTCGAAGCATTCGCGCACACGACGCTTAACTCGTTTTGCATCTCCGATATCCTTGAAGAACATTGCATTCTCACGGACTCCCGGTGTTCCAAAGGTGCGACTGACAGCTCCGACGGCAATCACGAGCTTATCATATGGAACCTCGAATGTCTCTCCTTGCTCCCATTTGCGAAGCTCTTTCATCGGGTGTTTGGAGGTGGTCTCGGCACCTTCATCGACGGCACCTTCACCGACTTCTCTCTCGTCATCCTGGGTACGGGGTGTCTCGGTAACACCGCTTTTGACGACAGTCGCCTCACATAGAATGGTCTTTTTCTTGAGGTCAATGGCGCGGGCGGCAGCTTGGATGAAATCAACCTTGGCGTGTGGATCTCGCACGGGCTCAACGATATTAGAGAAATCAAGGGATCCGCTAGCGGCGTCGGTGAGGAGAGGTGTAAATACAAAATAGGATCGCGGAGATATGACGATGGGAGAGAAGGATTTGGGCGACAGCCGGCGCGAAATGGTATATCCACCCCAGCCAGATCCCAGAATGACGACGCGTTCCTTTTGGTTATCAGACTTAGGTATAGTGGCGGAGGGTTCAATGTGGGTTGCAAAAGACCTCAACACATTTGGAGAGGCGTGAGTCAAGAAGTGTTTGCCTGCGGAACGATCTGGACATGCGGACAAGCGCATAGAGAAAGTCCGTGGTCGCACAGCAACCAACAGCCTAGACGGCATCTTGGTGATCGGGTAGGTAATTTAGAAATCAAGACAGCATTGGAAAGCAGGTTATTGCATTGGGGATATCGGAGCTATAAACCACGGGAGCTTTCAGTACAACTTTTCTTTTTCGCTGACACATTCATGACTTCATCCTCGGGAGCATAGTGACAACGATTAATGGAATGGGTCCAATTCCGAGCGAGTTACCTGGGATCCTGAGATCCATGGATATCCACTCGGGTTCGGATGCTTGAGTTTCCGCAGATATCCTATCAACTCTCTGTTGGGAGTCCTGTCTTCAAGGGGAAACTCGGAACCCTTCGGGGCCATCGGTGAGGGTGACTGACACGTGCCACTGGAGTCGATCGGGAGATTCAGGCATGGTGGGTTCAGCTTGCTCACATGCCTCGATCACTTTTCCGAATCTTTTGAGAAGCATTGGGAAATAGCGAGGGAAGTCGTGGGGGAAAGAGGATAAGTGTTGCGCCGTGGGCTGGTCACGTGACGGCTCGCGGGTGAGCTTCGTGCTCCACAATCATGCCACAGCTATCAATTGAAGTATCAACACCTTAAATGAGATATACTATGCCGAGACTGACTTAACGTCTTAGCAGCCCTCAGAAACAAGCGCTGTGAACTTACTTGCTTTTTTCCCCGTCACTTTGATCGTGGCTTTTCACATGTGCATTATTTCCGAGGTCTCGGAGCTTGTGTTTCTTTCCTTGATATGATTTGCTCTATTGCTTTCCTGTGCTTGCTAGAACCCATGGTCTTAATGCGAATACGCGCACTCTAGCTACGTTCGCCACGACTGTGGCGCATTATGGCGCAAGCTGATGAGTCAGAGTCTCGGATTTAGGCGCGGATTACCCGATTCAACCTAATTCATCTATACTCCGTGCAGCTTATTTGCCTCCCCGAGCTATGAAGCTTCCAGCACCTTCGGGGATGGTCTCTTACAGGGTCATTACTCACATTCGGTGCTTCGATCTGGCTTTTGATTGCTCGAGTTACAGGTAGAGTCACTGCTCGGGGTTTCGGGTCATGGCTCGGACGCTCGGGGTTTCCAAGGCAGCATCGTTATACGTAGACCTGGCCCTACCAGGAGCTGATGTGGCTGATCCAGGGTGACGAGCGCTATGGCAGCCTGGGTACGTGAAGAAAAGTATAAAAGCAGTCGACGTTTTCCGTCGAGTTGTGATCAGAACCTTTCGGTTTAACATCCTAATTTTCCTCTTTTCTTCATCAACATTTACTTCTAGATAAGATCCCATCTTATCTTTATATTTATTTACATCAATATGGCTTCCATATACTATCTTAACCACCCACCGAATCCCTGGGACCAATTCATGACTGGCCTCGCGGATCATCCTTTCTTTGCTCCTCGCGGTCACCATTCCCATGCTCATGGTCGTGGTCGTGGCGGTCGTGGACATCACCACGGGCCTCCTCCATTCTGGGGATGGGGCCGCCACGGCAGCCCTCAACAGTGGGGATGGGAAAACCAACCGCAGAACGACAACGCTGATGCTCCCGAAGCATCTCGGTCCGCAAATCAAGCCTCCGAGTCGACTCCAGGCCCTTCGACACAGGCTGAGAACCGCTCCGGTGAGAAAGATACAGGTTCATCGTCGGAGTCTGAATCCGACAACGACAAGGGTTGTCGGGGTCGCTGCGGCAAAGGAAAGCACCGCAAGGGCCGCGGTGGTCCTCCCCACGGACTAGGAAAAGGAGGGTGCGGCAAGGGTCGCCACGTACCTCCCGGTGCTGGACCTTTCGGCGGATTTTCTTGTGGACGAGGCCCTCATCACCGCGGTCGTCCCGGTCGAGGCTGGCACCAGGGCCCTCCCGGCGCCAACTTTGACTTCCTGCGCAATTTGGCCTCCCAGTTCGGCATCCCCTTCGACAACCCCCAGAACGACGTCGATTTTGTGCCATCTGCCGACGTCTTCGACACTCCTGCCAAATACATTCTGCACGTCTCACTCCCTGGCGCAAAGAAGGACGATCTCAGCATCGACTACGATGCCGACGAGTCCGTCGTCCGCCTCGCAGGAGTAGTGTACCGCCCCGGTATCAACGAAGACTTGCACCAGGCTCTGGCGATGGAAGAGCGGATCCGCGAGGTTGGCGTCTTCGAGCGCGAGATCCGTCTTGGGACTCGCGAGGCTCCAGCTGTCGTTTCCGTCGATGAGATCACCGCCAAGTTGGAAGAGGGAGTTCTGATTGTGACTCTCCCGAAGGTTGAGGCAGAGCCCGAGCCTAAGAAGAAGGTTATTGTCGAAGATGGCGATGCCGAGAAGGAGAAAGATGCTATGCATATTGATGAGGCTAGCGTCACTATGACTCCCGAAGGCAGTGACTCGGAAGAAGAGAACAGGGAGTACGTCCACGTCCCTGTGCAGTAAGCAGGGATTACATTTGTGATTTGGAGTTTGGCTTTTTTGAATCTAGTTTGTATTTGATATCTTGCGTTTAATAATAAGAGTCCACTCTGTGAGTGGTATAAAACACTATACTCTCCTTTTGATTTGTAGAAAAGGTAACTTTAGAGCACTCTTTGAACGACTTCTGAGTATTCCCTGGGCACTGTAAAGGTTCAGTTTAATCGACGCTCAATCGAACTAAAATATCTCGCTCGATCAAAAATAAAGGTTTCTGAGATCTTGATGATTAACGGCGGGTCGGCGTGCGGGGCAGGAATGTTGTCGAGTCCCGGTTAGAAGTGTGGATAAATCAGGGAAATCTCCAGTTAACTCCGCACCCAACTCCGAACCCTGGAGCCTAACACACGAGGTATTGATCAACTTGTCTCCTCAAACTCGCTAAATTATCAATCCTCTACTTTTCTGGCTGCAGATATATATAGACCACAATGACAGGGCCGCCCGTGAAGCGCAGCTATGCTGGAGCAACCATGGATTATCTTGGAGCACGCTACGTCGGCGTAGGCCCTGAAGCATGCAGCTACACAACACAAGCCATCCAGATCCCCATGCGGGACGGGGTCGAACTGGCTGCCGACTTTTACGCACCGGAATTACCCGACAACCAAACACCCGCCGGTCTGATCATGATCCAGTGTTGCTACGGCCGAGGCGCAGGCATTTCCTTCCTCAACGCCCGCGTCTTCGCTGCTCGAGGCTACCAAGCCCTCTTTGTTAGCACGCGCGGAACCTATGGCTCCGGCGGCACCTTCGACCCCGGCAGCAATGAACAGTCCGATAGCCAGGACATCGTCGTCTGGATGCGTCAGCAGCCCTGGTATCCTGGCTCCTTTGCTACCCTGGGCCCATCGTATCTCGGCTACAGTCAGTGGGCACTTCTGCACGACCCGCCTGCCGACTGCGTCGCTGCTGTCATCCCTGTTGGGCCCCATGATCACGCCTGGCACGCATGGGGTACAGGCTCTTTTCGACTTGATCGTGCATCCTGGAGCGATATGATGTCGAGGCGGGATGAAGAGCGGGGGAGCTTTCTCTCGCGTCTGTCCAATATACCGGGGTTGAGCTTCTTGCAGCCCGCAGAGCTCGAGAAGGCGGTGGCTGGTCTGCCGCTGGAAGCCAGTCTGCAGAAATACTTCGGCGACAAGGCTCCATGGCTTTTTGAGTATTTGAAACACCCCAATGTTGATGATGTCTACTGGACGTCACGACGACACCATACTGCTCTTGAGCGAGTCAAGATTCCCATCCTGTTGGTTAGTGGTTGGTACGACACATTCACGACGCAAACGATGCACCAGTTCAAGCATCTGCGTGCTCGAGGTGTGAATGTCAGCCTCGTCGTCGGTCCTTGGACACATGTCCAAGGCTCTGGTCTACATTCCATGCCGGAGATAATGGACTTCCTCGCTGAACATCTGGCCAAATCTGGAAAATACAATCGCTCTCCAGCTCGCGTCTTTATCACCGGCTCCCAGGAATGGAGGTCGATGCCTACGTGGCCCCCGGGTACTCAGCCGGTGACCCTATATCTACAAGAAAATCGCGGTATTGGATCGAAGCGGCCTGCACAGGACGCAAGCCCGGAATCCTTCGTCTTCGACCCCCTGAACCCTACCCCTATCATCGGCGGCAACCAAATGTCTTCCGGCGGAAGAGTAGACGACAGCGCGTACGCAGACAGATCAGACGTTCTAGCGTTCACGAGCGAACCCTTCTCGGAAGACATCGAGGTTCTAGGCATTCCGTCCGTTCACATGATTCACGCAAGCAACCCGCCCTTCGCAGACCTGTTCCTACGGCTCAGTGAGATCGACGCGCAAGGCGTCTCCCATAACATCACTGATATGTACCGGGCGCTCGATCCAGCGCGCGACACATCACAGCCACTAAAGCTGGATCTGCAAGACTGTGCTCATCGGTTTAGGGCGGGTACGTGCGTGAGGCTTATTGTCGCGGGTGGTTCTTTCCCGATGTATGCGAGGAGTCTTGGGACTGCTGAAGATCGTCTGCGTAGTGATAAGACGGCTCCCCAGAGGCATACCATTACTGTTGCTGGTGGGGTGTCGCAGCTTATTTTGCCCGCTGGTGCAGCTGTTTGATTGTAGTATTTCGCAGCTTGCTCTTCATGTACATTTCCTGAAACACCCGAGGGAGGAGCATCAGCGGCTTCCCTATTATATAGATATTCTACTCTTATACATGATGCATGGATGTGACCATAACGACCCCCACTTGGTTTTCTGGGTAGATTCAGCACCCTGTTCAGCCGGTAGTGTACTAGCCAGATCCACCACCTGCACAATAACCCAAGCTGATGTTATAGGCCTGCCAGATGGAACCATCTCAGTGCAAATTCGAAGGATCTATTCCAAGATTGGTACGATTTTACATAGCTATTTAAGCAGCGCAAGATTCCCGTTCAGCCCAAAAATTCATCAATGGCTTCCAGCGCTGCTTGCACATTCTCCGGCGGAGCTGTGATGTGCATTCGAACGAACCCACGGAAATCCCGAGCAGCGCCCAAACCAAAGCAAAGGCTACCGGGAGCTAGCAGAACGCCCTTCTGCTCTTTCAGCTTCAGACAAAAGTCAACGTCATCAACGGGGGCTCCATTGGAGGAAAATCGCAGAAAAGCCGTCGCTCCCGAACTCGGTTTGACCCACGAAACACCGTCATGCTTGTTAACAAAGTTTTCCAGAAGAGCAAGATTTTTCTGCGCGATGTCCAGATGCTTTGCCAGAATCTGAGGCCGGCATCGATCACTCAAAGCCTCCGCAGCAATGACCTCGTCAATTGTACCCACAGCCATGATGGTATAAAGCCCCAGCTCAAAGCATTGAGATAGGGCCTTGGCGCTTTTCGTGGCAATCCAGCCTACTCGAGTGCCGGACAATCCCCAAGCTTTGCTCAGAGAGCTGGTTACAATGATATTGTCATTCTCTTCGGAAAGCTCTAGGAAAGATGGTGGATTCGTCGAGTCATGAAACAGCGGGCGAAAGATCTCATCAACGACTAGGATCAGGCCGTGTTTACGAGCCAGAGCCACGATTTCGTGTTGCATTTCGAGGCTCAAAATAGTTCCCAGTGGGTTGTTGGGGTTATTAAGAACTATCATCTTCGTAGTCGATTTGATCATGTCTTTCAGTTTTTGAAGATCTCCCTGGGCCTGATTGTTTAGATCGAGGGACCAATATGACATTTCCTGGCCAACTGTAGCTTTCGGGATGGACAGAAGCTGCGTATAAGAAGGATACATGGCAATGACATGATCTCCGGGCTTGAGCAAGCTTTGGAAAATAAGCGAGTTGGCACCTGTTGCTCCATTGGTAGGCAGGATGTGGTCTGCAGTGACCTTCTTATTGTAGAGCCCGGCGATTTTCTGGCGAAGATTCTCACTGCCGCTTGATGGGCCCAGAGACAGCTTCAAAGTCTCCACCGACAAATTGCTGGAAGTTGTCTGTTCGTCTGAGGAAAGCTCAATCAAGTCCTGGATCGACAAAGCTGGCGTCGCGCTTCCGGCCAACACCAGCGAGGCATGCTTTTCTTGCTGGCCAATCCACTGGCTATAGTGTTAGCAAGGAAGAGAACTAGGATCGGAGCTGTTGCGTGCCTTGGGAAGCTCGAAAGAGGCAATATCGTGCATGATGTTGCGAATGTACTAAACCCGAAGAGAGAAGAAGAATTGAATGGGCGTACTGATGATTGCATAGACATCTACGCATCAAAGTAAATGCGGGGCCGTTCAAAGGGCGTCGATACTATGACTCACATGGATCCTTCCCGGAAATTGGACCAATGCGCACTGTTAACTCCGATGACAGCTTAGCTCTTGTACATAGTTTCTAGCAACGTGACAAGCCTGATCAAATTTTAGATTGAAGATCTAAAAACCCACCGCCTCGGCCACACCAACCACTCCCTAAACCCGGGATGCATCTTGGTCTCAATATCCTCCAACAATTGACGTCCCATGTCACTTATGAACCAGAAATGGTCTACCATCTGGAGAAGTACGCAGTAGTGAGCTAGCAAGATCAGGGCAGCGGGATGATGTGCTACCAAGTGGTCGTGGAACCGATTTGAAAGTGTATAGGCCCACAGGAAGACCATGCCAAATTCTACATGTGGGCCTGCCAGTTCCAGCTGACGCGTAGCGACTTCTAAGTATTCCAAGGCGCCGTTGTAGTCTTTTCGGATATCTGAATTCGCTTCCGGTGACTCGCGGTCATTGGACTCTTGATGGTGGGGTTGGGATTGGGTCCGTGGGAAAGGGTATTCGTCGATGAATTGATGAAGTCGAGATATTTGAGTCCAGATGTCCGGAGGGAGTAGAGATTGAGCGGCCGTAGCCGGACTATCACAGATAGAAGTGACCCGTTAGTATCTCCAAAATCTGAATTAGACGGGCTGCTCACCTCGGAATGCACATTTCACTCTCAATCCAAATAGAATAGACCAAAGGGGCAAGTTGAGTCTGTCGCAGAGAGTGTAGAAACGGCTTCATTATTGCTTGGAATCCCTTGGCATTGGCGAGTATTTCGATCATGCTGGACAACGGCTCGGGCCAACGATCCGTGCCGAGTCGAATCGGTGCCGTGACAAGGTGCACACTAATCATCGAGGAGAAGCAAAAAACGGGTTGCCAGTTATTGGAGTCGATCGGTGATGATATAAGCTCTCTGAATTCTTTCAATCCAGCGGCAAGATGGTATGCCGAGGCCTTGGTATACTTCTCCTTCTGGACTGGATAGAGGTATGCGCGGTGAACGGCGGCGATGGCCAGGATGCCGTGCATGACATACTTGTTCGCGTAGCCCTCTGTAGGTATGATTATCCGCCAAACGTGTCGTGCATCTTCACGAAAGGCCAGAGTATTACATGTCACGGTGCAGAAATGGTGCATCAATTCCGCTATCAACCCCCAATTCTCATGAAGGACCGGGACGTCTTGGGAAGATCCGGGTAGGATCTCTAGCAAATCGAATCGGTTTGGGGATTCAATTGCAATATCGGAATTTGCAAAGTCCCAGGGAAAAGTGGTATGCGGGTTCGCTGCATGGCTCACGGGATGAGGCCGTGAGTAGACCTGAATATGCGTCCGTGACTGAGCCGCCGGCGATGCGCTGGAAGTCGGAGTATCATAGCTGTCAATCGGCGCCGCGTAGCTACACGGAACACCGTGTTTGACACAGTTGGTACACGGATATCGCTCATCACACTAGATATCACATTAGAGGTGACGTCGGATCCGGGCGGATGTGGGCGCTGTAGGAGGTAAGAACCTTGAGTCGTCGTGCCTTGCACTCGGGACAGCCATTACGCGACTTTCGATGAGATCTGCGCGGGCCCATTATAGAGGCTAAGAGAGGAACCGAAAGTGTAGTGAGATAAGGATAATAAAAGAACTCGAATTCGGATACGAGCGCGGATACGAACTCGGATACGGATTCGAACTCCACACGAGGATCCACTCAGAATCCACTCCGTGTCTTGGCCCGTTGACTTCGCTTCGAATTCGTCGCTTTTTAGCCGTGTCCACCTTTTTATCAAATAGAATGTCGTTTTCTTCAATCATGGGCTCTGCTATTTTAAATTCGGTCGTGTTTATGGACAAAGCAGATTCCTTGTGTACTGTTTCAACCTTCTAGAATGCCCCTGGTTCGTACAATAAGTAGTAGCCTAGAACTAGAGGGACCGAGTAACCGACATTGGCGGCGCTCGGCGTGGCTAAGTAACTGTGGACTGTATATAAGCCCTCGGACCCCCGCGGTTCCAACATTGAGAAAATACCTTCAACACCTAGGCTCAACTATTTAGAAGTGGAAGATGAACGCCGACAACCTCTATGGCTACAAGCCATCCATTCCGGCCGGTGTCATCTTCATCATTCTTTTTGCGCTCACGACTATCTACCATGCATACCAACTGACCAAGGCCCGATGCTGGTATTTCATTCCTTTCGTGGTGGGAGGTATCTGTACGTTGCCGGTGACCGTTCAAATCCAACGGCGAAATGCTAATCTGCAGCAGTCCAAGTCATTGGCTATATCTGCCGAGTCCTCGGTCACAGCAACACCGCTTCCGTTCCAATATACGCGATGCAATCTCTGTTCATCCTCCTTGCGCCGCCGTTATACGCCGCATCCGTGTACATGGTCCTCGGGCGAACAGTCACCTATCTAAACGCGGAGGATCTGAGCTTGGTGTCCGTCAAATGGATGACCAAGATCTTTGTCTCGGGCGACGTTTTCTCTTTCTTGCTCCAGTCAGCCGGTACGTCCGCGTTTCCATGTAGCCGTGGACGTCAAGTTCCTAACAAACTCCCCAGGCGGCGGCCTCATGGCTAGCGGATCCAGCAGCTCTCGTAAAACGGGCTCCGACGTTGTAATCGGCGGTCTGGTCGTACAACTTCTCTTCTTCGGCTTCTTCGTGATCGTTGCCGCCGTCTTCCACTTCCGCATCCAGCAACGCCCGACATCAAAATCTCAGAGCGAGCGCGAATTGACTCGTGATTTGGGTTGGCGACAGCGCAATTGGGCGACAGTCTTGCTGGCCCTGTACATTGTTAGTGCGCTTATCTTGGTTCGGTCTATTTTCCGTCTTATCGAGTATAAGTACGGGTTTGATGGGTATATCATGACGCATGAGTGCTTTGGGTACGTTTTTGATGCACTATTGATGTTCGTTGCTATGGTGGTGATGAACGTCTACCACCCGGCTGTTATCTTGGGGGACGGCAAGGGTGGAAGTTCTCAGCACTTTGAGGAGATGCAGCTTTCAGATGAGTAGCAGTAACGCTAATACGCATTTGACGTTCACACTACGATTTTCTGATAGCCGCTAAAAATTACTTATATAATTACCGATAGCTATAATAATCCCCGACAGGATATCTTCTGACTATCGTAAAAGATTCTTACAGGTTTTCTAACGACGAAGATTACTTATATAATTATTAACGGCCGTCAGAAAGCCTACAAGAATATTTAACAGCTATTAGTAATTATACTATAGGATTTTTTTAATAGTGTCGAGGATAGGTGGGTGGTCGAAGGGAATTAGTGGGCTATGCGTAGGTCTCCCGAGGGTCGTTGGGATGTTTGCTACTCTGGGCACAGCGCACTGTATATCGCCACCTTCTTTGTAGACCTACTAGTACAGCAGCGCACTAGGTAGGCCTGGGTCTGTGGGTCTGTCCTTCTATGGGTGAGCATACGCTGGTTACCGGAAGGCGCAAATCCCCGCATAGCGCCTGTCACAGGTATAAAGGAAACTTCACCGGGAATAAGATTATTGATTGATTGATAGGGGGTAATTAGACTAGATTATTAGCCTTAGCAGAATTATTAGATAAAACACTTTTTCGTCATTTTCTAGCCCTGATAATAACTCTTGGAATATCTACTATATTATACTCCTTAATACTGGAATTTGAGAAGCCATCAAGGATCAAGTATGAAAATCACATTCCTCTGGAATCCGATCCTCAAATCTTCACGAGTCTGATGCACAACTTGAGCGTTTCCAAGTCTTCCAAATTCGTGACTTTTGGCCTGACGCAGATCGACTGTGCAATGTCCGATTTGGGATCGCTTTGCTTTTGATATCTTTCTTTCAATGTGTTTTATTTGGCGCTAGGTATAGACAGGGATATCCAACTTTTGTACTCATGCAAAACAGATGCGTAACATCACCCCGGTATCAATCCCATTATATCTCATAAAATCATGAATAGGGCCTATATTCCACACTACGACGCAACTCATAGCTTTTCCGCATATTTCCATTCCCCAGACCATTGGCGTATGGATCCAACCTCCTCGACGCTCCAGTGCCGCGAGTCGAGACGGGCAACAAGCTGGGCCCGTAATCCAACTCACCGCTCCGACCTGTTCGCGCCAGACTGATGATTTTCTCCATCTCCAATGCTTGAAGCTGATCTTCTCGGTCTGGTGTTGGTACCGGATCTTCTTTTCGGGAGAGCCAACGCCGCCCCATTCGGAAGAAGTCGCCGATGTCGTCCACGGAAAGGGCCACGATGACAAGTGGGATGGAGATGGCGAAGCCGACGCCGAAGGTGTATTTGGCGACGTAGGGGAGGTTCAGGTTCTCGAATTCTTTCATGTTGATGGTGAAAATGGACGTGATGAAGGATAGTGGTAGAAACACGATGGTGACGATGGTGAAGACCATGATTGTCTTGCTCTGGCGAGTGGTCCCTGCTGCTTGGTCGCGTGCGAAGCGGGCTTCAAAGGCGTTGGCATGTTTCTGTTTGAGGTCGAGCAGGTCTGTGATGGAGTGGTAGATGCGCTCCGCTTGCTTGTCCATGCGCTCGATATCCTTCACGTGCATGTCGATCATGCGTTGCTGGTCCTTGAACCTTTTCTTGACTTCGTACTGAGAGCGGTGTTGTCCCTGGTAGATCTCACAGATCACCTCTTGGAAATCTTGAAGAACGTGTTTTTGGTGCTCTAGTACGGTGCGAATCATGTTCAGCTCATCCCTGATATCCTTGGTCTCTGCAAGAAGATCAGTTTCTTCGCCGATGTCGAGGAGTCGGTCGACGAAGAGTGGCTGGCCATCGTCAAGGTAGAATTCCTCGTCATCGCCTGAGTTGTCTTCCTCTGCAGCTCCGTCGCGGCCGTGGACCGGGCGAGCCGGGCTGCGAGAGAACTTGTTCAATTTACGGTGGCTCTTGAGCCAGGCCGACGCTTGCACAGACGCGTGATTGAAGCGGTTAAAGAGCAATGTTTCTCTATCAGTCGCTATACCAATGGAGGACTCGAACATGTCCAAAAACTGATACTCATCGTCTCCGAGGCGGTGTCGATCAAATACTCCCGAGCATCGATTGGTGATGATGATAGCAAGGTCATACACAGATCTGACGGGGTCGCGGGTCTTGGAATTGATATCCTCGATGATCCCATCCAACACATTCAATGGATCATTCTTCGGTTGATCCCACCGCTGCGGGAAACTAGTGACGATGAGGTTTGTGCCGAGAACCCACATCCATAGCTGATCGACCATGAAGATTTTTGGATCCGTCCCCGGTCCATCCCGGCCGGGGCCTTTGGTCTGGTACCGATAAACAACCTGGTCTTGGTCGCGGCTTTGGGTATCGATGTTTGGGTAGAAAAACTGGTCCAGCGTTCGACGGACATGGAGGGAGGTCGTAGATGAAGACAAATGAGCATCGAGCAGCATTTCATCCCGGGTGCGAACTTTTTTGAGGCTTCGTGGCTGGAAGCTCATCGTTTCGGCACGCTGGATGGCATCTTGCATCCTCTGTCGCCGCTCTGCAGTCTCAAAATGTAGATATGGCATGAACACGCATACGTTACACGCAGGCACAAGATTTTGAGGGTCTTTACAAAGACTCGATGTGGTCGATCGAGCCAGTTTGTCACTCGAACCCCACGGAGACTTGCTCTTGGTCTCGCTCTTCGGGGTTCCTGGATTGCTGCCACCTTTGCCACGCTTCTGGTTGTTTTTGCCCTTTTTCCCGCCTGCAACACTCTCGTCGTGGGAATGTGATTCGACACGGTCAAGTTTACTGCTTGATCCTTTCTGTTTGCGGCTGGTTGCGGTATCCACCGTGCTCAATGAGGGGGCATATTGCGGCTGCTCCTCGGCTTTCTCCTCCTCTCTCCGCCGCATGAGAGTCCGGGGTGTGTTCTGACACAAAGGTCGCATGAAGTGCGAATGGATCTTCTGTCCTCGGTGTTGATAGTTGAATGATTTTTCGAGGCCCTTGAAACCATCCACGTCATGAGCACCCTCCTCAATAAACGACTTGGTCATGAGTGCTTCCACCCAAGCCATGTTATTTGCCGGTAAATGGATCCAGCGAAAGTCGGTTGCACGGCTATCAGCAGGGACAGTGGTCACGGCCTGCTTCCGAGGATTCTCAGCATCTCGACCGTATAGCAAATTATAGACGGTCATTTTCTTCACGCGGTTCTCATTATGGAAGTTGCCAAAATCGACGACGGTCGCATCAAAAGCCGCACTGGCATCTTTCACGTCGTCGGAAAGGGAGTCGACATTGTTGAATGGGGCGAGGAGCAGCACGATATCCTTACGCTTGAACTGTGCTGCACGTAAGAACGGAGTACTGCCAAAGTTGTCTCGAACTCGACGTTTCAGGTCCGGTCTCTCCAGAAGACACTCCACCACCTCTCGATGTCCACCTTGCGCCGCAAGATGCAGAGGCGTGACACCATTTAACAGCTGGCTGTTGATATGAGAGCCTGCGCGCAGGAGGATAGAAACAATCGTCTCGCATCCTCTCTCACAAGCATTGTGGAGAGGCGTCCATCCGCCATCACTGCAGGCATTAACAGCTGCCTCGTGCTGCAACAAAAGCTGCACGATATCAGCACGGTCATGTGCGGTAGCAATATGCAGCGCCGTCTTCCCTCGCAACTCCGTCGCATCAATCTCGGCCTTAGGACCATCCGGCCTAGTCAAAAGCAAGTGCGCCAGCCTCCAGTTACCCGTCGCACAAGCCCAGTGCAACGGCGTCCTCCCCAGCTCATCCTGCCCATCAACACCATCAATCTGACAATCCGTACGTAGTAACAACTCAACAATCTCATCGCCCCAGCCCCAACGACATTCCTTATCGGCCGCGAGATTATGCAGCGCGTTACGCCTGCGATGATCCCTCGCATTCACGTTCGCCCCGCGCATAATCAGCAACTGTAAGATATCCGCATGGTTCTTCCACGCCGCCGTCATGAGCGCCGTGCGACCCTCCTTGTCCGTACTATCCGACGAGGCCCCATGATCCAGCAGCAGTCGGACAATCTGGTAGTGGTCGCGCTCGACGGCCCGAAGAAGCGGCGAGGGCCGATTACTAGCCACGTCCGTCTTTGCGCCTTGTGTGAGTAGGAATTCGGTTGCTGAGACGCAGCCTCGTTCGGCACTGCGCATCAACCCCACGCGCAGGAAATTGTCGTTGAATTGGCCGTACTCATGCGCCAATGCGATCACCTTGCGCAGGGACTCGGCGTCGTCGCTCTCGGCGGCTCGCAACAGCCTCGGCTCCAGCCGTTCGTGGCCATCACTGTTCATGCTGGAGGACCGAGGCATTTTGGAGGGCGGTTTCGATATCAGGGTCGGCCGGGTTATTCCATGGCGGTGGTGGCTTTTTCGGGGGGTCTGGCTTCCCACGTGTACTGGGGGCAAGTGGGCAGCGGGAAAGTCAAGATTTCTTCAGTTCCGGGCCAGATGGATGCATCGGTTTATTAGGTAAGGGCTGATTTGCGCTAAGACTGATCCAGGTGCCCTTTAGCTGGCGGTCAAAATGGCCCCGTAGGATCTGCGGCTGGCGTGGCTGCGCAGCCTCGTATTCCATGAATGGGGGGACGGTGCACGGATGTTCGAGATGTCGCCTGCTGAGTCGCGATCAGCCTTGATGTAGTACAGACGAAAGGAGCTAAAATGCAAAAGGAGAGATGCTTATGCCGAATTGACGCGCAGCGTTCCACGGTTCATTTCACTCGATGAGGAAAAAAGACAACAACTACGAACTACGTACGGTAGTTAAGTTACGGCGAGCTACTTAACGACAACTGGTATAAGGATGTTTCAACACTCAAACCAAACACATCGTACACTCCATTATGCAGATATTAGAATCTATTTTCTATCGGGCTGTATGCGGTGGATCGAATAAAACAATTACAAAAAGCAGGGGGAATCCAGCACAAGAAAAGGAAAGAGAAAGAATAAAGGAGACGCAATCCTCGCCCGAAGATGCTGATGCTTGATATGATGATAATTATGATGCCGGCGCTCGGCTCCTCCCCTGTAAATTAAGGTTGGTTTTTGGTTCTCACTTTCCTGTGCATCGCGCCGTTCCAACCCGGTGATTCATGTCACAATATGCGCCTATCAACGAACAAGAAAAAAGAAATAAACGAGAAAACCGGACGTTGGGGAATGGAGAGCGCCGCCAACAGAAGAACACCGGATAGAAAATTGGATTCTTTAGTGCTTCTTCTTGTCCTTCTTGGGCACTTCCTTTAGGATGTCGTCGAAGCTCATGTTCGGGTTGAAGCGGCTGATGGGGCGCGCGGGAGGTTCGATCGGGGCAATACCGGCAGGCAGGGGAAGAGCCTCGAGACCTGGGTAGATCGAGTGACGATGCTCGGCCCGATTGACAGCGCCGGGAGAGCGTGTGCGAGGGATGGGAGGAGGTGGTGGGGTGAGACCACCAGGAGGGGGTCCCATCATCGACAGCGGCGGTTGTGGGTCTGAAGAGGAGCCGGCAGACGACTGTTGAGCTTGGTAGGGCGAGGAGATGGAGGATTCGTTCTCCTCGAAGCCGTCTTCCACAAGCGGAGGTTCAATCAATTGGCCAGCTTCGGCCCACTGCTGCGCGACTTGCCAGCAGTGACTGCGGCGATAGACACCTTCTACACCGTTGATAACCACGTCGGAGGGCATGCTGACAACACCTGCACCACCTGCAACCCCAAACCAGCTGCGGGCGGTCTTGGTGTCGTTGTGAATCCAAGGTGCTCCACCGCGAGGAGCAATACAGAGGAAGTACTCCACGTTGTCCGTGAAACGAACCTCGGGAACGTTCACGACGAGCATGGGCAACGACTGGATGACCGAGTACAGGAAGATCCATTGGCCGCAGCGCAGGTCGATCAAGTCGGAAACGCTCTTGCCGCTGGCGCAGCGGCGTTCAAACTGCATGAAGCTCTCGATGAAGGGAGTGGGGCGCATGCTCTCACGGGTGTAGGATCCCATCAGAACAGCATTGACATCCGCACTCTTGAGCTTCTTGCCATTCTGCTTGGCCTCCTTCTTCGCATCTAACGGCTTACGGTGCAGTGGATGTACCGACGGCAACTGCGGGATATCGAAGGGGATCGGGGGAAGAACGGGCGGCGTACTGCGGTCGTACTCGCTAAGCACCTGGCGGAGAGCGCGGACGGTCATGTCCTTGGGGTTGGTAGAGGTGCTGCTACCGCCAGCGCCAGAAGAGTCTATCGTGCGGGTAGTGAGAGATGTGCGGTCGACCAGAAGGTCATAGAGGTCGGTAAAGTCGCGGTAGAGATCCAGGAGAAGGAGGCGATTGAGACCGCTCTCCTCGAATGCGTTCTTCTTGGACCGAGCTTTCGGTGGCCACGCGCCATACTTCTGTCGGTAGAAGCCCATCGTGAAGCGGCGGAATTCCATAAAGCCGGCCTTCCAGTTCTTGAAACGCACGACCTTGCTCTCGGCCGAGGTTGTCGAGTTGGCAATACCCGAGAAGACCGATGGGAAGTCAAAGTCCTCGAGTTTGCCATATAGACCGCGAAGGCGAGTATCGAGATCGATGAAACCACGCTCAAGTCGCTTCTGGGTGATGGGGTGAATGAAGCCGAACTTTGGGCTTCGCAGCTGCTTGATCTCGTCCAGCTTTCCAACGCCGTGAACAAATCCTTCGAGATAGAGGGGGTAGTATCGCAGGCGTTCGCCAAGAACAATGGCCTCGATAGTCTTTTCGCGACTCTTACGCACATCGGCCAGGCGCAGTTCGTCACAGTAGTTGCTGAAACTGGAGGTAGCGGTTTCGCCAAAGTTGGACCCGTCCAGGTTGGAGAATTCGAATCGGGCGAGCAGTACAGCCACATCCATGAAAATGCTGAAAAGGGAAGATGACTTGGGGGTAGCGATGAGGGACTGTCCCAAGAGGAAAGCAAACAAGTTGCGGAACAAGAGTAGGGTTTCGGTATCGTCCTGCGACAAGCGGCACTGGGGGTTCGACACATCACTGTTCAATGGAATAGGCAGATACAGGTGCAACTCCTGTTCTTCATCCACGCCGTCTTCAAAGGCCATTCTTTGGCTGCCCGAGCTGTCGTTGTCATCGTCTACAAGCCGGTCTTGCGGGGTCAAAGGCGGAGACATGGGGCTTTGTAGGGAGAGAGTGCGCGTAGGCTGCTCCAGGCCATTGGTTTTGGCATCAGTGCCGCGGGCGAGAAATGTGAGGGAGGGAGATTCGGCAAAAACGGTCGAATCCACTTTGAAGGAAGCCGAGCGGCCGGTATTTTGAGGGAACAAATAGACATAGGTATCGCCTTGCTCATTCCACAATTCAGAGACCTGAAAGACGAAGTGTGTCAGTACCTTTGTGTATTTCGGCCGTTCACCAGCCGTTACATACCTGATCTCCTCTCGCGAGTGGCCCCATATCGTACACCACTTTTTGATCGAGCCCGGCAATCCACGCGCCAGGCAGGGCGGGAGCCGGCGGCCGCTTGTCGACCGAGCTTGCCCGCGATCGTCCCGCCATCCCAGGCATCCAGCTTCGGCGTTTTGAGGGCGTGCTCGGGCGGGAGTCTGGGGTGGAACCGGGAATTGTCAATCCGGCCGAACTGGAGGGCCGGCTGAAATCGCGACCCCTGCTGCGAGGGCGGCTGTCGACGGGCGAACTGGGGGCACTGCTGGCGAGGTCGTGGTTCACGGCCAGGAGCGATGGTGGCGGCGGGAGGCTGTCCAGGTCGAACTGCTCCATCTGGGCGGAGTTGGGCACCGTCCTAGGCTCCGAAAAGGCGGCATTGGGGGTCGAGACATGGCGAGTTGGGCGGGAGCTGCTGCGTCGTCGTCGTTGGTTGGAGATATCGTTGGGGAAACCTGGAGAAGCAGGCGACCCAGATCCGTTCTGATCCTTATGCCCTCCCAGCGAGAACAAGGACGAGATGCGCTTCGCCGATTTAACGGGAGCAGACAACATCTTTCAGATGTTCTGTTGGTGGAGGGAGGAGAGGGGTTGAGGGGGGTTTTCTCGGCGTTTGGTGAGATGGTCGGAACAGAGAAGAGAACCGAAGGGTGATTCGGCTGCCGAGGGGAATGAGGTCAAGCCCTGCGACGCATGGAAAGCGGAATGAAAGCAGGTCGGCAGAGAGCAGCAAAAGGGGAGTTCGGGGAATGGATCGACAGGAGGGATTTGAAGAATGGCAGGGGAGAAGCGGTGGAATGGAGAGAGGTTGGTAAGGAAGAAACAGACAAAATCAGGGGTTGTGCGTGTTTCAGAACAAAAGAAAAAGTAGAGATGGCTGTCTCAATTTTTCTGGAGGTAGATAGTGAGCTCAAGACGAAGTAAATTAACATGAGTCGGCGCTCACGGAGCACATTCGATCCGGTTCCTTTTGCATGCCAATAATAGCTCGCGGGCGGATGATGCGCGGTTCCTTGGCTGTGTTGCGGTGGATCCACGAAAAAAAAAAAGAAAAAAAGAAAAACCCGGAAAATTGCGATTCGCCGGGAATAAGTTTGGAGCTTACTCTTGCATAGAGAATGATATTTTTATCTGCATCAAGGCAAGTGCATTATTTATGACAGGAGGTTGCCGGTCTACTGCGGTTGAGGAGATCCACGGTCAGGCTTCCTTATACACTTCCGTGCCTGATTCAGACCCGTGGCATGCACATAGTTATCTATTGCCTTGCGACACCTGAATCATTGCCCCTAAGCATTCTAGTGCATCCAATTGGGGGCGATTTATACGCCACGCTTTGCCGCAGCGATCCGACCGGGGACTTTCCGGTCAAGGCAGTGAAAAATGGGGCGATGCTCCGCGCTAGCCATCTCATCCTTTTCAGCCTTGAGTGGCGAGTAGGAACGGAGTGCATCCATGAGAACTGCTTCACGTAAATGCTATCCGACTGTTTAGAATTATATGGGCTCTATGATATGTTTGTTCTCTAGTAGATAGGAGGACAGCATCTCCGGTCCGTGTTGATGAACCTGTTCCCCTCACGAATGTCGGACGGTTTCCGCACTCGCGTTCACAAAAGCCCCGATCTCGGGTCCCATCGACTGGATCCCTGGAGCACCTGCGACAATCTGACGTCGAGTCTGCTTCAATTTCTATCTTCGATTTTGGAGGATGGCAGTGCCCACCGATCCCATCGATCTGCTCCGCGGTTGGCCCAACCCCGCGCTCCTCCCCGCCACGGATCTCCTCGGCGCCGCCACTACCGTGCTGACCGACTCCTCCATTGCCCACCCCGGTCTGCTGTACGGTCCCGATGAGGGCTATGAGCCTCTTCGTGTCCACATAGCCAAGTGGTTGGAGGACTGGTACCAACCACGCGAGTCCATCCACCCCCACCGTATCTGCATCAGCGGCGGGGCCAGCCAGAACCTCGCCTGTATCCTCGCCGTCTTTACCGACCCGCTATACACGCGCAATGTCTTTATGGTCGATCCGACATACCACCTGGCGGGCCGCATCATGGACGATGCAGGCTTTGCCGGGCGGGTACGCGGGGTGCCGGAGGATGACGAGGGATTCGATCTGGACGTTTTAGAGAACGGGCTACGCGAGGCCGAGGAGAAGGCTCAGGCGGAAGGAAACACGGAACCGGTATCGCAGAGATCGCGTTTGCCATGTGTAGCGCATCGCAGGGCTATACATTGGAACTGCCGACTAACATGACATTTCAGAAATTGAAACCTGCTCGACCTTGGCGCAAAATCTACAAATATATCATTTATGCCGTCCCCACATTTGCTAACCCTTCCGCCAAGATTATGTCCCTGCATCATAGGGAACGATTGGTTCGGATAGCTCGCAAATATGATGCACTTCTGGTAACGGATGATGTCTACGACTGCCTGCAGTGGTCTGCTATCCGCGGGGAGAAAGCCCCCGAACACGCGTGCATGCCGCGACTGGTGGACATCGACCGGTATTTGGACGGGGGTCTGGCGGATGAATGGGGCCACGCGATTAGCAACGGCAGCTTCAGCAAACTCATCGGACCCGGGGCCCGCACCGGGTGGGCGGAGTCAACGGAAAAGGTTGCCTTCGGATTGTCCCAAGTGTACGTCTTCCCTCCGCCATCTATATATCTGAAGATTATCCAGCGTCAGTACACATGGACTAATGTAACGGATGTCGCAGAGGATCGTCTCGGTCCGGTGGAGCTCCTTCACAGCTATGCTCAACCATTATTGATCAACTACTACCCTCGGGCTTCCTGAAAAACCACATCTCGCAGGTGCTGCAACCCGCATATGCAGAGAGGTACCACGATCTCTCGGCTGCCATTCAAGAACACCTGGTTCCCCTTGGAGTGAAGGTCGCTACACCATCTATGAATGTCACCGGCGGGTATTTCGTTTGGATTACCCTTCCGCCCCCACTGCGCGCGGTAGACATCGTGGAGCGGGCCCAGAAGGAACAAAATCTGCGCTTGGCACGTGGTGATCTTTTCCAGGTGGCGGGTGAAGCGTCAGGTCCGGCGGATCGCTTTGGAGACAAACTTCGCCTCTGCTTTGCGTGGGAAGAGCCGCGTCACCTGACTGAGGGAGTGCGTAGGCTCGCACGCGTCCTGCAGGCCGTTGTGTAGCCAGGCCGTTACGGTACATTTAGCGCCTCGGTCGGAGGTCAACGGTCTATTCTGAGAGGGACGCGTGGCTCGCCCTGAGGCAGCCACAAAATGTAGTAGTGCTGGTAGCGCAGTATAAATAGAGAGACATATGCACATCTACATGTCAGATCGATGTATATATCAACGCAGGGTCGATGCCGCACTAGCACTCCCGCCAAAGTGGAATGGCCGATAGCCCCAGCTTAGTCACTCAGGAACCGTGGATCTTAACCAGGGAACCTCTATTTACTTTTACTATCCAGGTACTTCCGCTCATTTAATTCAAAATGACAAGGTCCTCACCTGTAATTTCGGCAAGTGCAGTGCGATCGGAGAGTCCTTGATCTCATTGGACGGAATATTCCTTCCTCCCCCTGGCTCTAAATCCAGAGGACTAACCTGTTCGGAGATGCGGGTCATGTCCCTCAGGGGCCGGCAAAGCTTGGCCGAAAGGCGCAGCGCCGTTCAAGTCGCCAGCCAGTTCTAGCCCTAGTCAAATTCCACTATCGCCAGGGCTGTTCGCTGCCCTTTTGACCGCCGTCATCAGGAATCCTCCAGGGCTTCTCCCCGATGCCGCCCGCTCAGGAATGTCCATGCATTACAGGCGCCTAGACAACGAGCACGCTGATCGTGACAGCTACCCTGTTTCTACGGACTGAGCAAAAGTGGGATCTTCTGCTGACACGGTCGGGGCGAGCAACCAAGCCAGTGGCGAGCATGTGCACCGGCGCAAGTCCCCGGCGCGACTGGACTCGACTGGACTCGAATTTGGAGCCTCCGGATATGGACAAACGACGTGTCTCATCACAATCAAAGTGGGACTCCACCCAGGGGGCAACGCGGTCTGCCTGGCTTCCATACCAGAAGTCGTGGACCGGTATCTGATTGCGCTGGGGAATCGCGGAAAAAACAAACGCCTCCAACGCCCCTCGCGACGCGACAGCTCGCTCCCATGCGACGAGAAGCACCCTAGATAGATGGAATGGACGATCCGGCATACCCTGTTTGGATTTGCATTCTGTGTATATAGCGCGTAGAGTCCCATTGCTCCCACATTTTGTGAGCTTTTGGACCTTTCCTTTTTCCAAGCTCTCTTTCCGGGATTTATATCTCTGTTTCCGTCGTTGGGTCGAGACTTTGATACGCCAGAAAACTACGAGCCCGTGGCCACTCCTTCTCATTAGACCAACTCACTTTGCGACCCGCGGTACTTGCACTACCGGTTAATCTGCAACACTGGGCTCAGCGATCGTCTCCGTCAGCGTTTCACACTCGAGCATCGCGTTTCAAGCACCGCGCCATATTCACCCGTGGGCCGTCCGATTGGTGGGTGCCGGTGGACCTCAGGGCGCGCGAGCGCGTGATTGGCAGCCAGCGAGGTGATTCAGGGACAATACGTGCAGAAGACGCCTGCGTTACTGCATTCGATACAATAGTCAGTGGTTTTCCTATTTATCTCGGCACCTTTTTCGCGAGCCTCTCGGATCCGTTTCGTTGTCTATTCTCTGCTTTCCCTACGTTCGCGCCTTCGTTTGGGCTATTGTTCCCATTGTTCCCTTTCATTCCTTTATCTCTTATCCGCGACTGTTACCTAGAGATACGCTCCGTTGCAGTGCATCGGCTATCAGACGGGACTTGCCTTCATATTCAATCTTTTTGTAAACAGCACTCTTTTTCTCCATTCTTTGGATTTTTGTCTTTCGCTCTTTCTGGCATCCGATCCCACTCTCCTGTCGCCCGCTTCTGGTCTAAGCGTCGCCGAGATTCGAGTTTCCAACAGTCTTCAGTACTGGTTACTGAATTGCTATCATTCAAGGTTTCCGTTCGATCCAAGCTTTTTCGCTGCAGGTCCAGCGACTACTATCTTCAAGATGACCAACTTCCAATCTTCTGTTTTGGTCTTTGTGGCCCACATCATTCTGCTTCTTGGGCTTCCGACTGCCCTGGTTGGCGCCATTCCTATGACGCCCAACTCCAATGAGCTTGCCGTTACTGAGCGAGACACCTCCAGCTACTGGGTTGGTAGTATCAAGCATCAGGGTGTTGCGCCCTTCGGCCCTAGCGGCGACTACCAGATTTTCCGTAACGTCAAGGAATTCGGTGCTAAGGGTGAGTGAACCTATCGAACTATGAGAGCCGTGGGCTCGTGCTGATATATCACTAGGCGACGGCTCCACCGATGACACCGCTGCTATCAACAAGGCTATCTCGTCCGGTAATCGCTGTGGAAAAAACTGCGACTCGTCGACCACCACCCCCGCGCTGGTGTACTTCCCGCCCGGTACCTATGTCGTCTCCAAGCCCATTATCCAGTTCTACTACACCCAGATCGTCGGTGATGCTGGTACTCTGCCCGTGATCAAGGCCTCCGCCGACTTCGCTGGCATGGCCGTCATCGACGCTGACCCCTACAACGATGATGGCAGCAACTGGTACACCAATCAGAACAACTTCTTCCGTGCCATCCGCAACCTGGTTATTGATCTCACTGCTATGCCCAAGGGCGCTGGTGCTGGTATTCATTGGCAGGTTGGCCAGGCTACCAGCTTGCAGAACATCCGTTTCGAGATGGTCAAGGGCGGCGGAAGTGCCAACAAGCAGCAGGGTATCTTCATGGACAACGGCTCCGGTGGTTTCATGTCCGACCTTACTTTCAACGGCGGTAACTACGGCATGTTCCTCGGTAACCAACAGTTCACTACCCGTAATCTGAAGTTCAACGGCTGCCAGACTGCCATCTTCATGAACTGGAACTGGGCCTGGACCTTCAAGTCCGTCGACATCAACAACTGCCAGGTCGGTCTGAACATGTCCACCTCGCCCTCGAACCAGACTGTCGGCTCTGTTATGATGCTGGACAGTAAGCTCACCAACACCCCCATTGGTGTCGTCACTGCTTGGAACAAGCAGAGCATCCCCATCGGTGGTGGCACCCTTATCCTCGACAACGTCGATTTCTCCGGGTCCAAGGTCGCTGTGGCCGAGATCGATGGCAGTAGCATCCTTGACGGCGGCTCAGTTGTGACCAACTGGGTTCAGGGCAATACCTACTCTCCCTCTTCCGCTGCCAGCAAGCGTGCTTACAGCCCCGACCAGGAGGATGACCATGACGCTGCCACTGTCGTTGAGACCGTTGTCAAGACTGTCCTGGCCTGCCCTGCCACTGATGGTGCCTCGGTTCCTGCTACTCTGGCTACCAACGCGCCTTCTCGTACCGCTGACCAGGGCCAGATTACGTCTGCTCTGCCCTCGAGCTCCGACACTGGCTATCGCTCCGTTGTCTCCAACGCCGATGTCACTGGTCTCCCTGGCTTCGACGATAGCTGGCTTTCTATCTTCGACGGATCCTCTGGCTCTGACGAGGTCCCTGTTCCCTCTTCTATGATCGACTCCAGCGACTCCACCTCTGATGTTCCGCCTGCTCCTGCTGAGACATCGTCTGCTCCTGTTGAGACCTCGTCTGCTGTTCCCGTGGAAGCCTCCGCCCCTGCTACCTCTGAACCTCTTGAGACTCAGACCCCCTCGCAGCCCCCGTCGACTCCCGCTCCCGTTCCTCAGCCTACCTCACAGTCCTCGACTTCGAGCGCCCCTGCCTCGCAGGAGAGTGATACCACCGGCAGCTCTAGCAGCAGTGAGGGTACTTGCAGCGCCAACCAGGCTGTCACCAAGGGTCGCACTCAGGCTACTATGAAATCCCAGCCTAAGCCCGCCGAGCTCTTGGAGAACGGCGCTGTATTCGAGAAGTCGAAGCCCTTGTACGAGAACCTGCCTGTCTCGTCCTTCATCAGCGTCAGGTCTGCTGGTGCCAAGGGTGACGGCACAACCGATGACACCGAAGCCATTCAAAAGGTTCTGGATAGTGCCAAGGCCGACCAGGTTGTGTACTTCGACCACGGTGCCTACGTTATCACCGACACCATCAAAGTGCCCAAGAACATCAAGATCACCGGCGAGGTCTGGCCCATGATTATGGCCCACGGCGCCAAGTTCCAAAATGCCAAGAAGCCCGTCCCTGCGATGCAGATCGGTCAGAAGGGCGACAAGGGCTCCGTCGAGATGAGCGACCTGGTCATCACCACCAAGGGATCTTGCCGCGGCGCAATTCTCATGGAGTGGAACGTCGCTGGTGAGACTCAGGGCTCCGCCGGTATGTGGGACGTCCACATTCGCATTGGTGGCACTGCTGGCACTGAACTGCAGAGCGATACGTGCAAGAAAACCCCCGATGTCAAGACCCGCCCCAACCCCGAGTGTATCGCCGCCTTCATGCTCCTTCACATTACCGAGAAGGCCTCCGCTTACCTCGAGAACACCTGGATGTGGACCGCCGACCACGAGCTGGACCTGCCTGACCACTCCCAGGTCAACATCTACACCGGCCGTGGTGTGCTTATTGAATCCCAGGGCCCCGTCTGGTTGTGGGGGACCGCCTCTGAGCACCACCAGCTGTACAACTACCAAGTGTCCAGCGCCAAAAACGTTTTCATGGGTCTCATCCAGTCTGAGACTCCTTACTACCAGTCTAACCCCTCTGCCCTGACTCCTTTCACTCCCCAATCCGTCTGGAATGACCCGGACTTCTCGACTTGCACCACCGCAACCTGCCGCAAGTCCTGGGGTTTGCGCGTCCTGAACTCATCAGACCTCTACGTCTACGGTGCCGGTCTGTACAGTTTCTTCGAGAACTACGCCCAGACCTGCCTGAATAGCGAAGACTGCCAGGAGAACATGGTCGAAGTCGACTGCTCCGACGTGCACATTTACGGCCTGAGCACCAAGGCCGCCGTGAACATGGTTACCTCCTCCGCAGGAAAGAGCATGGTTCTCGAGAAGGACAACACGAGCAACTTCTGCTCAACCATTGCCCTCTTCGAGCAGACCATCTGAATGTCCAGCGTAGATATAGATGTCTGAGTTCCCCTTCGTTTCCGTTGATCACTTCCTTTTTCCTTTCTCTATTGCTTTTCCCGCCATGTTTATCTCCACCATATCCGGTCTCCCCTCCCGGGGCCCCGGTTCGTCTTTTTCTTTACTTCTCCGTTAGATTGTCTTGGGCCGTGGGCGGTCACAGTGGTTTTGCATCTCGGAGGAATTCTGTTTGATACCACGGGAAACTTTTATGAAAGATCATTAATAGATGTGTGATCGAATGATATAAATGCCATGAGTCTTGCTGTCTTTTGTAGCCCTCCACGAAACTAGACCCTGGAGTTGTTGAAGCTTGTGTACGAGATGAAGTCCTGGATAGCTTTGAATACATTTGGAATGACTGAGCGATGGCACTCATCCACTTTGACCCTCGTAGTTTGACAAGCCCTTGAGCGAATCTACGACTTCGTTATCGGCCAAATAGCATCCCCAGTTCTATCCGCATTATCATTCTTAGCCGATCAACACGAAACCGACGAGTCGTGTTCGCCTTCCGAGGCGATAATGATACACTGTGATCTTGGTATCTCACGCTCGCCAACGGTCGTCGCGTATCTGATGCGCAACCTCCATGCAGCAACCAGACGTATTGGATTTCGTGAAATCAAAGCAGAAAGCCAACCCGAGCCGAAACCTTGCTCGGCCACTTCATGTGGAGGAGCAGGTTGAGCAGTGAACGGGGGGACGAAGATAGGACTGCTCTGAAAGCCCTATACATAGCTTTCCTGGGCGGCCGGGCTGCCCTTATGGAAAAAAATGGACTCACGGGAAATGAGCCACTCGCACAATTGAACGATTAACGTCCATGAGAGCTGTTGCCGGTCTGCCCTTCCACCGCACAGCTGGAAGGGCCAGTTACTCGTGGTCTTTCCGAATAAACCAGTTCACCGGGAACGCAGCTGCAGTGAAAGAAACCTCGCAGCTTGTTTGATCTTGGGACTATAATTTGGTAGAGGATGCAATGAAAGCTCAGCCAATAAATTAGACCGAGAATAAATGTTTACTCTGCCAAATCCATAAACAGATCGCTATATCCAATGGATTTTCTATGCAATCAATACAAATGGACGAAACCAGCTGCAAGCGCTTACAGCTCCTTCTTGAGGAAGTGCTCGGGCTTGTGGGTGGTCTCGTAGTCGACGTGCACGTAAGCACGTTCGACATCCGGCAGAGACTCAAGCTTTATCTGCAGCTCCTCAGCAACATCGTGGGTAGCGCGGAGGGAATCGGAGGCATCCATGACGACGTCGACCTCGACAAGGAGGCGAGGGCCGGAGGTGTAGGCGCGAACGGTGTCGATGGCAGTGATAAATGGGGAGTGGGTCATAGCTGCAGCGGGTTAGAATTTCATCTTTATTGGTCATGAGGGAGAGATAAGGGGGAACAAACAGATATAGGTGATGAGCTGCTGCATCTTGGTGTCGGCAGTGACGCCGACAAGGAGTTGGAACTCGCCGTACGCGGAGTGCAGCCAGAGACCGCTGATCAGCACGGACAGCAGAATAGCGCCCATGGGGTCGATCCACCAACGGATCTTACTGCCCATGACAGAGGTCGCCAGACCGAGGCCGTTGATGAGAAGATCGTTCCGGTGGTCTTCCCACAGGATGCGAATCTGGGAGACCTGGTTGCGTAGGGCGAAGCAATAGAGGAAGAGGCCCAGCTTGGTGACGAATGCAACCGAGACGGCGATGATGGAGGGCAGGTGGAAGGAAGAAGTCAGAGTGTCAGAGCCCTCGACGATCTCGCGGACGGAGAAGGCGATAATGATGAACGAGACGGCAGTCATCAAGAAACAGAAGCAGATGTTGCCAGCAGTTTCAATGCGGGCTTTGCCGGCGGGGAATTTGCGAGGGTCGACACGGTGAACGGCCTTGTTGCACAGCAGGAGAGTCAAGTTGGACATGGGATCGAAGATAGCGTCGGCCATTGTGGTGAAAAGTGATAGAGAGCCGGAGGAGGCAGCGCCGTACACTTGCACGACACAGAGGATGATGTTGGCGGCAAAACTGGCGTAGACGGCGATCTTGTACTTCAGGCTGTTCTCGTTGTTGAGCTCGCGGGCAGCACGCACATGCTCCTCAACCGGCTTCAACATGCGCTCGATGTTCTCGTTCTGGTTCTCGTAGAAGCCTTGTAGCTTCCGGGCGGTGAGGGCCTGCTTCCCCTTTTCCACGACCTTGACACTCTGAGCACTGTCCCGTTTCCGAGAGGTGTTGGCCTTGATCTGACGAATTTCTTCTTCGGTCTTCAGCTTGGATGCCAGCTGGAACGGGTCGCTATCGGCGGTGTAGTGAGGCGGGGGCATGCCCTCCTCATCGGGGCTGCCGCTGCGGTGATGCATGATTTCCTCACGCTCCAGGGCCGTGGAGGTGCCTTCGTTTTGGGAGCGCGAAGCCATCCTCTCGGACGGGTGGGGCGAGCTGCTATGCAGCTGGAAGGCTGACGGGTGGTTGGAGATACTTTGACGTAGATGTTCCTCCATGGTGACGGGTATGTGGACGGAATGAAGGGGGAGGTAAGAGCGGAAGGGGGGACAGGGGAACAAAATCCAGAAAAGTGCTCAGGGCGGTGGCTGTGCTTATCTTATCGAGTTGCGGAGATTACCTACCACTGAAGTGGAGATCTACAAGGATTCCTTAAGTGGGGTGGCAGTTCTGTTTGTGTCATATTTGAAGCTATAATCAATTTCTAACTCGGTTTTACCAGAATAATTGTCGGTTGAAAGCACCTTTCCTGCAGAGGAAATGTGCAATTCCCAAAGCGGCACCGGTGTCCGGTTCCACCAAGTGGGTCCAGCGGATCAGATATGATTTGACTCTAGTCAAGCTAGGAGTGCCTCTACTCACGACTACTTTGACATATTTCACGTCTATAGATCGGAATACCATATTTGTACAGCTTTCCACTTAGTTGCTGTTGACAAGATACTTGAACACGCTCTCCACCCAGTTCAACTTCTCACCGGCAGTGCCATTGGTTGGGATAGGCATGTTGGAAGCAACAGAACTGGCAGTAGCCACGACCGAGCTGGCTGACTCGGCCTGCACGGAAGGAGCAGCAGACTGACGAGCCTTGGTGGCAAAAGTGGTGGTAGCCGCAACAGCAGAAGTCTCAGCGGGAGCAGAGGTCTCGGCAGGAGCAGAGGAGACCGAGTTGGCGGAGCCGGAGGAGCTGGAGCTGCCGACTGTGAAGTCGACGCAAGACTCGTAGGTCTGATCAATGGACTCGGCGTACCAGTACCACTGGAGCACGCAGTCACCAGCAATGGCGCACTTGGAACCGAGGTCGTCGGGGATGGTTACGCTGAAGTCGGTCTCGTTCTTGGTCACACCGGTAGCAGTTGAAGCATAGACGGACCAAGAGATCAGAGGGCTACCGATGACCGAGTTTGAAGTAGTGTCAACGACGGAGACGTTGGCAATACCAGTGTGCGGGGCGCGAATGTCAACGGTGAAGTCGACAGTCTCACCAGCCGTATAGGAGTAGATGTTGTCCTTGTTGTCGGCGAACTTGTAGCCCTTGCACAGCCAGATATCGCACTCGGCGGCATTGTAGTCACTCTGCGATGCCGCGATCTGTAACTCTCCCTGGACGTTGCCGTAGTTGTCGGACAACTGGTTGACCTCGACCTGGGTACCGCAGGCGGCTTTCATGGCGGAGCCGGGCATACGGGCAGTCGGGCTAGTGACGAAACCGTGGCCGTGAACCAGGGGAATGAGGCTAACAAGAGCCGCGAGGGAAGTATACTCCTTCATTTTGGCAGGGTTTACAGAGGACCAGCGAAGGAACGGACTTCGGTAAACCAGTACCGAGAAATGATATATAGCGAATGTAAAAACGACTGCACGGTTCCAGACCGGAGGAAAAGAATGGCAAAGAGAAAAGAAGAAGCTCAAATATATGCCAGCTTGATGTCCTCAGGAACCGGCTGCGCTGGGACCGGGCCGTTTATATAGACGTCCCGCACGCTATCGACATCGGTCGATCTCGATTCTGTCAGAATCCTTCCCAATCAACCACAAACAATAGTCAAAAGAACAGGGGCACAATGGCAGGCCACATTTGGAGCTGTCACTAAGGGCAACTTCAACTAGTAAGCATCCCGAAACACTTCGGTCCCTCTCCTATCTTCCCAAGGGCTTGCTCCTCCACCGGGAGGTGCATGGTGAGACCGGCGGTATTGCCAGAGCCCAGAATCTCGGGGCTTTTGCTGTTCGGCTCAGTTTGGGTCAATGAATTGCTGCATCCGGGACAAGGCCGACGTCCAGCCTAGGGTTGCCAAGGCTGGCCCACGCGCCGAGCAGGGATAGTTGGAGTTTCAGGTTGATAAAAAAAAAGTAAGAGATGAAGTTCGGAGAACATGATTGCTGGATAATTAGCAGAGTTGCTGATCATGTCCCTGGGAAATAGAGGTTCTGCGTGAGGAGATGGGCGCGTCACGTACAACGTTTGGGGGAAAAGATGGGCACAGGGAAAGAACGTGGGTCCCCACGCCGGTTGATTCTCGGGCACCTCTCCATTTCCAGCAGATGGGCCCTCCCTGGCATCGAGCTTGATTAAGGTTGGTTCAAACCTCGCAGAGTCTCCAGGGGCTGAAACCATGGAAGTTCTAGGGCGGCAGGGATGCATGGCGAAATATTGTAGGTCGTGTCGGCCTACGTCGTTTGTCTTCAACCTTTTAACTCGAGTATATATTCCGATTTGCATACGCGCGGAAGAACAGATCAACTAAATTGTTGACTTGCACTCTTTAACTACAGTCAAGTTTATACCAAAGTGAACATTTGAAGCATGCAGGCGGTACAACAGGTAGCACCAACATTGGAATCATTTGTACTGTGGGCCTGAGCAAATGAAGTAGGATTGGCTAATTCTAGAATCTCCCAAATGCAAGACAGGGAATGATCAAGGTATCACATAGAATGGACATCACAACGATACTTAAGGCGAAGACTCTCACTCAAATCAAGTTCGAATCAAAAAAATAGCATGCGGTCGGGGCGGATCAGGGTATCAAACATCGGCTACAGTATATACTAGCCGCTTAACTCAAACGCCCCTGCTCTGTAGGCTGGAAAGCTACATGCTCCTGGGGCGGATTCGATGTCAGAGGATGCTGGCGCTGTTCACTGGCGTTATTTGTAGCGTAGTCGTCAGCGAAGGGGTTCTGCACCTCGAAATCGGTGGAGCTATATTCGTATCGCTCGCTATTTGTTCTCGGTGCATTTGGTCTGCCGCCGGACATAACTGTGTCGGGCATTATAGAAGGCAGCTCGACCAGTGGTGCTGACTGCTGCTCCGGGCTTCTGGACGCACGCTGTGCCCGCTCCAAAGAGGCGGGGCGTGATGACGGAGAAGCCACGGTCTCGCTGGCCGTTGGAGAAAGGCTGTTGACGTTGGAGGAGTTCGGGCTCATGGCACCGCGAGCCTTACGGGCTTTCAGCATGGCGCGCTGCTGTTGCGACATGGCCACGGATATCTCGTCGTTGGCTTCGATGAGAGTGAGAAGGGTATCCTCGTCCGGAGCGGGATTGATGGAGTGGATATATGACTGAATCAATCGTGAAGAGGTTCTGCAGCGGTCGACGAATTCACTGATGAGATCGTTCGTCTCTATCTCAGCCTGAGGCGTCGTCTGGACAAACTGAGTAAGCAGCTTTGCCGAGTTCCGTGCCTCTTCAACGCGCGCCGCCATTTCACCCGCATCCGGTAATGAGTTGGCGGGTGGCGGAGAACGAGGACCTTGCAATTGAGGTGCATATCCAGCCGCAGGTCCTTGGTTATTGCTTGCCATGGGGAATCGGTCGATCTGTCAACCCAGTCAGCCATTAAGACCCCTCCTGCACCTGGCCCGAATCTCTTACAAACTTCCGGTCATTCTTTGTTTTCTCCTTCGCCCACATCTGCAGAAGCAACTGGAGGTCCGGATCCGAGGCCTTGGTATCCTCGAGCGTGTTCAGATACTGGCGCAGATAGTGCTGCACATGGTAGTCCCGGCCGTAGCGGAGGAGATCCTTCAAAGTAGAGACGTATTTGGCATCGAAATTGCGCGTGAAGCTGTGGCCCGGGTTGTCGGCGAGGATGCGCATGAGCATGATCGCATTGTATTGGACATGGTTAGGAGTGCTGGCCGGGGTCGACAGATATCTGCGAATACGGCTGGCGGCCTCCTTCGCAGCAGCGGGGCTCGACTCGGCGCTCTCGACAATTCGGGGTAGATGGACGAATTCATTGCCCTGGTGGAGAATCGGTCAGTGACGATCTCGGTTGCCATTGCGGGTTCACGTACCGAGGGCCCGGCGCCAGAGCCTTCACAGAAAGTGGCCTATATGCGCAATTAGCGGAGAGCGATGCGATCGGAAATATGCAGACGCACCATCTCTCGCAGGAGAATGCCTTCGGGTGAGTCCTCGGCGTAGTCCGGGGTGCTCTCTTCGGAGCCTGTGGCGGTCAGCAGTGCTTGCGGGCGGTCCGGAAGAGAAACACTAACTCGGTTTTTTGAAGAAGCGCTTCATGATGCAGATGTACTCAGCGGATAACGGGGTCGCAGAAGTGTGAAGGAAAAGAAAAGGGAGAAATTCCGACGAACGACTGGGGGCCAAAGATAGGGTCCCGTTTTAGAAGCCTCGCCTAAGTAGTGCAGGGTAGCGCAAGGTCTATGCTTTCTGTTTGGAACCGGGGGAGGTGCAGGCCGAAGCCCCTTTTGTACACGAGACCGTAGGTGTGGCAAAAGTATGCAGATGGACGACTTGAACCTACGTAGATACCCACCTCCAAAGTCCCGGTACCCGAATACACTGTCAATCACCCTCAAATCACGGATCTATTTTGAGGCTTCCACGAGGGGTTTAGCGTTTCCCGTGTTGAGGCTCTTCTCCCCACGGCGCATCTAAATTTACCTGAATGATATTGAAGGATCTTGTTTAATCTATACTAGAATGCACGAAATTATCTCGTATAGAACGTGCTACTTGCCTAGCAAAAAAATAGACTCTGCGGTGATGATGCCACCAGTGTGGCTGAGGCAGCACGATTGACCCCTCGCCAAGCCACGATCTACGTCTCTGCAGCATCGTCTCCCTTGACTGCAGGCAGCAATACAATTCCCCTAATACTCTCAATCCTCTCGTTCCAGCGCACTCGCCATCTCTCCCAGCGTCTCAAACCTCCAATCAAAGATGGGATTCTCCGTGTTCCCCATCGTGGCCCCGGGCCTCTCAATCCACACGCTCTTGATCCCCACCTTCCGTGCAGGTTGGTGATCGTGAAACTGGCTCTGAGCCGTCTGCAGGATCTGACTCGGCTCGACGCCGAAATCTGCCCGTACGGCTTCCATCATGTGCTCGAAGTTGCGCTGGTCTGGTTTGTACGAGCCGATATCTTGTGCCGTGATGATCAGATCGAAGGGGAAGGCCTGTAGGCTGTCTGCATTGGATTGTGCAAATGAGGCCCGGTCTACGTTTGAGAGGACCACCAGCTTGTAGTGCTTTGAAAGACGTCGTAGTGCGTCCACGGTATCTGGGAAGGCCGGCCAGCTGCCGACCGAGTCGCCGAATTGCTTGCTTTCTTGCTCGCTGGGTATGTCCAGGCCGAGGCGCTGGGCCAGACGGGGATGGACGGTTGAGAGGAGCTGCGAGTAGGGCATATCCGGGGTCAGCCGCTGTTGCTCACTTTCGAACTCGTGATAGACCGTGAGGAGCTTTTCACGCGAGAATTGGGCATTGTTGCGCGCCAACATGGGTTGCAGTGCGGCCAGAATGCCACCCTCCCAGTCGATGAGAGTGCCGTAGACATCGAAGCATAGTAGACGGTAGTCGGACAGTCGAGACATTTTATAATGGAAATACATCGGCCTAGAGACAAGCAGACAATGGGCATCTTAAGCTTGATCTATTGAGCCCCGCACGCCTGGCATCCCCGCTTTTCGTTCATGTTGATTGGCACTGGCTCAGTCGAACAGTCGGGGACCGGTTTGGTAATGGTAGATGACGGACTAGCGTAGTGCTATCGCACCAACCAGGCCCTGGCATATGTACAATCTACGGTATCTCCGTCTGTATCATGAAACGCATAAAATTATTTCAGAAGACGCCAGACCGGTGCCGGTGAAACAGATCTAGAGACACCACAATACACTTGGACAAGTCACAGAAGAAGAACCACGTTGTATCATGAATCGAACCGGGCAGTACAGAAACCTAAGTCCATCGACCGGAGCCGCGCTGTTTAAACTTTTTATTTGGTTCTCCTCCGAGTGTTGGTGCCATGACCTTAAGAAAATCTTGTATGATCCGGTATCATTTCCGTTCCAACATACAGATGCGCACAACTCCGGCCAATCCGTCCACCGCAATTCTTTTTCAAACGTCCCCTATTCCCCAGCGATCCGTTTATGCCTCGGTGATGGCACGGCGGATCTGAGCGCCGCGCTGGCGGGAGGTAAGACCGGCCTTGGGCTTGAGGGACTGAGCCTTGGCAACCTCCTCGTTGGCCTCGGTGAGGATGAGCTCGATGTGGCAGGGGTTGGTCATGTAAGGGTTGATCTAGATGGTTATCAGTGGATGATCACGGCGACGGAATAGTCAGAAGAACGTACACGACCGTGGGCACGGTAAGTGCGGCGGCGGCCCTTGGGAGCCTGGTTGACCTGGATGCGCTGGACGACCAGGTTGGAGGTATCGAGACCCTTGGTGTCGGCGTTGGCCTCAGCGTTCTTGAGGAGGTCGAGAATGTACTCGGCGGACTTGACGGGCCAGCGGGCCTTGCTGACACCGAACTGCTTGCCTGTAGACAAAAATTGTCAGTCGATTTGTTCCACGGCCCGGTCCCACAATGAATTTTTAGCAGCAACGGTGTCACCCCAAAACGCCCACAAAAACTCCCAAAAATTCAACAAGTAGAGCCTTCTGAACATCCACACGGTCGAAATATTCGTCGATATCACTCCAGTTGGCCCCGACATAACCCCTTGACACCGTTGCCACCAAACGTATCCAGCATGTAAAATTTCCTCGAGGGCACTTACCCTGTGCAGTGCGACCGGTAGAGCCGGCGTAGCGGCGCATGGGGACGGCCATGGACTTCTTGGTGACGTTGTCGAGGTAGGTCAGAGCCTTCTGCAGCTTCATACCGTTGATGGCCTGAGCGGTCTCGCGGGTGTTCTTGAAGCTGACACGCAGGTAAGAGCCCCGCGCGCGGGCGCTCTTAGCGTTCGAAATCTCCTGGGCGGCGTAACGGACCTGTGGAGCGAGAGACAGTCGTCAGTAATCATGTTGAGCGGCGGGAAGGTGGTGATTCTCGTCGAAGCGGCAGATCTTGCATATCCAAGACTCGAGACGAATTGGACAGAGAATGGACTCTGCGTGGTGCACTTCGAAGAATCCGACGATGGGGGTGGGCAAAACTCACCATCTTGAGGGAGTTGACGAGGGGAAGTCGATGGTCCTCGGTGTCGGATTGATGTTGTCGCTTTTCGTCTTCGACCGCTAACGCTTGAACACCAAGTTTGGTGCGGTTTTTTTCGCTCTTGGCACGCGGGCCCTAAGCGAGCCCTAACACTAGCCGCTTTGGGCAGACTTGCCTTATGTAATATAACTTTTGCGTAGTCATCCGCCATCCCGCAACTATGCCTGAGGCCGAGATTGAACCATGAAATTCTCAAGTCGCATTATTCAAGTACCAAGTGCTCTATACTATATGTCTATGTCTATGCCTTCTTCTGCTCCGGAACTTGGGTAATAAGCTGGCCCTTCTCTACAGCCGACTTCAGATTATCCAATACCAATATTTCCATCTCCTTCTGCGTCTCGTAGGTCGCGGTTCCAATATGCGGCAGCAGCATGACCCGCGGGTTGTTCACCAGGCCGGGCTCAATCTTGGGCTCTTGCTCGTACACATCCAGGCCAGCAGAACGGACCTATAAATCATCGAATTAGATACCTTATTTTTGGATATCTTCGGGCGACACATACCTTTCCAGAATCAATTGCTGCAACCAGCGCCTTCTCATCCATCAGAGCGCCGCGCGCCGTGTTAACAATTACCACGCCGTCCTTCATCTTGCCAAACTCGGTGGCCCCAATGATATGCCGTGTAGATGCGTTCAGTGCGAGGTTCAGACTGAGGACATCGGAGCTGGCAAGGAGCTCATCAAACGAGACGTATGTCGCGCCGGCCTCCAGCTCGGCTGGCAGCCGCGAGCGGTTGTGGTACTGGATCTTCATACCGAAGGCCTTTGCCCGAGTAGCCATTTCCTAGACTTTTTATCAGTGATTGTCACAGTGTTTCTTGAATGAGACCACGTACCCGTCCGATGCCGCCCATACCCAAGATACCAAGGATCTTGCCCTGGGGATCGTTGCCCAGAGTAGTCGCTCCTTGCCATTGTCCTGTCCCAAGTAAACGAGTCAGCCTCACGTCCCCCAAAAGCATGTTGTGATCGCTGTCGTTGTAGACATGGGAGAACTCACCAGCACGCAGAGCCGCCATGGGCACATAAGCCTGGCGCAAAGCGCCGATCATCAGGAAGATCCCTACATCGGCGGTAGCATTGTTGACCGCAACGGGGGTGCTGGAAACCGCGATATTCCTCTGCGAGCAGGCCGTGATATCGATATTGTCGTATCCAGCTCCGTTATGGCAAATGTACTTCAGCGACTGGGGCAGCACGGCGAGCATCTCCGCGTCAAAGGGACCGGTGTACTATTCAAGTATTAACGCGGGGGTCTTGAGCGACTAAGTGGAAGATACAGACCTTGTTAGAAGTATTGGACCGGTAGATCGCAACAACATCGTCGTATTTCCCCGCCTTGCAGTTTGCGATGAACTCTTCGCGTGTGCCGCTGGGGAATTCCTGTTCGGGGCCTTAGATAAGTATACCGGCTATTCCGTGGACGTATCAGGCTTACCTTGAGGGTGAGGATCGAGGAAAGGCTCTCCAACTCCTTGCGTGCATGTATGATGCCTCCAATGACGAGCGCAGCTTGAGAAGGCATTTTGGAGATTCTGTGGCGCGATGAGATTCAGCCATGATGTCAGCGGGGAAGCGCAACCATACCTAGAGAGAAATCGAGAAGGGGTATACAGTATACAGCTGTCAAGTAAATATGACACTTGAATCGGGGGTGTGAGAAGAAAAAGAATAACGAATGCCTAAAGGCTGAAATTCTGGCGGAGCTCCGCGACAACTTGAACCCCCGCGGCGACTGTGGAGAAGGCGATAGCGAAGGCGTGGAAGACAACTTCCGACTTCACCACTTTCACGCCAAATGTATAGACCTATATAGTATTTGCAAGGGATCTAGACATCTATCACGTTAAGTAGTATAGCTATACTTGTTCTATTTCTTCCATCCTACTCATTCATCGGACGATGTTCCAAATGATATACACTGCAACCCCCACTCGAGGCCACGCTTCGGCTATTGAAACCTGCCGCATCGAGAGCAAAAGCCGCCCCGGACTTTCTCCGTGGGTCTCGGCTTTACCAGCAGCGCGTCACGTCTCCCCCACGTTGTCGAGTGGGGGAGAAGGAAATGCCTGGCTCGGAGTCAGATGCCGATGTCATGACCTTAAACAATTGCGAGTGCTGAGTTGAATTCTTCATTTTACAACTCCACATATTCATCATGACCACAGAAACATCAGCCACCGCTCTCGTCCTCCACGGCGCAAAGGATCTCCGTCTGGTAAGCTTTTTAAGTTCTGAGCTCTACTACAAACAATACCCGACTAACAACCGCGCAGGAGAAACGATCAGTGCCAGCTCCCACCGGTGCAGATGTCCAAGTCGCCGTGCAAGCAACCGGTCTCTGCGGTTCCGACCTCCACTATTACAGCCACGGCCGCAATGGCGACTTCGTCGTGCGCGAGCCCATGTGCCTGGGCCACGAGTCCGCCGGCACAGTGGTGGCCGTTGGCCCCGATGTCACCAACTTGAAAGTCGGCGACCGCGTAGCCCTAGAGGTCGGTCTGCCGTGCCGCAAGTGCGCTTTGTGCCAGCAGGGCCGCTACAACATCTGCACATCCATGCAGTTCCGCAGCAGTGCAAAGGTCTTCCCCCATCTGGACGGTACTCTTATGGAGCGTACCAACCACCCGGCCGCCATGTGTCACCCTCTACCAGCCAATGTCTCCGATGCCGGTGGTGCGCTGGTCGAGCCGCTGGCCGTCTGCCTGCACGCCGTGCGCCGCTCGCACCCACCAACCAAGGAAGAGGTCGAGATCGCCCGCAGCGCAGGCGAGGGCACCGCCGCGCTGGTTTTCGGTGCTGGCGCCATCGGCCTGCTCATTGCTTCGGCCCTGGCCACATCGCAGAACTTCACATCCATCGTCGTGGCAGACATCGACTCCTCGCGCCTCGAGATCGCCGCTTCCCTCGGCCTCGGCCTCAAGACTGCCCTCATCCCCCGCGGTGACCCTGCCAACCCGCCTCCTCCCAAGGACGCTCCGCATGCCGACCAGACTGCCTACGCGCTTCAAAATGCCCAGCGCGTCGCAGCCACCCTGACAGAGGCTGCCAATGCGGCTGGTGGTCCCGCCGTGGCAGGTTTCAGTCGTGTGTACGATTGCACCGGCGTGCCAGCATGCGTGCAGGCTGGTATCTACGCCTCCGCACCAGGCGGCGTCCTCGTCCAGATTGGCATGGGTAACCCCATCCAGACCCTACCCGTCGGCGCTGCTGCGTTGCGCGAGGTCGATATCATCGGTGTCTTCCGGTATGACGGCACCGCGTACCCGGCAGCTATTGCGCTGCTAGCAAGCGGGAAGTTGAAGACTGTTGAAGATAAGGTTGTTACGCACAGATTGAGTCTTGAGGAGGGGGAGCGGGCGTTTACCCTTGCTGGAAAGGGTGTTGATGAGAGTGGCAACCCTGTTGTTAAGGTGATTATTGAGAACAAGGCACAGAGCCGGCTGTAGGCTTTGAGGACTAGCGGGGTTGGGGAGTTTGCTTTTGTGATGATGATGACTTGAAAATACCCGTTGTGAGAGTAAGGGATGTGGTGCATAGTAAGAATCAAAATTGTGTATATGCATTAAAATGAATTATGATGTTTTGTCTTTGCAGGAAAATAGATTAATGTACGAGTAATTACATTGGCTTGTACTTGAGCTAATTACAGCTATTTCAACCCCCCGGCCAGCAGGAGGCTCTGGCCCGTCATATACCCAGTCTTGCACAGCATTGTAACGACATTCGCCGTCTCCTCGGGCGTACCTAGTCGTTGCAGCGGAATTCCAGCTGCGACCTCGGGAATCGCCGCGGCGTTGGGGATCATGCCCGTGTCGCCGATCATCGCAGGAGCGACATCGTTGACGCTGATGTTAAATTCAGCCAGGCGGGATGACAGGTTCTTCATCATGCCCGTGAGGCCACCTTTAGAAGCGGCGTAGTCTGGAATTCCCAGTTAGAGCTCAGCCAGTGCGAAAAAGGAAGGTGAACTCACGGCATCCGTTAATACCTCCACCTTGCGCAGCGATCGAAGACATGAAAATAATCCGTCCCCAGCGCTGGCTCTTCATGTGCTCCACAACACCCTTGGTGAGAATGAATGAAGCACGGAGATTGACATTGAGTGTGTAATCAAATTCCTCGAGCTCGATGTCCCATACGTTGGGGACACGCTTCCCGTATCCAGCGTTGGAGACGAGAATGTCCGGTCGTTGACCGTGCTCCTTGTCGATCTGCTGGAACATGGCTTCAATTTGGTCAGCAGAGCCGACGTCGACCTGGTGGATAGAAATGCGGAGCTTGTTTTCCGCATATTTGGACTGCAGTTCTGCGACGAGCGCGTTCATTGCGTCCAGGTTGGTCGAGTAGGTCAGGGCGAGGTGGGTTCCATGTTGCGCGAGCTGGTGCGCACAAGCTGCACCGATTCTAATGGCCAGACAAAAATATTAGCAAGCTTCATTCTATTCATGAGACAATTATTCTGAGGTTGGGAATCGCAAAGTGGTCTCAACTTACCCTCCCGATGCGCCGGTGATTAGGGCTAGACGCCCGCGGATCTCGTTGAGTGACATTATGCAGAGAAGTGATTGGGAAGAAACAATGCAAGATTGATCCTTCTGAGATCCAAGATTGAATATCCCGGGGTTCAAGAAACCCAGCTGGCCTCGGTTACCCCTCGGAGGTGGTCGGCGTATTCGCCGAGAGGAGCTCCGCAGCCCCACATCCATTTGCCGTAAGGCGGTCTTTGTGCAGCATTGCTACCAACACGACTAGCGCCTAAAACAGAAGGTTGCTACTCATATCTCCCAGCCAGGCAGATGGTTGCCAGATCTGTGGCCTGACTTGTCCGGGCTGATACGTGTCGGATGTATTTTGGAATGCGTCCAGACCCAGCAGGCCGCCCGATATTTGGTCTCCAGACACGTAATCACCCACAGCTTCCAGATCCAGCCAGGAGAAGTCGTTGGCAGGACTGAAATCCATGTATGTGTCGGAAACTGGATTTGGTAAAGCGGTTTGCATGAAGTCGCTGTTCTGTTGAGTGTCTGCAGCTACGGTCGACACGGACGGCTTCGTCCTCCATAGAAGCTCCAAAAGGTGAGAGTAGCGCGATCCAATGTCGTCAGAACCAGCGCTGGCCTGTTTGAGGACTTCAGTGGTCCTACCAACCAGCCCTTGCACCTTGGCTTCTTCAGAAGGAACCATCATTCCAAATGATCGAGCCTATGAAGGTCAGCGAATTTTGTCCCAGTTTTATGAGGTCTCGAGGAACTTACTTTGTAGAGAAAGACGGCAGAGTAAATGCCATATCTAGAATTTGATCAGAAAAATCCCGTCCAGTAGATTCAAATCGAGACCTACAGGTAAAAACGGAGGGGCATGAAATGCAAATGTCTCTCGGGGTCTACTGAGTCCACGAGAATAGTCAAATAGGCTTTGGCCGCATCGACCGACTCATAGATGAACCGAGAATCTTGCATCGAAGCCACATTCTTAAACGTCGATCTCAGTTGTTCCCGGTGTGAGCTCGCACCAGTCTTCGGTTTGGCCAAGGACTGGGAAATCGCTGCTTGGAATGCGAATGCGGTTGTATATAGCCGCAAATATTCGTATGACAACTGCAACGTTGCCTTCATGGGGGCCGAGCCTGTCTATGATCAGATTTGGAGTAACGACAAGCAAAATTTTAGGGGATCTCACAGTCTAAAGGTCCCCAAAGAGATTTCCATCGCAGAATAGCAAGCCGGAAATCATCAACATACTTCACATAATCTCCCATCAGCATCATTTGATTGCTCGTGCGCATGCCAGAATACAAAACTTCATGCACATTTCCGTACAGTTGTGTAAGATCCAGCATGGCCTGAAAGATCTTGGAATAGTCCTCATCGCCTTCCTTTGCTGGCTGCAGCGAAGGAAAGTCCTGGCTGACAAGACCAGTCATTGGGCCTGGGCCACGGGACCAGAAAGCACGTCCAATGCGCACGGAGATCAAGCGATCAGAGACATAGCAACTAGCCCAGGCTAGTCGCCGACGAGACTCGGTCTCTTGGTCTCCATATGGATCTCCTCGGAAGGATGTTCGATCCAGTCCGATAAAATAGCCAGAGCGTAATGCTAGTCCGACATGCATCCACGCAGCCCGGTCCTCTTCTCCACGTCCCACCCGCTCAATACGAGGACGCAGGCCTTGGGGCTCCCATTCGGCTAGCAACAAAAGAGCCTCGACTGCTTCGACATCACAGTCTGCGCCGGCGGCAATACCAGAAATCAGTTCGTGCATGTATTTCGAACAGTATTCGTGGATCTCGGGTCGATCGACAAGATCCTTTGACGCAATTGTAAGCACGGCGGTGAGGAGATACTTTTCATTACTGGCAAAGTCGTCGAGTGCAGTGCGTTCAAAGTACTTCCGTGGTACCAGGGGGAGATACGGGTGAAAGTTCTCCGCATAACGAGTGACCAGTTGCCAGACAGTGCCGGGATCTAAAGATCGCGACTGGACCAGTCGATAGGCCCTGATACCGGCACTGGGGGCATTAAAATCAGGTACAACGCCGTTGCGCAGGCCGTTATATGTGGAGAAGCTCCCGGACTCCGATCGCATATGGTTGCCGCGCACTTCGGGGGCGCTGGCTCCGTGGGTGGCGATACCAGTCAGGCATTGCCAGGCGTCAGATGGGTTGCGCGGAACAGATCCGATTGAAGCGTCGTCATCTTCCACGGCCGCGGAGCTCGACGCCGGGGGATTGGGCGGCAGAAAGACGACCGGTCCGGGATAGGAGGTGGACGCAGATGCAGATGGCGCGCGGCGCACCTCGGAATTTTCAGGACTAGACATCTCCTCAGAGTCTTTGCTAGGCGAGGGATCGGCCCCCGGCGTGAAGTTTTTTATTTTGTTCTTGCGAATGCGACGTCCGCCGCGGTTAGAACCACCGAGGACACATTCGCGATGCTCGCGCACACAGCGCTGACACGGCGGCTTGCCAGGATTTCCATTGCTATCTCTGTGTTCGAGGTTAGTGGGACCATACAGGTGCAGATCCGGGGAAACAGGACAGCTTACAGGTCACAGCGCGACTTGCGCTGACGGCAGTGTAGACAGGCCCGGGACACGCGCTTGGCGACATGATCGGGCCGCTTGGAGGGCGCATCATGCGACGGGGACTCCATCTCGTTCGGCTAGGACGACTGCGACATGATTATTCCGGGGTAGTTGATAAGCACAAAGGCCGACATGCCCACTGAAAGTAGAAGCTCGAGGCCCCGGAGCTCATTACTCATCGCGAGTTCAAGATGTGGGGAAATCAGCCACTCGTGTACACGTTTTATTGGTATCTTTTGTATGCAATTCTGTGTCGAATCCATCCTATGACCCATGGAAGAGCTCTATTAATACACTAGTGCATCCTAGGCCGTTTTGTCTCCTAGCATCATCCCATGTATCGTGTCACGATGTTCTGCCAAACACGCTCAATAGCCGTCGGCATCTGTTCCGGCAACGGAACTTGCTAGTTACAGCGCGGCCCCGCGCGTGGGGTAAAACGCCGTCATTGTCTCGCGATTGCTATTATTTGGCTCGATTGCCCCTCTCTTTTTTTTCCCCTGTACGCATACGGAACACAATGGCAGCAAACATGTCATCTCTTTTCTCTCTGAGCGGGCGCACCGCCCTCATTACCGGCGGCACGCGTGGCATTGGCCAGGCCATGGCGTTTGCCCTGGCCGAGGCCGGTGCCGATATCATTCTCGTACAGAGAGATGCATCCAACACCGCTACCAAGGACGAAATTGAAAACCGCATTGGTCGCAATGTGTATATTCATGTCGCGGAGCTGTCCGATCGCAAGGCTGTCAAGAACATTGTCCCTTCAGTGACTAGCCAAGGACTCAAGCCCGATATTCTCTTGAACTGCGCCGGTATCCAACGGCGACACCCGAGTCATCAGTTCCCTGATGAGGACTGGGATGACGTGAGTACTTCACAGAGCTTTCTCTCGACTATTGAATATATCACTAATTGGAGAACCCTGAATCCAGGTCATTGAAGTGAACCTCTCGTCAGTCTTCGTGCTCTGCCGTGAATTCGGCGCCTATTTGCTGTCTCGGGACGAATCCGAGTTCCCCTCTGGCCGCCGCGGTAACATTATCAACGTTGCCTCGCTCCTCACTTTCCAGGGTGGAATTACGGTCCCAGCCTACGCAGCCTCCAAGGGCGGTATCGGCCAGCTGACCAAGGCGTTATCCAACGAGTGGGTGTCCAAGGGCATCAATGTCAACGCTATTGCTCCCGGCTACATTGACACCGATATGAATGTTGCGCTGATCAACGATTCCAACCGCAACGCCGGCATCATGGCTCGGATCCCGGCCGGCCGATGGGGCAAGCCGGAGGACTTCAAGGGCGTGGCCGTCTTTCTGGCTAGCGGCTCCAGTAGCTATATCTCGGGAGAGCTTATTACCGTGGACGGTGGCTGGATGGGCCGGTAAACCCGGGAATCTTATGATCCGATCCGTGTTTGTATATAGAATGTTGCGCAGGATACGATACAGCGGCGTTCCGAGATATTCGTTGGCATGAATAGAAATTTCCCGTATTTTTAAAAAGCAGATACAGACATTATCTTCACTTGCGAGGTTTACCTCAATATGAAACAGGAGAACCCCTTTCAGATAGGAGAAGATGCTCAACTTGGTTGGGACCAAGCCACTCATTAGGTAAGTGCCAGTTCCATAGAACTTCGCATCCCGTCTGCTGTTTTCTGTTGGGCCTTACTCGGACACTTTAATATTCATCAATCGAAATTCGATTCGTTGATCTCGTTTTTGGCGCCTTGAATATCAGGCGGCTAACCATCTCCACTCTTCGCTTTAGCAGGAACCTTCAGAACAGTCAATCCATTGTTGATTATGCACTGCTGACAATCATGTCGTTTGATAAAGATCCCAGCACAAAGGACCCATGGCGAAATCATACGGTTTACCCGGCCATACGGAGATTACCACTTCCTCCGATCTCTCAACTTGCCATAGAGGGGTCACTCGCCAAGCTATGTACATAAACCGGCGGTTTCTGATTGACAGCTCTGAAACCGTATGCCAAGCCACCGTTTGAAGCATTGTCTCAGGGTGGGCTCATGAACCCTAAGCTCCAGAAAAGCCCTTCCTCCCTGGGTTTCCTCCAGCTCTCCCGACAAGGGCGTAACGCCGGTCGCAGATCCGCAGGGATCCTCAGCAGCCCCGACCTCCAATCAAACTTCATGAATCGACGTCGGGACAGTGCATGCGCTCCTTGGGAACACCGGCGACTCCCTGGTCATCAGAGGAGTCGTGCCGATAGGCTGCTGTCGTATCAACTAGCGTCGGTGCAAATGAGTTCCAGGCCGAATAGTGGCCGCATTGTAGACCTGCTGCGAATGTGTGCTGTCGAATCAGTCGGGTGTTTCGTCGCCTTATTTGTATCCCTGTCCTGGACACTCGATTCCCGGAGTTTGTCTCAGGTCTACCATTCCATTTTCTTCTCTTTCCCTCCTCGCCAATCGCCTGGTTCCTCGATTGCTTGGTCCAAGTTATAGACTCTTCTTGCAGCGTTGATCACTCAATATTTTCTTCAACTTGTGTTTTTATTACTTCATACGGTCTTCGCCTCTCCATATTTGCCTTTATCTGCCTCTGCAAAAAACGTGGGGGATCCTCACCCCCCTTGCTGCATTCCTGAGCCCTGGACGATGCCTTTGAACGGGAAGCAACGAGGGACCTTGCCCTGACGCTCCGCTAATTCTTCCCGGATTCCATAAGATCGTCTGTTTGGCGATCTCTGTTGTCGGTGTTCTTCCAACCCGGCTGCAAAATCGATCTTCACCGTTCCGCTTGTCTAGGCCACCATTCACTTGAAACCGTTGTTGAGAAAGGCAGAAACACAATGGGCCTTGGAGAGCAACAACTATCCTTTGTTCACTATTGAGAAGCTCCGGCCAAGCTCACTTATACTGCATCATTGTTCCTGCCTCTGACCTCATACTATCTGCCTCAACGTCAGCACAGTTGATCTTCACATTCCCTTCGACTCCCCGCAACCAAACATCCGGTATTCGCATCAATACATATGAAATTCAGCAGGTGATTGAATCTTCGCTGTGGCGGACTCGACAGGTTTTATCTGGACAAGTCGCCTGCTCCGCGCATCTGTCAAACGAATTTCCAAAGCCTCGACGCCCAGCACATTCCCTCAATTCCAGCCCCTCGACAGGCGTCAGGGGCAAACCAATGGCTGCGCTTTCTCCGCAGCTTGCGGCACGATCCTTCGGAATCAATGCGACCTATATCTACGAGTACTCGCGAGGATTGGGCGGTGTCAATGTCCCTCGCGATGTGATCATCACCCGGATCATCTATTCCTCGGTTGTCGTCCTGGCATTCGCCGTATTCTGCGGCCGGATAGCCCAAATCAGCCATTCCTACCTTCGTGAGATCACCGCTGTGTCAGCAAGCAAAAGGGAACAGACCTTCTGGAGCCAAGAACAATCAACATGGTGGGCACTTGCCAAGAAGCAACTGCTGTATGCACCTCTGGGCAGAAAGAGGCACAACCGGGAGGTCCAGCTCTCCTCTGCCGTCGGCATGGGCACGTTGCCATCCCGATTCCAAACCATATTGATTACCTCGTATCTGGCGAGTCAGGTGGTATACTGTCTATACCTCGACTATGAGGTCAATGAGAAGGCTGCGCTGGTAGCAGAGCTCCGTGGACGTTCGGGGACCTTGGCTGTTCTGAACATGGTGCCGTTGTTTCTTCTGGCGGCTCGTAACAACCCCCTCATTTCAATTCTGCACATCAGCTTTGATACATACAACCTTATCCACCGCTGGCTGGGCCGCATCATCGTGCTCGAAGCCATCACGCACACCGCTGCCTGGGCAGTGAATGCCTGTGACGAGCAGAACCTGACCGCTGCGCTGGCACGTATGAGAGACACGCCGTTCTTTACCTGGGGACTGGTAGGAACCGTCTCAATGGTCTTCCTTGCTTTGCACTCACCTTCCCCCCTCCGCCATGCTTTCTACGAGACATTCCTTCATCTGCACCAGCTTGCCGCATTACTGGCGTTCGTCGGTGTGTACGCCCACTTGAACTTAGACAGCCTTCCACAGCGAAGCTGGGCCAACGTCATCGCCGCAATTTGGCTCATCGAGCGAAGTCTGCGTATAATCCGACTCGCGCATCTGAATATATCATGTCGCAACGGCTACACGGCGATGATCGTCCAGGCTCTTCCCGGTGAAGCATGCCGAGTAACTTTCCACCTTCCGAAAAGTGTGAACATCTCACCAGGCTCCCACGTCTACGCCTACATCCCCTGCGTTTCATGGTGGATGTCGCACCCGTTCTCAGTAGCCTGGCTTGAGCCCGGCACAGTCACCCACAGCGCATCCAAACCTGCGACCCCCTCGACCCTAGAAAAACAACCCTTCGATAAAGACTACTTCGGCCCCCCTTCCCAAACAACACAAGTTTCCCTCATCATCAGTGCCCGCCAGGGCATGACCCGCCGTCTATATGATATCGCCCGCGGCAAACCAAACCAACTCCTCCACGCATCGGGATACCTGGAAGGCCCCTACAGCAGCCGCCCAGCTAGGATGCCCAGCTACGGCACGACCGTGTTATTCTCCGCAGGAGCAGGGATAACTCACCACCTACTATTCGCACGCGACCTCCTCCAACGCGCCTCATCATCCCGCGCCGCCACCCGACGCATCTACCTCATATGGTCAGTCCGCTCGACTGACCACCTTGCCTGGGTTAGCCAATGGATGGACCAGATCCTACACCTGCCGTCGCGGCGCGAGATCCTAGTAGTCAAATTGTTCGTGTCGAAGCCGCGGCGGGCTGCAGATATTATCTCGCCGTCTGCGACGGTGCAGATGTTCTCTGGCCGATGTAGGCCTGACGTTGTACTCGATGAGATTCTCCCGCGGCGTGTGGGTGCTACGCTTGTTTCTGTGTGTGGGCCTGGGGCGTTTGCGGATGAAGTGCGTGCTGCGACGAGGGATAGGATTGGGAAGGGGGCCGTTGTCGATTTTACAGAAGAGGCCTTTACGTGGTAGATTTGTTTCTTTAGAGCTTCTTATTTCTTTGTTCCGTGTTCGACTTTGCGCTGGCGTTGGTGGGGATTGCATGTCTATTTTCAAAGTTATTTATTTCTTTATACAGGGATTGTTCAATGTTTACCTCATTTTCTATCCCATGGGATGTGTTGAATAGCAGATCTAGACAGCCGGAAATGCTAGATTGGAAATTTTAGACAATTTGAACTTCAAGCTCCCATATCGTGAAAACCATTACTCAGTATCCCTTTTAGATAAAAGATATGGAGGTTGGAAGAGATTAGCCGTTGCGTTCATCGAGGGTTGTCTTCGGCATCTAGAAGGGTGATACAACCGTAGCAGACCGAGGATATTGGGGGTTCGAGCAGACTTCAGAGGGACTGTTGGATGATAGTTTCAGGGAGGGGAATTTTCAAATTGAATGATTATATGTCCAATCTAGCGTTCTAGAATTGCTATTCAGAAGAGCTTCCAATATATGAAAAAAAGACACCCAAATAAGTTCATGCAAGCGAAATAACACATCTGCAAAAGTGGGCAAGACAAAAACCCTGTATATATGCGTAGAGAAAAGAGGAAAGATCTAATTCGTAAATATAGAGTATAAACAATATTTTACTTGAGAGTATCAGGGGGGGGAATAGGGAACTGAAAGAGGCGTAGACTCAGGAGCTCTCGCTCTCGCTCTTGCTCTTGCTCTCACTCTTGGTCTCGCTCTTGGTCTCGCTCTTGGTCTTGGTCCGGCTACCCTTGGGCACACGAGCCAGCCAGTAGATGAACACGGCCAGGAAAATGTTGACAATAATGTAGACCCACATAAGGCCGAAGTTGCGCCAAGCGTCCTTGTAGAAGCTCAACACACTGGCGAGGAAAGTGTCTGTGGAGGAGATGGTGCAGAAGGAGCATTCTGTGGTGGACGACTTCGATGATTCTTCGAGATATCCTCCAAACAATTTGATGTAAGGAGCCATGTACGTCTCGCAGGTCTCGTTGGATGGAGGTGTGAAGTGGAGGAGCTCGATAGGCGCGCAAACTGCTGTAGTACCAGACACGCCGGTGGATAGCATCGCAGAGACAAGATATGTGAACGGCGAGACACGATACATGAAGATCCAGAAGCGGGGCATCTTGTCTGGGGTCGCGAGGACACCACAAAAGATAAGACAGAGAGAGAAGAGCAAGTTGGCCAGGTTACCACCTGTTTCGGCAAGTTCGATACCGGCGATCATCATGTGAGCGAAGGTGGAGGTAAACAGAAGGAAGGTCCAGAGCAGGAGGAACATCAGCGCACCACGCTCATGCAGGGTGTCGGTGTCGTAGGTGTTACGATACAGACCTATTGGGTAGTACCAGCAGACGAAGATAAGGACGGCCATAAGCGTGTTCCAGGGCAGCTCAACCAGGATATTGGCTGTCATGAATGCTTGCCACGAGTAGGTCTTGGCAGGACGCTCGCGGACCTCATACAGAGAACGCTGGGTGACAAAGTGAGGCATGATCTGTTGGACCAGGTTACCGAAGATGGTCATCAGCATAAAAATACTGAACATCTGGTTCTGGAGACCTTGGAGACTGTTCTGGGCATGGAAGAAGGAGAAACCGATATAGATAGCCGTCATGACACAGAGAGCGGCCTTGGAATAGATGTAGACGGGAGTGCGCCAGTACTGGCTGAACACGCGGACCAGGCACTCATAGAGCTGAACGCGGAAAGGAGCAGCGAACTCCTTGTAGTTGGCAGGATTGTCAGTCGACTCCTCTACGGGCTTCTGAGAGAGGGTCGCCTTCAATTCAGCCAGATGTTCGTGCACTTTAACGCGCTCGGGGCTCTCTCGCCAAACGGCAGGCCAGTCAATGTCACTGTGGGATCCAGGGGCAGCACCGATAACTTCAAGCATCCACTCGGCAGGGTTGGCATCGGGGGAGAGCTTAGATGCGCCATTTCTTTCAAAGTAGCTAGAAAGGATGGAGGACTTCTCGCCGATGTCACCGAAGTAGACGGTCTTACCTCCCTTCGCAAGGAAGAGAAGACGGTCAAAACGTTGGAACAACATAGCAGAGGGCTGGTGAATAGTGCAGAGAATGGCCTGTCCGTGCTGGGTGAGAGTATCGATGAGGTCGAGAATAGACCAGGAAGTTTGACTGTCAAGGCCAGAAGTGGGCTCGTCAAGGAACAGAAGCAGCTGGGGCTTAGCAGCAAGCTCGACACCGATGGTGAGACGCTTGCGCTGCTCGACGTTAAGACCTTCACCGGGGACACCGACGACAGCATCAGCGTAGCTTTCCATTCCCAGAAGCTTGATGACCTCTTCGACGTAATCCAGCTTTTCTTGGCGACTGACGTGTTCGGGTTGACGGAGAATGGCACTGAAGCGAAGAGCCTCACGGACGGTGGTTGTGTAGAGGTGAAGATCCTGTTGTTGGACGTAACCAGTCTTCCGCTGGAAGGACTGATCACGAAGACGGCCGTCGACAAGCATTTCACCGGAAACAACACCCATAGTGACACGAGTAGCCAGTACATCAAGCAGAGTAGTCTTACCAGCACCAGACACACCCATAAGGGCGGTACAAGTACCGGGCTTGACCCAACCATCGACGTGATCCAGAATCCGGCGCTCCTCGCTCTTGATCTTGATATCGTAGCAAACATCTTGCCAGTGAAAGACAGCAGTCTGTCTCTGAATTTTCGCAGATACTTCCTTGGTCGACTCGTCGGTCTTTTCAGCCGCAGCCACCGACTGGGATCCCTCGACGTCATCGGCCTCGGACCGCTTGGGAGCTTGACCGCGACGGAAGAGCAGAACCTCTCCCTTGGACTTGGACTCGGAAATATACTCGGTGCCGATGAGGTATGTAGCCATGAAGAAAATCATGAAACCAATCATGATGCCCAGGTTGCGCCACTTGTGGCTGTTGTAGTACTGGAAGCTGTCGTGGAGGTAGTCATCGCCCTGGACAATGTCGGAAGCAGGGCGAGCACCCTTGGCCGAACAAACCTTGTTGGCCAAGCTGACGCTGTTGTAGACATCCAAGTTTGACGGAATGAAAGAAGAACAATTGAAGGGTCGGTTATGGAACTCGTTGACCATGAGAGACTCGAAACCGTATCCGATGGGATCAATGTAGTTCATCCAGCGAGACCAGCCAAGCATATTAGTGGGCGGGATGGTGAAACCAGTGTAAATAATCAGACCCAAAATCAATATGGCGGCCGGCACCAGAGCCTGAGAAAGGGTTCGAGAGAAGGCGGCGATACTGCGGAAAATCATAGACATGGTCAAGGTTGTCATGAGAGAGAACAAAATGAACGTGAAGAAAGCCCCAGGAGTCCGGCGAAGGTTGGTCAAGAAGTAAAGGGTCACGTTGAACGTTACGGCGTTGAGAAGCTTATATGGCATGTCACACAGCATCGACGCGACAGCCTCGGTGAACGGGTGGTACATAGCATATCGAGCTTGTTTCTCAACAATGGGACGTTGTGCGTAAAGTGTCAGAATCTCAAGGGCACTGGAGAAGGCATTGAGCAGGACGGCGAAGAAAAGCAGGGCACCACGAGAATAGAAACTCTCGGTGTTGTCCTGCAAGTTGTAAAAGACGGAACCGATGATCAGAGCCATAATGAAGTTTCCGATGAGCTGAGACAAGGTCAAGCTTGCATCGCCCTTGAGGCGTTGGAAGCCACGTATCATGCAGAGGTTGATCTGCTCCATGACAGACAAGGTGTAAGGAGAGCGGACCCGCTGGCCCTTAGACTGCATAGCCTTGCGCGAGTCAATGAACTTCTGCAGCGACTCTCCGCCAACAGGGAAGGCCTGGTCGTATTCCTCGATCTCCTTCATCAGCTGCTTATAAGCATCGCTCTTCTTCCACGCGGCGGCGAATTCATCGGGGGTACGAGGCACGCTGTGCTCAAATCCTGGCTTCACGAGGCGTTCCGCAGGACTTGTGAGGGAGGTCAGAAAATCGGCGGTGGTCTGACGCTCCGGACAGTCGAAACCCATAGTTGTAAAGAACTCTTTGGCGTCCTCGGTACGGCCGAAATAGATCTGACGACCCTCGTAGAGCACGGTCACCTTGTCAAAGACATCGTAGGCACTCTGGGAGGCCTGATAGATAGCAACTGCACAGGTGGTGCCAGAGTACTTGGCCATCAAGTTCAGGGTCTTGCAGAATTCGAGGGCGTTGGCACTATCCAGGCCACGGGTGGAGTTATCCCAGCACTGCAGAGGGCTGCCGCACAGGGTAGCCTCCGCGATACTGACACGCTTGCGCTCACCACCGGAGACACCACGCACGAAGTCGTTACCGACGCGGGAGTTGATGGTGTGTGAGAGACCCAGCATAGCCATGACGACGTCCCGCATATGCGTTGCGTACTGATCGCGAGAAACACCGGGCAAGCGGTTGCGCGGGGCGCGGGCCAAAGCAGCGAACTTCAGCGTATCTCCCACAGACAGCTGGGGAAAGTGAACATCAGTCTCGGCCGTATAGATGGCCTCGCCACGGAACTGGTTCTTCATCGTCTTGTCGGAAATACCCTGATAGTTCATGTGGGATGTGCCATCCTTGTGAATACCATTCATTTCGCCAGCAAGAGTCTTCAGGAAGGTTGAGCAACCGGAACCGGGGCGGCCCAGAACGACGAGCATCTCGCCACTCTTGACCAAGCCATCGAAATCGCGTAGAATCTGGATCTTCTGCTTTCCAGTTCCGGTCATCAAGCGGGCCAAAGCTCCGATCTGCAGGATGGAGTTGAACACATCCTTCTGGTAATCTGTCGGGCTGCCATATCCATGCACGCTGAGATTTCGGAAGGAGACACCGGCTTGGCGCTGAGGGTACCGTTCGGGGTCGCGGGAAGTGACGGCGAGCAGGTTCTTCATCCAGTTGCGGGCCTTGAAGTTAGGGCTGTGCGGATTGAGGGTCGAATCCTCCTTCGTTTCGATGAAAGGATTTTCGGCCTCACCCCAGCGAGTGGACTCGCGAGTGAGCTTCCGGGCCATGTTGGTGACCTCGGCCTCGACCATCTCCTCATCGATCTCCTCGGGCCTCTCGACGTTTGTATCGTCAGTGCTGACGCTGCCGGCGGGGTCATGGTGGCGAGCATCGCGCGAGACCGTTGTAGACTCGTAGTTGGTCTCGGTGATATTAGGGTTGATAGTGCCCAGGAGCGACATGATGGGTACACTCCGGACTGATTAGAAAACAGGGCGTATATAGAAAACGTGGAATGGTCGCGAGCCCAGTAGTAGACGATGGTTATGGGATGACCATCCACTGGGGGGCGAAAGCGACAAGAACAAAACGGAGGATTAAAAGCGAGTAGCGAGTATTAGGGAGAGATATTAGATATACGGAGGGGAAAAAAAAGAGTGACAGGGGGTTTAATACAAAAGGACAATTAATGGGAGAAGAGCATTTGTTCGGGTCCGGAGCAACCACAAGTTTCTCCCGAAAGGAACGAGCGCATCCGTCCGGCGATAAGGAGTCAGGCACCCCATCAATCTCAGATTACACAGGCTAGAATATTCGAGTCCAGCGTGCAATAACGCAATCGGGCCTAGCGTCATTTAATGCATCACCCCACGGAGCCGATGCGCACGGAACCGATGCGCATGGAAGCGACGCGACAAAGGAGTGTAGGTCGGACACCGAAATAGTAAAGTTTATGCAGAGCACGGCCACGTTATTCCAAAATTTCTCCAGGCACGTGTGGTCGCGTTCTGGAAGAAAAGTGGGCCGGGACTGGACATTCCGAGACCCTTTTTCTCCCCGTGGACTCCATTCGCGGGAGTCCGTTGCTCGGATGGCGGGATCTGCTATCCGAGCTGACTCATCTCCGCGCTTTTCGTCCATGTCCGGGGTTCTCCATGTACTACTTCCTTGTTTTTGGTCCGTGTTCGTCCACTTGATCTGTATTCTGACAGGTCTGACGACGCCAAATGGCTTCGGGTTTCCCTGCATGCATCCCGATCGTGATCCTTACATGGAGGCCTAGCGGTGTGCACGAGTCTAGTTTCACTGAATTTGGTACACTATGAGGCTCTAAAACCTGGTATCATGACACTTCGTCCTCGCCTTCCTCTTCTTCAATCGGCTCCACCAACAGATTGCCTCCCCGCCCGATCTTTTCCTGGATCGTCCCACCTTCTTCAACCGCATATACCGCTCGGGGCATGGGTGACACCAATCGAAAACTGTACTGATGCTGGAAGCCCGCGGGTTCGCTAACATCCGTGGGTCGTGCCTCATCTTGTAGAATCTCGTAGCATTCCACTACCGCGTAGAGCTCCTCGATGTCAGCCTCCGGCGCAAACCGCCGCATGATACGCTCGCCAGATGGCAATCGCACGCTAACACGCACGGCATCCTTGACGTCGTTACCGGGCTCCGCGCCGAGGGACTGTGCACGCCAGTACTTCCACTGTGCCAAATCCCGCTCCTTTTTCTCCTCGGCTGCTTGGCGCTCCGCCGCCTCCTGCTCTTCCCTGTGCCGGGCAGCCTCCGCTTCCCGGCGTTGGCGAGCGCGTTCCCGGTCGATCGCCAGCGACCGCTCGTAGGCCGAATCCTGTTGTTCACGCAAGCTGCGAGATGCCTGCTGCTCGGCACGCGTCGCGCGAATGCGCTCCAGTGGTTCCTGATTCGCTAAAATGGCTGTACGGAGTCGGTTAACAAACTCGGAGGGCGCAGCGGTGCCTGCAATGCGACCCACTACCGACATGGCGGTCGAAGAGACATTCGGTGTGTGAACGATCAAGGCGACAAAGGGGAACTTTGTGCAGCGTAGCGAGTTGGCCACCTGATATGCCTCAGAGTCCCGTACGTTGCCGCCCCACACCAGAAGGTTGTTTTGCGGGTCATTGAGGAACTCCGCGACTTCCGGCGCCAACAGAGTATCCCGCACCCAGCCATTCGTATCGTCGTGCTCGGGCGACGTGAGAACCACCAACAAGAACTTCAAATCCCGGTGGGCCTTCTCCAAGGCCATGTTGTATCCATTTTCCATAAACGGCACGGAGTGCGACCCATACTCCTCATCAAACTCGCGAATGAAACGAGCTGCGGTATCTTTAGGGCCGAGTGGTCGACGGCCCGTGGTATTACGTCGTGCGCCCTGTAAAGCTGGATTCGCGGTTGCGTTGAACAGCCGCGGGAGGAAGGGAAACAGCGTCCCGAAAAGACGGAATGAGCCGCAGAGTAGTCGGTAGACAAGGTTAAAGGGGGTGAAAAGGAGGGCGAGGATGAAGGGAGGGCGATAGACGAGTTGCTCGTCGGATTGTGTGTCGACTCGCGGGGCCAGGTCTGCGGAGCGAACAACGGGCGAGAATCCCTCGGTGAGATCATCGGACATCAGATTCTGGGTTCGACGTTCCGCACGAGGCGGGGGCGATTGCATTGCTTCTCGAGCCTCCTCGACTGGGTCAGGTCCCTCGCCGTCAAAAAATTTGGAAATAGCTATCTGTGCCGGGGTAAGCAAGCTACCTCGGAGCTCGGAAGAGAGCACCAACCTGGACGTTCCATTGTGACCGGCGGAGAAGTGGGATGGCCTCTGCTGGCTCTTGACCTGTGACAGAGGTGTATGTATCCAGTGTCGTTCTCTCGCTGGGAGAGAGCTGATCGGGGTCGAGATCAGCAGCGGACATGGTGGCTGGTAGGTGACAGGCCGATAACGTGAGTCGGAGAGGACATGTAGAAGGCGGATGGGGTCACCGCCTTTCATGCCGCCCATGTTTATCGTGGAGCTCCTCCATGACCTGAATGAAGTTTGCATAGAAGTTAATATATATAATTATTATATATCACTTGGAAGTGTTGTTGATATTCTTTTAAACTTCCTCTATAAAGCATCTTGCCGGTTCAGCCCTGGACGTGCAGCCTGTAAATTACATCATCCGGGGTGATTGTCATGACATGGCAAGGGTCCCGAAACCCTCGTACAGACGAAATGAAGTGTATGTGAGTATTTGTGTGAATTGGGACATGTTGTAAGTACCTGAGTTCTTGGCTACTGCAAACGTCAAGGGTATACACTAGATAGTGATGGGATTGAATTCTGCTAGATACTGCAGTCCTAGATATACATTGTTGAAGATTGGAGCCCTCATCCTAAGGCGCCAACATAATTCGGCATCTCTCTACCCTGATGGCTGCTGATTGGTCGGCCAGAGCCCCTGAAGCTATTCAGAACTAGGCCGTCATCCATGCAGTTTGCCCATCTACGGCGTTTGCCCTCGGGTTCCTACCTGATTCTTCCATGGACCCTCGAGTAGCGGTCTGAAGAAACAGTTTTGTATGCATTTCCCTTAGAAAACAGTTCTCAAGAGAAGGGTATAAATATCCTCCAGAGAACAACTAGAAAATAGCATCAGAATTTTACCTCCAATTACTGCGTCCATCCTCTTTCGTCTGATCAACCCCTATATTCCTCAACATACATCAGAGAAAACTTAGCATGATAACCCACTCGTATCATCTAGGTAAGTAGTAACTCTGTTGGGTCTTACAATTTTCATGGATGTCAGTACACATTCTCTTGAACAAGTGAGCCCTATCACCTTTCAATGTCCATGTATTCTCGCGGTGATAACGGTAGAACGGGCTATCGCGAAGCTGGGCTGACCGCCTGGTCCGTGCGCATTCCCCCTTCGCTCGAGTTCGCCTCGCCCCGCGTCCTCTCTTCATCGGTTCTATCGCTCTCGATCTGCTTTTGGAGGGCAGAGTCGGCATTGGGCCCCGTATTATTATCTGCATGCCTGCTCGAGATATTGATATCTCCCCGATCCCTGTGGATTCATCCATTGGTCCGCTCTTCGACGATCAACGCGCCGACGACGGTGCTACTGTATAGGTCGGATCGGATCGCAGGGAATGTGGCCCCCTCTCGATCACCTCAATCGCATTGTCTTCGGTTCCGTTTCAATGGAGATTTTTCTGTGCTGATCCGTTTCGTCTCGGTATCAGCCGTCTATCATGGCCTCCTCCGCTAAACCTCCACTCGACGATTCCCGCCGCACGACGGGATCGCCGAAAATGAAGACTCGAGGTGAGTGTATCGTGGCCTGTCTAGTTGCCTGTTTCGGGAATGGCAGGCGATAGATGGATGAGATGAGGCTGCTGGAGATGGTTACCGGAAGCGCGGACCTCGCTCATTGGTGATATTCGAACAGAGAACGCGAAAGATACATTATGTCGCAATGTAACCATCTATGGACGATGCCGCTATGAGGATAAAGGTAAATATTTAGGAGCCGTGGCGTTTTGTGGTCAATTCTGACCGGAGATTTTCGATCCAGGTTGCGCTTTCAACCATGACCCCCACAGACTCAACGCTGCGAATCAGTCCGATAGGTAAGGTGTATCGTGCATCCTTGAAGCACAAGCATGCTAACGATAATGCTCAGTAACAAGAAACGATTCAACGTGGACTCACCCAGCTTCACCCCATCCCTCCTGTCTGGCAACGGAACCTCCGCCCCCAAGAAATCCAATCCCATTTCCCCGAAAGCTGCGAATGCGGCTCCATTCCAACCCCGACCTGCGGCGTCGCGTATGTCCATCGACCCGAGTTCAAATTATCTCTGCTGACTGGCCAAGGCTCCAACACAAGTACCCCAACAATGAGGCAGGAAGCAGGAACACCCGACTGGACGTTGGCTGAAGTACAGGAGTTTGTGCCTCAAGGTTTTGAAGGCGCTCACGTGGTAAGTCGCTCCTTCCGTTTCGTCTGTAGCTGCGATGGTTGTGCTCCAAGAGTCGAACCCGAGGCTTTGATCTCCTCTCAAGCATGCTAGCATGCTGGGATCTTTTCGCAATTGCTCCAGCCGGAGCCTCAGTGCTCTGGCGGATGATTTCGATCCCATCTCCGAGCGAAGAACCTCCAAATACCGCAGCTGCAGCCTTGAATTATGTCCCACTAACTCCGACTGCCAGGGATCTTTTCAGGGCAATGGTAATGGAGCCATTGCTGCCCCTGGTGGCTTTGATCCTTTTGTCACCTCAACCCCGATGTCTGCAGCTGCAGTTGGACCCGTTGCGGCCAACCCATACTCTCACGATACAGCCGCTGCAATGGGAGGAGCCTTTTTCGCTAGTCAGACTGGCTTTCAGCAACCGGTATGATTCTCGCTTAAACATTGCTTGGATTGCATGGATTGTCTAACAATCTGCAGGTCCAGTATCATCTGTACGCGCCAATTGGCCCTCACAATCAGAACACTCTGGGCTATCAGCGCAATGTCCACGACCTCTTCCTCCCAAATGACTTCCGCGAGGAGCTGCAGAAGAAGGCAGCAGCTACCTTGCAGACACTACCCAGTACGTTGATCTGATGTGATATTCTGAGCTGTGATCAATCTGACTTCTTTCAGACACAACACTACCCGCCCAGGTCGACTATTTCCACTCTCTAGTCCCGTTGGACCTCAGCCATCAGAAGAATGCCGCCACATTCGGCTATCCCAGCTGGGTATATAAGGCACAATCGAGTAAAGATGGAAATTTCTATGCTCTTCGAAGACTTGAAGGTATGAAAACCTGCAATCATTACCACGCAACATCGTCTAACTTGCGCAGGATTCCGCTTGACCAACGAGAAGGCCATCCGATCCGTCCAAGCGTGGAAGCGCGTGTGCAGTGGAAGTGTAGTTACCGTCCATGACGCATTCACCAGCCGAAGCTTCCAAGACAGCTCGCTCATTTTCGTCACCGATTACCATCCTCTATCCAAAACGCTGGCTGAGCAGCATTTGGGTGCTGGAAACCGCTTCCAGGGCGGCCGTCACAACACCCACATACCTGAGCAGGTTCTCTGGGGCTACATGACTCAGATTGCAAATGCTTTAAAAGCGATTCACACCAACGGTCTTGCGGCAAGAGTGCTGGAGCCGAGTAAAGTTTTGTTGACGGGCAAGAATCGAATCCGTCTCAGTGCGTGTTCAATTCTGGACGTGGTTCAGTTTGACTCTCAGCGGACCGTTGCGGACCTCCAGCGGCAGGATCTAGTCAACTTCGGGCAATTGATCGTCGCTCTGGGGGCCAACTCGCCCACCGTGATGCATAACCCTACTAAAGCCATGGAGCATTTCACTCGCGCGTACAGCCCTCAGTTGAAGAACTCCGTTTTCTGGCTTCTCAACGGCCTCCAAAAAGACGCGGACCGGACCATCGACATCTTCATTACGGGCATCTCGTCGCAGCTGATGTCAACCTTTGATTCGGCGCTCCATCTGGACGACCAACTCACATCCGATCTCAGCCGTGAGCTCGAGAACGGCCGCCTTGTGCGTCTCATGACTAAATTAAACCTCGTCAACGAACGTCCCGAATACGAGCACGACCGGCAGTGGTCCGAGAGCGGAGAGCGCTATTTCTTGAAGATCTTCCGCGACTACGTCTTCCACCAGGTGGATCCCCAGGGCGAGCCAGTGGTCGATCTCGGACACGTCCTGGCATGTCTGAACAAGCTAGATGCCGGTTCCGACGAGAAAGTCACTCTGGTGAGCCGTGACGAGCAGAGCTGCTTTATCGTCAGCTACAAGGAAATCAAGAAGGCACTCGAGTCGTCTTTCCAGGCACTGATGAAGCCGACGAGAAGGATGCACTAGTGTAATATTCAATATGTGGCTATGATTACGACGGCTCTTAGGTACCTATATTGTCAATCCCTCGGGGATTCATATATACAAGCGGGCGCGAAATGTATCCGGGATCTTTGCTTTGCTTTCGTCAGCAAGGTGCTTCAGTCTGCCTTGTCTCGTTACATTTTTGTTTTATGGCCAAGCATGGCAACGCCAGAAATATCCCATGGAAATACAGACAGATAAAGAATGAAGAAACTCAATCTCAACCCGCGCAGAAGTAGACATGGGAACATCCCACTCTTACAGTTCCATCCGACCCAAATCATCTTCTGCACTTCCTCCCAGTCGTTCTTTCAACAACTTCACCGCGATATCACCATCTCCCTCATCCCGCTCAACCTTCTCCCCAACACTCCTCGGCAGAATCAATACCCGATTCAAAACATGTCTCACTCCAGTCGTCAAAAGATCCACACCAACAATACGATGTTTTCAACTTCATATGTTGTGAAAATAAGGCGATTTCATGAAATTCATAAAGTTTACAATCATTGGTATCTTAAAAAAGAAGTCCAAGTCATCTCATAGTTCCATGGCCAAGTTCGTAAGCCGTCCTGTATCCCTCAAAAATAGTTTTACGTCTGTTCATTTCTTAATCGAGATCCGGCACAGGTAGTCCGTTCACGATCTTCACTTTCCGACCAAGAGCGTCCAACGCAATCTTGGAGTTCTTCGCGCGTAGCTCGCTCGTCTCGGCATCCGATACGAGCACAAAGTCATAGGTAAGCAGGGCGTGGCCCTCGGGGACGTTATACTTCTTGGCGATTTCAGGTCCAGCCTTGCCAATGTCCACGGTGAGAGAATCCTTGACGCCGAAGACGGCATCGGAGGTTTCGTACGGGTCATTGCGCAGGTAGAGGGCACTGATTTTGTCAGCAAGTATACGAAACCGTCGGAAATAGGAGAACATACGTAATCAAATGATCGTAACCTTCCTTCTGGAACATAAAGTGCATATGAGACGGGCGGAAGGGATGACGATGCAACTTCTTCAACAGCCTGCCCACGGGCCCGTCATGGGGAATCGGATACGGCACGGGCGTAATGGCATGGAACCAGAAGATGCCCTCCTTATTCGAGCGCATGATACAGCGCCCATCGGGCCCCTCGCGCCCTGCATACTGCACATCATAGTGGCCGGTGGAATCGGTCTCCCAGATATCAATCTTGACGTCCTCGATAGGGTTGCCCTCGGTATCACGCAAATTACAGACGACCAGCAGGGGCTCGCCCTTGGGGTCGTGCGACATGGAGTCACCGGCGGGCATCTCCTCGGCGTCGTGGGTGTGGAAGGGCCCCAGCACGGTGCCCTCGGTGGAGCCCGCTGGCTTGGGGTGGTCGATTGAGTCGACGAGAATAGAGAGACCGAGGACGTCGGAGAGGAGGATGAACTCCTGACGCACGTCTGTGCAGATCTGGCCTACTTCGGTCAAGAAGCGGAGGCCGGTCATCCATTCGTCGCTGCTGAGGCGGGTTTCGCGGGCGAAGTCGTGGAGGTGTGTGACGAGGCGTTCGAGTACGTATTTCATGCGCTCGTCTTCGCAGAGGGAATTGATCGTGATTACATTCTCGGTGATGTTGTCGACCGTTAGGTTCTTCATGGGCGGAATCTTAACGTTGGAAGGATCCATTGTGACGGAGGGCTATCTTATCGAGGTTGAAAGAAACAAGGAAGAAGTAGAGAGAGGAATCCGAGGTGCGCGTTTATATTCATGTCGAGGGGCCGGACTTGGAATCGGCAGTTGCGGCAGTGGGGGGTTCTATCATGACCTAGAAACCAAAAAATCAAGAGCTTTGCACCCCGCAGCGGACCCCGCCCATTCAGCGCGGCGGAATTACTACCACAGCCCGGGATTCCCCCATACTCTACACTCCCTAAAATTCCACACTGACCCCGTGCATATACAGCCTAGGTAGTTAATAAGCTACCTACGATATTACCAACATGCCCAACTGATAACAGTAGAAGAGAATATAGGAAGAGAATATACCCGGGCTTCTCCACGTTCCGCGCGGAGCCAATTCCTAACATTGGTCATCATGTTCTAAGCACTCACGGGTGGGGCGGCGGTTGATGTATATCCGCATGGCTCCCGGCAGGCAATTTGGACTTCTGCCGATTCTACGTGCTTGAGGTTTAACATCCGTGTGTGGGGGATCCGGGGTAAATAAAGTTAAGCAAAGTCAGCCTGCGATCACAGGGACGGATTTTATGGTGAAGATGCATACTATGGATGACCTTGGAGACCACCCTTAGATATTCAGTAATGGATGAAATGCCAACTATCTCGGACTTCATAGGATGCACTCCCAGAATGAAAAGAGCATAAGATACATAAACTTTCGTGGATATAATATGCAAACTGAAAGACAAACCCTCAATCATCCCGTTCGCCAACGCTCACAACTGTACAGCCGAATAGCAAGAATATACAATATGCGAAAAGATAATTAAGCCTGCACCAGGCGTCGATCCCGGTCACGATCCCGTTCCCTTTCCCGTTCCCTTTCCCGTTCCCTTTCTCGTTCATGCTCGCGCTCGCGCTCTCTTTCCGCATCCCGATCATTCCCACCATCCCCAGACCGCTCGGCACCGCGCTCTTTCTCCTGCACGGCAGCCGCTACGCGTGCGTGATGGTCTACCGTATCCAGGATAGCCTGCATCAGGCGCTGGTTCGCGTCAGGGTCATCGTCCTGCGCAGACCGCTGCTGTGGATGTCCGTGGTGCGGGTGCGAGTGCTGGTGCTCGTGATGGACCCGGCCACTGCCTTCATCACTCATGGCTCTCCGTGGTGAGTTGTCGGATGATGGGAGTAGATTCATAGACGCTCCTGAGCCGGGAGCGATATGGGAAGCCCCCGGCGCTGATTCGCGACGACTGTGGTAGTAGTTGTGTGGATCCATGGATGCGGCTGCCTCCGGAGCACGCTCTGCATGTGCTGGGCCACTTTGGCCTGGAGATGGCGCAAAACTCTGGATAGGAGGGAGTGTAGTGCGTTCATCATCGTGGCGCTCACGTGGCATGGGTGCGGATGATCCATATGCGGCGCGTAGCTCATCTTCCTTGACGTCGCGCCAAGAGCATTTGGCGTGTTTTTTGGTGCAGCCCATGCAGGCAGTCAAATTCTTGAGACAGTCCATGTGGAGACGGCGACATCGGTCACAGGGTGGGACCACTCGTTCTCCCCGGCCTAGCTCTTCCATGCGGGCTACCATCTCCAGCTTGAATGGTCCGCCGTCATCCTTCTCACTGGGTGTCGTCTTCGGCGGCGGGAGTAGTGAGGTCGGAGTACCGGGAATTGCGACTGGGGTTGTAACAGCGGGTAAAATACTGTAGTCCGCTGGATCCGAGCCTCGAGGCCGCGGCAGAGGCTGAGTTTGAGGGTTGACTGGGCCCGAGGCATCTTCGTAGCCGCGCGCATGGCGATCAGCCGTAGTGAAGAACTTCTTCATGAGTTCGGCGCGTGTAGTAGGTGACGCTCCTTTGATCGAGGTCCCGTTAATAATAGTCACATTTTCTGTGTTGGAGTGTGAGAACATGAACTGCGACGATGGCGGATTCTCTTCGGACTCGGCCTCGGGCCGATTCGCGTTAACGGCCACGAAGCCAGAGGGCGACGCATTAGATTGACGGCCATTGGTCAAGCCGTGACCATTGGCATCGCGCCAGATATCGACCGCACTGCGCGATTGTAATGAGGCGTCATTCTCTCGTCGGCTCACGATCGCGGTACGGCGGTTCTTCAGACGGTAACTGAGCTGACGGGCTCGGGCGGACACTACGCGCAGAACAAATTAGACCATGTCACAAACTATATAATATGTAGAGACCGCTTACCTTGGTCAGCCATCTGAATGATATGCTGGAGATTCTTTTCCAGAATTTCCAGCGCGCCCAACTCCTTCTCCTCGTCCTCGATTATAGGTTGCGGCGGAATCATCTTCTGTGGCATGCCCGAGGCAATAAGCACAAAGTCCTCCTCGCTGATCTCCACGCGACACTGCTTGGTATAGAACTGGCACACTCGAATGCCGTTGCGTTGCTTCTCCAAATTGAACTGCTCGGGCTTGCTCTTGGCAAACTCGACCACGTCCAGCCAGGTAACTGTGGGACCATCCTTGCCGTGCGACTTGAGCACGCGCGGGGGTCCGTCGAACAGGCGCTCGAAGCGTTTGATCAAAATCGGGCCAAGTGGGCATGCGCCAAGGTTGCCGGCGATGCTCTCGTGGCGGTGGAGTACTCCGTCATACTCGCCGATCAAGTGGATTATGGCGGGCATGGTATCTTCAGCAGAGACCAGAGGCAGGTTATCGGGGTACTGGCGCGCGAGGTAGTTGATCTGCAGGTGGTTTGAGTGCGTCTTGGGCACCTTGGACTGGTGCAGCTGCTGGTGCTCGCCCGTGGGAGACCGGGGCCGTTTATTAGACGGCTCCGCAGCCACGGGGTGTGACTCCATGGCGAGGTTGTTCGGGGGAGTATACCTGGGATGGATAGGAGTCGAGGCAGAGTCAAATAAAATTGGTGCCGGGTGCTGGTGCGGCTGAGGGACGTCAAGAGGGCGGGAGCGCAGGTTGCGCGGGACTAAGGACAAGGGAGCCGTATAGGACTGACCATGTGTACAGACAAAGAAGCCCTCATGAGAAAAGAATAGAGAAGGGGGAGGAGTCAGGCTTAGGGCGGAAGAGCCAAAAGTGGTCCCCGGAACGAATGGGGCCTACAGAGAAGTACCTGTACCTGGTCTCGGTGCTTTCATCCGCCCGCGCTGTTGGTTACAGTACCTGTACATGGCGGAGTCCCGCCGGCCTTTTCCGCTGGAATGCGCTGGCAGCCTCCGCCTGCACCGAATCTCGGTCCTATGGAGCTGTACATCTCAGTGGAGGTTACATGTAGACGTACCTGCCCATGACTAAATTCGCATATCTTGCCTGCAAGGCTGTTGTCCCCACCAGACAAGCCTTTTTGCCTTGTGGAGGTGCATTTCGCTGATGCCTGATGTCCGCGCGTACTGATAATTACCTCCGCCACCGCCCCGGTAATATACAAGTCCGTAATTACCAGCGGGATCCAGGCGGACTCACTGCGTCCACTCCCGGCCTGTAAACCCCCGCTAAAAATCCCTCATACATGCCCCCCCTTCATCACCATCTGACCTCGGGCGATACACTTGCTCTTTTCCTTTCCCGCTCCATTTCTCCTATCTGGGTTTAACTCCCTTTCCCCCTTCACCGCTCTCCCCAAGTCAAACCCCCATGTCCGAACGTGGTTCGTTCCGAGGGGGCCGTGGCCGCGGTGGTCGCCAGTCCCAGCAGAAAAGTGGCGGTGGTGGCGGTGCGCAGGAGAAGCCCAAGAAGGAGAACATCCTCGACCTGAACAAGTACATGGACAAGGAGGTCCAGGTCAAGTTCAATGGCGGTCGTGAAGGTGAGTTTGATGCTTTCTGTCCATCCTTTTAGTACCTAGGTACATGTGCTAGATGCTGATCTCCCATTAGTCACCGGGACCCTGAAGGGCTATGACCAGCTCATGAACCTCGTCCTCGACGACGTCAAGGAATCCATGCGCGGTAAGCCTTACCTCATCCTGTGGATCTTTCTTCCGTGCTGACTTTTCACAGATGACGAGGGTAACCAAACCACCCGCTCTCTCGGCCTGATTGTGGCTCGTGGCACTCTTATCGTGCTGATCTCGCCCGCTGATGGCAGCGAGGAGATCCCCAACCCGTTCGTGCAGCCCGAGGAGTAAAATTTTCTCCCATCTCTACTTAAGCAATCCGAGCTGCTTTTCCTACGGGCTTTAGCGTCGGCCCGTTGGGTGCCCGGCTGCAAGATTTGATATGCCCTCATTATCAGGCGACTGGAGTCAATGCTCTTCCGGAGCTACGAAGGGAACGAATGCAACATGATGGTTTTTCTTTTCACCCTCTGGCCTGACTTATGATGTATGATAACGGCCTCTACACCGAGGTGTGCTTGCAATGAACCACTACGGTATGAGGTCGACTCAATCAGAAATACGATATCCACAACATTCCAAGATGAACACCGGGAATATCTAACTGTAATTGTAATTGTAATTGTAATTGTTTAGGTATCATAGATGACGATAACGCCTGGACATAGCTCTGTATAAACAAGGTTCAAGTGATTTACTGGTCCAATTCCCCAGACGCAGTGACCACGTCGCCAAACTCATCATCGTCCCCTGTTGCATCATCTCGTGGCGGGAAACCTGGTTGGGCCTTACCGTCCTTCAATCGCCGCACACCTTCTCCATCCTCCATCCAGGCACCCGCTTTCTCCATGCTATCCGTATATTCCACACCGATGCGCAGGTTGAGGCTGGCGCTAAGGGCCCGCTCAATGCGTGCCTCTCGAGTCTGCGAGACGAGATTACGGAAGACATGAACAAAGAATTCGCCCAGAATATCGACGCTCCAATCTTCCGGAACAAGATCGAGCACCTCGCGCACATCGAACCAGGCCGAAAACCGAGCGAGTAGGTCGCTCGTTCGCTCGACGCGGTCTGACAAGTCTTGAATCTGTAGGAACTCGTCCAGCAGATGACGGAAAAGAGTGGACTGCAGGTCGTGGCCAGCGAGCTCAGGCTGCGCACCGTCTGACGAGATAGAGCTGCGCGGACCGCCGAAAAGACAATATCGGATCGCAGAGTCGTAGTCGCCCAAGCCGTGTGTCAGCAGTCGTAGGGCAGCGCGGTGGTGCCCCTGAAGGCCGTCGAGAATGATGCTTTCGGAGACAAGTTCGTTCTGGAAGGGTTCGATGCGGGAAAGCACGTTGGGTATGGAATAGGTGATACCGGAAGGAAGGGCAGTGGATGAGAATTGCGTCCCGGAGGAGCCGCTTAGCAGCTGAAGCAGACGGAGTCGAGACTGCCACCAGGGCTCTCTCGGCGTATTCTCAGTGATGAAGTTCAGATATGTGGGTTTAGGGGGACGCAGGGCCCGATACGTGGAGTAGGATTCCGAGAGAGATTCCCGTGCGGCCGAGGAAGACTCGAGCACCGAAAGCACCTCATCCAGGTAGTAGGAAATGAGATCATCGGCGTACTGGGTGTAGTTTTTGGCGAAGACCAGATGCTCCAGGTAGAATTGGACTGCGTTGGGCGCACGTTCCTTGAGCAAAGTCACCACGTCCGTAGGATCCAGTCGCACTCGGCTGGAGTTGTCTGCAAACACTTGAATACCCAGGGCTGGATTCCGACCTGCGAGCCAAGCGCCGTATTCTTCCACCAATTGGGAATCTTTGATTTTCACCAAATATTTTCGCATCTGTGCCTCGACACCCTGGGCGCTGATCTCTCCACCGGCATCAGCTTCTCCGTCGACGATTCTCCGCCATGTGTTGAGCACATTGCGGGACATCTTCCGGCTTTGATACAGACGGCTCAGGATGTAGAGTCGTTTGTACTGCTCCAGCAACTGCACAGCCCTCTCAAAGTTTCCCTTCCAGTTGTCGACGAGCTTGTTCAGCTCGGTGCGGACAGGCGACGCTGCACGCTGCTGAGCTTTCAAGTGGGCGTCTTGCTCCAGGAGCAAATGAAGCAGGGCAGAATCAGTGCTGTCCAATACGTAGGTCTCATCGGGAATACTCCCGTATCCTCTCTTCTGTTGCCACGAGAAAAGGAAACGCTTCACCATATGCAGCAATGAGCTGTGAGCAACAGCGGGCCCGGATATCTCATGGCCCGCCTTTTCGACTTGCTGGAGATATTTCTCGACAATACTTGCTAGTCCAGCAGGAATCCACATACCCTGAGGCCCCTGTAGGATCTCACATCGGAGCAAAGGAATAAATAGCAGAGCAATTCGGGGATCCAAATTACCTGCCAGTAGCGCTTGCTCGGTATTGTTAATCATGGGGTCTCCACGATTCTTCGGCTGCATGGAAAGTAAATCTCCGTACAGGAGCAAACAGGCCTTTTGCTTCGCATAACCCAAGCCGATGAACTCGGACTCGGTCCTAGGCTCAAGGTCCTGGATAGAAAGCATCAACTCCATAATGGAATTCCTTTGCAAAATCATGTGACCGCTCTCGTTTGTTTGTTGAGCATTCTGCAAAGCATCTTCGAGCTGGACAACAAAAGGGTTCTTGATTAAGCGCCATATTTGGGAGCCCGACCAAACGATGAAACTGCTCTGGAGTTTGCCCAGTCCATGTGCAAATTTCTCTTCTTCGGCATTCCGCTGGGTCTCCCAATCTTTATCTCCCCTCTTGGATCCCTCCGAGTCAGTCAATTCTTGAGATTCAAAGAGCTCCTTCTCCTTTTGCAAATGCTCGATGGACGCTTGTGTTCTCGGATCTGTTGCAGGTACATGGGGAGCCAGCAGTGGAGTTTTGAGGCGAACCATTCGTAGAAGCTTTCCTACATCATCGAGCTCTAGATGGCTCGCGCTAATTGTGCGCCGAAGTCCGACTCTGGCTGGCTTGATAATGCCGGAAGACGGGATGTCGAGCCATCTCCTCTGCCTTTCGATCTCCGCAGGGTCGTCGTCCCATCGTTGAATCTCCAGTCGAGTTCGTGGCTCGACATCGTGGAATTCGATAACAGCAATAACATACTCCTCCTTGGCATCTTCGCTTGGTTGAAGAGATTGGTCATCTTCGCCAGCATCGATCGCCACCGACTTGGGGTATCGGTGGAAACTGATGGTACCTCGCACAACTTCACCATCCAAGTCCACAAACATACCTACACCTGGTTCCGTTTCCTCTGTTCCGGTCACCAAAAGGAATTCGGAGGGGGTCGGAGACACCACGTGAGGCAGGAGTTGCTTCGTGACTGGTTTCGCCGGTATGGGCGGTAATGGCTTTAAGCTGGGGGGAGAGGAAGCTTGCATTTCTGCATTCTCCGAAGTCTTCTGGTTTCTATTGTTGTCGTTGTTGCTGCCATATTCTCGTTCTTCAGAGCTTGATCGTCGAGGGGTCCCGGAAGATGCAAAAGGGTCTGGCGTTCCCGGTGACCTCTCCCGCTGAGGCGTTTGCGTATTCGGCTGTAACATGCCCACAAAGTTATTCAAACTGGTACTTCTTGCATGCGCATGAGGGTCACTTGGAGGAGAGCTTGGGTATGAGGAGGAAGGAGACCGTTTCAAGGGCGTTTGGGGGCCAGGCATTATATCTTCCACCTGTCCGGACTCGAATACTTCGTTCGAGGAGGATATAGGGAAAAGAGGAATCTTTTGCTGGTGTTCCACCTCCAGGAGTGAATATGAATGCCCATCAGCAGCACAGGCAATTGTACCTCTGCGCGCTGCGACTAAGCAACCGGGGAAACCAATCTTCTTAATGCTCTTCGCCTCATCTCCGATCTGAACCAGCAGTATCCTATTCTGTACTGCAATCATCACCACTGGATCATTCTCAGGCTCCGAGTCCCGGTTGAGATCCAGACCGCCGATCCAACGGCAGTGATTGACCTTGGTGTTCCAAGCCGGGCTAAGCTCCGGGAGCATGTAGAAGGTGACTGTTCCATTGCAGAGAACACAAGCTTTGTTCACCGAAGAGAGTACAATGATCTCTTGAACACCTTGCTGGTCGCTGTCCGAGGGGGCATTTAGGAATGGAATAGGCAGTCGCGACGCCAGTATAAAGGTAGGCTCGTTGGGTTCGTCGGAAGCAGCAGGAAGGCAAACAAAGTGCAATATTTCTGCTGCAGAAGTGCCAATGTACAGATTTTCCTCTATAAAATCCGTGTCAGCAAATGATTCCGTCTCGAAGGTCGCCAGCCACGTTGGCATAGCTTACCCCAGTACTCGACACAGGTGATGTAAGCGTCGGAGCCGTCCTCAGTTGCCAGCGGCACATTTTCGAAGAGCGACCGCAAGACGTAAGGATCAGTCCCAGGAGGACCGATCCTCCGCCTCTTGCGAGGACCGACTCCGTCATCCGAAGCCATGGTGGCTAGCTTGCAGGTGGTGTATCCCCGCCAGCATAGGAGATGGCTGGAAGGCGGTCAGGTGTCTGGGGCCAAAGCTTCAGGGGCCGCTAAGTCAGGAACGGGATGCCTCGCAACGGTCGGGATTTTTGGACTTCTCCAAAACTTAGTTCCTCATTTAAAATCCATCCTATTCCCGGCCTACCTAATCCATGAAATCATTATTGACTTGTTACTTGCAACGACAGGGCGCATACATTGCGGAACATCTTCGGCCCGTCGCGCGCCTCGTGTCCTGATCTCCAACTCCGCGCAGTTCCCCATCTTCCCTTGGCGGATTGCGATTTGGTGTGGGGTGACCGTGCAGACCCCTTAGACTGACGCTGGACATGGATTCCTTCGCTATTACTGAGGGCCTCGCCGCCCAGGAGAGGCATGAGAGCCAACTTGAGCCCGTTGACAGCAAGCTGTCCGAAGAGACAAACAAGTTCCAGCGTGCCATTGCAGCCTGGCGAGGTAAGAACCCCGGCTCTGACATGGGTAGGAGATCTTACAGTAGCACGCGACTGACATAATTTGATTAGGAATTGACCTTACTAGTACCATTGCCAAACTTGATGCAACCGCTTCCGACATCGTTGAACAGCAGCGGGACTCTCTGGTACAGCGAAAGGACCTGGCTCAGAAAACTAAGGACTTCAAAAAACTTGAGGAGCAGGCGAAACTGTCGGAATTCAAGGGCCTGTTGAAAGCCTATCAGTCCTTTATCGACGTCTTGACTAACCAAGGCAAAACGACCTCGTCCTCGTTCCTGCAACTATATTCTTCTCTATCCGAGGCACCCGATCCCTACCCACTTCTCGAAGCTTCCGTCGATTCTCTTGCTCTATCCGAAGACACGGTCCCGAAACTCACCTCGGAACGCGACCAATTGCGGCAATCTGTCGACCGTCTCACAAAGCAACAGGAGGAAAGCGAGAAACGCCTTCAAGAGGAGCGTGCTGCAAGGAAGAAGCTCGAGGAGAACCAAGAATCCAGAGCCAAGGAGATCGAATCATCCTGGGAAGCAGTCCTGGCGGAAAAGAGGAATAACTGGGAGGCCAAAGAGAAGAGCTTGGAAGAGAAGGTGGAAAACCAGGATCGTCTGATAAAGGAGCTCAAAGCAAGCTATGAAGTTTCTCAACGGATGGGTGGGAATGACGAGAACGACGAAGCCCGCAGTGGTGCCACCGCCGCCGAGTTGGAGCTTGTTTCGGCCGATCTGGAGAAGACCAGCTTGAGGTTGGCTGATGTGGAGGCACGCAATGAACAACTACGGCTGGAATTGGCTCAGGCGGTATCACATTCGAACCCTGACCGACCCGTCTCTGTTGAGGATGATCCTGAATATCAACGTCTTCAGTCCGAAAACTCCTCCTTGTTACGGAGACTGGATGCTGCACGCTTTGACAAGGACTCGACCCGGCACTCATGGGAAGCCAAGCTCCTCCAGGCGGAGAGAACTGCCACTAAGGCCACGGCCGAGAAGAACGAGCTGCGCTCACGTCTCGATAAGTGTGCTGACTACGAAGATATTCGCCGGGAGTTGGAGATGATTAAGTCGATTGAGCTGATGGCTGGTGACGATGAGGATGATAGAGAGACGATGGCACAAAACAACGCGGTTGGTACGAATGGTGATGCCACCAAATCCAAGGAGAAAAATTCTCTTGAGCAACTTCTGCTTGCCCGCAACAAAAAGCTGAACGACGAGCTTGCGGTCTTGCGAGTGTCGACTCGCGATATTCAAAACCAGCTTGAGACAATGCGTGGTGAGCTTGTGACAACAAAGAGTGAACTTGAAAAGTCTCGGGGACTGTCAACAACCTTGGAGAACGATTTGCTTCAAGTGCAGCAAGAGGCAGCCAATGCATTCCCATCGTCGGCCATGTCCACTGCGGGTACTTACACCTCGAGGTACCCACACTCATCCCGTCGGGGTGCAGCATCTCCCACTTCGTCGATCATATCCGGCTTCGACCAGAGTGCCGCATCTTCAAATACGATGGATGCTATCCGTGCAGGTGAGGCCGTGGGAGGCGGCTCTGGTCTTCTTCCTATGATCCAAGCACAGCGCGATCGCTTCAAGAAGAAGAACGCGGAGCTTGAGGAAGAGCTATCCAAGACGTATAGCACCGTCAAGTCTCTCCGGTCAGAGGTTGCATCTCTTCAGAAAGATAACCTGGGCCTATACGAGAAGACTCGGTATGTTTCCACATACAGCCGCGGCCAGGGAGCATCCACGTCTGCATCGTCATATGCGAACGCACCTAGCTCGACATCTGTCTACAGCTCATCCGATACTCCTTCGGGTCTTTCCCTCGACCGTTATCAAAATGCCTACGAGGCACGGATCTCGCCCTTCGCTGCCTTCAGAGGCAGAGAATCGGCCCGTGCGTACAAGCGCATGAGCCTTCCCGAGCGAATTGTATTCTCGCTTACTCGCATTATCATGGCCAACCGAACCAGTCGAAACCTGTTCGCAGGCTATTGCTTTGCTTTGCACGTTCTTCTCTTTGTAGTGCTCTACATGATGAGCACGATGGAAATCGAGAAGCATAGTGCTATGAGTGCTGTGGGCAGCGCCGCAGCAGCAGCATATGACAGTCGTGGGGCTGGATCTGGCAGTGGCAGCAGCCAGCTGCATGGTGACGATTGGCAGCAGGAAGGTTTTAACCATGCAGGGTGAACCCCTGGGATCTGATATAGCGGGGCAGATAACCAGTTTTGTTGATTGAACAGCGAGAGTTATGGATATGGAGTTTTGATGTCTTTCCTTTATATCATGGCCGGTCATTGATTTTTGGCGTTGAGAGCGAGTGGGCCGCTCTGGCAGGCGAGCCTTGTTTGGCTCTGTGTTTCTTGTTCGTGGGCTCCTGGTTAGCCAGGGTGTACAGTCTATTGGCACTTAGGAAGTAACTACGATAGTTGCATCGGACTTGAATTGATCACTTAACTACCTGGTATTTTTAGTGAACACCGATGGCACATGATGACATGGGGAAACAAGGTTCTCGTACATCAAATCAGGATTGGCAGAACTGTTACAACTTGTGACTTCGGCTTGGCGGTTAAATGGTTCCGAACGGCCATCTGTCTATAGATAGAAAAAGGGGTAGGTTGTCTAATTTTATTAAGAAACGAGTGGTTTGGGGGCCGCACAGCTGCAGATCCCCTCAATACAGTACTATTTATGATTATGGCCTGTTGGTTTAATTAGCATCTGTGTTCGGTCTCCTATTTGTCAAAAAGGAAGAACGAAACCACAGTAGAAACTACTAGGGATCAAAAAATGAAGAAGGCCCGAGCCGCGGATCGAACGCGGGACCTCGCGCAGGAGTGCCTAGGTTTAACCCTAAGCGCGAATCATACCACTAGACCACCCGGGCTTCTTGTTGAATATCACCTGAAAATAAAACTAGATAAGCAGACCTGTCTCCTTCCACACATCAGGTCCTTGTTTTCCATTGTTTTTATTTGAGATGAGACTTCTCGAGTCCAACGGAGGGATACATATGAATCCTCTAAGGCTTTTAGCCGAGTGACATACTTCAAGTGTTCTCGATTGTCAGGCTAGTGTCATTATAATTAGTGTTATGGTCTATTGCCACTTACCCCTCACGAAATATATATGCAATCTCATCGTGAGCCCTCAAGCACCAATTCGATCGGGTAAAGACACCACAAAAAAAGTGGACTGGGTCATCAGACAAATATAGGCAAAGTGGCTACCTTTCTAAAGTCAAATTTGTGTAAGATGGCGCTGATGGCGTTGACTACGCGCCCAGGGATTGTAATCTGCTCGGGGTGAGCCTGAAATGGGACACGAGGAGGGGTACGGCCACAACGTGGAGGGGAAAGCTCATACCCGGCCTCCCCGCAGTGATTGCTCGGGTGGCTGCCCGGATGAAAGACAGCTCTACTTGCAACAAATCATCCTTCTGATGCATCCAATGAGATATCGAACACGCTGATTGTCAACTCGCTGTGGTCGCCCCCCCCAGCCGCCTAGGTCAGTCAGGGAAGCTCCTTGAATCCCAATTCTGCACACTAACCCACAGGGGCAAGTCATAATGCACATCTAACCGCCCACAGCACATGGTGAGCTAGTCGGGGAGTGACTTATTAATAGCCCGGAGAATTAGGGAGGGTCTCTGCATTGGGTTCCCCCACTGTAAGCGAGTCTCCTTCACGGTGCCGCCCAACAAAGCCCGCTGTTTTGCTTAGCGCCATAGCTATTTCGATCTGGCGAAAGTTGTTTTGAGGACAGAGCGAATTAGATCGTGAAGAGGCTGGGGGCGGCTGCATTGGGCGCTCTCTCCACCAATAAACGGGCGTGGTGAGCGAGTGATCCCTGCTAGTACCTGCAGCGTGCATCGATCACTTATTTTTATAGAATCAAGATCGTTTCAAGTTAGCCCAGTGTTACTATCTTTGCTCTAGTAAGTCTGGCGGTAAGACCATGTATGCATGAATTCGTGCAAGATTGCACCCGGCACCGACTCTATATGTAGCTGTGCTCCCTGGCCCGGCGAATTCATCCTCATGCCAATCCTTGCCATTGTTGTTTCTTTCTTTTAATTTCCTTCTCCATCAGCATTACGAACGGCCTGGTGCTGCTCAAAGTCTACCTATTAGTGCTTTCACAAAGCCTCACCCTCAAAAACCCCTTCTACACCCCTATACCTTCGACCATATAACACCTTCAACCATGCGTCTGGCACCGGCCCTACTCTCAATGGTGGCAGTATCAGCTGCTGCTCCATCAACGTTCTTCAACAATGCCTACGACTTCTCAGATGAACTAGCAGAGTTCTACGGCAAAGTCAGCAAATACATTGACAGTGCGAGGCACAATTTGACACCGTCCACCACCTGCGACACATCCAAGATCTCGCTGCCCTCCTTCGCCTCGGGTCTTCCCAGCCCTGATGGGGTAACACCCATGTATGTTGCACTTGGAAGGGGCACACAAGTATGTATACACTAGTCTCAACCTGATTTGCTGTTACTCATTACACACAGAACTACACGTGTGCGGATTCCACATCTAAATCAGCACCAGTGGCCATTGGGGCTGTCGCCAACCTCTACAATGCCACATGTATTGCTGCCAACTACCCAGACCTCATGGCAATGCTGCCCAACATTGCTTACAAGATCTCTATCCCAACAAATGAATATGCTGCATTCCCCCCGGCCAATATTCAGCTGATGGGACACCACTTCTTCTACGACTCCACCACCCCGGAATTCAACCTGGACACCACAATGCTCAAGCAATATGGTATTGCCATGACCAAGAAGAAGGGTCAGATTGATGCACCTTCAGATGCAGCCAAGGGTGAAAACGGCGCCGTTGCCTGGTTGTACCTCACAACGACCACTGGTACCGTTGGCAAGTACAAGAGTGTCTATCGAGTCAACACCGCCTCTGGATCCCCCCCACCAACTTGCGAGGGAATGCCATCCACATTTGAGGTCCAATATGCTGCAAACTACTATTTCTTTGGAAATTAACGGGGCTTCACTGTTCTGTACATAGGCGAACACCATTGACGGACGGATATGATGGGAGGCATTGTCAGACTGGTCCATTTAGTATTTTGTCATGATAACCCGTTACTTCTGGATATACAGGGCGTTAATAAAAGGAGTACCGCTGAATTTCCCCAGATAAAACTGTTCAATGCCATATAGTAAAATGCAGGGCTCATAGACACCACGTGACCTCGCTATATCCGATGCAGATGACATAAGCAACCGACTCCCAAGGACGACGCTAACCAAATCAGGACTAGCGCATTTCTGATTTTCTGAAAGATCCAGCAGGCGCAAAAAAATCTCGACCGCATCAACGAGCAGCACCGGTTCTGACCCGCACGCGACAAAGCATCTCTGGTCAATCCTACACCAGCTGCTTGACTCGGTGATTTCAATTACTGAGTTCTTTTCTCTCATATTCGAGTCGATCTCTTTTCGAGACCGTCCCTCCCCCATTTTTCGACAACACTCGGCTTGAGCACTCCAAAGCTCAATTCCAAACTTTTTCGACTCATTTCTCAACCAAACTCAACCAGCACCTCAAATAACAATGGGTTTCACTCCTAGAGGCCGTGGTGGTCCCCCTGGACGTGGTGGACGTGGTGGATTCGGTGGTGACCGCGGTGGCCGCGGAGGTGGTCGAGGTTTGTACTCCAATTTTTTCGAAACTACAGAAGTCTACCTGGATGGCCTGAGCTTGTGAAAATGCTTGCTACATGACTACCAGAAGAATTCTCTGTAAATACTTGGAGATTTTCAGTTGCTGATCGGGTTTCTTTTTCTGAAGGTGGCTTCGGTGGTCGTGGTGGTCGTGGCGGTGGTGATCGCGGCCGCGGTGGCCGCGGTGGTGGCCGTGGTGGCCCCCGTGGAGGCCGTGGTGGTGCTCGCGGTGGCCGCGGCGGTGCTGCCGGTGCTCGTGGTGGTGCTAAGGTTATCATCGTATGTCTCAAGATGTCGACGGTATAAGGGAATCCAGTCACTGACCATTGATTTTCCACACAGGAGCCCCACCGTCACGCCGGTGTCTTCGTTGCCCGTGGTGGTAAGGAGGATCTGCTTGTCACCAAGAACTTGACCCCCGGCGAGGCCGTGTACGGCGAGAAGCGTATCTCTGTCGAGGCCCCCGCCGCTGAGGACGGCACCGTCACCAAGGTCGAGTACCGTGTGTGGAACCCCTTCCGTTCCAAGCTGGCTGCCGGTATCCTGGGTGGTATGGACAACATCTACATGAAGCCCGGTGCCAAGGTTCTCTACCTCGGTGGTGCCAGTGGTACCTCCGTCTCTCACGTCGCTGATATTGTCGGCCCTACCGGTAACGTCTATGCCGTTGAGTTCTCTCACCGCTCTGGCCGTGATCTGATTGGCATGGCCACTCACCGCACCAACGTTATCCCCATCGTTGAGGATGCCCGTCACCCTCTTCGCTACCGCATGCTCGTGCCTATGGTCGATGTCATCTTTGCCGATGTTGCCCAGCCCGACCAGGCCCGTATCGTTGGTCTCAACGCCCACATGTTCCTGAAGGATGGCGGTGGTGCCGTTATCTCCATCAAGGCCAACTGTATCGACAGCACGGCCGCGCCCGACGTTGTCTTTGCTCGTGAGGTCCAGAAGATGCGTGAGGAGAAGATCAAGCCCAAGGAGCAGCTGACCCTCGAGCCGTTCGAGCGTGACCACTGTGTCGTCGGTGGTATCTACTCCCGCTCATAAACGGGATGCTTAATTCTTCGTCATGTCTTTCTTCTGATGCACCGTTTCCCTTTTTTTTCTACGGCGTCTCGTGTTCTGCGATGTATCCACTGTTCTTCCCATTGTGACTGGTTTTCTCTGCCCATGTACGATTGCTTGCGTCACAAAATCTAGATTCCATATTCTGGAATAAAATGCACACACTGGAATGTCATTTATGTGTCTGTAGATGTCGATGCTGTAGGCGTTGCATGAAACCACGCTCGAGTATGAAGCTCGGATCGCTCTCAGGTGCCAATAGAGGCGGAAACGAGCTACATAAGCTGTTCAAGTTCCTCACGGTAAAAAGATACTTTCAAAAAGCAGGGTAAGGTATGCTCCTTTAACACTCCAAGGGTCCATCTTGATCAACCGTGTCATCTTAGAAGTCTGCGGCACGGGAGCCTGCCTCTTAGATATATATAGTATCTGAAATGACCAAGACAGTTAGTTTATAATTAATGCCAGCCGGAAACTGGCTGTGAATGTCCAGACCCAAGCTTTTCCCGGCCATCACATGGTAATTCGTGGTTATCCCACGACCCTCGGACTTCCCCCGTGTTCATCGACCAACGGCGTGGGTGGTTCGGCAATCGGAATCACTCACCGTGATCCAGGGTCGGCGATGCCGGCCATAGTAGTCGACTCGGAATTAGCCCGAACGACGGAGCGTGGGGGAGGGGATTGTTCTCCGCTGCAGCCCCGCGGGGGTTTTGGACGACGGCTATAACTTGACGACGGACAACGTTCCGAAGGAAGGTCCGCTCGGATGGCTTTTGAATACATCTGAATTGATTCTACTTTGATACCTCATCTCATTGCTGTCATTGTTGAATAATCGACACATTCCAATTGCATACAACATGTCCATTCTCATCACTGGCGCCGGTGGCTACGTCGGACAGGAACTGGCTGCTTCCTTCCTTGCAAACACACCAGCTTCAACTACTGTGACAATCACTGATGTTGTCGAACCTGCCGTCCCAGAGGCGGCGAAAGAGCACTCCAGTCGCTTGACATGCGTCCGCGCCGACTTAACATCCCCTAAAGAGGTGGAAAATTTGATCAGCTCTTCTCACCAATACGAGACTGTATACCTCCTGCATGGAATCATGTCTAGTGGCTCCGAAGCCAACTTCGAGCTGGGCATCCGAGTCAATCTCGATGCTACGCGATGCATCCTTGACAGACTACGTGCCACCATGCCTGGGGTCAAGGTGGTCTTCACATCGTCACTGGCAGTCTACGGCCCGGCACCACCGGGCTTTGTCATTGATGAGACCAACTTCCCACCCGTTCCCTCGTCCTCCTACGGATCGCAGAAGCTCATTATCGAGACGCTCTTGAACGACTACTCCCGACGCGGATTCCTGGACGGCCGATGTGTGCGACTGCCGACAGTGACCGTTCGAGCCGGAGCGCCTACCCAGGCCGCAAGCAGCTTCGCCAGTGATATTATCCGTGAGCCATTCCATGGCAAGAAGGCAATTCTGCCCGTGGGCAAAGAGACCGAGATGTGGATCTGCTCGCCGCATACCATCATCAAGAACCTGATCCACGCGCGCAGTATTCCCAAAGAAGCATTCGGCGAGTCACGGTCGGTCAACCTTCCTGGCTTGAAGGTTAGTGTCCAGGAGATGCTGGATGCCTTGGAGGAAATTGGTGGCAAGGAGCGACGGGCGCTGGTGGAGGAGAAGTACGACGCGGCTACCGACAAAATCGTGCAGTCGTGGACTCCTCAGTTCTCGACCGATCGCGCGTTCAAGCTTGGGTTCTCTGCTGATATTTCCATGTCGGAGAATATTAGACAGTTTGCCAGCCGATTTGTATGAAAGGGGCGATTTCGGAGGGAGTGAGTACAGGGAGGGGCGGATAGTTCGCATTAGATAGTGGTCAACTATGTTATTGCATGACCGAATAGCAAGTTCAAAATGAATAAAAACGAGAGTTAACCCCCAAAATCGGAAAAACAAGAGTAATTGTCGTCTATTGCGAAGGCGCATGGAAGTAATCGGGACGAAATGGGTCATTTGGAAAAACGAGTCATGTGATTGGCTGGCGAGCTGGGCGAACAATTTGACTTCCGAACTTCAACCTCAGGGCGAGTCCAGCTCTTCTCTCCATCCCCCCTTCCCCCTCCCACCCACTCCAGTTGTCCGCAATGGCTTCCCGCCGACTGGCTTTCAACCTGCACCAGGCTCTCCGGAGCCGTGCGGCCCTCAAGTCCATCCAGCCCGTGAAGCGAGGCTTTGCCTCCCCGGTTCTGCCGTCCACCACCCAGTCGACCACCCTCTCCAACGGATTCACCGTACGCCTTGCATACTCGATCAATTGCGTCGCAGCCTCACTGACACGTCCTAGATTGCTACCGACCACTCGCCATGGGCCCAGACCTCCACCGTCGGTGTCTGGATCGATGCCGGTTCCCGGTCAGAGACTGACAAGACCAACGGTACCGCTCACTTCCTTGAGCACCTTGCCTTCAAGGTCTGTTCCGATCATTCCCAGTCGATGCGATAACGCTCTAACAGTATTCTGCAGGGTACCAACAAGCGCTCCCAGCACCAATTGGAACTCGAGATTGAGAACATGGGCGCTCACCTCAACGCTTACACCTCGGTATGGCCGGAAAACCCAGCCCATGCCTCTATCGGAACAACACTAACGAATCATGCAGCGCGAGAACACCGTCTACTACGCCAAGGCCTTCAACAACGATGTTCCCAAGGCCGTCGACATCCTCTCCGATATCCTCCAGAACTCCAAGTTGGAGCACGCCGCCATCGAGCGTGAGCGCGATGTGATCCTGCGCGAGCAGGAGGAGGTTGACAAGCAGCTCGAGGAAGTTGTTTTCGATCACCTTCACGCCACCGCTTACCAGGGTCAGCCCCTCGGTCGCACCATCCTCGGCCCCAAGGAGAACATCCAGACCATCTCCCGGGACAACCTGACCGACTATATCAAGACCAACTACACCGCTGACCGCATGGTCCTGGTCGGTGCCGGTGGTATCCCCCACGAGCAGCTCGTCCGCCTCGCCGAGGAGCACTTCGGCGGTCTCCCCAACAAGCCCCCGACCTCCGCTGCCCTGGCCCTGACCGCCGAGCAGAAGCGCACCCCCGAGTTCATTGGCTCTGAGGTCCGTCTCCGTGATGACACTATCCCCTCCGCCCACATCGCCCTTGCCGTCGAGGGTGTCAGCTGGAAGGATGATGACTACTTCACCGCTCTCGTTGCCCAGGCCATCGTCGGAAACTGGGACCGTGCTATGGGCCAGTCTCCCTTCCTCGGCAGCAAGCTCAGCTCCCACGTCAGCCACCACCACCTCGCCAACAGTTTCATGAGCTTCTCCACTAGCTACAGCGATACTGGGTAAGTTGTGCAATTTAAACACCCAAAATGAAGCAGATAACTGACTACTTAATTCTCTTTACAGTCTCTGGGGTATCTACCTTGTGTCTGAGAACCTGACTCAGCTCGACGACCTGATCCACTTCACCCTCCGTGAGTGGACTCGCCTCTGCAACAGCGTCTCCTCCGCCGAGGTTGAGCGCGCCAAGGCCCAGCTCAAGGCTTCCATTCTCCTGTCCCTCGACGGCACCACCGCCGTTGCTGAGGATATTGGCCGCCAGATTATTACCACTGGCCGCCGTCTCAGCGCTGAGGACATCGAGCGTACCGTCAGCCAGATCACCGAGAAGGATGTTATGGACTTTGCCACCCGCAAGCTGTGGGACCAGGACGTCGCCATGAGCGCCGTCGGCAGCATTGAGGGTATCCTCGACTACCAGCGCATCCGCAACGACATGTCTCGCGACCTGTCGTAAAATGCTGCTGGGTTTTAGACGGTCATCTGATGCTCGGACTTTTCGGGCTCGGGTGGGTGTGGTTTGAATGTACTATCAATCATTGCCTTGGGTTTCTGTTAGACCCTGATTTGTGTGTGAAATAGCAATTAATGGTTTGCCATAGTAGACTATATAGTCTGTCGCCGTGGGTGTGGCAGACCAAACTTATCTCCTTTGTTTCTTTTGTCTCCCAGTTAAAGTCTTCAACTGTGTTTCAATAGTATTGTTCCAACAGCTTTAGTTGATATGTAGGCGTTATGCGTTGCACAAAATGCAATCAACTGGCTAGTCAAAACGAAAACCACCTGGGGCCGTCATTGCATTGCTCTGAACCTGATGTCGTCCAAGGCGGTGATAAGCCGCAGTATCAGCCCCACGACTGGCTTACATAAGTGATCCAACGGGGTTTTTTTTGGAGACGATTTTGACTGCATCTCTCAGCAAAGCTACATTCACAATGGGCAAACGAGGTGGCAGAAAGGTAAGTCAGAGCGCTGTGACGTTATAATTGAGGTGCCTGTCATACTAATTTGTCTTTTCCCTTCACAGTTTAACCGTGGAGGCCGTGGGGGCGGCGGCGGCGGCGGCGGCCGTTCGCGCAACAACTGGCAAGATATCAGCCGGAACAATGCAAAGATGGAACGCTACTACACCGACTCGGGCATCATCCCAGAGGAGGAGCTGGAGACTTTCTGGGACTATATGCGCCGGGATCTCCCCAACAGCTTCCGCTTCACGGGCTCGCGAGGGTAAGTCTTCATATTTTCGCAGTGGAATTGCAGCTTCTTCCTGGGTCATTTTGGATGAGTCTAATAGTCGCATTGTATTCTAGACACGCGCTTGCTGTTCAGGAGCGTCTCAAGGACTTTTACATCCCTGAAATTACCTCCATCAAGTATGAGGACGAATTCGTGGAGCCGCCTCGGCCGGTCTCGTGGTACCCGGATCAGCTTGCCTGGTCGATGTCCACCCCAAAGCAAGTTATTCGCCGTTTCGCTCCTTTCGCCAATTTCCAGAAGTTCCTTGTTGCCGAGACCGATGTCGGAAACATCAGTCGCCAGGAGATTGTCAGCATGATTCCTCCTCTTGTTATCGATGTTCGCCCCGGAATGACCGTCCTGGACATGTGTGCTGCACCTGGAAGCAAGTCTGCGCAGCTGATGGAGTTGATACATGCCGGCGAGGAGGATTCCATGGTGGACGCTGCTAAGCAGGTCAAGGAAGGCACTGCTGGACCGGAGCCCTTGGGCCCGGAGGGTCTGAACGACGATGGCCGCACTACTGGCCTCTTGATTGCCAACGACAGCGACTACAAGCGTGCTCACATGTTGATTCACCAGATGAAGCGCCTCGCCTCGCCTAATCTAATTGTTACCAACCACGATGCTACCATGTACCCGTCTATCAAGCTTCCGTCTCTCGATGGAAAGAAGAACCGGTACTTGAAGTTTGACCGTATCCTTGCCGATGTTCCTTGCTCCGGTGATGGCACTGCTCGGAAGAACTATGGTGTTTGGAGAGAGTGGAACCCTGCCAATGCTATTGGACTCCACGTTACCCAGGCCCGTATCTTGGTCCGCGCGCTCCAAATGCTGAAGGTCGGTGGACGTGTTGTCTATTCCACTTGCAGTCTCAACCCCGTTGAGAACGAGGCCGTCGTTGCCAGTGCCATTGCGCGCTGTGGTGGCTCTGCCAATGTTAAGATCCTCGACTGCAGCAAAGAGTTGCCCGGCCTCAAGCGGGCAGCTGGAGCTCGCAGCTGGAAGGTGATGGACCGCGAAGGTCGTATCTGGGGCAGCTGGAAGGATGTTCAGGAACAGATCGAGAAGGAGGGGACCAATGGCCTGGCTAGACTGTCCGAGGGCATGTTCCCGCCGACTGGAGAAAATGCGGACCTCCCGCTCGAACACTGCATGCGTGTCTACCCCCACATGCAGGACACTGGCGGTTTCTTTATCACTGTCATTGAGAAGCTTTCTGAGATCCGCGCCAAGCCGGAAGACACTTCCAACACTGTCCCTAAGGCGTCGGTCGCAGCTCTTACTACAGAGCTGGATGCTCGCAAGAACAGCAATGGAGAGCCTTATCAGAAACTGGAGGCATTGGATGATCTAGTCGTTCACGACAAGGAGGCCGATGCTGAGGTTGCGAAGAACGCTTCCGTCGCTCAAGCCGCTCACCAGCTTCCTTACTCTGCTACTCTTGATTCCACCGACGCTGTCACTCACGTGAAGCGCGATGCTGACGACCTGGAGGAAGAGCTTCCCGCCAAGAAGGTTAAGCTCAGCGATGGCACTGAGGTTCTGATTGGCGACCGTCCAGTCCACCAACCTGCGCCCTCAATGGCAACGGGGCATGTTGACACCCCCAGCGACAGCACTCCTGCCACTACTGAGACTCCTTCGCAGCCCGCCTCGGTTCCATCTGAGCTGCCTAAGAAGAAGAAGGTTGCTCAGGAGGAGCCCTTCAAGTACCTTGACGGCAACCATCCAGAGCTCGAGCCTATCTACAAGTTCTATGATGTGTCGGAGCGTTTCCCTCGTGACCGTTTCATGGTGCGCAATGCCGAAGGCACCCCGACAAGAACCGTCTACTACACCAGTGCTCTGGCTCGCGACATCCTTACCATGAACGAGCGTCAGGGCATGAAGTTCGTTCACTGCGGTGTGAAGATGTTTGTGAAGCAGGATGCCCAGCGGGAGAATGTCTGCCGCTGGCGCATTCAGACCGATGGCCTGAAGATCATCTCGCCCTTCCTGGGCCCTGCCCGGACTGTGACCCTCACCGAGCGAGAGACTCTGCACACACTCCTCGTGGAGATGTTCCCGAGAATAGATGGCGATGGTTGGAAGAAGCTGGGCGAGATCGGCGAGCGCGTCAAGGATATCCCCATGGGCTGCAGCATCTTGCACATTGAACCCAACGGAAAGGAAGGTGGCCTCACGTATGTTATCGAGCTCAATCCCCACCCCAGTTTATATAATTCTCTAACTGACTTTTATAGTGAGCGTATGGTGCTGCCTCTTTGGCGCTCCCTGCACTCCCTGAACCTGATGCTTCCCAAGGAAGAGCGCCGTGCCATGTTACTGCGAATCTTCAACGACAGCAGCCCGCTCATCAACAAGACAGACAAGCAGCGACCCGCCGGTAACCCGACTCCTGCAATCGAGTCCACCGCCGATGCCGAGGACGTTGCGCTGATGCACGAAAACGCCCAAGTTGGCGAGGATGAGCAGCTGCAGATGGACACACGAGAGACGTACACGAAAGACGGCGACGAGGAGGACCGCTTCAATACGACGGTCTAGGAACTTGGAGATATTAGAACTATCGACCTTTATATTCATGATTTCAATTACGGGCGGCACACGCTTACCGAATGTACTAAAAGCAATCTCGATTTACGCATTTTGAGACTCCGGGGTGCACTTAACCGAAGTACAACAGATCCAGGCAGCTACAGTAAGGTAGGACCTCGGGGTCGCATCAGAGATAACCGAGCTCTGCACGATCTGCATCGTAAAATTTCCCCGGAGAATCACCGGTCGTCGTCGGCTGAACTCAGGACCGGAAACCCCATTCCCCCGCAGGTAGGCTTGTTTTATATTAATCTAGTTATTAGAAGATTCATTTAAAAAAAATGGTATGAATGAGACTGGTAGATGCATACTTTTCAAATAGATTATGGAAATAATTCTCCGGGTATTCATGTCCGTGATGAGTGACATAGTATAGTATCCAGGCACAAGGCACAACAGCCAGAAAAAGCAATCATAAGCTTCCTCAGGGGCGCCAACATACTCATTGCACATGTCTCACAATATCCTTTAGCAAATGCAAAAAGCGACCATACAATAAGCGGAAAATTCCCGGTGGAAACCCCGCATGACCTAGAGCAAGGGATCTTCACTCCGCTTTCCCTGCGTGGGCAGCACCTCCACAAGCCCTGCGACGGACCTATTCTACTACACGAGATCCATGCACGAACGGAGTATCGCTGGGGTTTTAGATTGGATTCCCCGCCCTGCTACCCCTGCCAATGACGAGATGACCGGAGACTGTGGAGGTAAAAGGCCGAAGGACCAAGGAAAAACGGGGCGCCCTTGGTATTGGGTCTCAGCGTATACGACATGCCATCCGGTCGTTGTTTGATTTGCTGGTCGATGGTCCCCAGTGCGGCAGTATATGAAAGGGGGCCGATCCCTGGAATGTGATTTTTCAGGCTGCCCTTCTTTGCTCACTGAGACTAAGCTCATCATGAAGTGCTTGTCTACATGGGCTGTGGCCTACTTGGCTGCTCAGGCTGCGGGTGCTGCTTTGAGCCATAAGTTGGATGGACTTACTATCCGTGAGTATCCGAATGCTGTGAAGCGGGCTCAATTGCAGAAATATGTATGTGGTACTTGCATTGGCTCTGACTGGCACTGACGAAGGTGGATCTAGGTGACTTGGGATGAACACTCGTTGTTTATCAATGGCGAGAGACTGATGCTGTTTAGCGGCGAATTCCACCCATTCCGGTAGTGTTCGGACCTCTCAATTGGATAACAAAGATCGCATCTAATGGAATTTATTGCAGACTACCCGTTTCGACGCTCTATATTGATATCTTCCAGAAGGTCAAGGCCCTTGGATTCAATTGCGTCTCATTCTACGTTGATTGGGCGCTCCTTGAGGGCAAGCCTGGCGAGTACCGCGCTGATGGCATCTTCGATCTCGATCCGTTCTTCGACGCTGCCAAAGAGGCTGGAATTTACCTGTTGGCTCGCCCCGGTCCCTATATCAACGCCGAGGTCTCTGGAGGTGGCTTCCCCGGCTGGTTGCAGCGTATCAATGGCACGCTGCGAACAAGTGCGCCCGACTACTTGAAAGCGACCGATAAGTATGATCTCTCAAGTGCAGAGCAATACCGAGGCCTAAGGAATCTAATAATTTGTACAGTTATATGTCTCATGTTACTTCGACTATTGCCAAGGCTCAAATCACAAATGGCGGACCTGTCATTCTTTATCAGCCGGAAAACGAGTACAGTGGAGCTTGCTGTGGCTACAACGACTTCCCCGATGCCAGCTATATGCAGTACGTCGAGGATCAAGCTCGTAACGGTGGTATCGTTGTCCCTCTAATCAGCAATGATGCCTCTCCCTCTGGACACAATGTCCCTGGTTCTGGCAAAGGAGCCGTCGATATCTACGGTCATGATAGCTACCCTCTGGGATTCGATTGCGCCAATCCCTCGACGTGGCCCAGCGGTGATCTTCCAACCAACTTCCGTCAGCTTCATTTGGAACAGAGCCCGAGGACACCGTACTCTCTGGTGGAGGTATGTTGCGGTCCATAAAACAACGAGATATTATCTAATGCATTGCAGTTCCAAGGCGGATCATTTGACCCCTGGGGAGGAAGCAGCTTCGCGGCTTGCGCTGAGCTTCTGAACAACGAATTCGAGCGCGTCTTCTACAAGAATGACTTTAGCTTCGGTGTTGCTTTCATGAACCTATACATGGTGCGTTGGATTCCTTTCGATTGATGTTGATCAAAGCTAAACCTCAATAGATATTTGGTGGTACAAACTGGGGCAACCTGGGTCACCCCGGCGGATACACGTCGTATGACTATGGTTCGGTAATCACTGAATCTCGCAACGTGACTCGCGAGAAGTACAGCGAGCTCAAGTTGCTTGGAAACTTCGCCAAGGTATCTCCATCATACCTGCTGGCAACGCCTGGAAACTCAACTACCTCGACCTACACCAACACTGCCGATTTGACAGTAACACCCTTGTTGGGTAGCAACAGCTCGGCCTCTTCGTTCTTTGTGGTCCGTCATACTGATTACTCGAGTCAAAACTCGGTCGACTACAAGCTTCAAGTTCCCACTAGTGCTGGCCGCCTGACAATTCCTCAGCTTGGAGGAAGCTTGACCCTCAGCGGTCGTGACTCAAAGATCCACGTCGTTGATTACGATGTGGCGGGCACAAACATTTTGTACTCGACTGCCGAAGTGTTCACCTGGAAGAAGGTCGGCAATGAGAAGTATCTCGTTGTTTATGGTGGCCCTGATGAGCACCACGAGCTTGCTGTCTCCACCAAGGCAGATGTCTCTGTCGTCGAGGGATCGTCTTCCAGCATCACCTCCAAAAAGAAGGACAGTGCCGTTGTTATTGGCTGGGATGTTTCATCGACTCGCCGCATCATCCAGGTTGGCGAGTTGAAGATTCTTCTGCTTGGTAAGTTCGAAAGAGATGAGCCAGCTTAATTTGTAAATCAGTCACTGACAACGTCTAGACCGTAACTCTGCCTACAACTACTGGGTGCCTCAGGTGCCGTCCAAGGGCATGACCCCCGGGTTTGCATCCGACGAGAACACCGCCTCGTCGGTCATCGTCAAAGCCGGATATCTCGTCCGCACGGCATACCTGCAGGGGAGTGACCTTCACCTCACCGCCGACTTCAACGCCACGACTTCGGTCGAGGTTATTGGTGCTCCTTCCAAAGCCAAGAATCTTGTCATCAACGGTAACAAGGCTCACGTCAAGGTTGACAAGAACGGCATCTGGTCGACTAGTGTCGAGTACACCGCACCGAAGATCAAGCTTCCCTCTCTGAAGGACCTGAAGTGGAAGTCCGTGGACTCTCTCCCCGAGATCCAGAACTCGTATGACGATTCTCGCTGGACCGTGGCCAACCACCCCTATACAAACAACAGTGTCAAAAACCCACTGAACACACCAACCTCGCTGTATTCCTCCGACTATGGTTTCCACACCGGGACTCTCATCTATCGGGGTCACTTCGTCGCCAACGGCAAAGAGAACACGTTCTTCGTGCGCACCCAAGGCGGCACGGCATTCGGCAGCTCGGTGTGGATCAACGAGACCTACGTGGGCTCATGGGCCGGTATCGACGCAGACAGCAACTACAACGCAACCTACACGCTACCGAATCTGAAACCCGGCAAGTCCTATGTCATCACAGTGGTCGTTGACAACATGGGTCTGGACGAGGATTGGACCGTGGGCTCGGATGAGATGAAGGACCCTCGCGGTATTCTTGATTATGAGCTCTCCGGGCAGTCTGCCAGCGCCATTACCTGGAAGCTGACCGGTAACCTGGGCGGCGAGGACTACTTGGATAAGGTCCGCGGTCCCCTCAACGAGGGTGGTCTCTACGCCGAGCGTCAAGGATTCCACCAGCCACAGCCACCAACCCAGAAATGGGACTCCAGCAGCCCATTCGATGGGCTGTCCAAGGCGGGTATTCGGTTCTACAGCGCAAGTTTCGATTTGGATCTGCCCAAGGGCTGGGATGTCCCGCTGTACTTCAACTTCGGAAACACCACCTCGCCACCCTCCGCGTATCGTGCCCAGCTGTTTGTTAATGGATACCAGTACGGCAAGTACGTGAACAACATTGGCCCGGAGACGAACTATCCCGTTCCTGAAGGTATTCTGAACTACCAGGGAACAAACTGGGTTGCACTGAGCTTGTGGGCTCAGGAAGATGACGGTGCTAAGTTGGATAGCTTGGAGCTAGTCAACACTACTCCCGTGCTTACTGCCTTGGGTAATATCGAGTCGGTAGAGCAGCCCAAGTACCAGGCTCGCCGTGGAGCTTATTGAATGGGATTACGCATAGCTAGTTGAGGAGAGAGGATAAATGTACATGCGCCTCAATTGATTTCAGAGGTAGCCTTCTCCGACACAAGACATGCTTCTCAATTCTTTTCTATCATCAAAGACGCAAAAGGAGATGGGGATGGCCAGCGTGTTTTCTCGCGCAACTTTAATAATTATTATAGTAACTAGTGCTGAGGCACCCATAAGATCAAAATCGGGACCTGAAGCCGAAAAGAACCAAAATCGGTCCTTGGATCGCTAAACCGAGCACTTGATATTCCCGAGCAATCCGTCTTGTAGGAGTACTCTGTTTGTTTTTCCCGCATATTCCGGCACCCCCCTTACGTCAAGACTTTGCCATCCGCGGACGCCAACCAACGGGTGCCCAACCGCACCACTCATAGGGCTGGCGAATCTAGGCCTTCTGAGCGCTTTCCTTCGGGATTTTCTTCGAGGAAATCACCGGCCGCGGCGGAGTTTCTTTTCGCTTGCGATAGTTCCGATATTATGCCCGATTCATCCGGCAGTTCTTTGCGGTTCTGCTTACGCTGGATCTAGCATCGAGGGTCGTCCCCGACAAGACGCTCGAATTGATTTGCCAATTCTGCATGGGCCTTTGAAGCGCCCCTCACGGATCAGATGGGGTTCTATTCAAAAGCACGACAGCCACGGCCCAGCATCCATGATCCCGCAGTCCGGCCACTTCGACTGGCCCTTCTGAAGGCTGCTGCCATCAACCTCGTCGCACTCCAGCTCCTTTTCCTGGGACTTTTCTGTTACCTGTTTGGCTCTCTCTTCCTACAAACCACCCACGTCCACAACTTCAACATCTTGTTTGTCGACTACGATGGCGGGGAAATTGGCGCCGCAGTCCGCAATGCGTATAAGCAACTTGAGGGCCCTGACTTCCCGACACTGATGGAGCGGCCTCCGCGAGCTTATCCCCAGCCGCGCGCCGTTGAAAGTGCCGTTTGTGATACCAAGTTTTGGGGCGCTTTTTATACAAGCTCCAATGCCTCAAATCGCTTGACAGCTGCGTTTGCAGGGGGATCAGCTGCGTCTTCATATAACAAGAGCGATGTTCTTACCGTGGTGTGGAATGAAGCGCGCTATTCCACCGTTGTTGATCCTGCTATCCTGCAAAGCATGCAAGAGCTTTCGGAAGCTACACGAGTCGCTTATTCCCAGACGATCGCGCCACAAGCTATCCAGCATCTAAACAGCTCCGACTCTGCTGCCATTTCTGCGTTCTCCAACCCGTGGATCTTGGCTTCTGTCGATTTGCAACCAACAGTGCAGGGCTCTCGACTCATCTACAACACGCTATGCATCATCTTGATTCTGATCCAAGAATTCTTTTTTTTGGGATACGTCAACGGCCTCTACTTACAATTTAAGCTCTACACATCCCTTACACCTCACCGAGTCGCGATCGTCCGCCAGATCATTTCCGGCGTCTACACGTTTGTGGGATCGCTGTCTGCAACAGGTGCAATCTGGGCATTCCGGCACGGCTGGAACGTCGGTGGCTCCCAGTTTGTAGTCTGCTGGATGGTCCTGTGGCTCTTTGCCCACCTGAACTTCCTCGTCCTCGACGTCTTCACAGTCTGGATCTCACCTCCTTTCGTACCCATGGCACTTATAACCTGGATCGTATTGAACATCACATCGATTCTGTTGCCATTTGAACTGTCGCCGGCATTCTACAGATGGGGCTATGCTTTGCCGGCACACAGCCTATTTAATACGTTCATTGATATATGGTCGCGCGGCTGCAATCCTGAGCTCTTCTACACTCTACCCGTTCTGTTTTCCTATGAGATTGTCGGCTTGGTATGCAGCTCGATCGGAGTTTATCGCCGATGTCATTTCGCCGTGCTCAAGCAAGAAGAGGAAGAAAAAGCGCTGCAGGAACGTATTGCGGCGGCGATTGCACAGCAGAACGGGAATCAGTTAACGCGAGACGAAACGAGCCAGGAGACCCCAACAAGTCAAGCGTCGGATACGGAACAGGAGCCAAGAGCTTCAATAAGGAGACGTGCGACAATCGCGGCCATTGAGGACCAAGATGAGTTGGCTGGTATGATACGACGCGAAATGACTCGACCTGGATTGGACAAGGTTGCTTCTAGCCGTGATAATGATGGGCCTTGCTTTGATTTGCCTTATTGACTGATATTTCAGGAATTAGCGTGCTTGAAGATATTCCATTCATGCTCCTCATTGACATGCTCAGTTTCTTTTTTCATGAGCTCTGAAATATTAGCAGTTCAAAAAATGATACCGCTGTCTTCAGATGATGGCCCAAACTCCATTAGACCTCGAAGTCATCCTCCACCTGCATCTGAACGTAGCGTGCATCGAACTCCTCAATCTTGACTCGAGGACCCACAGACTCTTCTCCATTCATGACCGTAGGGATCCGGGACTCCTCCTTCTTGATCTTGGGACTCTTGGGCTGCTTCTTGGGGCGATCCTCCTGGACGTCCCGCTCCTCGTGGTCCTGGCCAGACTCGGCAGCGTTTGCAAAGGCATCCCTGATGCGATAATAGCGAAGACACGCGGCATTCTTAGTAATGCCGAGGGCGTCAGTCACAGCCTTGTAGTCCGGCTGCAAGGAATTTTGTTAGTTGGAGCGGATAGTCCGCTCATCTCCAAAGGACTCACTGCGTTGTTGGGTTTATTCTTCAGTTCCGCCTGGAGAAGAATCCAAAGGAAAGTGATGGCCTCGGTGCTCTTGCTCGAAAGATCGGCCACGGTCACCTTGGATCGGGTCTTGTTTCTCTTCGGGGTGCCGTTGGTTGGTGCCACAATGCCTTTGAGACAAGTTGGTTGTGGTACAGTCGAAGATTTGCGATGGCTGAGGATTGTAGTGAAGTAAAGATGCGTGGTGTTTGGGGATGGAGAGTGAAGATGAGTCCGTATAGATAGGATCCATCCAGTGAAATTGCGCGTTACCAGTGGGGCTCCGAGATATGGACTTTCTCCACCGCATCCCAGATCGTAGCCATCGGCGTGGCCTCCAAAGTACAGATGCCGATATGATCTTCTACCAATCGAATTCAGATTGGGATGCAATTATTGTCCCCGAATTCTATATCTTCGATCAACTTGATGTATATGGCTTTGTCGGACCAAGATAACCGCCTCTTTCCACGGACCATGAAAATAAACAATACATAGGAAGCATCTATAGACAGTTTAGACACCGTAGTTGCCGGGCGAAACCCAGTGTTGTCCGACAAATCCAGAAGAAAGTGATCGGCTTCCATCGCAGCAGCAAGTACACGCGGCTCCACTGCGCGCAGATCCCCAGCCCCCAGCCACCGCTGACCCCAGCCCTTGCTTTCTGCTTTCTTCATTCTCACCTCGACGCCATTTCTCCTCAATTCCATGCCATCTGAATCTCGTACCACAGAGCTCCACGCGAGCACTTACCGTCCACGCTCCGCAACTCACCACGCCACGCCTCACTCCGCTTGATCGTCTCACCCCGGACGAAAACCAACACCATGAACTCCCTCCCACTACCGGGGCCAGACCTCGACGCGACAAAAGTCGCAGCATCCCCCTTCGCCTTCGACGAAAGAATACTCTCCTCCCATCTCCAAAAACGCTACACCACCATCTCCATCCCCGCCACGTACGGGAGCCTAAACTCCGGCCCTACACCCGGCGTGGTCGCGGGCATCGTCCTCGGCACCGTGGGCGGCGTCTGTCTCCTACTATACTTGACCTTTATGTCCCTGAACCCGGGAGGCTTGGCGCGCGGTGGGTCCTCAATCACCGACGAAGAAGTCGTTGTGCGCAGCCGGCGTACCCCATCGCGAAGTCGCAGCGAAGTGATCGAAGTTGTCGAGGAGCGGGATCGACGTGACGATTACCGCCGACGGCCGCGGCGTGATCGTGATCGCGTCGTCGTCGAGGAGTCTACGACCGGGACGGAAACGACCCACGATTCGCGTGATTTCGTCGAGGTCGTCGAGGAGGAGTCTTCGGGGTTGTCGACTGTGTCACCGCCTCGTAGGGCGAAGAGTTATCGGTCTGGGGTTCGCAGGGTCGATCCGCACGAGTATGGTGGTGGAAGCTCGCGTGGTAGTTTTTACTGATGGTTCGTGATTTCTTTTGGAACTATGCTAGCTTTGCTTTGGTTGCGAGTTTTCATTTTCATTTTGCATCTGCGATACCCTACTTATGTGTTATGTCTATAATATTGTGCACTACGATGCCGTGTCTGCCAATACAGAAGTCTGTTCATGAATACAGATTATATTTCAAGATGGAAAGGAAAAAGTGGATTGTACAATTGAGCTAGCGCGACAACCAAGGACGGAACAAACCAGGACGGAGTCCTCAACGCCGGGACCTGTATTTGCGCCAATAATAACAGAGGAAAGCTAAGGATATTTAAGAGCGGGAATCTAACCAACCCCACGTTCGTCGCAAGCAAAGAAAGTCAAAACGATCCAGATCCGAGTCCCAATCCAAGATCTCGGAAACGCCGGTCGACGAAAGAAGACCATACAGCCAATTCAAGGTCCCCCGAGTGCGCCATCACTCCAATTATAAAGTCCGTTGTCTGTCGCATGTTTAAAGGGTCGAGGTGTATCGGAGCACCTCGGTGCGGGCCAGATTGCCTGGTTCAGGTGTGTGCGCTCCGAAGGAGTAGCGCGCTTAGAAGAGGAGATCCAGGCAGCAGCAGCATGCCAATGCGGCCATGATACCGGCGCAAAGCCCGCCAGCGCCGGAACCACCACGGTTCTGGTCACCGGCGTAGTAGCCTTGAGGGGGATATCCCTGCTGCGGCGGGTAATACATCTGGTTTTGCTGGCCGTAGTAGCCTTGTTGAGGATATCCTTGCTGTGGGGGATACCCTTGCTGCGGGGGATATCCCTGCTGGGGGTAGTAGCCCTGGCCGCCTCCGCCGTAGTAATCGTTTGCGGCGCCTTGGGGCGGCGGAGAGCCCGGGAAGGCGGAGGGTTGGTTGTAGTTCTGCTGTCCTGCGTAGGATGGGGGCGGGCTGGTCTAGAGAGAGATTAGTATACACCGACTCGGAACGTAGTGAGGAGGTGAGGGTGAGGGAGGCGTACGGGCTTGTTGTAGGACATGTTCGACAATTGATGGGTGCGGACCCGCTGTCGACCTGGTGTGGAGGAGAGTATAGATGTGGGGTTGAGATGGAATCGGTGGTGAGAGATACCCCCCAGTGGAATTATGGGTTTGTATGGAGGAGCCTGCGCAGTGGAAAAGAAAAAGAGACCGAGGGCGCTTCCGGAAGGCCTTGGTAGAGGCCGCGTAGATCGCCCGTTGCAGAAGGGTGGAGTGTGGCGTAGTTCCTTGGTCCGGGGTCTCGGCAGCTGAGTCAGCAGGGCAGTGCTTTGGACGTTCCGAGTCATGAGATCTATGAGATCTATAGACCCGAGAAAACTACGACTTCCGATGATCGGGAAAAGGGAAAAGCCCGTAGATGGGTGTTGTCAATTCTGGCTTTTGGAAACAGAGCAAACGCTGTCCATGTATCAACGCGGAAAATAATGCACATGAGCCAAGAACAAAAGCAAAAATGCTAGACCAATGCTAGACTTCACACTGTACGGGGGTAGTCCTATAAAATACCCCCAAAGTTACTCCAAAAAAGCGACTATGCCTGGTCCTCAATGGAGGCCTTCTTCAACTCCTCGGAGACATCGGCAGCGGCATCCTTCTCCTGAGAAAGCTCGGCATCGGCAGTGGGGGCGCCGTTGGCCTGAGCGGGCTTCTTCTTGGAGTCGGTGGCGCGGCCGTTGGTCTCGGCGATGTTGGCCTCCTCCTCCTCGAGGCGCTTGATCTCCTCCTTGGCCTTGTTGATGTTCTGTGTGGGATGTTAGCGGCTGATGGAGATCGATTTCAGCTGATAGAAAAACTCACCTCCTCCGTCTTGCTGGCCTGGTTCTTCTTCCATTCCTGGATCTTGGAAGCCAGCTTCTCAACGGCAGCAGGGACATCAGACTGGTTCATGGGGGGATCAATCTTGACCTTGGCAAAGTCCTCAATGATACCGACGTTCATGTTGAACTTGCCACCCTCGGCGGCGGCGCCCTTCTTACCACCCTTCTTGCCCTTCTTGCCACCAGAGCCGACAAAGTAGTCCTCCGCGTCATCCTTCTTCACAACTTTCATGCCTTTCAGACCGGAATCGTCCACGGTACGGCCGACACCGGCACGGAAGTTGCTGCCCTCGGTCTTCTTGTCATCCAGACCCAGAGAGGCAAAGTTATAAGTGGGGTCAAAGTGACGGATAAGACCCTGAGCAGTCAGAATCTCGTCGGTGTAAGCCAGGGCGGAAGCCTCCTCGAGCTTCTTGTCGGCAACCTTCTTGCGCTTCTCGCGCTCAAAGGCATCACGCTCGGCTTTCTGGCGCTCACGGCGAACGCGCCAGGCCTCATCCTCGTACTCCTTGTAAGCACGACGGGCCTTGAAGTAGGCATCCTTGATCTCGCGGATAGCAGCGTACTTCTTCTGCTGGTCGTTGCGCAGGTTAGTGCGCTCATCACGCAGCGAGTTCAGGTTCTTGAAGACGCCGTCCTGCTCAGCCTTGATGGCATCCAGCTGCTTCTGGATCTCGGTGTACTTGTCGCTAAGAGCCTTGGCCTCGGGGTTGTCGAGGGTCTTGCGGAGCTCGGCAATCTGAGCCTTCAACTCGTTGATACCCTTCTGGGCCTCGTCGAGGCCGGCAAAGCCCTTGCGCTGCTTGCGCAGTTGGGAAATGTCGGACAGAGCCTTGCGCTCATCCACCAAGCGCAGAGTACCGGAGTCGACCTGCTTCTCAAGGCGGGCAATCTCCCGGTCGATATCCTCAACATTCTTGAATGACATCTTGCCGCGCGAGTTGTTCTGCTCCGCAATGCGGGCCTTCAGGGTGGACTCGAGAGCATTGATCTTTTCTTGGGTGCTGGATCGGGAGGACTTGAAACCCGACTGCTTCTGGCGGATGGACGACAGTTCGGCGCGGAGTTCCTGTTGCTTCTTGGCCGTGGGGGAGTCCTGGTTGTTGGGCTTGGCGCTGTCCAACTTGGACTTGATTTGGTTCTATTGCGCATGTTAGCGATTGACTCATATGGAAATGAAAGATCAGTGGACACATGTCGCACATGAGGTGAATACGTCTTCGTCCGAAAGAAAGACAACGCAACCACCCCAATGTCACATCAAAACCCAAAATCACCAAAGTGAGAGATAATTTCATACCAATTTCTCTTGAGCCGCAGCATGTTCCTTCTCGGCCTGGGCGAGATTGGCCTTGTAGGCCTCCTCATCGGGCTTGGAGGGCTTGACCTTAAGCTCCGCAGGGGCAGGGCTGGCCATTGTGAAGGTGCAGGGAAAACGAACGAAAGAAGTAAAAGTGAATTGAGACCAGGGGAATAAGGGAAGGAAGAAAGCCCACGAGGGGAAAGGGGAAACGATTGGAATAATTAAAATGGTTCGGTTGGTTTCTCCGCTTTCCCAGGCATCGCCTGGCAGAATGTTCCCGCCGATTTTTCGACTTCACCTTATCCGACCTCCGCCTAACTTTTTTTCCCTACGCTCTCGCATTCACCTCCACTCTATCGACCATGGACGGGGAAATTGCTCAGCATGGCGGAGACTCCGACCGGGAGATGACGCGACTGTGGCGCACCTGGAGGACTGTCTACGAGATGCTCGCGGACCGGGTAAGACCTTGATTATTGAACCCTTTCGCGATTGAAGGATTGAAAGCTAATGGTGTGCTTGCGCTGGATTTAGGGCTATGAGGTGTCTGACGAAGAGCTCCAAATCTCACTAAACGACTTCCGTGACAAATATGCCGATCCTATGGGCTACCCTGAGTATGTGATCCTCGAGCTCCGAAGATTTCGCATCGTGAAAGACTGCAAAGAGAAATTTGCCCTCCAATGCCCCTTCTCGACTAACATGAACTCCTCACAAACAGCCGCACCAAGATGAAAATCCAAGCGCGCCCCACCGAGGTCATGAAAATGAAGTACACTCCGCTGCCGAGCAAATCGAACCCGACTCCCCAGCCCGACTGCGGCACTATCTACGTCGACTTCTGCCCGGACTCGTCGGGTGTCGGCACCAAGCAGGTGCGCGCTTTCAACCACATCGTCGACGAGAGCAATTTCCACACCGGTATCTTCGTCACGCAGACCCCGATCTCGCCTTCCGCCGTACGCCTGCTGAGCGGCGTGCCCGGTCGCATCTGCGAGCACTTCCAGGAGCAGGATCTGCTGGTCAACATCACCCGTCACGAGCTCGTCCCCAAGCACGTTCTCCTCAGCCCCGAAGAGAAGGCCAAATTGTTGGAGCGGTACCGTCTGAAGGAGTCCCAGCTGCCCCGCATGCAGGTTTCCGACCCCGTCGCACGGTACCTGGGTCTGCGCCGTGGCCAAGTCGTCAAGATTATCCGCAAGTCTGAGACGGCTGGTCGGTACGCCAGTTACCGCTGGGTCATTTAGAGGGCCCGAGGGCCGTTGTTTTATTTCTCTCTTCCGTTCTGAAGGAATCGCCTCTCTGGTTTGAGAGGTATCGAGAACCCATACCCAATTGCGCATCAAGTCCATTCCGACGGTTCTCTGCTGCTGCCATGCCCTATCTCCGTTCCGTTTGGGAGAATCACGAGGAATACGGCTGCAATAGATATCAGGACACCGGGGATTGGACACGGAGTTTTCTTGCACCACACAAACGAACAAAAAAAAGTCGGTCCCCTTGTATTATGGGCAGCATGGCGTACAGGCGAAGTTTCTCCAACATCCACGGGGGCGGGGGTTTCTGATCTGTGAATTTACATAGTAATCTCCGTTGTGTTTGCTGTTCAAGCTAGATGAAATACACTGGATGTCTATATTACCGGATACGAGTAGTTTGTATGGAAATCAGTCGCAATATGTAGCTTGATAGGCTTGTTTCTCTGTGTAGGCATTTCTCATGGTCTCGTGTCTGGTGTACAATATCAACAACAAAGTGATCCGATAGCTCCGGAAGTCAGGTCCACCTCCTTGTTGAGGACGTAGGAAGACAACGCCAGGGCCGATGCTAGCAAATATGAAAGCAGAAATGTGAAATAACATGATGGGGTATGAGCAACTCCAAAAACTAATCCAAACCAACAACCCAATCCAAATCCAAAAGCTCAACACCCGGCCAATTAGAGTAAGAAAAGCTATTCACGTTACATGATCAAATGAAAGACATCACGTCGTAGATTAGACGTTATTATGTCTTGATGATAAAAGCCCACCGACGTCCTGTAGTTCGACGTCCACGTCCACATCCACACTAGGTGAGACGTCGGGTGAAGCTCGGTAGGAAGGAAGAGTATGGGTAATACCCGGCGCCGCGGGTGATGGTAAGCGTGACGGAGTCGCAGATGTAGTAGTGCGGGGTGAGAGAACACCAAGATCCTCGAGGAAAGCTCTACTTCCACGACGGATCCGTTGAGTTTCAGTATTAGCGGGCGATGAGACGGTCGTACGTGAACGGTGTGTACCAGTATGGGGCTGTGGTTGATCTTGATTCAACAGACCGCCCACATCGAAGAAGGATACCCGGCGTGAGAGGGATGCGGGGGTAGGAGGTGTCTCGCGAGGCTTATTCGTCGTGATATACTCGTGAGGGCTGACTTTCAAGTCGAGGCTGTCGTCGGCTGAGATACGGTCGTCTGAAGAACGGCCCTGATGGAACGACCACGATGGGTCTATTGATCCGGTACGTGCCACGACGAGGGGAAGAGGAGGGGCGACCATGGCAGTAGCAGCCGATGGAACAGAGGAATGGAGCTTGGGATCCAAGCGGATGCCCATGCCTGCAGCGAGGTCTGAGTCGCTGCCCCACTGGTGCTGCATGACGGTGTTGCGACGGACGGAGCTTGTATCCATGCTTTCGCTGACCGATGCAGAGCCCTGGGTGCGTTTATATTTCAATTTCTTGACGCCGCGGTCGCGGACAAAGGAGCCAATGACGACCATGTTCGAGACGGCTGTTGCGGCTAGGATCTCGAGTGATGCGATGAGGGAGCGGTACGGTTGGGCTCCATTATGGTGGATAACGGACGGGACTCGATAGCAGGTGATGGCGACCAAGGCCAGGGAGAGGCAGAACAAAATGACGAGGCCGAGCTTGCGCTTCATAGGCATATGAGCCATGAGTATTATCGGGACGGGGAAGGCGACGAGGAGGAGATCGGTGATGACATCGCAAGTGCCCATGGTGATGAGGTTGGCGTAGCCCGAGCGACAGCTGGGCCCAGGATCAGGGCGAACCTGGTAGTAGTGATCGAAGGGCTGGCACTCGGCCAGCGTCGCGATGACCACCGCGACCAGTGTAGATATGAGAAAGAAGTGGATGAAGCGTAGGAAGAGGGCGACGGAGCGGCGCCAGACCATACCGGTGACTCGCTTGAGGAATTCACAGACGGTCAGTTTGGCCATCCAGATACTGCGCACGTTATTAGTACCGAAGCCAGCGGGTGACCACGAAGGACCAGGGAAAGTCATACAAGATCGCGTAAAATATCCGGGCCACCAACACCAGCTTGCTGCCAATCTCCCTCTTGGATATCTCATCCGCCGTCAAACCGTCGGTTTGGACATTGTTCGTGCCGTAGATCAAGACGAAATGTACCAGGAGCATCCGAATGACCAGAGGTATTATGCTGAGCACCATGACCTTGTCTTCGGGAAAGAAGCGTTCGACACGGACATAGCGACCACATAGTCGGACAACGATGATAGCCAGCGAGAAGCCCGTTGCCCACCAGCTCATCAACAGAGTCGGGTTGATCTGCTCTCGTGACTCATAATCGGGGACAACTTGGGAAAAGAGGCCTCGCGGCTCCATGATCCCAGTGCCTCCGCAGAGGAGGAGAAGTTGCGGAATCGTCGATTCGAGGGGAGCGACGATGTCTTTACATGACGCACGTGAGAGAGGTGTCAACGGTGGGGAAGCTGAAGTGGGTTCACGACGATCGGAAACTAAGATCGCCGCAGTTTAAAGGGGGAGAGACGGTTTGAAGTAATACGGAGGGGGAAAGAAGCATCGGTCATTCCCGGAGGCTACGAAAGGTAAATATGAGGTGGACAAGGATCAGGAAAACAAAGGATCAAATGCCAAAGGATGTGATAACAAGCGGCCAGTGACATCGATCCTCCTAATCTCATCCTCCCAATCTTATCCTCCCAATCTCATCGAGTAGGCGTCAGCAACCTTGGAACTGGGGTAAGCGAGAGTTATATCTCCACACAGGGCTCATGCCAGCCACTCGAGTTAATGTATCTTTGCCTCCCTGGGGTCGGTGAAGGGGCGTACACCCGAAACGGCGCGGGCCACCGGAGTCCGGAAGCTTTGACCGTCGTATGGGAAAGGGACGCGCTAAGGATTACATGGCCGTGGATTGGTTCGAGCTTCCTAGGGCAAAGTATAAGTGATTGGAGAGTCAATGGACGTTCCTCGAGGGCAATTATAGTCGAGCAACACGTGGACCGTTCCCGGAACGAGCCAAGCGACGCCGAGTACTCTACTTCCTAGAGCCTACGGAGTTCTATCCGGGCTCTGATGTTGCCCGAGCTCAAGTGCTGCCCGGGGAGATCCTTTACGGTCGGCCTCGTGTCTTTTAACCCACGTTTCAATTGCTCGACCTAGCAGATCTACGGGGCCTCTGGGCTTACGGGGTTTGCCACCGCTGAGATTAATCGTGCCGTTGATAGTACGAGTAGCACTTGGCCCCCGGGACTTGTGATAGACCACAATGGCTTTGTGACGGGGGTAATATTCCAACATTACCCGCGATAAGCACCTTGAAAAGGAAGTTGGACCCCCCAATCCTATCTCTATGTTTTATGATCGGAGTATCGTTGTCCTCGTTATCTATGTTCCAGCCTCCCAAAGTTACCCAACCACCGCAGCCGCAGCATCCTCCCGTTTCGCCTCGTCCCGAAGTGACTGGATGCCGACTCCGGTGTGCAGCCCGGCCAGCACCGTCCGTAGCTCCTGCAGGAACTTGGTCACCTCCGCCTCCGTACCGACGGTGATGCGCAGGCATCCCTCACACCCGTGCTCCTTGCCTCGGAAGCGCACCACCACCCCGCGCTTCTCCGCCATCGCCTCGTAGGTCGCCAACGCGGTGACGTTGCTCGGGTGGCCCTCTGCATCGGTAATCTGCACTAGCAGGAAGTTCGCGTCATAGCCACCCAGGAACCGGCCTACGCCGGGGATCTGCGGCAGTTCACGTAGCAGCCGGTCTCGCTGGGCGACGATCCGCTCGCGGTAACTGCGCATGACGGCCATGTTGGGACCCGTTAACGCAGCGGATGCCAATGCACTCGTTGGGCTGGAAATGTTGTAGGGGGCCTTCAGGCTGTTCAGCAGCAGCGCGATCTCGGGGCTGCTGTAGGCCACGCCCAGACGGATACCCGCGAGACCGAACGCCTTGCTCAGCGTCTGCATCACAACCAGGTTGGGCCACTCGTTCACCCACTCGGCCAAGCTGGAGCCCTCTTCGGCGAAGTCGATGTATGCCTCGTCCACGATGACCACCCCGTTCCATGTCGGGTGCTCCAGAACCTTGCGAATGTCCTCCTTGCGGACCAGATTGGCGGTGGGGTTACCCGGCGAGCAGATATACGCCAGCTTAATAGAAGGGTCTGCGGACAGTGCCTCGTTGATCTTATCCGGCTGCAGGTGGAAGCCGTTATCGACGTCCAGCGGCACTTTGACGATGTCGATGTCATTGATCTGCGCGCTCACGCTATACATTCCGTAGGTTGGAGGGCATGTCAGGATCTTGTCCTTGCCGGGAGCGCAGAAGCATCGGAGAAGCGCATCGATCGCCTCGTCCGAGCCGACGCCGACGAAGAGATTCTCGGGTCGTAAGGTCTTGGGTGTGTGGTGGTGAGTATTACGGAGGTTGCAGAAGAGCTGCTTAAGTTCAACCTGGTGGCTATATAGAGCACTAGTGTCAGAAGTATTTCTTCAAGAGCTCGTGATCGGAAAGAGTCACTCACGGGTCGGGGTATCGGTTCAAGCCCAAGAAGTCAATCTCGGGCTTTGAAGCACCTGTCGCATTGCCTGTCTGGGACGCTTGCAATGCACCTTCCCTGTTCAATACCAGCCCCGGACCGTAGGCATTCTCATTCGCGTCGAGAAGCACGTTTGTACCGTCGTCTTTGTAGTCACTGATTCGTTAGTGCGAGATCGGAGTCGCATCGGAAATGGTAGACATACTCTCTTGCGCACCGGTAGGGCTGCAATTTCAAGATATTGGGACGAGCACATGTGGCAAGATCGAACGGAGAGGTCCTTGAAGCCATTGTGAATGCTGTGCCGAAGAAAAGAAGCACGACGCTGTTGAGAGCAAAGTTGGTGGGGTGGCGGGACCGAACCTATCGGAGGGAAGGCGGAATCGCTCCCCGAGGGTTGACTCACGCTGCAAAGGAATGCCTGACTCAGACTCGCCGATTTCAGTTGCAAGTATATCGACTCACATAATTTAGGTGATCAGTGGAATGAATACGTTGTGCTTGATATGGATTCATTTGAAGTCCTAACCCGTCGAAGTGAGGTTATTTTCGAAAGCACTTGTAGCTTCCGAGGTTTACATCCGGAAGCGTCATAGCGAGGATGGTGATACATAGTCTACAGCCGGACCAAGGAGATATTGCAAGTGGGCCTAATTAGGTGGTCACGACTATCTCTCCGGGCGTATTCAAAAAGAAATTTAGAGAGATACACCCCAACGCTAAGTGACGGTAAATTGGGCGCCGAAAACGGCTACATTTGACGCCATTTTAAGCGTCCTATTTACCAGAATATTAGTCATTGAACTTTAGTTCCACCCTCGACCTGTAGAAGAAACAGCACCCTAGATTGCCAACACCCACAGTACATGAATCAGAGAACGCCAGATGGTATACTTCATACCCCTTCTATCGAGACGTCACAGACTTCAGATTTGGCGCCAAGGGCGATAGAGTGACCGATGATACCAATGCGATCAATGCCGCCAATGCCTATAGTGATAGCTGCGAGGTGCGAGTCGTCCTCGACGAAGGGTACCTTTAGCTATTTCGATCCCTGCACTTATCTCATTTCCTCGCCATCAATGCCTCCTACTACTCGCAACTCGTGGGAGATCCCAATAACCTTCCGATCATCAAGACTTCTCCTTCGTTTATTGGCCTAGGGGCCATCCAGAGTGATGTCTATATTCCCAACGACAATAGAGATGAGCGGCATATTGAGGTAACACTCTCAGGTTTTGGTATTTCCGGGAAACAATCGCTGACCTAGCGTTGACAGCAGTCCAATTTTTATTGCCAAGTTCGAAACTTCATTGAGGAGATCACCCCTCCGCACTACTTAAATACTAAGAAAATATTACTATATTTAGTCATTACTTAGTGTGATAAATCGACGGTAGTGGTTGTGATGGCGCTCGGTTGTAAGTCGTATGTTACCCTATTCAAAACGCTAAGACAATTTTGGATCTCTGTAACTACCCTTTAAAATGGCCAGACGGCTTTGAAACTCCCCCTGTTTACGGCTTAATCATTCACTTAAAATTAACGCTCTGTTAAGCTTAATCCACCTATGGGATGGGTGGGCATACTGGGACCGAAAATGTGGGCATCGTGGTAGGATACCGACACCCCCTTGAGGTAGGGAAACCTAGAGGGTAAGATGGGGAGTATACATGAAAATTTAGTCCACTTGCCCCTGATCGCAAACTATGCTAACGATCAATTCGATATCAGATCTCCTCTTATTCTTTTCTCCAGCCATGTCGGAATAACTGGAGTCTGTTCCCACGCTGCTCGCCAATCCTTCGTGCAACCTGAACGAGCAGGCAAAGCAAACACTGCCGACACAAACCACTGGTCTTCACCGGGTTTCAAATCCATCCCAAGTGACGGCAATAACGTGCGTCCATGCATGAGATTCGAATTGGGATCTGCCAGGATAACCCGTCCCACCCGTTCAACCTTGGACTGTAACTCCACGATACCCACGGCACCGGCTGATGAAACTACCAGCGTTCTCCGGTTATCGCAAATAGTCCCCTCGACTGCATCTCTAGTCATAGGCCCTAGGATGCGGCCACTGTCACTGCGGCACCCATAGATAGCAAATGCACAATCGGAAGTCTGAAGGGCTCGGCCTGTACGCACACGATGAGCGCGTAGGTGCCAGTTCTCGCTTCCAACCCCTGGCGGAATCAGGGTAGTTTCTATTTCAACATCGGGCCAAGGCTTCCAGCTCGAGATCAAGACAGACTCTCCGGTTGAATCGGGGACCTCGAACCTCGCGTTTAGCGCTACTCGGCGTGTCTGCCAAGTCTCGCCGCCGTCTTCGGACAATGCAAGCATGCTGTCTGGAGCGTACTGCTCTAACTGATAGAACCCGGTCGGAACAGAGTACCCAAAGGCGGAGCTGTATGCAAATTTCCCATATTTGGCGTGTGTCGCTTTCATTGGATAGTGACATGCCTGCCCGGACGACAACAGAAACGAATGTCCCCCACGGCGGATGGCAATGTGTTTAGGATATTTGAGAGCCGCAACCTCCACCAAGGCCGCGCTCGGGTAGGGTTCTTCAGTGCTGGCCCAGAAAGGATGGCTTTCTGGGAGCGCCAACGGGAGGAACGAGAGGCAGCACCAATATGGTGATCCGGGAGAATTGTAATTCTCTGTCAAATACATATTGGCGTACGCGAACCCTAGATTCAGGGTGCCATCGCTGTTAAACATGTCCTCCTTAGCAGACCACCAGCGGAAATTGCGGAGTAAGATTCCTTTCACCACGCCCCAGGTTAACGGTGGCGGTAGTTCAACGTCAGCAAAGCCTAAAGCGCCCCAGAATCCGACCATGGCGAAGCGATAAGTCATTGAGCGTCCGAAAGGTATAGCGCTACCTAGAAAGTGGCATTCTATAGTCAGCGTTGCCCTCCACTGTCCCATGAGATGTTCCTTTCACGACTCAAGATACGTACCATCAGGATCAAAGTAATGCACAAAATCCTTAGCAAATTCCCTAGCCCGCTTGCGATATCGCTCGGCACGCTTAGGATCGAAATCGCCCGCTAGCTTCGAATAAAGAAGCTGCAAAAATTGAATTGCAAATGACCCGGAATAATAATCCATCTGATGATGGCTTTTCGGCCCATCATTACTCCAACCACCGCCAACATGAAAGGTATCCAAATGGTCCATATCGGCCTCGATCCGCAACGGAGAATATGGGGCCGCATTCCTTTTGAGACCTAGGTTTGCGAAGACGCGGAACCATAACCAATTCGTATTGGGCATCTCCCGCGCATTGATACTCGCTAGCCATTTTGCCACATTCCCCTTCTGCTTATCCTTCAAGGGATCCCAGAAAAACTGAGGCGCTACGGCGAGTGCGTAACCAATGGGACACATCTCAACCATACGCTGATCAAGATCTTCGATATTACCCCAGTACTCGGGGCTCTCAGGATCGGTACCGTTGATGAGTCCCTCGCGCCAGAGTGATATTTCGGGATATTCACCACCACCGGCTACTAGTGAGGCTAGGCCCCAGAGCGGACGCGCGTATCCCTCGAGCTGTGCACCATCTTCATCAAACCGGGTTGCAGATGACCCTATCTTGACACGACTTCCACCGGATGTGAAGTGAGGGATCAGTGGGTTGAGGAGGGCGCGGCACGCCTCTTGGAGGTCGTTACGGGTGAAAAACAGGGATTTGCTGAAAGCATGGGAGGTTTCTTTGCCGTTAATTTGAACGGTCATTGTGGGCTTCGAAGATTGCACTCTGTGCAGATTTCTTGGTCGCCGTCCAATTGTCCAAGGTGTCCAGCGGGAGAATGAGTGTTATAACAGGGCTATATAGAATTTGGCATCGGGTCAGTCTCCGACAGCATTGTTAGAGGGCGGCAATTCATAGTTCTTCGCAATGAAGACCGATACTACAGCTCCTCCAGGGATCTTCAGTCTGGAATTAGCAGTCCAACCTAGCGTGGGGGTACAACATTGGATTGTATTCATGTATTTAGCCTAATGTGCAAATACGGGGGTGATCGACAATTAGTAAGAAGCTGCCGGATTGCGTGTTCTGGGTAAATGAATGAGGGCATATTGTCGGAACACGTAATATATGTGGCCAATAAGCGGCATACAGAACTCTCCATTACTATGTCCCTGAATCTGGCAATTTGTAGGGAGGTGTGATTACATAAGAAATTAATCACCCGGATTGACAGAATCTCTGGTTTCTGCTGTATTTGCCCAGACACCGCCACATATCGACCTTTGAGAGAGGTGGTTACCCGCTCACTTATCGTATTCTCATAACAGAGCGGGGTATTCTAGGAGATCTAAAAGAACGAATGCGAGAGAATGACACTTGATAAGTGGCAAATTCACTTTCCACCAATAACAAAGCATAGACGCCTCGAGAAACTGTCAACCACGGTATACGGATGATTTCTGAAGGCTTTCCCCTCATTTCTTGATCAATTTTGTTTTTTTCTAACCACCTGAGAAAAAGTCATGAGCTCACATATCTCACCCTGCACATTATGCAAATATTTGAATTTGTGGTGTCGGAAGGTGGTAAAAAGCTCAGGTGCACTGATTGGTCCACCTCTCGTTTGGCTTAGGCAGCTCCCTTTGTAGATAGTTAGCTCCAGCTCGCTCTTTGTAACTTCTTCTTTCTTCAAGACTTTCTTTCGATTCGCTCTCTCCCGCGTGCCTAGTTCCCAGTCTTCCTAGGCCCTATCAATATGTGCTGCATAAAGACTGATATACACTATAAGAAGCATTGCAAGACCAGTCGGAGATGGAGATGGGCCAGATGTCCTCACAACCTACTCGCCGCCAGTGACTGGGTCAATGGCATTGTCAATACGTAAGCCTAAATCACGCCCCTCAAACAGTAGCTTTTACATGTGGCGCTTCGCACTAACGTGGATTGCACAGGTCCTCCGGTAAGGGGCTTGCGTACATCAACGCCACTGTCCGCGAACGAAAAGTACTCATACGTCGGGACTAATGCACTTCGCACGAGAATACCATCCCATAAAAAGGAGAGACTTGTAGACAGTATATAAGCTCGTCGGCAATGTTTTCAACCGCCCTCTCTAAGCACAGCTGCAATCCCGTTCGCGCTCTGTCAAAACTCGTTTATGACGACTGGCTTCATCCTCCGGCCTGTCTCGAAAAGGATGAAGCGCAGTGGATTATTACGGCAGTATCGAATGACTTCACACCATCCACAACTGGAACCTACTGTGTTGTGATATGAGGCTGATGCATATTACGAACAGAGTCGCATCATCGGAAATATTTCCTGCATTATCTATACGAATAATCAAATCAAATTTCCACAACTTGGTCTTCATGTTGTATATATAGCTCCCTGTATTCCACCAGAAATACTAAGAATCGACCTCTTCTCTGAACTACAACAAAATGATTCTCTTTCTGCAGGCTCTTCTTGACCGGGCTATTCTAATGCAATAACTGGTCAGTCTCTCCCAGATTCCACTCGCTCGTCTCAACAAAGACCAAAGAAGTCATTAAAACACCGAGTGAGTCCCATACAATATACATGAATTAATAGGGCCAGCCACAATTCGTGATACCAAACGGGGGAAAATAGGTGTTGTGGACATTCGCTATCTTAAGCATCAAATTCATGCATCCTAGGTTCTTGGCACGATCGTTATTGGCCAAATCTTCGCTGGGGTAAAGGGACTTACTCAGAAAAACGAAAACGCAACGAGAAAGACATAGGAATGTAATCCCGGCCCCATCGATAACTGCGTTACCTTCCTGGTGGGCTGTGCACGCAGTCATAATACTGAGGCAGATAGTCATTCCCACAAGAAAAAACCAAGGAACAACGGTTGGTTGGCAAAATACTCAGGAACTATTAACGTGGGGGCGATCTAACGTGGTCAGTACACTTTTCAAATGCTTTCGCACACGTCAGTGGCACCCCTGGGTCACGATAAGAAAAATGATAAAAATGTCACACTGGTTCCCTACTTACGGACGTAGAAAATGCTCGAATCGGCACGTGCCTCGACCGCCATTCCGGCGGATGAAAAAGCTCCCAGCAAGACACGGAGTCGCAGTGGTCCTGTCTCGCAAATGGTGAGATTGTTAAAACCAGCGAATCCATACCTATGGTCTGGATGGAACTGTATATTAGAGGTCAAGCTGCCTGTCAGTCCACCGCTCGCTCTTGATCCATATCTGTCGATGAGAGACACATTGACAGCAAATGATTGCGTTGGCGCTCTTGAGAGCCTTCTGGGATCTCCAAACATTACCATCACGGATACAGTAACAGGAGCACCATGCTGAATGATAGAGGGAGGCTCTTGGGTGAATATGATATTTGTGTCATAACTAGGCGAACATCTTTGTCCTTCACTGGACCGTGACATCATGTGTTGCTTTTGCTGTACTTGGCTTGTTTGTAGTGTGAAGGGTTATATAGCAAAGTTCGACAACGCAGGGGAGATGACTAAAGGAGGACGTAAATAGAGAGCAACTAATTCAGCCCGTCTGAAGGCACGAGCTTTTGGGTATTATGGGTTTCCCATGTGTACCCGTCAAGAACAAACGGGTGGGTTCTTGAAGCCTAAAACTCGCGTTTGTTACCAGTGGGCGGGTAGGAGGAATAGTATGGCCATAGCATTCCGGTTAATATGGGAACCGAGCATCCCGTGGGGGCTGGTACGAACTACTATGCTTCCCTGAACTTACCCACAACCCCCACTCCCGCTCTCATCTTTTTTACAGCGCCTGAGAGCCTTTGCAACTCAATGGAATGTAGTGTTTGAGCCGCGACCTCCGAGCGGCGGTCTCTGCAGAACGACCCCCACGCAGCTTGGTAGTACAATTCTGGCTCGGATTCGTGGATGTTTTTTCTCCGTGATTCCTCGCGTTGGGTAATATCCTGAATAAGCGAGAAAGGAGGACTGGCTTGGTGACACCCATAGCAACCGGGGTCCTCTATATTTCTTATATCAATATCTTATGGTGATCTAGACTTTCAGGTCTGCTACTATTGTCGGCGTTATACTTATTGATATCTTCCAAACTGCCTCTCTCTCCGTCCTTTCTATTCGCTGCCTTAAATTCAGCTTGATTAAGGAGCTTGATCCCACTTGATCGGACCGCTATACTCTATTCAGGTTGTATTGAATCCTTCATTCTGCCGCTTTTCAAGATGTCAGGGTTCCTCAAGACATTTGTCCGCAATGAAGCTATGATAACAGACCCTAAGGAGATCTATGGGTGGAGAGTCTACATGCTTGCTTGTTCGGTCTGTCTCTCGACGCCATTTTAAATAGCTTTCTGTCAAAATACCCGGTGCTGACATACTTCCTGCTAGTCATGTTTCGGAGGAATGCTTTTCGGCATGGATTCCGGAATTATCGGGGGTGTTCTCACTATGGCACCATTTGAGTCGTAAGTTTGATGGCATTTAAACGGTGTCATAATTCTCCAACACACAGCGAATGAAGTATCAATTCAACTGACAATCTGATCCACACAGCAAATACGGTCTGGAAAATCTCGAAAAGGTCGACCAAGCAAACCTTTCCGCCAATATTGTTTCCACCCTTCAAGCGGGGTGCTTCTTCGGAGCCTTGTTGGCCTCTCCAGCAGCTGATAAATGGGGTCGGAGAAAGTCATTGCTCGGGGCAGCTATATTGGCGATCATCGGGGTTACCATGCAGGCTGTGGCTTGTGGTCATCTTCCAGTCTTGTATATTGGACGGTAGGGCCGAATTTCTGAGGAAGCAATATCTGTCTATTAATCTGACACCCCAACTCCAGACTCATTACTGGCTTCGGGGTCGGCGCAGCCTCAATGATAAACCCACTCTACGTTGCAGAGAATGCACCGCGCGCTATTCGCGGTGGCCTAACCGGTCTATACCAATTCTTTATTACGATTGGAATTATGCTCGCTTTCTGGATCAACTACGGCTCTCTGCTCCACTTCACTGGGGCTAAGATGTACCTTGTTCCCTTAGCAATGCAGTGTCTACCCGCAGTGCTCCTGTTTCTTGGAATGTTACTATGCAACGAGTCACCGCGCTGGTTGGCCAAACAAGATCGATGGGAAGAAGCCCGGGCAACTCTTTGCAAGGTGCGAGCACTGCCAGAAGACCACCCTTACATGCAGGATGAGTTCCAAGCAATTGCAGCACAGATGGAACAGGAGCGAACCTTTGGTGATGGCTCGGGATTCTGGGATCTGATGAAGGTGATGTGGCTCATTCCCGGAAACCGGAAACGTGCCATTATCTCCATCATTTTGATGATTTGCCAGCAGATGACAGGAACAAATGCTATTAATTACTATGCCCCTCAGATTTTTAAAAATGTGAGTGGAGTGCGCAACCCAATAAAAAGGACAATTTTGAAATTCTAATTATTATTGTTTTTTAGCTCGGAGTGACCGGCAACGCGACAAATCTCTTCGCCACAGGAGTGTACGGGATTGTCAAAACGGTCGCCTGTGGCATTTTCCTCATTTTTGTGGCAGACTCTCTTGGCCGTCGCCGTTCACTTCTGTGGACATCTATCGCTCAGGGACTCGCAATGCTGTATATCGGGCTGTATATCCGCATTGCACCGCCGGTCAAAGAAGCACCTGTTATCCCTGCCGGATATGTCGCACTTGTGTGTATTTTTCTTTTTGCTACCTTTTTCCAATTTGGCTGGGGGACCGTTTGCTGGACTTATATCTCCGAGATCCCTGCCGCCCGCCTGCGCTCCTTGAACGTTGCTTTTGGGGCTGCTACGCAGTGGCTATTTAACTTCGTAGTTTCGAGAGCTGTGCCAACTATGTTGGTCACTGTTGGTGCCGATGGCTATGGGTAAATTTGTTTCTAGTCACTTTTTGGATATAATTTCGCTAACTGTGTGTTTTGATCACTTAGGACGTACATCATTTTTGCTTGCTTCTGTTTCTCTATGGGTCTCTTCGTGTGGTTCTTTATTCCTGAAACAAAAGGTATGTGTCACCAAAGGAAGATGGGGGCGTGGGACAAGTGGTTATTAAAGGATGAAATCGCCCTTGCTAATTATTTACAATCACAGGCTTATCTCTCGAGAAGATGGATGACCTCTTCGGCATCACCGAGCTAGTTGAAAAGAGCGCTGGTCCTGACCGACAATTGGCTGATGGCGATATAGAAAAAGCTGCTACCGGTGATCATATCGAAAGGGTGGCCCGTTGAAGTTTGGCTGATTAATGTACCACTGTTCAATTTCATAGTGGATCGACTGAAGGAAGTGTTCCTAGGAACAATAGCATGATATAGACCATGTGGCGGACTTCTTGCTCGGGATTATACTAGGGCCGATGGTCTATATCTCCACTATGCGTAGCACGGCGTATCAAAGCATTCGAGGCCTATGGTAGGGCACGCGAGAATGTTAACCCGATGATGTATGATGATCCTGGGATCGATCCATGCCTGGATATGAAGAATCCAAGACCATGAGGGGATTCCTGTTGGGGGTTTTGGAGACAAAGGCGAAACGGAGCTTGCATTGTGAAAGACAGATTAGATGATACAGGTAGAGATGATGAGATGTACGGATGTTTGATGTCACACAGGTTTGGAGATTTTTTGAGTCGACCAACTTGAAGAACTTCGAAGACCGAGACGAAAGTTACTATAGAAACCGGAGAATACGTCATTTCCTGGCTGCGCTCCCGGAACACGAGTAGGCAGCAGTGCGGTTATCGTCGGAGCATGTGAATTATTGGAGAGGTAGGATGAGATCGAAAGGGCCGGTAGGCCTGAGCAATGGGGTGAGCGATCAGGCTGCTCAGGGCGCAACTCAGGGTCGCTCAGTGAGCAGCTCAGGGCGGCGGGGTGACTAACTCACCCTGTGCTCCGGGAGCCGATCACTTCCCGAGGCGGCAGTTTTACCGTCACCATTATTACATTAAAAAGGGCCTCAAAAGATGTCTAGAAAGAGGTCTAAAGTAAGTCCTAAAAGGTTGGAATGACTAAGAGAACAAAGTGTTTCGGCTGTATATGTATTTTAAATGTGTAAATGAAATGTATATTTTTGTGGATGCATAGATATCCGATACATGGATTCAAAACATGTGCCACACAACGCCTGCGGATGCCTTGCCCCGGGGTCTGCACAATTACAGTATGCCCCAGACAATTCCAAAGGATGATTACTCCTTCTTAATGTCCTTAGTCTCGTTCTCGGCGCGCTTCTCCTTCGGAATCTCCTTCGGAAGAGCTGCTTGAGCCTCAGCCTTCTTGTGCTTCTCTCGCTTTTCCCTCAGGTAGTTCCAGCTCTTGCCAAAGCCCGCGGTCAAGATTCCTTTGACGGTCTGAACGGTGCTAGGCCAGCGGATCGTCTTCATGATCGACGCTGACACCTCTTCTTGCAGGTGGTCATCGCTGGCGATCCGGCGTTCAAAGGGACCTCCCTGAGGCCGCCGAACAACTTCGCTGTTCTTCTCATTTTGCTCCTCCATCATCTTGTTGAACTCAGCCCGCGGGATCTGGTATCGGGATTGGTACTGGAAGTACACCTTCTCGCGGAAAGCTTCTGGGAGACGGCGCACCATGTTTCCACGCTTCACCGGGTCCATATCCTGCACCATGGCCAGAATGGCGTCCGGATCATCGATCCAATCGTCCTGGTTACAGCGAGGATCGTTGAAAGTAACATTCGGCAAGTTGTTGATCAGGGGCGCGTACAGCCTCCGGAAATGTGCCATCTGGCTGGACACGATGTTGCGCACTTTCCCAGGGTCCTCAGCTGGAAATAGCATCCGTAGATCGCCCATATAGCTGATGCCCGCGATGGTGCTGTAGAGCTCAAACTCGCTGAACCGCTCCGGAAGCAGCAACAATGCCACTCGCAAAGCGGACAGCAGATTCATCTGATTCGCCAATCGCACCTTAGGGTGGTCCCGCAGGATCTTGACCGGCTTTTGCAGCCGACCCGCGAGATATAAAGTGTTCCACGAAGTAAGATCCGTACAAAGCGTATCCAAATTCACGACGCCATACTTGATCAAAGTTCCGTTTACGGTGATATGGGTGTTGAAATATACACCAGCCCCGAACTGATCCTGTACTTGAGAGACCAGGTATGACCCGAACGACCCGAGTCCTGAATAGTGGTCACGGTGTTGGTGAAGGTTCAATGAATGCCAATGTTGTGAGTATGAAACTCCGAAGATAAAGTCAATCATCTTCCCGGAGCCCTGTTGCATCTTCTTGATGGCTGCTGGGGCCGACGGATGTGTTGAGCCGGCCGCCGTAGAACCGGTCTGCGTAAAGACACCCGATCCATAGGCGAATGCATATCGGATGGGCGCCCGGAACTGCCAAAGGATCTGTCGCAGAGCCTCCTTGAACTCCTGATTGATGATCATATGCTGGTTGACACCAAAATCCTTCGATGGGAGCTCGGAGAAGTTCGAGATCGCTAGGTTCGGGTTATCGTCCCAATCCGACTCGGACAGTAACGGAGAGGTCGAGAACGATGCGAATGCTGACGGTCGTCCATATGTGACGTTATAGAGTAAACTTGATGTAGAAAGGTCGTAGTTTGTAGATTGACGGAAAGGAGAGTCGGAGGTCGGGGAAGATGGGATTGAGATATAGCGAGTCGATCGGGGCAGCCTCGAGAGAGGTGACAGGCGGGCACGGGTCCGCCAGAGATAGCCGGGGCCAGCGCTCCGAGAGGCAACCATCTAGACAGAAGCAATTATCAGCACGGAATTCCCTGCAGGCAGTGTTTCAGGTTTTGGTTCGTACCGTTGGGCGCATGTCTGCAATGTGGAAGAGAAGGAGCGGAGCACGCGGGCTCAAAATAGCGAGATCAAATAAATCCAGCGCTCCCCACCATGGAGTGCACTTTATAAAAATTAATGGGTGGGGAGACGTCGAATTGACTCGAGCTGGCTCCGAACACTCTCGGGTCTGACGTCGCCCGAAAGCTTACTAAAATAAATCACGTGCGCGCGCGTTTGCATAACAACGGAAGTAAACACACCAACACTTCGCAATCAACATCGACAAATTCGCCAATAACAACGACCACAGCCCTGTTCCTGGCACGGATTCGGGGACCGACAGTCCTTCGTGTACCATTGCACCATGAGCACCGAAATGGATACGTTCGCGGCGCGCCTGGCCAGCTTCGACACGGTGCTCAAACCCGAGAGACGGAGGTCCTCGACCACGAAAAGCGCCAAAGCGATCGGATGGCCTCACCAGAGCCCCTCGCCGGCCGAGGTAAGAAATACGGATTAACAAGCAGCGTGGCGACTCGATACTAACGAAGAGGTCCTCTAGTTGGCGCATGCAGGCTTCTACTACAAACCTTACGAGACCAACCCCGACAACACAACATGTTTCCAGTGCAATCGCGCATTAGATGGATGGGAGGAAGAGGATAACCCAATCACGGAGCATCTCAAGCACTCACCGGACTGCGGCTGGGCGATCATCATGGACATCCAGCAGCATAGCTCCAACCCCGCCACGATCGAAGACCCAACCGGTGACCGTATCACTCAAGCGCGGATCGCTACATTTGGCACGGCCTGGCCGCATGATGGTAAACGTGGATGGGTGTGCCAATCGGAGAAGGTAATGTGAATGCACCTTGATACCGAATATCGTACTCATAAATGCAACAGATGGTTGAGGGCGGATGGTACTTCTGCCCGAACGAAGAAAGCGACGACCTAGCTAGTTGCCCCTACTGTAAGCTCTCGCTCGATGGCTGGGAGCCCAAAGACGATCCATTGTGAGTCGCGACTCCGCCCCTGCCTATTGCGGAGGAAATTAACATCGGCAGCGATGAACACTATCGCCGCTCCTCGGATTGTTCTTTCTTCGTCTTCGCACAACCTCCGGCAAAGAAAAGCAAAGGAACTCGATCAAAAAAGGGTCGCACTTCCAAAGCATCATCACGGCTCTCGACCCAGTCGGTCGCCACCGCTGCGTCCGAAGCTCCTGAGATGGATGTCGATGATTCAATGGACCAGAGCATGATGTCCCAAGCAACTGCCAAGCCGAAGGCTACGAAGAAGGGAACCAAAGGCAAGGGAAAGAGCTCGAAGAGCAAGAAAGATAATGTGGAGGTGGAGAGCCAGATGGTTGTCGACGAAATTGAGCTTATACACCCGGAGCCGGAGCCGGCAAAGCCCAAGCGTGGCAAGGGGAAGAAGCGAGTCAGCGAAGAAATGAACAATAACGAGCCGGAGTCAGTCCAAGAGCAACTCTACCAGCCGCCGCCACCTACAGAACCACCAGCGAAGCGACGCGCGACAAAAGCGCGCAGCAGCAGCGTTTCCCAAACTTATGACCATGACCATGACCATGACCATGTGATGGCAGACACGGCCTCCGTGGATGAAGCACCGCAAGAGGAAGAAACGGCAAAGAAGGGTCGCAAGAAGAAGGGGACCTCATCTAAAAGCCGCAAGGCTTCTGATGTATCTGTTTCATCTAAAGCCACGTCCAAGACGCGTGTACCCCGTGATTCAGAACTAGATGCAGCTCTGGAGGCCGGTCTTGATGCAGACGTTCCCGAGTCACTGGAGGCAGAACAGAAAACAGAGCCCGAGCCAGAAAAGCCTCGTGCTTCGAAGAAGTCCAAAGGCGGAAAGAAGGCCAGGGCTACTGCCAAATCGCCCAACCCCCCACAGGAGCCAGAGGATCCCGCAGACGATCAAGAAGAGCAACCAAAGGTTGATGCGGAGCCCGATGCTCCTGAGATGGAGGAGCCCGAAGGTCCCAAAATTCCCGAGGAGCAAGAGGAATCAGTGCCCAAGTCAAAGACAGCAAAGACATCCAAGAAGAAGGGATCCAAGAGGACCAAGAAGGAGGAAAACTCAGATGCTCCCGTAACGCGAGAGTTGTCCGAGTTCAAGTCTGCAGCTGAGGATCGACGTGAATCCGAACGCCACGAATCTTTTGTGTCGGTCGAAATCATCAAAACGGAGCCCGAGCCTGCAGAGAAAACCGTGCTGAAAAAACCCTCGAAGAAGGATGTCAAAGCAAAGAAGTCTAAAAAGATCAAGAAGGCAGAAGAGACACCTCCTCCGGAGCCGGCCCGGGAACAGAGAGACTTCAGGTCCCCGTCTAGGGACGAAGACGTATTTGGAACTCCAGATGACATCCCCGATCAAGTTGAGATGGTTGCAGCACCCCAGGCACCCACGCCGGAGCCACCTGTGGCCCTTGAAAGGACACCAGTACCAGCAAAGACGGCGAAACGATTCAGTGATATTCCTCAGGAGGAGCATCTTGCTCAATCTTTCTCTGAATCGCAAGGATCTGGCAGAAAGGAACGGTCGAAGCCCCAGCGGACTTCCCAGTCATCCAACAGAGCAGTATCACCACTTCCGGCAGCTCGCCTGGGTACGCCATCTATGTCGCCACAATCCTCTGATGCAGAAAACCACCCCCCTTCATCTCGTCCTTCGACGGCCCGCCCGGCTGAACCGTCAGAATCCAAGGTGTTGAAGACCCGGACCCCACTGGCCGCCAGCACTCCGTCTCCGTCTAAACGCAATGCCAACGCCGGCTTCCCCCCATCCGCACATCCCTGGACGCCCGTGGACATCGACGAGGTTCTCTTCGGAGAGGCCAGCGATAAGGAGAATGCCGACCTGGCTGGTATTTTCAAGAACGTGAAGGGTAGTCTGACCAGCCCGGAGAAGAAGATGACGGTAGAGGAGTGGATTATGTGGAACGCGAAGAACGGCGAAGAGCGACTGAAGAGAGAGTGCGAACGACTTGTTGGCCAGTTCGAGAAGGAGGGTGGCCGAGCGATGCAGCGGCTCGAGGCTATCGAGTGCATGGATTAAACGAACATTATGTGGTGTTTTTGATCTTTGGGAGATATTGGTTCTGGGTTCAGGCGTTTGTTGTCAGAGTCATGATTCAATATTTTAACATTTTTTCGTTGCAATGCAATGCTCCTCACGGAAGAACGCCTCTTTATGAACAAATTAATAAACAGGCCGCAGTCTTGGAAAACGCCATGGGTATCATAAGTAGACTGTACGCCCCGAAATCCCCATCACGCAATGATTCCCAGCCTCCCTTCCCAGCTGTCTTCCTGCTTGATATCATCCTTGCCCTTCCGGCGCTTCTCATTCCGCTTGCGTCTCTTCTCCTCCCTCTCCTTCGCATCAATCTCCTCTCGCTCCCGCAATCTCTCCCCGAGATCAAGCTGCCACGCTCTCCGTTCCTCTTCCTCCCTCACCCGTTTCCTATGCGACAGCATCCGCAGACGCATCCGCACATCCTCCACGCTAGCACGTTTCACCTCCCCGCTTTGACCAGTCGCAATCAAATGCTGTTTGCTGTTGTAGTGCTCGACCAGCTGGATATTGTCCTTGAAGGTAAGGTCACAGTCCTTGCAGTAGAATCCAGCACCGGCGCCTCGTTTGCCCATCGAGGCTCCAGCTGGCACGATCGTTGTCTTTCCCACCATCGACGCGACGTCTAGACGCTTGTCACGGGCCCTGGTCTCCTCGAGTGAGGAGAAGTCAACTGGCGCATGGTATTTCTTGCCCAGGAGCTTCGCTTCGTAACGGGCTTTGCCTTCGGCTTTGCGCTTCGCTTCTTCGTCTGCGGCCTTCTTGGCGTACTCCTCGCGGTCCCACGTCTTGCGGAACTCGGTGTCCGAGGCTGGGGGCCCGGTGGCGTTAGGTTGAGACATTGTGGGTTAATTCGAAGGGTTGGAATGGTGGAGGTTTTCTTGCAATGATTTGGAGATCGAGGTCCACTGCAGGGCCCGTGGCGGTATTAGTAAGCAGATCTGGCCCCCACGGTTTTCACCATAAGCGCTGGAGCTTCTTATTTTACCTTGGACTTTGGAACTTGTTGATAACTTGGTTTCATCTTTCCTTTACTATTGCTCTACAAAGGGTAAAGTCAACATCTAGGTGTCATGGTATAATGCATTCACTTGGCACTCCAATCGTGGAGGCGTATAGTACCGTCAGGCACTTCTCACCTTAACTACAAGCAATAGCTTGTCGCAAATGCTCATTATATTTTCTATTTTCTATTTTCTATTTTCTATGAACGCTACTGCCTTGTATTCCTTGTATTAAACGAAAGGTCCCAATTCCAATTTAAGAAAGGAGCCGAAATGCAAGTTGACTGAAGTAGGCAACAGCTAATCAGCCACGGTAAGCACAAAACATAAGACGGACCCGCGTCCTTACTTTTAAGCCTCATCCAAAACAAACAATGGAGCAGCCCACGGCCACCCCAGAGCTTCCTCAATGCAGGCCTCACATAGATATGATGAGCCTACCGGCAGAGCTTCATATGCAGATTGCATCTTATCTGTCGTACCCCGACGCCCTCGCGCTGAAACATTCCAGCAGCCACTTCAACTCCCTGGTTTACACCGGTGTTCACCTCAAAGTTGACTGGCTTGTCGAGCGCTTTGAACGCAAGCTTGAATGTCCAATAGAAAAATGCTCCTTTCGCACAGATGAACAGTTTTGCAACTCGCGAATCCGTCGGATCATGGAGCGGCGTCGATGGCACCTCGAGTGCCGCCAAGTGCCTGGAGGATGTCTCGTTGTGGATGGCAGAACCTGTCAGAAGGACTTGATACCGTGGCTGAAGAGGCCAGGCCCTCGGAAGGTGGCCAGGGCGTTGTCCGTGGGGGGACTTGAAGGTTCGTTGGTCATTTTGTTCGTTTCCGTGTTTGATGCTGACATTGGCTTTTGCTCCTATGTAGCGCTGATAGTCTGCATCCTTGCAGTTTTCATGGAACTTGCATGGAATCTTGCACGGAGGTAAGATCGGTGCGCTAGATCATTTCTCAGGTTGCTGAACGATATCGACAGGAGTTACGATGAGGACAAGCGAAACGACACCTCATTAACATACTTCGTGACGAAGCTTATGAATTAATATTGACGAAGTTAACGAAGATCAAGTTGTTCTTTCACATTTGAGCTTGTTCAATCTTTGTGAAAACACATTGTGCCGTCGATAGCGAGCGATCTTTCACCAAGGCCAATTCTCCGAGCGACTTTCCCCGTCTTCCAAAGTATACACGCCGAAAAGGATGACAGGGCACATGCATCTGTGATTTCATGTGACTAACTGATTTCCTGTCAAGGCTGTGATGGACAGAAAAGATGGAACCAAACGGAATCCAAGGAGCCCGACAAGGAGCAAGGATACGACGGATCCCAGGTCACATCACACCAGAGCCAAGATTTGCAAGCGGCAAACTGTGGAGAAGAGCAGCCATTAATCATTAATAATTCAATAGAATTGCGAACTGGACTAGAATGCCGCTTGGTCGAGCTCTAATCCGGATTATCTTATCGCTGACGTCACATCGACGTGTCCGTATACTTTGCGATATACTTGCTATAAAAGCCACTTTGCCTTTCAATTTCTTCCAGACGGTGAACGAAGAATTTACTCTGCCAAAAATAAATAATCATGTCTGCTGAAGCTTCCATCAACACCACCACGGGCAACCACCCGGTGGACCCCTACAAGTCGAAGAACTTCGAAGACCCGCCACTTCCCCAGAAGATCGAGGACCTGGCCCATTTCATTTCAGAGATCAAATTCGGCATGTTGACTACCCACCAGTCAGAGGGTGAATACCTGGCATCCCGATGCATGGCACTCGCCGCCCAGGTAAGTGGCTCGCAATGATTCAATAAGGTATTCTCAGATATCGAAGGGTGGAAGCTAATACAATGTCAATCGATTTAGGAGCACGGCGGCATTGACCTAATTTTCCACACCAACCTTTTCTCCGGAAAGACGATGGATCTCACCGTCCACCCCAAGGAAGTCAACATGTCCTTCCTGGACCCAGTCTCCGGCGCCTGGGCCTCGATCTCCGGCACAGCCAAGGTTGTCTCCGACCCCGCAACCATTCAACAGTACTATTCTCCATCTTTGAAGGCATGGATTGGTGATATGGGCGACGGTGTCCACGATGGCGGCCCCGCCGACCCTCGTATCGGTGTGATTAAGCTGGAGGCAAAGCTGGCGACACACGTCGCTACCAAGAAGGGCATTCTCGGTCGAGCCGTCGACACCGTTAAGGGTGCTGTCCAGGGCAATATTCCTGAGATTAACAGCATTCGGGAATTAAGCAAGGAGGAGCTGGCTGAGTGTGAGTATTCCAATTTCATAGTGTGCATGGATTCATACTGATTGATTGCAGGGCGCCGGACACACCAGAAGTCCTAAGCTTCACGATCTTATGAAAATGAATACCCTTTTTTATGGCTGTATGAGGACTGTATGAGAGGATCTACTGGAACGGATCTGAGATAGTTTGGGATTTGAGGATCTCGTCTACATAGGGAAACAATTCCAATGATTTGCCATAATGGTCTGGTACATGTTCTCATGGCGTCACTCTCTGTCAGCCGTTCACTTTTAATGTAGATAAAAATATAAAATCTTCCCCAACCAAGGCAGGAAGTATTTCGTGGAACTCCTTACTCCTCCAAATCCAGATATTTGCTTGGTTCCTTAGTAAAGGCTGCCTAGGATCACGCAAGTATCAAGATTACAACCATCAAAGCCATATTTACTTCTCCTAGTTTAGAACTGTAGTTGGGTGTAGGGTCCGTAAACCTTGGCCTTCCTTGTTGAAGATTCCTTTGTGAGATTGCGCGGCAAAGCGCTCTGTCCAGGTTCCTCACCTTGATTAGATCGACTAGACCGGCCGGTTTGACTGATTTTCAGTGACTCGAAAACATCAACTTTCTCAAAATTCGGACCTTCAGTGATTTTCAGCCACACATCCAACTTAATCCCAGCAGCTTCGGCCTCAGATGCCAATGAAGGCGGCAGCTTCCAGTGTCCCGATGAATCCTCGATACTTTGAGATTCACTTTCAGAACCATCGAAATCCTCAAACGCGTAGATTGCCACCGTGTGCAAATGTGGGAGGTGTGTCGTCTTATGCCTGATCAAATCAAGGAGAAAAGGATCGTAAGGCACCGCGTCATCCTCACCCAGGAAGCGAGTGAGGTCTCTATCGTCGTAAAAGACCTCCAGCTCCTCCAGGTTGGGAGGCAAGTCTCTCCAGACTCCAGGCCAATCATCGGACCCAACCAGAAAGACGTGGTAAATGCGAAGAGATTTAAGGGCCTGGAATTCGCTTAGGTCGATGCGAGGTCCATTTCCCAGTCCTTCGTGCACAAGCCACGGCCTCGTCATTGTCAATTCTTCCAACGACCTCTTCTGCGATTGTAGCGTACGCACGAAAGCAGCAGCAGTCCACTCTTTAGCTGACTCATCCCCGTAATGGCCACTCCACTCGCCTTGATTGGCATCGTAGTGAAGTGTTTTCAAAGCTGCGGGCCAGCTTAATACCGCGGCTAGAGCCTCCTCATGGGCTCCGCAATCGATCAGACGGAGACATTCCACAGGTGAGGTGCCAACATGCGAGTCGTTTTCAAATTTCAGGGGCTCCCAGTCGTTAAACCCGTGAATGGTGAGTGTTCGCATATTGGCGTACCAAAAGAAAGGGATGACACGGCCAATAGAGCGACCAGACGAAGGGCTGCCACATGGAACGAATGCCGAAATGATGTCTTCACCGAGACTCGGGTTCTTCTCAAGATTCCATTGGAGCTGATCCAGCGGTTTCTTCTCGTCGGCGTGATGCGAATCGCGGACAAAGACATCAAGGTAAAATATTGGCGTTAAAAGGTCACTCAAGCGACGGGAAACAAGTAGCAGAGAGCGCAGGTATCCAACTTTCCGTGGTGAATTATGGTGGATGGCGTAGCGGTGGGCATCTCCGAGCTCATAGAATGGCAATGCGACTCGCTCAATGTCTGCTTCTAGGTATTCAACGATAATTAGAATGACTTCATTGGGAAGATCCAAGAGACGCGCCATTTTTGTCTTTCAGCAATGATTTCTGGACCAACTTCACCACCTTTGATGAGGATGCGAAGGGCAGTTAAGAGACTAGCCAGATAGAGATTAGTGGATTTCGAGAGATATCGGGGAACGGATTGGGTGTTAGTTTTTGAGTGATTCTGGCAGAATGGTCTAGTCCCCAAATATGTGATAATCCGCAGTGGAAAGAGCCCTATAACAATTTACACTGAGCTTAGACGGGAACTACATAGTGCTGGGTCCAAAATCACAGCTTATTCTTTCCATTATCTCCCTTGAATCAGTGGCAATAATGTGGATGGCAATTTCATTCCGAAGATATTTGAATTGATCAAAAGCTCATTGAGACTTCTTCCTTTGAAATGATGTATAGTCTGCCTCCGATAATCCCACAAGTGGTGTTGGACCCTCCATCTGGTCTCTCTGGTTCTTGGCCTCCATTAGTGATAACTATGCACACACTGCCATTGCTGATTGGACATGCCACAACCAATAAGCGAGGTCTTGTATTTGTCAATTTTCTGTGTATTGAATTGGACTAACGGGCGATCTACCTTTGCCCATGTCGACGAGGCCTCTCTAAGCTGGATGGTACCCTATGGAAAGGACTGGGCTTAGCCCAATAGGATACTAGAATAGTGCCATAGCATGCTTATGGGAGAAGCTCCAAGGGGATAAGACAATGACCACTATGCGGCACTCAAGTATAAAGTAAAGCCAAAATGACGGAAGTGAAGAGGTTATGGATTTTGAGGTTTAAGAAGCAGGGCGGAATCCTTATGAGTAGAGCATGACATTGTTAATAAATACTGTCTTGGCTATGGGACCTTTGGGGGCTCATGTTAATACAACCCTTGAATCAATTTGCAAGTTCGATATTTGTGACGAAGGAATCAATATGAAACTCTGGATAATAGCAACTGAATGCTTGAAATAGCAAGTTCACCAGTAAAGGCCCTCCTGGGAAAGAATGCCAAAATGTCTACTAAAGATAGATACGAGGCTGCGTGAAATAAGTGTTCATACCCGGAGCAACACGGCGCAATATAAAGTTACCTTGAAAACAACCCCGGCCTGGATGGGCCACGATGGAGACTTCATACCCATAGTCTGCCCATGTCAATGTCTAGTAACAATACTTAGTTATCTGAATTCAATCCGAAACTACAGAGCTGCAGTATTTGCCTCGTGCCATATCGCGTACCTTCTAGACGCTAAAAAAATGGGAAAGGGGTGGGGTTCCCTTACCGCATGATGTCTATCGGAATGTCTACCAATGTCTATTTAGGCGCTAGTTACCCAGTGGCGTCACGCGTGACGAGAAATGACTTCTAACGAAAATTTTCAAGCCTAATTTAAGGAATTTAAATAGGATTTCGTCGGCCTTCTCGTTCCAAGGGGTGGTAGCACCTCGCGCGGAATGTCCACCGAGGTCTTAAAAGCGCTAGATACTCCCGAAGGGTTGAGGACTAAAAGATTTTTCTGGCATCTAAGTTGAAATCACTTCTACAACAGTATCCCACTTTGCGACGATAGTCCCATTGCCCCTCTTCACGATGAAACTCTTCGTGACTGCCCTCGCTGCCGTCATTGCTTTTGCGTCGATGGCAGTTGCCGACAATAGCTTGCTAGACCAGGACCCAATTTGTCTCCGTATCTGCGCTGAGCATGAACGAAAGTGCCCAGAAGAATGGGTAAGTCCCACCGGTAATGATGAACAAAAGAAAGCGCTAACTGATTCCAGACACCAAAGAAGCAAGGCAGTGTACGAACCTCGCACCCGATTCCCAATCCTTGAGTGACTGATATCTATTTAGTGCTGGACATGTTGCAAATAAGGAAAATGAGCGGGTAAAGGCAATTTGAAAGATGTTGCAAAGTCATTATCGAATCAAGTCATTGACTAGTCTCAAGATCTAAAGTCTTAACCTCCTAAGTTGCCTTCTACGCCCAGTTATCAACACTCTCCACATCCCAAGAAACCCCTATGACCTCTAGGAAATCCTGAATTCTTGTTCGCAACTGTTAGAGCTGAGATGAACTTGGTAAGGGAAAAAATAACGAACACCCGTCTAGATAGGGAAACCGATATTCGATGATAGAACGAATCCTAGAAGAAGTGCGTAATCTACGTACATCGTTTCTTCTTTTATGCTCTTTATGCGATCACGAGGAGAATCTCGCTCCAGTGCGGGTCATCGTGGTGTCTTGGGGGGTCTTCACTCCGTCTCTGGCACGGCCGGCCGAATAGCTTTATTCTAAATCACGACCGTAACACTAAGGTTTAGAGTCTTACAAGGAGATGACGATTGCCTATAGGGGTAAAAGGTCATTGACGAGTATAATACCTGTAGTCGCCAACTATCTGAGGGACCGTGGCTTACTTAGAAGCCACCAAGAGCTAGTGGTCCCTAGGAACCACTTAAAACTCTGATGCTATCGATCTCTTTAAGATTTGTGTAGCCAAGCAAAGCATACCTTATGTTCTAGCCATCCTGATGCTTTGTTCAATCATAATACTTTGATGGGATAGGAAATAGACGGTTTGGAATTATGGACACCATTACCGCTTTTCCGGTACAATATTCAAGTGGAAAAGAACCCGGAGCCTATGCGTCGGGTTAATTCGTCTACTGTCGTTTCATTTACTGGCTTTTGTTACTGCATGCTCGACTCTCACCTGCGTATCCATCTGCACTATGCGGCATGGTCTTGATAATAGTGCTTGTTCCTGAAATCCCATGCCATAATGCCGTTTGATTATTTTCGAAACTCTTTCCCGTTCCCTCAATCTAGACATCGCTTCCCAAAAAAAAGAAGAAAGTCATTATTTTACCGTACACGATAATTCACCATTCCATCAACTTTGAACTCCATCAAGCTTCAACTTGTACTTCAAGTTGGATACCTTTTTTCTGAAAATCAGATACCTCAGGAAAGACGATACTCCGTCTGTCGCGATAATTATCCCAATAGTAAGGGGGATGGTTTGTCCAGGTTTAGTTAAGCTCGTCTCTGGCGAGAGATCATTCCATACAATAATCATCTCACAGGCCGCAACAGAAAGAACCCAAATGACGAATCCTAATCCTGCGCCCCAACGACGTAGGCATTTCAGCAATTCCTTGATTTTTTGAGCTTTCCCCTCTTTCTGTTTGTATCTGTTCTCGAAAGCGGCGTTGAACAGCTTTTCATCGTCCCCATGATTCAAAACGATAATGACTAGAAAAGTCACCCATGTAACAGTTATCAGGAGTAGAAGGCAAGCAATAGAATAAACGACTATTGCAAATATTCGGAACCATCCATCTAGGCTCACTCGAGCGAACATCCATCCTGAAGGTTGCCCAAGTGGTTTTAGATGAGTATAGTGTGTTGTGAACAGCCATAGCCCACCAGCGTTCATCCAACAGAAGGCGACAAGCATTCCAATCAACCCCACAATCTCACTTGGAACTATTTGAAAGTCCGCGACAATGATTAATCCAGGAATCAAGAAGCAGCCAACCTCTGCTAGGATCAGAAATGCTTCACAAAAGCTGAATGCTTTTCGTGACATGAGAATAGTCCACGCAAGTAGAAGACCATTAGAGTTCGATGAAATAGCTAGTTTGTAACCCTTTCCTCTGGTTTGGAAGAGAGAAATAAGCATTCCAATACTCTGAAGGTATATACCAATACGGACACCAATACCGTATAGGTCTGCAGCAGCAGTAGGATTTCCGTCTGTTCGCCGGAGACTGGGGTATTCAGCTCCGTAGAAGGGAGATTTGAAGAGAGAGGCATCAACATAAAGAAAGATCATATAGCCCATGGAGGCCAATAATATTAAGCCCGGAGGCATTATGTAGTACCTTAAGAGGTACCGGTGCCCTGCTGGCTCCGCGAAAAGTAGTGGGGGAGCCCAAACGATAACAAAATTCTCAAATATACAATATGAGGATGACAACTTCTTGGTATAGGTTTTCTCCTAGCAGGGTCTCGTTTGCTGCTTCGATACGAAGATTTGAATAGCCGGGCGAAATGGGTCTCCTCGGAATCACAAACGAGTGAAATATGACGCTTCAATAAACTTAGTCGTACTTCTACCAACACTTATCACTTTAGTAAGAGATAATGATGCTAGTTCATCACTTCGATCGCTGCGAACGGAAGGCAGCGGATCGGGGTGACTCATACACCGATTTCAATAATGATCAGCACATCAGGTCCATGAATCTTATAGTTGACTTCGTCAATATATTAGAAAATTATCTTATTCTGAACCTAAGCCTAATCAACGATGCCCGAAGAGGAATGAAGCATGTCGTCTTATTCGAACGCCCACGAGTCTCTAGGACTTCACCGAAAACGGCAGACAATAGCGACATACCAAATTCATCATACATTTTTGTTTAACCGCCTTGGTGACTGCCCTTGATGTCACTTAATCGTCTAATAACGCTAACCAGACGAAACTTAAAAAGGCTGGTCTCCTTCCACATTACCCTTCTGTATACTATCCGACGAGGGCATTACGCAAAATTTTGGAAAGCATAGATGTGATGGTGTCATATTTATGAGCGACCTGTCGATTGGGTAACTATAAGGGATTGATCCGCCGGTTATAAATAACCCTTCAGTAGGGAAAGTGTAGATATAAGCAGGACGATACTAGCTTGGTCAGGTTTTGCTAACGAATAAGAGCGCAATAGATAGCAAGAGTCGCAAAAACGAAGAATTAAATAGCTTCCCAAACTGAGCTCTACAGTATGAGGAAAATCCGCTGTACCATGGCTGGCAGGCGTAGACGAAGGCTCTGCCTGGAGAGAACGAGATTAAGAGAGGGAAACGAACAAGAGGTTTGAAGTTGATCTTTATCATCCTGGATATTTGAGCTTCTTTGTAGGCCCCGGATTCGCCATTCGGTTGCCTCTTCTTGTTGAACAGACCGTCCGATTCTCAACTCAGCAACGATGATGTTGATTATAGTATCCGGGGGAACGCGACAGCTCAACCGGATTCCTCTGCCACAGATAATGGTGCGTTTAGTGTTGTACGACCGCGACTCACTAGAGGCTCCATGCTTGTTAAACACCTTCCTTCGTTCAAATATTGCGTTAACCTTTACAGGCTCGGCGAATAATGCGAAAGAAGATTCCAAAGATAAAATCGTCGGGGATAACGAGGGCAAAATTGAAAGCTTCGTGCACGCAATGATCATGAATCGTGCGAGTCCGAGGTCTACGGAGTTTTATTACTGAGAAATCGAGGTAGTAAAAACCGACAGCCCAAATCAAGAAAGCATGGTGAAAGGTTATGACATCCACCACCACCTTAGTTGGCCTGATTAGGATTGGTTGCGTAGATGAAATTTTAACTTGGTCTCATTGTAATCGGTAAACCAGGTTCCACAGCCACAGCTGCAACCTTTAATGTGAGAAAAGCCTCCTGAATTTGCCCGTGGGTATCATCCGTATGTATCGCCAGAAACTCCCGCTGTCATGACGCAAAAAGCATAAAGAACGTTTAAGAGGAAATTTAGATCTGCACATCACGGTCAGTAAAAAAGGATAAGAAATCGCAGGTGAATATACTAACAAGTCGCAACGGCAGACGAGCAGGCACACGGGCATTATGAAGGAGCATCGCTACAGATTTCTGGGGCGTGGCCTGGAGCTTGCGGTAGGCTTCACGGATATGCCGGGGCTCGATCGGGGTGCGGCCCTCCTCGGGCGGATCGAATAAGCCGGTCTCACGCTTGCGCTTCTTGGCACTATCGCCGGCATCAGCACCACCGCGGTTCTTCTCGTGATCTTCACGTTCTTTGACTTTGAGTGCCTCCTCGGTCAGAGTCTGGACGATTTCGAAAGTCAGGAAACCGAGGATATCAACGATATCGTCGTTGGGCTTGGACTCGGTCACGATACCGAAGCCAGCCCACTCACGGAAACGTTTGCTCTTGCGGTAGGTGAAGGAAGCCTGGCGACACTCGGACCAGAACACGTATTCCTCTTTTGTCATGTGCTTGGTACGCTCGTCGGCGGCAGCAAGACGCTGGAGGGTGGCATAGTTCTGTTCCTCCTCCTCTTCGTCTTCTTCATCCTCGCGCTCGGGCACTTGCACGGAGAAGAAACTGTTGGGGTCCCATGCCAGTCCGACCTTGGCTCGCTTGTTCTTCGGCTTGGCGGCGACATCCTGCTGGCCTGCGACAACACCTGCAGCATCATCTGCTGCAGCAAAATCGGCTGCATCAGCACCACCTTTGTCATCAGAGTCCTTCACATTTTTGCGGACATCTTTCCAGGATAAGAAGGTCCGAAGACGTGAGACCTTGGCCTTGTCGTGACGAATCAGAAAGATCAGGTCGTCGGTTGAGATTGAGCGCGATCCGCGCCGTGTAGCGAGTGCGGTGCTACGAGTGAGCTTTAATGCATTGTTAGTGACAAACGCTGCGTCAAATAGAAGAAGGGGGCCTTACAATCTCAATAACCTGCTGGCGTGTGATATCTTCAATTAAAGTCGTACTTTCAATGGATGGTTCAGCAGTTTCCCCAGAGACGAACATCATCTGGCGAATCAAGTCAGTAAGAGTCCATTTGAACATGAGGTCGGTCTCGTAGTCTTCGACGGCCTCGATGTCTTCCTGGTCCCCGGTCAAAGCTACAGAAGTGGAAACATAGGATCCGGAGCTGGTCTCGTCGGAAATATTTTCGACCCCACCCTCATTCGCCTCATCCTCGATCTCAATGCTAAAGCGTTCGACGCGATCGGGCAGGGCAGAGACCGCAGCCGAAAAGGAAGAACTACACCCCGTAGAGGTACTGTCCTCTACCAGGGATGGTGGGCGTGGAGGAGGCGTCGAGGGAGAGCTTTTCATGTCCCAGATTGATTCGCTGTCGGCCTCATAGTCCATGTCTCTAGGATCATTGTCTTTGAAGAAGCGGCTCTCCAGACTTTCCTGGAACCCGGGAGCTTCATCATGATCATTGTGAAATACCAAATGACCGAATTTCCACACCCAGAGAGGTTCATTCTCGGACAGATTTGATGATGCAGCCGGAGATACAACCGACTGGGGAGCATCATGACCATCAGCCGTGATGCGAACAATGCGAGGATCTGGTTGGTCTGATTCGGTAGATGTCATGTTGAGTGTGACAAAATCGACATAAAAGACCAGAAATTCCCCAAGAACCAACGTGATACTGGGCAGGAGAGTATCTTGAAAGACGCGATGGCCTGTTCTGGAGGACATAGGCAAGAGTAGGAAAGGCGTATTGAAAGAATTGAAAGATGAAAATATGAGAGGAGAAGAGGAAAGATGGATGCAGAAGAGAGGTGCAGTATAGAGCCCAGTGGCCTCTCACATGGCAGCCATGCATTTTCGCTCATCTGCAGACCACCTCATCTCTCTCACTTGATCGCTTTCACACCTTATCCAGTATCGTCAATTCCACTCCATGACGAAAGAAACAGGCTTCTTCAGATCAATTGCCCCGGCACAGCATCATGGACTACCACCCTACCCTGGGACAAACTGTCCCCAGGAAAGGTTCTCCTGCTGCCAGTTGCTGATGCGACTCAACTGCGAACCCTAGACACCTCACCTCAAATCCACGAACCCACCCCTCAAGAGCGACCACAAAAGGAAACCAATCGAGAGACCAAGAGACATATACCTCAAAAAGGATAAGACGGGACCGGGGCAGTACTAACCTGCTGGATCTCCTGCCGATACTTCGGCTGACGATCGGAGCTCATAGCGACAGCTTCCTTGGGAATTAGGCCGGCACAGACACGTTACGAGTATAAAGTGTCCAATAAGAATTATAAGAACAAATATAAGAGGAGAACACAACCAAGGTATCCAACGCGACACGGAGTAGTCGAAGAAGAAGGGATCTGGGAATTTGATAGCGGTACGATAGCCGGACATTCACTTCCTCCGCAAACCCGGGCGGTGAACTATTCTGCCGCGGGGTGCCAATTAATTTCTCTTCACGATAGCGCTCAGTTTCACCCATTCACCTATTCACATCATGTTGCACCTCGTGGGTCTCGGCCTTGCCGATGAAAAGGACATTACTGTCCGTGGACTGGAGATTGTGAAGAAGGCGGAGCGGGTGTACCTTGAGGCGTACACTGCCATTCTGCTGGTGGATAAGGCCAAGCTTGTAAGTGGGCTTCTTTATTGCAATTGTTTCTTGTAATTGCAATTGACATGTTACTCTCCGTGCGGAATTGTTAATTGGCTCTTTGTCTTAGTAGGAAGCGTTCTACGGCCGCCCTGTTATCGAAGCGGATCGTGAATTGGTAGAGAGCGGCAGCGACGAGATCCTCGCCGATGCCGATAAGGCAGATGTTGCATTCTTAGTTGTGGGCGATCCTTTCGGGTATGTTCTAGTCTTATTTCCACAGTCAAATGCCCCTCCGCTAACTGGGATCTCAGCGCAACCACACACACGGACCTCGTTCTCCGCGCCCGCGAACTAGGTATCCAGACCAATGTCGTCCCAAACGCCAGCATCATGTCCGGTATCGGATGCACCGGCCTGCAGCTCTATAACTTCGGCCAGACCGTGAGCATGGTTTTCTTCCTCGAGAACTGGAAGCCCTCGTCCTTCTACGACCGAGTGCGCGAGAACGTCCAGATTGGGTTGCACACCCTCGTGCTGCTAGATATCAAGGTGAAGGAGCAGTCTATGGAAAACCTTGCCCGTGGACGTCGCATCTTTGAGCCCCCGCGTTATATGACCGTGGCGCAGTGTGCGTCGCAGATGCTAGAGACTGAGGAGGACCGCAAGGAGGGTGTTTATGGACCGGATAGCCTGGCTGTTGGTGCTGCGCGGGTTGGTGCTCCGGATCAGAAGATGGTTGTTGGTACACTTAAGGAGTTGTCTGAGGTTGACATGGGCGAGCCGCTGCACAGCCTTGTGCTGCTTGGTCGGCGGACGCACGATCTAGAGCGCGACTTTATTCGGCAGTTTGCTGTCAACGAGGACACTTTTGATGCGAGCTACGCTAAGAACTACGGAGCGTCTTCATGAGGTTTCCAACATGGATGATCGATTTTTAAAATGCAGATTATTCGAGCTCCCGATCTGACTTTTACTGAATGATACCCCAAATAGATAGAAGAATATGGTCTATTATGATCTGAGATAGCACAAGGAGGCGGTCTCATTAGACTCGCGGTCCTATAAGATGTATCACGGCCAAACTGGCCAGGTCAAAGATCCGGTCTCTCTATTCCAACGACCACTGGTGTGCCCAATCCCAAAGGAAAATGGAGGGTAACAGGATGAAAAATTTAAACACGACAGCAAACAGAAAACGCCGAAATACATTAGACAGGGACATGAATGCCGCGAGAAGATCACAATGCAGAAAAGAAAATGGTATCCAGACGAGGCATAAGACAAGGCAGAATGCAGACGGGGCGGACGAGGTGAATCTAAACCTTTCACTTTTTTGTCGCGGGTGTAGAGAGACATTCGGCGCAGATGTGACCTACACCGGCCAGGCGAAATAAACACAAAAAGCAGAAACCCACGACCAGACTGACACCGAACGGCATGCAAAATAATTTAAAGAAATGCGCTGTTCAATCGGAGAACAACAAAAAGACACGTATCACATCACTAATGACCATGGTCGTATTCATCCTCGCCAGGAAGAAGGATCTCATGACCGGAACCCTCGTACACGAAAATGGCAGCGCCGCAGCCAAAGACGGACACCAAGGCAATCAGCCACCAGGCAAAGCCGACCATGCCAATGTCCAGACCGTAGCCGTACCACGCACCCGAGAAGATGGGGCCGATGGTTCGGAAGGCGGATGACACGGACTGGCCGATGCCGTGGATGGTGCCCAGGACTGACGGGTGAGGCGAGCAGTTATTCAGGAGAATAATGGAGGTTGGAAGAGTGAAGGTTCGGGCGGTGACCTGGAGGAAGAGCACGATGATGATCCAGAACCAGACCCAGGGTCCGTTGGCTTGGCCGGGAGGCGGGACCGAGGACGGAGCCAGCGCGATATAAGGTGCCAGGGCGTAGGCCAAGGGGAAGAGAGAAAGGAAGTACTGGTAGCTCTTGGCCGTACCGAGGCGGCCGTTAATCGAGGGATAGACGGTGAACTGGAGGAACATGCCGATGATACCGAGAATGGCAGTCGCGAAACCGACGCTCTGAGGGAGCATGCCCAGACCACCGGTGAAGATGAATGGCAAACGCTGAGCGGGAGAGGCGGGATCGTTGGCGTCGTAGCGGGGAGTCGAGAGGAAAAGGAGCCAGAGGTTGTTGAAGCCGCCCATCTGGAAGTCGAAGAAGGCCTGGGCCAGAAGCGTGCACAAGACGTTCTTGGTCCAGATTCTGCGGAAGGACAAGACACGCTTGACACGAATGGGCTTGGCCTTCTCCTCGAGTTCGTAGCTCTCTCCGCGATCCATCTGGCCGGCCAGAAGGGGACCATCCTCGTCGAAGTCACGGAACGGAAGCCGAGAGTACAGAGGCGAGGAGGTGCCGACCACTGATCGCATACCACGAGCAAATAGCTTCAGGGCGTATGAGCCCAGGCCAGGCTTGCCCTTGCAAGAAAGCAGGGTCTCTTCGAGACCGTAACCGACCAGGCATGCGCAGCTAGATAGGAAAACGAAGTTGGCCAACATGGGCAGGGAGTAGGGGTACTTCTCCAACCACTGCACACCGTTCTCGCCACCAAAGGACGAGTTGGGTCCAAACAACCGGGGAAAGCTCCTAACAGGGTCGGCCAACATGCCACCCATGACTGTGACATAGTCAGTACAGTTGATTACAGTTGATATCGGGTTACATCACGACATGGATAACTTACCAGGACCGAAGAGCGACGCAACATTGAAGCCAATGGGAAGGATCAAGAAGGCGCGCGAGTGGTACTTCTTCTCCTTGACATTCTCCGCAATCATCGTTCGGATAATGCCAACGGTACCGTTGATCGCGCCGCCGAAGGAGCGCCAGAACACGGCCTGCGCGAACGACGTAGAAAAGGCAACACCCAGGCACGATATAGCGGTACCAACCAGGCCGACCAGCAGCACGAATCGGCGACCACCCCACTCCGCATCGGCGACACGGCCCCAGGGAATGGCCGTCGCGAACTGGGCGGCGGTAAAGGCGCCCTGGAGAATACCGGCCTGGGTCGCAACGTCGGAGTCCGATAGGTTTTCGTCGAAGGACTTGAGCTGGTAGAACATGTATGCCTGCAGAGAGGCGATCTGTAGGAAATCGAAGACACGGCACAGGCCGAGCAGGGTTAATTGGCCCTTTCGCGGAAGGGTCATCCAAGTGACGGGGCCCGGGCGGACGACGGGCTCGGCGGGTAGCTCGTTCTCCTGCAGAGCCAGCATTTGGTGCTGGCTCTGGGAGCGCGAGCGCATATGGCCGTTCTTACGGGCTTGGGCGTCCAAATCCATGGAGGTGTTGCGGATCATTCCGAGGGCATCTGGGCCGGGGGAGTCTGGGGATGAGGGGCCCTCGTCAACAGAGGCGAGGGAGAGATTAGACTCGCGACGGCGTCGTTGAGGGGCGTCGGAAGATTCGCCGGTGCCGGTGCCCGTTAGATGGTGATAGCCACTGCTCCAAGAGGTCGTGCGCGCGTGGCGGGCATTATCCGTTTTATGGTTTTGGGACCTGGCAGGCATGGAGGAATGTATAATGTAAGCGGCCAGATGGGGACGAATTATAGGTGGAATCGACGACGTCAGGTTGCGCGCCCCTTGGGTTTCCCGTAATTTATGGCGTAAGGGTTTCGGGACGGCTGATAGAGGAGAGAATGGATGGAGAAGAAAGAAGGTAGAATAGATGGAAAAAAGGCATGTAATTTTGCTTCTTGGCTCTTTTTTGTCATTGATTGTGATAGTCGAAGGGGGAGAAATTAATGAATCGATCAATTCCAATTGCTGGTTTTCGTACGGAGTACACTCGACTGAAGGTCCCACCGTATACTGGAATGCGCCGCACTTTTTTATTCTCTAGTTACCGGTAGCCATGGCATTCTAGAAGCCATTTGATTCTATTGTATACTCGATTCTACCCATCCTAGCACTTGCGACGACCTCCGTGTAGAGCTCGACTCCCGTCTTCGTATCTTCTACGAGAATACGGAGAATACATCCGCGTTACAGATCGACATCATTGAAGGGCTTGCGACGACCGCTCCACCCTCCCTGCCGGGAGTCCACCGTTTCCCTCCATGCCCCGAGCCACAACTCGTCCGTCAGCCGTGCGTGGCCGTCGGTTCTTGGCAGCCTCTGAACGAATCGTGGTGGAGAACCGCAGAACAATTTTATCCAAAGGCCCGGGACATACCCACGTACCCGCCCTACGTAACTACTTCCCCTTCTCGTCCTTAGCGCTGATGTCTAGCGCGGAATTTCAAACCACCGTACAGTACGGACGTGAGGTGTTACTAGTCTCGAGTTTCGAAGCACCTAGATAAACGCAATTGACTCGTCCCTCCGGGAAATGATCGTCGGAAACGCACACGATGTAGCAGTTCGGAGCTCCGGGGCCAGCTTCGAGACAAGGATTCCACGTCTCAGCCCCGTGCTTGCGTATCAGCTACATTAGTCCTCCGTATGTCCAAGGGGTTTATCCGTTTCGAACCAGGTGTCAATTTTTCAGGCTAAATAAAATGCCAAGGTTCCTTCCTGAAGCGTCCCATGGGATGATAGACAGGGGCCCCATCCACTTTTCACCCCTGCAGTATGGTCCGCTGCTATATTCAGTAATGGATTCGCGGACCTTTCCAAGTCCTTGATCTGTCACCGGTTGTGAAGTTTACCGTGTACAGCCCCAAAACACTTTGCTGCTACTGAATCTCCACTTGGATAGGAATGGGTGACAATTTTCTGCCACAACTTCCGGGACGCGTATGTCTGCAGAGGACAAGGTGACAAAAGGGTAACGCGCCGGGTAGGTCGGCCTTAATCTGCTCGGGGCTTGGTTATGTACTGTACTCGGGTATTCGTATTTGCGTATCTTTACAGGGCGGTGTATTCAAGTACCCGAAAAAATATGATCTCTTATCTTAATCTGGTACTGTCGCTACTGTACATCCATATCAAAGTATGAGTATATGAGTATTATATACACGCGGTAAGCCCACCAAAATAAGGAAACAGCCAAGCAATGCAAAAGTGGGAATATGCATGAAGAACGAGAAGAAAAATTTATCTGATCCGGAGATCTTCAAGAGAGGGATTATTCTGTCCGCTCTCGCCCGTGTCCGTGATGTGGACTGCGATCTGCGAGCGCAAAATACTTAGTTTCTGAGTCTCCGGTCCACCGCCGCCAATGCCACCAGGGACGGCCGGAGGCCCGCGGTGGAGATTTCCGCTCGGCCACGCCGTTCAGCGGCTCAGATGAGTCGTCGTCCTCCTCCTCCTGCTGGTTCGGCCGGCGTCGCTGATAGAACCACCAGACGAAGTATGCCCCGGCGAGGATGGGCAGAACCACGGCGATCGTTGCGCCAAATATCGCTAAGCCTGATTCAGAAGGTCAGCGGGAGCCGTTTCAAATGGTAGTAAAGATAATACTTACGACCCTTTCGCCATCGATTGTGGTACCCCAGGCCCCCGGTCGTGTGTGGGAAGCCGGAGGGGTAGGTCCAGATGGTTCCGTCGTGCTCGGGGTCGACCCACGGCACTGTAATCACGCCCGCCGGCGGAATTAATGGCTGAGCCTCATCCTCGCCCGGGAATCCGTATCCCGGTGCGTCCAGACAGGTATCGTCTTGGCAGAACTCGCGGAGCTCCGATGAAGGAACGAAGGTGTACTTGATCTCTGACTTGCCCAACACGACGCCTTTGCTGTCAACGGCCTCGGCTCGGGTCCAAAGATAGAAGCTGGCGTTGGTATACTCGGTCTCAAATCCGGTCTTGTTGACCTGGTCCAAGAACACGTAGGGTCCGGTCATGTTGTGGGCACCGTAGAATCGCCAGCTCTGAACGCGCGTTGCGCCATTCCAGCTGACGTAGAAGATCGTGGGTGAGAAGGGTTCGGAGGTGCGAGAGTAGGCCCAGAGGGCTGGAGAATCGGTGGGATTGCCTTCCCATTCGTACTTCATAGCACGGTAGTTCATCACGGGGTCCGCGGCAAAGGACACCCAGAGCAACAGGTTGCCGTCTTCATCATGCTCGGACAGATAGGCATTGTTGCCCCATCCGATAAGCACGTTCTTGTTCGGCAGGCGCTGCATGTTACCTTGGCTAGAACTGACCAAATCCTTGATGCTCGGCTTGTAGTCATGGATCTGCAAAGCAGTGTTATCCACATGATCGATGAGGATGATCATACCGGCCGAGTAGGGATGCGTCTGGTTAAAGCCGTTATAGCCGTTGTTGAACAGCGAAAGCACCGTATGTGTAGCATTTTCATACAACCACCGCGCATCATGCTGCTGCGAGAAGCTGAAGTTGATATTGCGGAAAGTCGGGTTGGCTCCATGCAAACTCCAAATAATAGAACCGTCCTTGCCGGAAATCTTGTAGATGGCGCAAGCATGCCGTGAAGAAATGAGGTAGTCACCGTCGGCGTTTTTGTCGATGGAGTTGATATGGAAGTAATCCCAGGGCTCGTGCACGTTCAAGCCGGTTCCCGACGTATCCGTGTGCGCGGGCCAGGTATAACTGTTTGATGGGTCGACATGATCGAGGGACCGCCATTCAAACAGCACTTTGCTGGTCTCGGTGTCAACTTCCTGGAAGACACTCTCCATCAACCACCCCACGCCGGTTTTGATGTTCCACGGGGTCATGTCGAATTGACGCTGCTGGTACACGGTCATGAGAGCGGTTTTGCCGTCGCCGATCGGAAGGAATTCGTGCATATCGCTGGATGCCATTCCGCCGCCGGGCTGCACCGAGCGCACGATGCGGTAGGTGTTGTCCAAGATAACGCCATGTCCGCGGCAGTACCCTTTCTGCTGGTTCCCCTGGAAGAAACACAGGTGGTCGGCGCCCTTATATTTGCATACGTGTATGGCATGGGCGTTGCCCGGCCCCGAAGCGCCCCAACCGCTCCATACTAGCTCCTGTCCAAAAATCCCAGTCAGTACGTCATTGCACCGGTCGCAGGGCTCCCAATCATACCCCTGAGTTGTCGAAGATATAAGGGCCCGGATTTTGGGCTTCGTAGGGCGCGATAAAAATGTAGCCGGGCGCGAGTTTGCTCGGTTCGCTGTGCTCGATGTGGAAGACCGGGGGGAAGATGTCGGGTCTCTGCAACGGTCGGATGTTAAAATTAGGGGCCGGAATCCCTCGCGCGATCATGAATACTCACGGATTTATAGAAGGCCACCTCCTCCGCGACCACGGCCAAGGCGCACAGCAGCAGGCCGAGGAGGAGAGAGGGAGAGCTCCTCAAGGGAGAAGGGAAGGCGACCATGGAGATCGACCTTTACATCACTCCCAGCGCACAGGAATGAAACAATGTCAGATGTCAGACGGACGGAAGGTATGCAAGGAGAGAAAGAAGCATTCAAAGAATGATTGCCACGGAAAAGGGTACGAGTACGGGATCCAGTACTGTCAAATTGGCGGAGACGCAGGGCGGGGCACCGCATTCACCACGACGATTGGCCGATAGTGTCAGGCTTGATTTAGATTGCCGGGTGAAATGCTTAGCTCATCGTCCCGACGTCTTTAAGTCGTCCGCTAGTCGGGATGCCAAGAGGGAGTATGCGGGGACCTGTGGTCTACAGTAATTTCCTAGGTGTTCTGTATTTCGCTCGTGGCCATCATCACTAGTTAAGAAAGGGACGATCGTTTTCTCAAACAAGGTTCACCCTGAACGGGACTCGTGTACGAGCGGTTACGCTGGTACGGTACTGGTAATTCGGCTGGCCCAGGCCGCGTAACGAACGTGCTAGAGGATCGAGAGGCGCTCAGACCGGGTCTGAGCCAGTCTGTCTAGAATAACATCAATATTGGGAGGGGGTAAGGTTGATTCTTTAGAAGGCTAATCGCAGGGCATTATACTGCAGAGTGTACGCATCATCGCACAGCCCGGCCTCGTCTTGGTCCTCCCAATTTGGGTGTTCGCCACGTGCATGCGGCTATGTAGAGCACGAACCAATCGCCCCAAAGTAGAGTACGTATTCTTTCTACGTACGCGCGGGCATTGCATAGACAGATATTATTTTTAGTCGTCTCCTCCGTCGTACAGATAATAGATGATATGAACCGTAGCATAGTACGGTTCAAAATTACGGTTACTCCGGATCTCCCACGCCAACAAAATATGGTTCGACAACCATCAGCTGGACACTGAAAAACGTAAAGCAGGACCAAGATGACCCGAGTAGGAACACCGTACCAATCACGACCGACCGAGGAGCACGAAAATAGATCCGTGAATATTTCCTACATAGTAGCTAGGGTAATTGGCCACAATCTACTTTCGAAAACTTGCTCGCGTACGAGTCAGAGGTCTCAATCTCTACGCAATCTGCCTACGTAGGCGGCCTGCTGGAACCGCCACAACCACCACGCCAAGCCGCTAGCCAAGCCAAGCAATCTCCCTGGCATGCGCCTACGAGTACGACCGCCACTCCGACCGTGGGTCCCCCTGCGGGGATACTCCTTGTTCAAGGGGGCTTCCCCCTGTGATTCACGACTCGATGATTTTTCGAGGCCGACTCTGCAGGATGTCAAATTTCAAATCATAGACACGTCGTCTTCGTTTTCCGGGGGTCCATGCTAGTGGCAAATCTACGTGCTTTGAAGTAGAATGCAAGGCTGAACGGCCCCTCGCTTCGCTGCAATGCACAATGATGAAACTCCTTTTTTTTTAGATTCAAGCTCCTTTGATCTGAAATGTCATGTATTTCCATTCCTCGTAGAGAATGTTTCAAGTGTGGCTTGAACCAGAGTCATGCAAAAATAAGCACGAAGGGTGCCAGGAATGACAGAAAATAGAAAAACAGCGCAAGGTCTCCCAAACTTTCCCAATGACAAAATATAGAAAAAATATGTACCACGTAAATTACCAATTGCCAAGATGGATATTATAAGCTGCAATGGCCGGTTCAAAATGAAAGAAAAATAGACAAATGACGGCGCGTCGGGTCGCTCCGTTCAATGATGCCTGCACGCACTGTGGAGCGACCGGAGCTTGAAGAATGTAACGGCCCCGGAATTTAGCGGGTGAAGCGAGTGAAGTGCTTGAAGGCCATGGTGGCAGCCAAGCCGGTGGCCAGGAGGGTACCGCCGACGGTGATGGCCTGGAGCGCGGCGTTCATCATCTGGTGACGGTTACGGGTGCTGCAGCGCTTGTAGAAGTCGGCCATGTCGTTGCCGCGGGGGAAGGGGGTGTCGGGAGTCTCCTCTCCGAGGAACTCGCACAGAGGACCCCAGCCGTCGTTAATGTTGTACTCCAGAAGACGGTCCTTTGGCACCAGGCTGCGGACCTCGGCGACGTGCTCCTCGTACACCTGCTTGCCCTTGCCGGGGAAGTCGCCGCGGAAGAAGGTCTCGAAGAACTTGTTGAGCATGGGGTAGTACATGCCGGCGGCCCAGCTGAAGTTGGACACGAACTTGTGCTCGGGGTCGCTGACGCGCCAGTAGACGGTCTTCATAACGGACGCATGCCAGGGGTCGACGTCGCGGGTGGTCAGGATGACCTTGGCGTTGGGGTAAGCGTCGATCAGCTCCTTCGCGAAAGCACAGGCGGGCCAGTCGCACACGGCCTGGCAGTCTCCCAGAAGCTGGTCCCATTCCTTGCGGCCGAACTCGCCCTCGCCCTTGTACTTGGCGTTCAGGGCATCGTGCCACATCAGGCAGTCCGGCGGGTTCTCAACGCTGGCACACATCATGTGGTAGCACTTGGTGTAGCCCATACGTTCAAGAGCCTTGCGAAGAGCTTGGAAGATAGTTAGCTTCGTCATTCGACCGGACTCAATGGAGGCTTCTACACACAGGCAGTACCGGTCCGGCCAACACCCAGAGCCAGCACCTTCATGGGCACGGTGCGGTGGCACTTGCGGCGGTCAATGTTGGTGTCATCGGTGAAGACGTCGGTGATGGGCTGAGGAGCGAGGTTGTCGGAGAGTGCGAGAGACATGATGGGCGTATAGGTCAAGTCGTGGTATAGGATATAATTTGACGAGACGGGAAAAGGGAGAGAGCGGATGTGCACAAGCGAGGGACACCGGTGGGTATATAAAAAGAAAGGACAAGACCGTAGAAAAAGTCTAGAAGGGAGAGGGGAGCGGGATACAGGAGGGATGATACAGGTGATAAGGGGGCGGGAATTTCAGAGCGTAAAAAAAAATACCGGACAGATCCTCACCAGATCGATCAAACGATAAGTACGGAGTAGAAGAGTGGGCATCCGTCAGAGGGCTTTGCGCCAATCATGGTAGACGAACCACATTTCACATTCCGAGGGCAACGAATCTCCGCGAGTGGCAACGTTTCCATTCGACCTCACGGGTGCTTGGCCTGTCAATCCTTTCCCTTCCAAAGGTCAATCCCCTGGTTGACCAAAATATAGGTTTTCCATTCCACATGGTTCTGGTTAAACGCCGTATCGACTTCGTTTTTATCTCATTCGTAATGACGGAAGCTGTCGGATTGCATGTATAGAAACGAGGCGCAGAGGGACGACGTCACGGATTGACGCAGGGGACTGTCAGGGGGGAACCAATTGCGGAGGGCCAAGACCGTTCAGAGTGGGGATTGTAATTACCAGTGTACCAAGCCCCAATCACCGCGTACGCAGTTCCGTACGGGAGATACTTTCTCGGGGATCCTGGTTTTTCCCGGCTCTTTGACGATCCGTGCCCCTGGTGGGTCTGATTGGCGGGGCTCGGCAGAGGGCAACGCGTACACTTTGAAAGGTGGAGAGTGCGAACTTCTGAAACTTCTATCAATCACACCTGAAAAAGCTGAAGGCGTTCAACGTACTGTATCACCTCCTGGTCAGTATCCGACGGTCGCCCGTCGACCCTGTCGGAACCCCGCCGATCAAACAGAAGGAAGGTTCCAGGGGCGGAGGTGCCTGACCCAATGTCGACTCGCGTGAGAAATAACCGTCCGCTCCACCGAGATCCGCAGGTTGATTGAATTGGGCGACAACTCGTGGTCGAGACCATGGCGGGACAGGTTCCACATGCCAAGAAATCCAATATACCCTCGACCGGTGATCAGCACGGCGACGCTCAGAGTTTTGCGCGATAGTAACTCTGACCGTCCTTTCGAAACGGTCGGGCATGCACGGAAGCCACTGCACCGAACCGGTCGCGGGCGTAGCGCCCCCAGCGCCAATTGGCAAACTTGGAAGATTGTACGGGGTAGTCATGGTCGGACGAGGGCGTTGCCCCGTCGGCGCTCCTCGTGTATTGATCGTCCCGTCCTGCTGGAACTATCGGTATTCAGGATCGTGTACTACCTCAAGGTAGGAAGTGGAGGGCTAATCAGGACAGCATGGGTTCCCTTGCGGTGTGTACTGTGAAGTTAAGGTTGCTGAGGCTGATCGGTATGGTGCGGTCAAGTGGTCATGGTGTTACGGTGCTCTGGGCGTGGTATGTACGTCGTCGTGACGCGGGTGTCATTGTATCCGAATATCGTCATTCTTGATCCCATGGTCAAGTCAGTGTGAACCAGCATTAGCAATGAAGCAGAAAGAAAGAAAAGAGAAACAAATAAAGCTGAGTAGCGGAAAGGGTCCAATATATGGTGTGTGCCAAGCCCACCATCTCGCGTTCGCCATCGTTGAGCACGATCACCTCACTCGGCCCAACGACCGTTTGGGGACCACGAGATAGCTATGGAGCCTCGATGTTGAATTAAACATTTCGATCCGATCTGAGCTTAATCCGCGGTCCGTTTGGATCAGTCTTGGGAATTGTCCCCGCCTGGAATGCGCAGCGGCAAAGATTTCGGCAGTTGACCGCTGCAGCCTGGAGTGCAACCCTAGGAGATCGCAACGTGGAATTTCAGGGTCTACGCTCTTCACGGAGATTCAAGAGAATACGAGTCTTGGCAACGGCATTCAGATTGGTCGAAGATTTCGACATCGGCCCCAAAGTGGCGGTTGTGGTGTTATCCATATTTACTATGGCGTTGCTCTCCTTAACGCCCCAAAGCACGAGAAAATAAAACGATTCGGCAGAAAATAAAAAACGATTCGGCGAGAACCGAGAACTGTGACCCCCCGAACTCCATGCAAATGAGTTGTGTGCTGATGCTATCCGAGTGCATTCAGGTTCAGGTCCATTCACCTGGGACTCTGAATCAGGCCCCCCGTGGCCCTAAAGCTAATCCTGCCCTTATTCCAGCTTATCCAAATGCTCCAGTCGCGTGAGCACTACCTGCTTACTCGTTTCTTCGATTTCGCCGGCGAGAAAGACCTCGTCTAGAATCGCATACACCTAGACCCGCCAATCAGTACAGGTACCTTTCTCAACCACGGGTAGCGGTAGAAGTCCATAATGCTTTCCATCCAAGTACGCACCTTGTAGAAATTGAACACCAGATCCAGTTCGCAAACGTTCCCAAAGAACTGGTCCAGCACCTCGACGAAGAAATGGATGGCTTCCAGGTACGCCAGCTCGTTGTCGTTGGCATCCACGCAGACACAGAAAAATAACCCCGCGTATCGACGGTAGACAATCTTGGTGCTTCTTCGGAACTCGACGAAATTCGACTGATATTTTTGATCTCTCGGAGCGACGAGGCGATGGACCTGGGTGGTCATTAGCGGGCTGCGAGTCGGGCAGTCGGAATGCGGGCACGAACCTCGCCCTTGAGCTTTACTTTCTCCTCATCCTGGATTTCAGTTAGCACATCGTACTTGTAGATAGCATGTTGTGACACTCACGCTGTACGGTGCGTACCACTTCGCCAGGCGCGTTTTGCCCCTATACCTGCATCAGCACCGCGGTCGCCCACCGCTCCACCGGAGCCACTCACTGGCGATTCTGGACAATGATAAACGAGAGAACCATCTTGTGTACCAGGTATGTGCCCGGTCAGCATCTGTATGACCCCTCGATTCAGTGTCGGGGCGCAGCTCTGGATGTTCTCCGCAGATTCCGTTGTCGTGAAGCTCCCCTCCGCCATACTGCCGGTTTTCACCGCCTACCCGGCTATCAAAATGGACAGGATGCGTACGAGCAATGAAGAGAATAATTGCATTTCAATGGAATAAAATACATTCGCGTGACACAATTGACTGTGGGTCGTCTCTTGCAGAGTGGTCTGGCCGGAACGCAATCCAGCAACAAACCACGCGGCTCGTAAACGATCTTTCAAGCGCTGAAAATATGTGTGCATGCATCGAATAAAATCAAATGAGTATATAAACAGGCATTAGGCGTAGAAGTCGTAAGCTCCGATCACGATCTGGATTAGGGATACATCAATCAGCCCGTGCAATGGCAGTGTATCCCCGACCCGGATCGCGGAGGAGCGGCATTATTGTTGGCAGCGGATAGCGTCGAGGGACCACGGAGGCTATGAAGAGCTCATGCGATTGAAAAGCCTCGTCAATCGAGCCTACACAAGCACCCACGTTAGCAAGAAATCGCCAAGCATTCCGAAGAGAAACATACCGTATAGCTCTGTGGAGTCGCAGGTGTCTTTGGAGTCCCGGGCTCGGTAGCGCTCTTTTCACTCTCCGCCACACAGCACTCCTCATCATCATAGTCCTCCTCCTCCTCGGACTCGGGATAAAACCTGTCTGGATCCCCATTATAAACCATAAACCAGCCAATATGCTCCCCGGGCGCAAGACGGTCCCTAAGCGCCTCCAACGCCTCCGTCGCATCGTCCGACAACCCGGAGCCCTGCTCCACAACATCTTCAATATTTAACCCGGGCCCCGCCGTCGCAGGCGTGCCACCGTCGGGAATGGTCACGACCTTGGCGCCGACGTAGGCAAAGGGCTGGGAAACGGTATTGCTAGACTCGTCGGCGGGATCGTAGTGCTCGATGAAATGCAGCTCCGGTAGCCGGGGCATGAGGTCTGGTTGTGTGCGCTTCAGGGACTCCGTTAGCAGCTCCGTGGTCAGAGGCTGCTGGAGGTATTCGGCGGCGGCTTCTTCTAGGTTGTGGAGGACGACGTACACACGGATTCCCGTGAAGCCCGCTCGAGGCCACCGGAATCCGTGGAGCATGTAGACCGGCATTGGAGTGGAGGATAAGGGGAGGAGCTGCTAATGCGAGGAAATTCGGATCGGGCGGGTGGTTTCGTATATTAGATTGGCGACATTGTTGAGGGGCTGTAGAGTATCTGATGCATCGAATGTGCAGGCTCGTGTCGGATTGGGTCCCGCTCCCGCCTACTTTTTAGTTCAACGGCTCGACCGTTGAACGCAAAACGTTCCCTCGGCTCGACAGGGGGTCCCGGGCTCTGCTCTTGTTCTGTTCGACTTGCACTTGAATTTCAGATGTTGATTTTGAATACACCCGAAAATCATTCCCTTCCCAAGGTTGGAGATTTTTTAAAGTTGTGGGATCTCAGATCGTGCCCCGATCGAGTGGGCGATCGAGATCGGTCGCGAGGCTTGAGGCTCAATAACGTCTCGGGTTTGTGAATAATTCAGGGGCTCATATATACTACATGACTCACGGCCCCTTCCAGATCGTGAAGTCGCCTATAATAAAGGGAATATGCAGACCCCTCGTGAGGCTATGCAATTTACAATCCAACTTGCAATTTACAATCCAACGAGCTAACGCAGCGCAAGGACCAGGAAGACCAGGAAGACAAACGCCCGATGTACAAGGAGAAGATGCAGATGCAGATGCGCCGGAAAATCTTCAACGCCAATGGTTCAATGTTTCGTAGCAACAAACCAGGCCTTAACTTAGATCAAAAATCATATCATATGCACAGAGTGCAATGCTGAGGGGAGACGCAAACAAACACGGGAAACTGCATATTCAGGGTTTTCTCTTGAGGTCTGCAAACCTCCGTGTCAATTCATCCAGTTCGGGGATCCCGTTATTACTGTTCTTTCTCTGTCCTCCCGTCTGGCTTGGGGCTGCCTTGGTTTCTCCCTCCCCGGGGATTTTGACATGTGGGTTTGGATTATCGGTTCTGGGTGCTGGTGGCGCGACACTGACGGGACTCCGGCCTGCTGCAAGCCCGCGCGGGGGTGTGGCTTTGTTCAATTCGCTAGTTTCTGAAGCGCGCCTCATTTCGCCCAAATCTGGTCGGGCTGCGGCGTCCTGTTTGGTTGGAGTCGCCGGTAGGTCACCACCCTCGTCGGGGCCACCTTCATCTTTAGAGTCTTCCACGAATTCTGGCGGCGCGTCTCCGAGCTCTCCCTGTACGTCCAGGTCCTCTTCGCCTGCGGGCCATGCAACGCCGTATGCCCTCGCGATCTCCCGCAGGTAGCTCTCGACCAATTCTTGTCCCGGTGGCCGTACGCGCAGCCCTTTCTGAAGTCGATCCGGCACCTTGATAAAATCCACCTTGTTTTCCTGTGCCAGTGTCATGAATTCCTTGCCATATCGTTCACCCAGCATGGTCCGGAGCATGGTAAGTTCACGCAACTCGTGGGGGAAGCGATGCCAGGCGTAGAAGATAGCCACGGCGGCCTCGTCTAGAGCAGTGTCCATGTAGGGGTCCTCCTCATCTGTGAATGGATCTCCGGAGACCTCGCCAGGACTACCGGAGGCTGCATGACTGGTCTCCTTCTTTTGAGATCCTCCGAGCCAGGAGAACCCGAACCGAGAACCCGAGCTCTCTGCGGGTTTCGCTCCACTGGATGCTGCCGCTGCACCGGCCTGTGCCTGGGTGTATTTCTTGTACTGTTCCTTGGCGCGCAATCGCGCACGCGTCCCCGACTCGCCGAACGCGAGCTGATCTAGCACGTTGGCTCGCGCAAGTAGCAGCTCACAGTAAAGCTCCACCATCTCCATCACCTCGATCGCGATATCGGTTGCGATTACATTTTCGACTCGGATGCGCGCGGAAGCTTCACGACCTTCGCTGAGGAGTTGGGAAAGCTCGCGACGCTGGACGACGGATGACGCGTTGTCCTTCTTCTGGAGCAGGCGGAGGCGGGGGATAAGGAGGCGAAGGGTAGATACTAGTCTGGTCTACGAGTCCAGAGTATTAGCTTCTTAATGCTCGTACTGAATGTGCATCCTTCCCCGCCGGAGGCGGCAGGATGTGGCCATGATAACAGTGCGGGGTAAATTCCAGGGAGCGAGCTTTGAGAAACTCGTCCAGAGGTGCCGGAGATATGTGGAGACATAGATCGGTCGTTTTCCAGGAAAACTCACGGTTTGCGCCGAGGGAGGCATTCTGAATGGTGTTGGTGGAGGGAATGAAGAAGGAATGTCGAGGTGAAGCGGGGGAGCAGCACTTAGGCTCCCGCTGGGTCAACCTCCGCTTCCAAGACTGGCAAATATTTCTACATAGTCTTCTCCATGAAATAATTCGGTCTAGTATTTGCCGCTTCTATTTCCTATAGTACGGAATTTATGAGATCTTGAGGTAGTTTTCAATATTTGCTCTCCGCATAATCGCCGACGTCGTTCCCAATGACTAGAATATACAGAAAATCAGCAATTTCAAGCATCTTCTATGTACTGGTTTCATTACTGAATTCAACCATCTATTAGGAAAACCTCAAGAGGAAGGTGTCTTCCGCGATTGAGCTTCTGCATCTTTGATCTCCCCACGCTTCTTCACCTGCTGAGCAATATGCGATCCAACATCTGATCCCAAGGCATTGAAACCCTCAATCACGCCCTGACGATCCCCCTGTCCCATTTCCTGACTCATCTTGGCCTTGCCTCCGATGCTCTCAATGGTAACCTCGATGCCAATGATATTCTTCTTCATGATATCAATATACCTCTCCGGAGCGTCCGACACACCCCAAGGGCCCTGCTTCCCATCCTGACCCGTATAACCCATAACCTCAGTCTCGCACATCCGAGACAGGTCATCAATCTGTCTCGACAGGTATTGAGAAGTCTCTTCAGCAGCCGGGTCGTAGTAAATAGTAGCCTTGCCGTAGACCTGGGCCGCGGCGTAGTTCCAAGTCGGCACAACCTTGGCAGTGGCAGGTTTACTTGTAGTGTAAAACTTTGGAGTCACGTAGTGATGGTATTGATTCGTAAACAGGATCATCACGTCCTGCTGCAGCTTTGTCGTGTTTGACGCAGACTCGATCATGGCTTTGGCTTGAGGGTTCGCGCGCGCCATGTGCCCTCGCAGTCGGCCTTTAATAGGCGCTTCCGGATCATCGCTGATCTCATCCAGCACCCATGGGATGTGACTGGATTGAATGAACGGGTGGGATGGTGATGAAATGGCGGTTGTGAGGACACCCAACGGATTCTCCTTGATGAAGTCGAAAAGGGCCTTGATGGAGGACTCTGCGTGGACTGCGCGGAGATACATGATCGCTATGAGGAGCCAACGGGAAAAGAGGGAAAAGAAGTGAGTCGATGTTCTAGAGGCCCGTTTATATACACTTTAGATGTCCTCGGAGAAATGATGACTCACGGAGCTTCTGGTTGGGTCCGTTCGCCGATGGGAAATTCGACAACTGGACAACCTTTCTAGGTCCTGAACTGAATCGAAGAAAAAGATTCCACCGCACGCCCTATGACCATTTAAACCCAAAGAGGAATTTGGCACGAGATTTTGGACTTGGGACTTCAAAATGGTGGAGTATGGCCACCGGCACTTGGATTTATGACCAATGAGAGTGGTGGATCTAGTTCCGTTTTAAGAACTTGTCGGGAGTGGGGCCGGGTGCCACTTGAGCAACTCGATATAAATACCATTCCTAAGATCCAAAGGACTCCGAGAACAATTTTACTACCATCGAATCTTTGAGAGTCGAGCAGAATGGCCCCCTTGGAAGATAGCCATCCAGCCACTCAAGCGCTGCACGCGGACGACCGCTTGAATCTGGTGACGGATGTCGCGCCTCCAATCCACCTGTCCACCATCTTCAGGTACTCAAATGATCCAAATGATCTAGTCCCGTCGGAGGATCCAGTGGTGCGTATATATATACAAAGCCGCGAGATTAATCACCGGACTAACCCTTCTCCAGGCCGAATTCAACGGGAAGAACTTCGTGTACTCCCGCGAGTTCGCCCCAAATGCGACTAGATTCGAAGCAGTGTGCTCCACCCTGCTCAAGGGGAATGCCGTGAGCTATGCAACGGGCTTGGCTGCTTTGCACGCCGCCTTGGTTCTCTTGAATCCGCGAAAAGTCTCTGTTGGGGAAGGATATCACGGTAGCCATGAAGTGATCTCCGTCGTATCTCGTCTCTCGGGACTGGAGAAACTTCCTCTTGATTGTCCTGCCGAAAGTTTGAATGCTGGTGATGTCATTCTGCTTGAAACGCCGGTCAACCCACTAGGAACTGCTTTCAATATTGCGGAGTATGCCGAAAAGGCACACTCCCGAGGAGCATATCTCATCGTTGATAGCACCTTTGCTCCGCCCGGCTTGCAAGATCCGTTCCAGTGGGGTGCGGACATCGTGATGCACTCGGGATCCAAGTATTTCGGAGGCCACAGTGATCTTCTGTGTGGTGTCCTCGCAACCAAACGGGACGACTGGACCAAGCAGCTATTCGAGGACCGGGTGGCTTTGGGTAATGTATTGGGGAACCTGGAGGGGTGGCTTGGAACTCGAAGTCTGCGCACGATGGAGGTTCGCGTCCAGCGCGCGAGCGAAAACTCTGCAAAACTGATTTCCTGGCTCCACAATGGTCTGAATGCGCCGTCTCCCGCTGCAGGTTCTGAGGAGGCTATCATCCAGGCCGTTCTGCAGAAGATGTATCACGCCAGTCTTCAGAATGAAGACTGGTTGAAGAAGCAAATGCCGAACGGCTTCGGTCCCGTCTTTGCCGTCCTCTTGACCAGCGAGGAATGGGCGCGAGTATTACCCAGCAAGCTGCATTACTTCCAGCACGCGACGAGTCTCGGGGGCGTCGAGTCTCTGATTGAGTGGCGCGCCCTGTCCGATCCAAAGGTAGATCGAAAGTTGCTGAGAATCAGTGTTGGGCTGGAGAATTGGGAGGATCTCAAAGATGATCTGCTTCAGGCGTTTGCGTCGCTCGCCGGGCCACGATGACTAGAATAGAAAATAGAATCTAAGACAAATAGCAGGGCTATATGCTTCACATCAGACTCAGATCCAAAGGCAGTCGCGAACCAAGCAAACATTGCTTGTATTTTCTGAAAAAATCTGTAGACGTCCGTACCCACATTTCAGCTTCAACAATCGGGCACTGAAGTAACAAAGAAACGATCACTTATCCTGTAAAGAGGATTCAGTCTTTATCTCCACGAGTGGGAGACCTCGAGCGGGCTCAATTCGAAAAGGTGTCCAAGGATGCTCACCCGATCGATTGTCATTCCCCGCAAGATATGACAAGTGGCCAGAAGCACCGTGGAAAGAACATATTTTGGTGGACGGGGTGCATCTGCGAGATCTGCCTGTATTTGGAACCGAGAGAACACTAACGAGGAACCCGAGGTACCGTACAAAGATGGGCAGCCCGGTAAGATAACATTCAAACGCACACTACATCGTGGCTAGGCTCAAAGAACAAGTAGGATAAAAGATCAGGGAGAAACAGAAAAGGCAGGGCGCCTGCAGGAATGTGACCGAGACAGGAAAAGATCCAACGCCCACGCGGCATTCGCATTTGTCCCGGTGCTAGTGCGATAGCAGTGGGGTATCTCCGGGCATCTGGTGCGGGCTCTACAGCCGGAATTAGAAACAACAGATACAGATAAAGCTACAATGCAGATCTCCAAGTGGTAGGCCCAGTCTCGCTCTTGGAATTGTCGATGCGGGCTTGAACCCACGGACCGACATCGGATCCGATCTCGCTACATCGGTGGAAAAGGGGGGAGTCCATTCGGACTTGTACGGAGAGCCAAGCACGAGAGGACCTGCAGGAAGGAATTAGGGAATACCATTGGAGTCCAACCGTTCAGCTGGCGATGGGAACAGGAACAAGTCCGTCGGCGAGTCGAGCCCTAAGTCGGTCGACCCACAAATTCCCCGGGCTACCATTGGCCGGCTCGGTTTCTGACATCATGGGCGGCGCCGTCAGACACGCGATTCCTCTTTTGGGAAGTATAGAGCTCCTTAGTCGCGTTGTGGTTCACGGTTGCATTTTTGTCGTGTTTCACTTCCCCAGTGCTATCTTTGGATCCAGGGACCCGGCATCTGCTGGAATTAGTCACCCTATATGTAGCTCGTCCGCACAGTGACTACTCGTTTGCGAAAAACTCAGTCGGTCCGCCGTTCTATACACACCCGAGGAAGCCGGTGGCTCGATTCATTGCGAAGCACTCTATATATCTTCTCGATACCGTGGTTCACATGCCACCGATGGTTGTTGAATCGGTATTTCAAATGTACGCTTACCCGTTCAAACCCCATCGACTACCTCGCCGACTGATCATTACAGACTACGCTCACGCAACGCTTCTGTCAAAATGGACACTGCAAATACCTTCGCCAAACGCGACAACGCATCCGACCGCTTCTCCTTGTACGTCTTCGCCATCATCGTCGGCTGCGTCGCCTTCGTCCTCATCGGGTGCGGCGTCTGGGCCATGTACAACGGAATCGACGAAGAAAAGTTCCAAGACGTCCCCTACGAGCAAAGAAAGTACATGCGCGAAGTACGGCATCGGAACCTGAATCGATTGGCATACACGGCCGGACGGCCTGACATGATCACCCCCGTTGAGGAATTAAGTGTTTGAGACGGTACATTGAGCCACTGGGGTTTATGACGGGATGGGCACATATACGTTCGGCGTTAAAAGGTTACGGTTTTGGGGACATTGATATAGCATTTGGAATAAGGATAGCTCGCATATGAAATCCATTCAAAGTTAATACGTATTGGTAAAATTATATTAATCTGCCGAAAATGTACCGGGCATCGGATGTCCACAAGAGATACAAATGAAGAAATTAATCTACAAGGAGCTCCCGCCGGGGACCCCAGGTCATATAAGCCCGAACAGTGCATGCATCGAGAAAGAAAAGGCTTCGATCTGTAGAAGAAGAAATTGTAAATTGAAAATCCGTTTTCCTATGTCCAACCAACAAAAAAGCCATCCGGGTTCGCTCGGCTCCAAAAAACGTAACCGGTCGTCGAATGTAAACAGAAAAAGAACCCAATGCATACCAAAAGGAAAAGGGATATCCAAGAAGCTAAAGAAACACTGCTGAGGAGCTAAAAGTCGTAAAGCTGAAACGGCAACGTGAGACGTCGTCATGAAAATAGGCATCCGGCACGGATGGGACGAAATGTAGAAGAGGGTATCAAGAAGTGAAAATTTTCAGAATCGAATGCATGCATGTCTGCCGTCCGGCTTCCCGCGGACACGAGTCCTGCTGAATGTCCCACAAGTCATCTGTACACTTGCTCACGTTCATACGGCGAGCACATCTGGCTTGTAAAGACTTAGAAGTTCATGAACATGGCGGCCACGGCACCGAGGGCAACGCTCATCATGGAAAAGGCGGTGCTGCTTGCAGCGCCAGTGCTGGTGGCAGAGGCCGAAACGGCACCGGTAGTCGAGGAGCTCGAGGAGCCCATAGACGAGATCTCGGCGGCTCCAGTGGGAGCGAACACGTGGGGGCTGTAGGTATAGCTCATGGTGGGGCTCGACTTGGGCAGGCGAGTGCTGCTAGACGGAGTAACAGTCGAGGTGGGGGTCACGGTGGAGGTCGAGCTGGAGGTGGGCGTGGGGGTAGAAGTGGAGGTGGATGTGGGAGTGGGAGTCGAGGTGCTGGTCGACGTAGGGGTAGGAGTCTCGGTGGTGCTCGAGCTGGTCGGAGTGGGAGTGGCAGTGCTGGTGCTGGTGGGGGTCACAGTGCTGGTGGACGAGCTGCTGGAACCGCTGGAGCTGCCGCTGCCGCTGCCGTCAACGTCGAAGACAATGATGTTGGCCTTGGAGCCCTTGGGGACAGTGACAACGCAGCCAGTGGCACCACCGGCACCTGTGAAGACATTGGGAGCGTTCATCACGTTGACATCGTCGACGGAGGGGTCAATCCTGCAGGGAAGACCGTTGCAGCCGCCGCCCTCACACTCAATCTCGATACCGTACGTGGGCTTGATGTTGCGGAAGGGGCAGGTGGTCTCCAGGTAGATGGGGTTCCAGCCAATCTTCATGAAGGTGCTGCCGTCGGCGACAGTGTTGCCACCGGCAGTGTAAGGGGACCAGTTACCGACGGGTTTGGCATTGGAGCCCCAGACACAGCCCTCCTCGACGGACACACCGGGGGCGTTGATGTAATACTGAGCGGCAGTCTCACACCAGTAGGACATACCGGGAACGGCCAAAGTGGAAAGTTCCTCGACCAGGGTTGGGATCAGCATGGCCTCGTTACCGGGCAGCACAGTCTGGCAGAAGGCCACGGGCTGGGAAGCCTTGTTCTTGGCCGCCATGGCACCGGTGCCATCCTCACAGTAGGGCTTGTTGGGGAACGGCTTCTGAATCTCGCCGTTCTCGTCACAGTAGAGACCACCGTTCTATGACAAGGTTAGCGAACCGTGCGCCCCTTGCATTTATTGCATATGACAGGTAGATCCGGGGCCCGAGGTACTTACCATGGACAGAGGGTACGTGTAAGAGGTGGCCAACGGGTCCCACTGCATGGAGACCTGGCCGGGGGGACAGGCATAGGGGCAGTAGTTGCCGGGCTCGCAGGGCTGGTTAGGGCTCATGGCCCAACCGGCATTCTGCTCGTTGGGGGTGATGGAAACGAGGCCAGCATCAGTAGGGAATTGGCACTGTCCGCTCTTCTTCTGCAGAGTGGTGTTCTCGGGAACGGAGCGAGCTTCCTGGTGGCGAGCATGGGTGTGGCCATGACCATGACGGGCGGCATCAGCGCTGGCAATGAGGGCGACAAGCGCGGCCGCGCGGGACGAAGAAATCTCGAACTTCATTATGTCGAAAAATGGCGGTAGAGAGCGAATGGATATAAGGTATCAAACGAATGGCAGGCCAGTAGGCCGGGGGGGGACACAGGACGCAAAGCTCGCAGAGAATGAGGTCGAAGGAAAGAAAAGCAGAAAGAGCGAGATCCAGGAAAAGGGAAGATGGAGCAGGCTCCAGGGGAGGAACGACACTAACTACAAACAGCATGCGATCGGGGGGGCTCCCAAGCCGGGCAGTGGACTACGGGTTTAGGAGCAGGAAGCGGCCCCAACTCAAGACCCCGGGATACGAGTGGCCGAACCCTGCACCTGAAAGGGAAGCGACGATAGCAATGAGTTGCCCCTGATCCTTCGTACGCCCAACCAGCTTGTCGACATTCTGCTAGCGGTGGCCACATGGAGCCTTTGACCGGCTCCGACTCCGCGCTAAATACGAACTAAAGTGCCACTAAATTCCCTAGCGTCAGGGGCAGAACTCATATCCTCCAATGATGCAGATTCGTTCCCCGGCGGTTCCTGCTTGGCGAGTGGAGCCAAAGCCAATAAGCTCATTTGTTTGCGTGGAGCCCATGAACCCTTCGCCTTCCGTGCGGGAGAACTGCTCAGAACTGCTCCTTTGACGAGCATGATTGGCGAGAGAAGAGGAAGAGCGGACGCTACCAGATCCCTTTTCTTTAACCCCGTACGGAATGCTCTGTACTATCGTACAATATCAAAGCGAGTGACTTGAAGATAAGGAGAACATCAGAAACTTCCCGCCCCACCGACTCCGAGACTGCACATGAAGCATCGGCAATGCCTTTCTTGCTTGGGATCGCCGTTCCATGGCCCTACCGGAGCCTTAGCACGATGGCCCGTCAATCCTCATCAAACCCGTCTTTCGGCCTGCGTCCCGGAGGTCTAGATTGTTGATCATGATAGACTCCTATCCCGGTGGCCCATCGCCCCGGCCAATAACGGCCCACGGGAAACCCCGGTTGCGCATGCTGGGCCCTAACTGACCGGCGGCGAAGCGGAACTTTCCTTTATTCCCTTTTGCGGGTGGAGATCTTACCGTCCGCCAAGATATCGCAATACCGAGACTGCCGTGGTCACCGCCGTTCCGTGATGGACCCGGCTTGTCCAAAGCTTGGTCTGCCGTTGCACCATGACTGCTCTTGGCAATGAGATCGATGGCTACGGGCATGCCATTCAGGTCCGGAGTCCTAGTCTCTAATCAAGATCAAGCAGGGGGTGTCCTATGGAGACATTTCGTTTGACCAACGTCGATTGACCCAATCGTGACGCCGAGCTGTTTTCCGTTCGCCTCAACTTTCGATGCTCAAAATGGAAAGAGCTAACCGACACCTGGCCCCCGGCTACACATAAGGTTCCTAAATGCGGATGGGGGCCGAAACAGGTTGCACTTATTACCGAGCCGGAGGCAGTGCATCAACCCATTCAAAGCATATTGACAATGTACAAAATGCATACACGGTCTCTATCAAACAATACCTATCTTTCTCAGCCTCCAAAATGATGAATTCACTCTGTCTATTTACGACAAGGCTTCATATTTAGTCAGTTGAGACATTGACAGCACAGCCTCAGTGTACTATTTCGGACATTCAATGACGAGGCGGCCACGTTCACACAGAGTGCCCATTTCCTACCATGTCAATCACGCTGTGTGGAATCAGAACCGAGACATAACTTGGAATAACATAGCCCAGCTGGAAACTATCCAAGCAGCGAGTTCAACGTCTCCTATATCTAAGACTTACCATGACGTGCAATCTCAAAGGTCCGGTATACCCGACGACCAGACAACCCAGATGCACGAAGTCGGTAGGCAGAATATTAGACCTAGGCAAATGAAATACGCGCATTGCTCACCGATCGACGAATGCCTCCGGCTAGTTGAAGAGTGCCTTTGTCGACAAACGAGTCAGCGCTTCAATGGCGTTGACAAAGATCGGCAAGTAATAGTTCCAAGTTCTTATCACGTCACGCTGCATGACTTATAACTCGAAAGGGAGAATGAGGTTTTCGAATTGCCAGCCAAGCAGCTCATGGCCGAGGGAGCCCTTCAAATAATTATGCCACGACAGCACAAAGTGTGTCGATAAATGGAAGCGATGGCGGCAACAATGATATCGTCTCCCGACATTTTCTGGACATACAAAGGGCCGAAAGCCACTTGGATGCATTCAAGACAACCATGGCTCCACACTTTCCCTTTCTGATCGTTCCTGCACATGGATCCGACACTTAGCTTCGGCATCAGCGGCCGTTCTTGTTCTTGACTTTCCTTGCTTCAGCTTCATACGTGAATGGATATACCTTTGTAGCTACACAATCATAAAAATGCCGTTGCCTCGCTTATAATCATCGACGGAGAAGCCTTTTTTGACATGCTCTAAGGGCTGCTATTATTCTGGGCCTAGTAATGCGGCTTGATCTCCAATATTTGTGGGGCACAATGCATTTGACTATTTTGACTTAGTGGACCGTCGGGAGTCAAAGAGAAACTCCAAAGGAATAAGGGGGAGAACAGCAAGCTGCGTAACCAAGCACCATCCTGCGGTCCGGTTCTGAATAGTTTCATGGTCGACAAGGTAGTTTAGAAGATGCCGACCGAGGATTGAGGCCTTAGGTCCAGACACCAGTCTTTAACACTATCAATTCCTTCTATATTTAGTTCCAAGGTTATTTATCATAGAAAGATTCATATTCGCATGAAAAATGACAATCGTCAAATATTACTTGCCCGGCTGGGCCTGAATGTTTGACCACCCATCAAAAGCCTCGACGTCATTTCCATCCCGCCATCCCCAAGCAATGCAATAATGTCGCGCGAGTAAGCGCCATTCTTCCATTTCATCCAGCATCTCAAGACTGGAAACGCGATCTTTCTCCTCTTCGCTGACCCAGTGCTCCCAAATAAAATCAATGTCGGCCGCTGCCTGACCGTTGCAAAGCCCGTGCTCGCGCAACCGTGCTCGCTGCGCTTCCAAAGAAGCGTACTTATGCAGAGTCTGGAGTTGGATACCTCGCGTGGCGAGGTTAGATACCATCGTGCGACCGAATGGGTCATCAGGGCGAATGGGTTCGTATAGGATCAAACCAAGTGGGGCTTGCGAGCCTTGTTGCGTGTCCTCTCCAGCAGTCGTTTTGCTCGACGGACCGAAAACATGTTCCGTGAAGAAAGAGACCACTTGTGCGGCTTCGGTTGGGGACAGGTAGATAAGACAGCACTCTGAAATCAGCAGAGTTGGCAGTCCTCTATCCAGGCCCGGGAGCGTCTCGGAGAGGGAGCTATTCGCCGACAATGATCGTAGGTCTATTGGATGGATGTGGTATGAGAGCGAGTGTAATGCATCGCCTGCTTCGGAGACTGTCACGCTATCTCCGGACGAGTCGAGTCCGAGTGCTCTTTGCAGAGAAGGTGTTGATCGGATTGCCTGAATCTTTGTGGCTGTGTTAACGGCGAAGTCGAGTTCATGGTAGACGATGTCTGGAGGTTGCCGTGCGGAGAAGAGCCTGAAGATACGCGTGTCCGACCCAGCACCGAGCGAGATGATCTGTTTCTTGCGTATTGAGGTTTCTGCAGAGTAAGGGCCGAGAAAGCGGGTGACGAGCCGGTCGATTGCGCTGGTGCGAACGTATGTCCCTATGTGCAGATACCCAAGTCAGCAATTGCCCCCGCAAGGGAGTTAAAGAGTGGATTGACCTCTGTTTATGATCGGAAATCTCCTGGTAGCTGAGCCAGAGGGCGTTAGAGCTGTCGCGTACGGATCGTCGAGATATCCCAGCTCAACGGCGCTCATCCGAGATACGCTGGCGTCATTGTCGGTGCCCTGAACGACGCGATCCTTTCCAGTCGGGTGACCGGGGCCATTCTCAACACGACCTGTTCCACGGCCTCGGCCTCGTCCGCGGCGGAGCGTGTTGAGGTTGGGAATCTGAGGCGCGGCCATGAAGGACATGAGGTGGAGGAAGCTCGGAGCTTGGAGCTTGCAGCTTGGTGGGGAAGCCCCGCCGTGGAATGGCGTCACTCCAATGTTCGTTTCTACTCGAGAATATCTACTGAAGGTGCACCGCTGGTATACATCAAATCGTGTCTTTTCATTCCACGTCTATCATCTATCTACTTAACACTCTCAGGCGTTTAGACATATACAAAGTTGTTGCGGCACAGCGGACACGTGCTCTGGTTGCTGCTCTTGAACCAGCGGAACAGACACACCGAGTGGAAGGTGTTCTTGCAGGTGGCGCAGCGCTTGTTCGGTGTTTGCATATCGGTCGAGATAACCGAGTAACAGATAGCACACTCGCTCTGCCCTTTCAGAGCGCCCTGGACGTTGCGGCGGAAGGCCAGTAGTCCATCGACCAGGTTGCCGTTGGCAAACATGATCACGCCCTGGATAGTGAGCAGCCAGCTCTTCCACTTCTTCTCATCCACCAGCACTCGGCTGCGACCGACGACGATGGCGGGGTGAAGTGGGTATGCGGATGGGAGAGAGATCGAAATGGATACTGGTGGTGACTCTTCATCCACGGGGATGCTGGCGATGATTTCTGCTGTCTTGGGCGAAATCTTCACGGCTAGAGCTCGCTCCTCGTCCGGATCTTGAGTGGAAACCCATTCAGTGACACCATGAAGAGAATCGCCAACCACAAGAGGCGAGATCTGGAAATGTTGTCAGTTACGCAGACTATGGTAGGTCATTGATGCACTTACGTATTTCTCGGTCCAGGCTTCCACCGGTCCCTTGATCCGTTTCTTCGTGTCAATCCACCAATTTTTGGTCATGTTGGCGAGATGTCTCAGGCAGAGGTAGTACAAATGAACCAGAAGCCATTCCGTTTCTTTCTCCGCGGATTCAGATTGGTCAGGCTCGAACGACAGCACATTGAGCTTGGATGCGTCGATGATCTTCCCATGCGACTTTTGAAGGAAGTCGAAAGTAAACTCCAGAAGCGGGATAAGGATGTCGTTTTCCTTGATACTGGTGGTATAGTACTCTTGGACGGGTAGCGACTGATAGAAGCATTAGTGGGAAATCCAACAACGATGATTTTGAAGCATACCGCGTTGGAAAAGTGATCGAAGACCACCTTCCAGCTGAGGAGATACGATCTCATACTCGTCCACATCTTGTCATCTCCCCACGACATCGAGACTCCTTTCATTGTTGGGGTCTCGAGCAGGAGAGACACTAGCTCATCAGGCAGACTGACTGCGGTCTTGGATAGGGCCACATCAAATGATACCTGTTCTTGGACCTTAGGAATGTAACGATGAAGAATAGTGTATGCTGTGCGCTGGACGGCACGGCTGTGCGCCGTCAAAAGACCGAATACTCCGCTGACGTCCTCAAGTTTCTCGATGGGGATGACACTGATAAGGCGCTGTAAGATATCGACAGCGACATCCCGAGGTTGGTGGAATGTGGTCGAAGAGTCTGATTCACGTTATTATGACATAGCAAAGAAATAGGATCATATGGAATTCTTACCGAATTTCCCGATGGTGGAGGCTAGTTTGTTGAACAACCCTGTCTTTCGCTCAGACCAAGCATCTTGAAGATCATCGTTGCTGTCTTCGCCCTCTGCCATAGACCTCAGACACGCGAAAAGTCTGAAAGAGGATACCAGCAACGGAAGCCCATCTTCGCCTCCGCTGGTGTCTTCCAGGATCATACCCAGGATCTCCATGCTATCCTCCCAATGAGATCCATAAAGCTCGACAATACCCGGGGCAACAAAGGTCAGAGTCTTGGTGATTTCAGCTCTCAGTCCGAACGATTTGGTGTCCGACTTAAGACACTCCAAGAGATGCTTGACCAAGAAAACCAATCTTTGCGCCGGTATGGTCGAGACGACGTCCTCTTCCCCAGACAGCAAAATGTTGAGGAGTGCAAGCTTTCGCAATCCTAGACTTTGTTAGCAAACAGACATCAGCAGATCTCATCTGGACACATACCATCCGAGGAAGGATCTTGGGGCTTGAGTCCAGTGGAATCAGCAATGAGTTCATTGCAGATTCGGTTTCCAACAGTGTTAGAAAGTATCGAGCTTCGCAGGATAGCAAACCATGACGCCGAGCGGATGCTGTTGGCAGTCCGTGCCTCTCTGCAAAGTTTGGCAACATCATCAGAAGACTTGGACTGTTCCAATGCATCTGCGGATGTCATGATCTTGACGAAAGCCTCTCCGACTCGATAATCGATGGGAGTGGCCCCGCTGAGTGCCTCTACCTTGGTTTCCCAGAGGGAGGCCAAGATCGACGAAACAGTCAAGTCTGAATAGCCCACCGGCTCTTTTGTCCGAATCCAATCGCTGACAAGCTGACGTCCTTTAAAGACGATATCCAAATATTCTTCACGTTGATCTGCTAGCTCCAGGCCTGTGATGCCATTGCAGTTCTCAATACTCACATCGTCATCAATCAGCTGCACGGCTAGGGGCACGAAGTAGAACAGCGTCTCGAGGCTCTCACTGTCCAATTTCCTGGTGATTTCGGAAGACATAATCCTAATTGTGAAACTTGCCAGCCGGAACGCAGTAGAACAACGTGCCGAATCCCGAGGAATAGCAAGCCACATTGCATTGAATGAATTCGAAATTTCGCGTTGTACCAAGCTAACCACACCGCCCAGAGGGCTTGTGATGGCTGTCGAGGGTCGGGGTGGCAGTTGAAGGAAAGGTTCAAATGCATCCTCCCATGCACGGTGAGATGGTAGGATATCCTTCAGGGTGTAACCGGCTTCCTTTGACTCGAGGCCTTGCAGCAACTCCTCCGCAATAGCAATCAGAGACTCGATGCTAGTAACAGGTCAGTATAAACTTTGATAAGACAAAAAGAGATGTCACTTACGATAAGGATTCCTCGTCTGCATGGCTCAGCCCGTGGTGGAGAACCTCGATCTTCGATTTGGTGCTGGTTTCGCCGACCACAGTTTCCTTGAATGTTTTCATGATCGACTCGGCTAGATTAGCCACTTCTTCGGAAGGGGATTCAGTGAGGAATAGCAGCTTCCCAGTCAATTTCGAGCCATGAGTTCCGCTCTGGAATTCCTGCACTGCCGAAGGAACCATCTTTCCGAGGTGTGACAGTCCATCCAGAGCATCAACGACCGTCTCATCTAGAGACAGCGAATCAATAATCGACAGGAAGATGCTATCCATCAGTTCACCCCGAGAGGTCTGGTTTTGAAGCACAGCGGTGATAATCGGCCAGTGCCAGTGACTGCCTTTGCAAGCTTCATTAAGAGCCCGCATGACGACGGAAGTAAGCTTGGCTTTGTCTGCAACCTCATTGAAGTTGAGAGCAGAGAGTAGGCTTTGAAGAACCCGAGTATTCGATTGCTCTGGCTCCAGTTCCATGGCCCGCTCAACAACGTTTTCAAAGCTAACGGCAAACCCATCCCACTCCCGACATGCCAACATAATTGCAATGAGGCGTTCTGCCGAGGGAGAGAACAGAAGTTCCGGTGCATCCTTTTCAACAAATTTGAGAAGCTCCTGAGAGCTCTGGGCAACCGAAGGCATGCTGCGGACACATTCCTGCACAACTCCAGCGGCCCCATAGGGCTTGCCGTTGCGCAAACGTAGAACTTCCAAACAGCCCTCTAAAAGAAGCGAGTTTGACTTCTCGAAGATCGCCTGTACTCGTGCGTCATTCTTGGTTTCTGCGACCCGTGAAAGGATTGCCGGTTCCAAAGCAAAGAGACGCCTTGATTGCGCGCATATCGAGTCCTGTGACGATTGAAAGTCCTTCGACTGTTCTGGTGATGATAACTTCACACCTTCGAGTAGCTCTTCCGAGAGCTTTAGCCACATAGCTTGTAACTCCTCGATTTGCTCGTGTGAAGAGAGAATTGCGAGGTAGTCGGCGATAATCCCTTCGCTTGATTGGAGAGGAAGTGACCACTGGGCCAATTCAGGATCAGGCCGCACATACTGCACAACCAAGGGGGAAAGCCTGTTCTGAATGAGATCTGCTTTTTGCTCCGAGGGCACAAAAGATACAAGCCAGGCCCCAATCTCAATGTACGATTTCCATCCAACAGTAAGGTTTTGGCGAGGCTCCTCCCTGGAGTTGAGGCCTTCTTGGAGGGCTTCTGTTATGGCTTTTGCGCTGTCGAGAGTAATCTTCTCATCCGTAGACGTTTTGTTAATACCGGCAAGCACTTTTTGAGGCACAATCCGGAGCAACTGGTCAAGGTTCGACCAGAAGTTTGCATGTCCTCCTTGGGAGCCTTTCTGGATATATTGTCGAAGTCTCTTGGACGCAGAAGTCTTGCCGGAGTAATCATACGTCCACACAGATGGTCTCGAAGATGTCAAAAGCAGCAGGGTCTCGGACAGTTCAGAGGCAGACCCGAGTTGCGAAACGGAAAGTGATTGGCCAATCAAGGCAGAACTAGCGACCTTCCAATCCAGCCAGCCAGGCTCTCGGGATAAGGCTGATCGCAGCAGAATATATGCAGATCGTCTGACAAACGGGTCATCATGGCTACAGAAAGCCCAAAGAGACTTGCTAGCCAGCAGGTTCTCGATCTCGTGTAGGTTTTTCTGCAATTCTTCATCTGCTGAATTGCCTATTTGGACAAGATTGTCAGATTCCACACTACGTCACAAAATGAAACGGCCACACATACCTAGGATACGATTGAAGAGCATAAGTGCAGCTCCCACGACCCGTGCATATTTTGCCTCGGCATCATCCCGCTTGACAGATCGTTCATCGCTCAGCGTCAAGACAGTTTGGTGAAGAAGAACATCGTCCACAAAGTCCAAAATGGAGCTTTGGAAGACCTTCCACACATTACTTCTCTTTTCTTCGGTTGAAAATGCTTTGGTAAATGACTCCAGCGCGGAGCGGTGGACTGGCCGATCGTTGTCGTAGAGTCCTGCGATCCACGCTCCCACGACCTTTGGTAGATAAGGCACGACTCGTTTCCCAACAAGACATGCAATTGAGCCTTGGATAAGATGAGCTAATTGCCTCACCCGCCGAGACAGGTCAATTGAAGCCCGAGGGTAAATTTTCACCTGCAAATATAAGTCTTAGTTTCTGCTGCCATTATAGATGAAGAAATACGTACCCATGCATCTAAAAAGCCATCATCCAAAGTTCCGCTATTCTTTTCCACAGAAGTGATGTGTTCCTTGAGCTCTTCTAGAGCCTTTGTCCGTGTGATATCATCCTTTTTCGACAGGTTTTTGAATGCAATCACTAAATGCTGGTCTGAAATGCGAGACAGATCCGGTGGTTCCGCAATGTATGTTAGGGCAGATGGCTCCCGGCCGTCACTACCAAAAGCACTGGAGAACCCACCAAAAGATCCAAAGGCGCTGGCGGCAGCACGACTGCTGGAGGCCTGCGACTTGAACTTTTTGCTCATGTGGGGTATGAGGTCAGAGGGAACAGCGGGGGAATCTCAAGATTCGACCGGCGCAACTCCGGAGAAAGAAATTGATCGGAGACGAGGTAGATACTTCTGCAGCAAGCCTTCAGGGATCCGATTTGACCTCTCGTCACAATGGATGTTGAGAACTGACAAAGAGAGAAAGTGATATCAACGGCGGGCGGCCACCCGATAGGGAAGTCACGTGGACCTGTGTCATTGCTGTCCCAAAGGGGAAAGGATCAAGTCGAAGCTCGACTCGTTCTTCTCTTCGCTCTGCTTCGGGGACATCAGCCACCATGAAGTTCTTCATCGAGTAAGCCTCTATTCCCTTGCGCGCAACTCTTATTGACCTGTCCGCTAACCACCATCCCTTTCTAGTGATCTTCCGGTGCTGTTCCCGTACCCGCGCATCTATCCCGAGCAATATGCCTACATGTGCGATCTCAAGAAGACCCTCGATGCCGGGGGTCACTGCGTGTTAGAGATGCCCTCCGGAACGGGCAAGACGGTTTCTCTACTCTCGTTGATTGTCGCCTACCAACAACACTATCCAGAACATAGGAAACTCATCTACTGCTCGCGAACGATGTCCGAGATCGAAAAGGCGTTGGCGGAATTGAAAGCGTTGATGAAACATCGCACATCGGAGCTTGGATATGAAGAGGAGTTCCGCGCCCTTGGGTTGACCAGCCGAAAGAATTTGTGTCTTCACCCTTCCGTGAGACGAGAGAAAAGTGGTACTGTGGTCGACGCGAGATGCAGGAGCTTGACAGCCGGCTTCGTCAAGGAGAAGAAGGAACGCGGTGAGGAGGTCGACTTGTGCATTTATCATGAGGTTTGTGCTGCCATTCGCGGGGGCCGTTGATTTGCTTTAACAAGTTTCAGAATCTTGACCTTCTCGAGCCGCATAACCTCGTTCCTCCGGGCGTGTTCACCCTCGATGGTTTATTAAGATACGGAGAAGATCACAAGCAGTGTCCTTACTTCTCCGCCCGTCGTATGGTATGTTGTCTGCCGAGATTACGCGCCATTTTTATACAGTACTAATGCAATCGTCTAGATGCCTTGGTGCAACATCATCATCTACTCCTACCACTACCTGCTCGATCCGAAAATCGCTGAACGGGTATCTCGAGAACTATCCAAGGACTGCATCGTGGTTTTCGACGAGGCGCACAATATTGACAATGTGTGCATCGAGTCGCTCAGTATCGACATTAGCGAAGATTCCCTCCGGAAAGCTACTAGGGGTGCAACCAACCTGGAACGCAAAATTGAAGAGATGAAGAGTACAGATGCCGAAAAATTGCAAAACGAATACTCAAAGCTTGTGGAAGGGCTACAGCAGGCAGAACAAGCTCGGGAGGAAGACCAGTTCATCTCAAACCCGGTGTTACCAGATGACCTGCTCAAGGAAGCAGTTCCAGGAAATATTCGCCGAGCAGAGCACTTTGTTTCTTTCTTGAAGCGATTCATTGAATACTTGAAGACTCGAATGAAAGTGACGCACACCATCTCAGAGACGCCGCCCTCCTTTTTGACACATTTGAAGGATCTCACCTATATCGAACGGAAGCCCTTGAGATTCTGCGCAGAACGCCTAACTTCACTCGTTCGAACTCTGGAACTGATAAATATCGAAGATTATCAGCCACTTCAAGAAGTTGCTACCTTTGCCACCCTCGTCGCGACCTACGACAAGGGATTCGTCCTCATACTCGAGCCCTTCGAATCTGAAGCGGCAACGGTGCCGAATCCGATCTTACACTTTACTTGCTTGGATGCTGCCATTGCCATTAAGCCTGTCTTCGACCGCTTCAGCTCCGTGATCATCACTTCGGGAACTTTGTCGCCGTTGGAGATGTATCCGAAAATGCTAGGCTTCACGGCTGTCATGCAGGAATCATACAGTATGACCTTAGCACGACGGTCATTCCTACCGATGATCGTCACCAGGGGCTCCGATCAGGCTCAAGTATCATCGTCTTTCGGCATCCGTAATGATCCTGGTGTAGTGCGAAACTACGGCACACTTGTCACCGAGTTTTCACGCGTCACTCCTGACGGTGTTGTCGTTTTCTTCCCTTCATACCTCTACATGGAGTCCATCATCAGCATGTGGCAGGGTATGGGTATTTTGGATCAGATCTGGAACTACAAATTGATTCTTGTGGAAACACCCGATGCTCAGGAATCTTCACTCGCCCTAGAAACCTACCGCACCGCCTGCTGCAATGGACGTGGTGCGATTCTCTTCTGTGTGGCCCGAGGAAAGGTATCCGAGGGTATTGATTTCGACCATCACTACGGCCGTGCAGTTTTGTGCATTGGTGTACCATTCCAGTACACAGAATCCCGTATCCTGAAAGCTCGTCTTGAGTTCCTCCGAGAAAACTATCGCATTCGTGAGAATGACTTCCTCTCTTTCGACGCCATGCGGCACGCTGCGCAGTGCTTGGGTCGTGTGCTTCGAGGCAAGGACGACTACGGAGTGATGGTGTTGGCAGACCGTCGATTCGAACGGAAGAGACCCCAGCTGCCGAAGTGGATCAACCAGGCCATGTTGGATAGCGAGACAAATCTCAGCACAGATATGGCCGTCTCGAACGCGAAGAACTTCTTGCGCACGATGGCTCAGCCTTTCAAGTCCAAGGACCAAGAGGGTATTTCCACCTGGAGCTTAGCCGACATTGAACGTCACGAGGCGAAGCGCAAAATTGAAGAGGAACGGATGATGAGAGAGGAGCTCACCAACGGGCACAAAACGGATGGTGTCACCACGTCTGCATTTGAGGTCGTTGAAGATGAATATGACGATGACATTGACCAGGACATGATGATGCTCGACGCGCAGTAGAATCACCTTTTTTTTCTTGTTTATTTTATTTCAAGGTATATATCGGCACCCTGGTTGTCTGGCAAAGGAAAAGGGGCGTTTTGGAAAAGGGCATAAGTATGAAAACAACTTAGCATGGAGAGGTGTTATTCTAGAGGAAATTGAAGCAAAATCATAAAACATACACAAAGCATCCATGTAATGAAGCCACTGGCAAGAAAAGCCCGGTGCTATCTGTATGATTGTATAACCACATTCCTATCTAGTTTTTTTTAAAAAGCTACGATCAATGAAATGATAGTGATAGAACTCTATTTTACTAGAAGATATGCTGATATGAACAGGGACAGGCACTTTTATGTTCCGCTGAACAAGAACTCCAGATCATCGACACGTCAAGATGGCAAAATGAAACAAGATCTCGGGATACAAACAAGCGCAAAGAAAAATATACAGGTGACGAAGCACAAAAACACTGATGCAAAACAACTCCAGCAAGAAACCGACTATGCTACAGGAGCAAGAACGTCAAAGGCACCGGTTCCAACGGTACCGGAGCGACCGACAACGATTCTGCTACTCGGGCCCTTGAGGTTATCGGTGTCTCTCTCAAGGACAGCGTCCTTCAAAGCGCCGACCGTGGTCTCGAACGACATCCTAGCAAACGGTGAGGTAGCATCCTTGACCAGACCGTTGCGGCTGAAGGCCTTGAAGCCACCAGACTGCGTCATCACATCACCGATCAAGTTCAAGTGACGGTTGTCAACGGAGATGGAGTGACCCTTGAAAACGGCGTCCATTTCGCGCACGATGGTGGCACGAGCAGCCTCGACACCATAGAGGTTGAGCATGTCGTGGATGGAGTTGGTGTACAGCGAGTGCGGCTTGATGACATCCTGGTAGTCGCGCATGGCCATCAGGTTAACACCATCGGTCATGACGCAGGCGGGTTCGTTCTTCAGCGGGTCGGCCTCGACGAAGACACAGTTGCCAATGTTGGGGATAGACTGGATCACAGCTTCATGAACAGCCTTCTCGACAATGGGAAGGAGGAGGAGCTTGGGGGTCTCGATGTCATACTGCAGCTGAACGCTGCAGGTTGTGCCCTTCTTGGGGTCGAACTTGAACTTGGTGATCTCCTCGTATTTGCCCATGACATCAGCCTCGCGCATCTTGCTAGAATCGGCGTCTTCGTCGTCCGAGTCATCCTCGGAGTCATCGCTCATTTCCACGTCGCGGCTGGTTCGGCCATTCTCAGCCTCGTCATCGTCCTCGTCAGGCGTGTCTTGGCGATGAATAATGGCTTGCTCGTCGTCATCGGGGCCTTCGTAAGACACCTGGTTACTCCGGTTCTGGCCTCCGCGTGCACGCTTGGCATCGTCTTCGTCGTCCTCGTTGTCATCCTCAGCTGGCTCCGCCTCACGGTCAGCCCCAGTCGGGGCATCAGCAACTCTGCCAACGGAAACACCGATCTCCGGCTGAGCGGTTGAAGACTTCTTGCCGGTCTTGTCCTCATTTCGTTTCTTCATCTCCGTCCTGGTGAGTTTCACCAGGCGAGCAATGAACTTGTTCTGCAGGGCATTTTGCACATCCTTGGTGTTGATAGCATATTCCTTGCAGTACTCCTCGACAGGGAAGAATGAGATATCGATATCATAGATCTTTGCCTTTGCGATGCCAACACCAGAGCCAATGCGCTCCCTAATTTGCACCTTATCGACAATTTCTGCAACGGTGAGCTTGCTGATGGCCTTGGCAAACCGCTCGGCGTGGTCCTTGGGGAGCTCTTCATTCAAAAGAAGAGTCATTGTAGGCGTCATGATGGTGGCACTGGCGGTCATAACAATTTCACGTAGTCGAGGAATACCCAACGTCACGTTCTTTGCGGAGTGACCAGCCAAATGGAAGGTGTTCAGTGTCATCTGCGTGGAAGGCTCTCCAACTGATTGACCGGCCATAATACCGACAGCCTCGCCAGGGTCGATAATAGACTTCATATACTTCATGTTCATCAAAGCATCGAAAGTCTTCTTTGAGACGATACCCTCGATATCCTTCTTCTTGTCCTTGAAGAGGCCATCCGGATTGTTGTCCGAATACTATAGAAACGGTACTTGTTAGCGTCGAGTCCGAAAATAGTGACAAAATTTCATCCATACCTTCTTAAGATCCTGGGCAAATGCCTCGGACGTACTGCCCAAGTTGCCTCCAGGGGGGTAGCGAGCCAGAACAGGATCCTTGGCATCGAGGTTTCCAGTCTTGCGGACCTTCTTCATTGCTTCCTTGTGCCATTCCGTCACATCCTCCTTGGCCAATGTGTGGAACAGTTCAGCCGATACTTGCTTCGAGATCGAAATGTAGTTCTCGGCCAGGAAAGCGAAGTCCTTAAGATGGACCTGCTTGGTGATATCGAGACCGTCCTCTCCGTACAAGAACTGGACAATCGAACCATCGGACGACTCACGGACAGAAGAGTCGTACTCGGCTCTCAGACCCTCCATACCCTTAATCAAGCAACGTTGCAAGTAACCGGAACGAGAGGTCTTGACGGCAGTATCAATCAGACCTTCACGACCGGCCATGGCGTGGAAGTAGTACTCCTGGGGCTTGATACCAGTCAAGAAACGACCACAGACATAACCGCCGGCAATCGGGTGCGTTTCGAAAGCTCGGAACGACGGCAGAGTTTTACCGCTAATCATGACCGGTACACGACGACCTTCCAAAACCTGCTGACCCAGGTTGCAAGAAATCAGGTTGGCATTGACTCCCGAACCCTTGGCACCTGAAATGGTCATAGACTGCATCTGGTTCCAAGGGAAAGGCTTGGCAAGACCCGCGGGGAGACAAGAGCTGGTAATTTCCGATGACAGCTTGGCAGATCTGGCGTTCGAAACGCTATCCAAACCGCTTTGCTTATCGTCATCGCGAAGCACGTCCTCCAGCCGGCGGTTTAACTCGGCATCCTGATCAGGCACGGAAGTCTGATCCAAGGTCACGTACTTCAGGGCAACCTCACGACCCATGGCAGGGGCAGTGCTCAATTTCTCCTTTCGGATACGATCACCCTCCTTGGTCAACCGAAGGTCATCAATACCACAAGTGAATGCCCGCATGTTCAAGAACCGGGTGAGAAGTCGACCAAGAATACTCATCAGCTTTCCAGCAATGGTATGGCCGTAGATCTCGTGCACGGCATCAATAAGACCTCCGGCAGACGGACCAAGTTGCTTCTTATCGAGAATACCGCACAAGTATTCGCCGTTCTTGAAGATGACATCGCCCTCTTCATTGTTGTCACCCCATCGGTTACCAGGAGTAGAGGACTTGCCCTTGAGGGTGAGACCAGCTCTCTCCGGTGGCTTGATGTTCTTGAGAATTGTCGTAATAATCTGCTTGCCGGTCCAAAGGTACTTGGGCTTGATAAAGGCAGGCTCCACAAGTTCGATGCGGTCTGAGACAATGTGCGAATTTTCGGGCCTCAAGCAACTGTATAGAAGCTGGTGATAGTCCTCCTCGTCGAAGAACGAATCACGGCAGGTGAACCAAGTACCCATGGAAATGTGATCCTGGATCAGACCTCTCAGTGGTTTACCAGAAGTGGCAACCAGATATTGGTGGTCAGCATCTGCCAGCATACGTGCCTCCGCTTGAGCGAGCTCATTCTGGGGGAAATGCATATTCATCTCGTCACCATCGAAATCGGCGTTGTAAGTATTACAGTTGGCGTAGTGCATTCGAATGGTTCTCTCGTTGGGAAGCACACGGGCTTTGTGACCCATGATAGACGGCTTGTGAAGAGTGGGTTGACGATTCATCAAGACATAATCGCCGGTGGTGAGGTGACGGTAGACCTTCTTGTTCCGTGATCCCTTCATGCGCCAGTTCGAGGGCGCAAGCAATTGGTTTGCAAGCGCTGTGCGCTCGTCCAGGCTCTTGAACTTCAGGTTGACAACTTGACCATTCTCGTACTCGATCGCGGCAGCACCAGGGTACTTGTCCGGTCCGTTGATAACTGCTTCCTTCAACTCCCAGAAATTGTGGTTTGTCACAGGCTCAGGGAAGGTCAACTTCTTTGCGAAGACAAGCGGCACACCGATCTCATTGGTCTCCAGGTTCGGGTCGGGCGAAATAACACTACGGGCAGCAAAGTTGACACGCTTACCCATCATATTCTTTCGGAACAAACCCTCCTTCTTTTCTAGAAGCTGCTTGATACCATTTGGCAGGTTTGCGATGGCTGAGCCGGTAACAGCGGTCCGCTCACGGTCAATGAGTCCGTTGACATAGTCTTGAAGCTGAATGATGGCCTGGAGAAGATCACTGTAGTTTCGCGCACGAGACAAAGCCTTCTCTTCTTCATTCTGAATTTCCTTGCTGATCTGGTTGATGAGGTCGCACTGCTTCAAAACGTTGTTGAAGGGAGTATTTTGCTGTGCCTCCATGACCTCACCAGGGCCTTGCGCGACAGCCGGGCGGTATTTGTTCGGCGGGACCAAAAGGTTCTTAATGAAGAACATGTCCGCAGAAACGACCTTGGACCCCTTTGGTGCAGGCCGGGAGTTATACACGAGTTGCAGAACCTCGCCATCCTTCTCGAAAAGGATTCGCATGGCACTGTAGACCTCTGAGGAAGTCATGAATTCCTGGCCCGACACGGCCTGCTCTGCCTGCTTCGTAACAGCAGCCCCGCGGCGAATCTCTTCTTCGGCGCCATGGACCTCGGACGCAACGCTTCCAGCCCGGGTTCCGTTTACTTCGGGCTTCTGCTTCTTTTCCTGATCGAGCATGACCAAGGTATTGGGTGCCTGGAAGCCGCCGTGAAGCATAGCAAGCTTGGACTTCTCAGGCAGGGCCTTTCGGAAAATCTTGTTGTAGCGGTCTTTTCGATAGGCAGGAGAGATTCTGTATCACAATGCAAGTTAGAAACCGATAATCACAAAAATGCGGGCTGCTTCCGAACATACCCGCTGCAGTTGTAGCACTTCCGGTTGCCGTTGATATCCTTGAGGAAGGTCTTGACCAAGTCCCGTCTTTGCTCTGCGGCAATCGGGTTCTTCGCGCCGGCCATGAGACCGTCCAGCCTGCCATCTTTCTTGGCCTCTTTGATGCAGCGGTTGACATGGGCAACGCGCTTTTCCATAACGGTCTCGTCGTCATCCTCCTCATCATCATCCGAGGCGTCTCCCTTGTCCTTCTTCGAGCCAGACTTAGCACCCTTGCTAGATCCAATAGCCTCGACGGCAGCGACTTCGTCAGTCAATCCATATTGCAAGAGTCGCAGCTTGCAGGTGTACAGGTTGACATTTGCGCGGGACATCTGAAGGCGATGGCAGTACACACACTGTGCCCGAAGAAGACGGTAGATGTGGTCGAAAAAGGTGACATTATAGACGGGTACAGGAAGCTCAATGTGGCCGGCATGGCCGGTACACGACCAAGAGTTCTGTCGACATGTAGTGCAACTGAAAGTCCCAAATCCTGATCAGATAATTGAATTATAAAAAGTATTCAGAGAGCTTGAAACTTACATATGGTCGCCCCATGCGCCCATAGCAGGGTCTTGAAGACCACCAGGAACTGGGTTGTTAAAAGAATCCAGAGTCGGAGTATTGTGAATTCTTTTCACCGATAGCTTTTTGATCTCCTCATCGGAGTAGACGGTGAAGTCCACCCCGGCAATGCTCGAGGGGACTGGACGTGTGAAGGTCGCCATTGTGTTCTGCAGCTCCGGGAGCGACAGAAAACGCTGGCGGTGCGAAGTCGACTTCTGCAAAAAGTCTCCAACGTTGCGGGTTGCGGATGAGCGAAACTATTCGAGCAACTTTTTTTTCTGCCCCACTCCACCGCCCATCCCGTTTTGGGTATCGGCGACCAACGTGGAATCATCACCTTCATTTACCATTCATAACTGCGCGATTTTCTTCGTTCTGTTTGTCATTCATATCTGGAGGACTTAGTCCTCGCTTACAGTGCCATGGCGGACAGCACAGGCAATATGCTGAAGCGGGCTCACCCGGAAGATGATGGCAGCAACTCTCAGAAAAGGACTCGTTCAAATGATGGATCGCCATTGCCAGCTCAAGGAGGAGCTGCTTCCGGAAAGGTCGATATCGAGAAGATGGTAGCTGAAGCGAGAGCTAAGGCAGAAGCCGTGCGCGCCCGCTTGCAAGCCGCGCGTGGCGGCGCGACTCCCCCCGTTCCCTCGACAGAGGCGAGTCCCAGCCCAACACCACCGGCTCCGAGTGCCGCGATGTCCCGATTAGAACAGATGAAGGCCAGGGTGGCAGCAGCTACCGGTAGAGCCAATGCACCGCCGCAGCGACCGAGTGCTCCCGCTCCATCCCACCAACCTTCGACGTTTGACGACGACGGTCTATCTAAGGCACGCGGAGGTCTCGACGTTGGCCTTCATCCCGCGCTGCTTTCCGATGCTACGCCAGATTTCCGTGGTGGAAAGGGCCGCCAGCAGTATAAGTCGGGGAACCGTCGGATGGACATGTCCAACAAAAAGCGACTTGATTTGTCCGGGCCATCAATCGAAGAGATCAAAAATAATCCATATTTCGACCCTAGTCTTGGTCCGAAGGCAACAGTTGCGAAGCCTCGTCATTCTCGAGAACTCGTTTTCAACCAGAAGGGCAAATATATCCAGCAGGCGGCGGCTCTGCGTCGTCAAGCGCAGTTGGAGGCTATGAAGAAGCGGATCGCCGAGCGAGCGCGCCAAGCCGGTATTGACGAGGATATGGATGTGGAGAAGGCGTATATTGTACCTGCTCCTCCGGCATTGGAGTGGTGGGACGAGGGCCTGGTCAACGGTGATGCGTATACCGCCATCGAGGACCAGGCAAACATGAAGATCGACACCCCCGATTCTATCATCACTCGCTATATTCAACACCCCGTGCTCCTTGACCCTCCCCAGGAAAAGCATCAGCCAACTCAGAAACCTATGTACTTGACGCCGAAGGAACAGGCGAAAATTCGTCGCCAGCGCCGCATGGCAGATCTGAAGGAGCAGCAGGCCAAAATCAGACTGGGTCTGGAACCAGCGCCTCCTCCAAAGGTCAAGAAATCCAACCTCATGCGGGTATTGGGTGAACAAGCTGTCAAAGACCCAACGGCTGTGGAGGCTCGCGTGACCCGGGAGATTGCGGACCGCAAAGAGGCACATGAGGCCATGAATGAAAATCGCAAGCTGACCAAGGAGCAACGGCGCGAGAAGCTGGCCGCACAGCAGGAGAAAGATGCCGAACTTGGTATTCACATGTCTGTCTACCGAATCGACAGTCTGGCGAGTGGCCGAAATCGTTTCAAGATCAGCAAGAACGCCGAGCAGAATGCGTTGACTGGAATATGTGTCATCCATCCAAAGCTTAACTTGGTGATTGTCGAGGGTGGTAAACACTCCATCAAGAATTATCGCAAGCTGATGCTCAACCGGATCGACTGGACTGAAAACCCTGGCCCAGGCGCACCCAATGAAAAAAGCGAAGGTGAGCCCCTGTGGCTGTCTACCGAAGACGAAAAGGGCGAACTACGAGACTTTAGTCACAACACATGTACTCTTCTTTGGGAGGGACAAGCCAAAAACCGCGTTTTTAGGAGATGGCTTGGTGCCAGAGTCTGCGAATCTGACTCCGCTGCTAAGGAAACTCTGACCCGATCCAAGATGGAGAATTTCTGGACTCTGGCCAAGAGCGCGAAGCCGGCCGAGTTCTGAGATACACCGAAGAATGTACGATATCGTTTTCGAGACTACACCATATCGCATCCATTTGCTCTATTTGAGATCAGCTAAAACTGTTCTCGCTTTTCTTCATAGCCCATGTGTGATTCATACATTTTTATGCAGCAAATATGTACTCTATCCTTGATACTATAACGGAGCCTGAAAATATCATAACAGGACTAATCATAAACTTTTAAAACCGTAGCAAAACATATTGACTCCGCTCCTGATGCAAATGGTCTGGTATTGAGATCATGTCGACGAAAACAAACTCAAGTGAAATGAGCACCTAAGACGGAGGCGGTCCCTGATTCTGGTTGCTCAGATTCCGCAGCAGATCCAGCTGGGCCTTGACCTGGTCAAAGTTCATAGCAGGATGTTGGGCCTGGCCCTGTGCAGGGGGTTGCTGAGGCTGTTGATACTGCTGCTGCTGCTGCTGCTGCTGCTGTTGTTGTTGCTGTAATTGTTGCTGTTGCTGTAATGCGGCAAGGAAGAATTGGGGGTTGATATGCGCGCCCTGTGGGATAGACTGGAAGGGAGCAGCTTGTTGAGGGAAGGCTTGTGGCTGGAAGGGGAACTGGAAGGGGAATTGTGTTGGTGCTGAGCCCTGAGGATACTGTCCCTGCTGAGAGGCGTACTGCGGGTACCCAGTGAATGGTTGAGGCATGCCGTAGACAGGCTGCTGGGGCGAATATGCCGGTTGGCCGTATCCTGAAGGCTGGGGTTGAGGAGCCACCGCCGGCTGTCCGTAGTTCGAGCTGCCACTCTGCTGGTGCTGAGGACGGCGGTCCTGGTCCCGTTCATACGAGCCTCCACGGCCTCTGCCACCTCTGCCACGGCCACCACGACCACGGTCATTGCCTCTACCACGGCCTCTGTCGCCACGGAAACCGGGTCCACGCTCGTTCCCTTCGATTGGGGGCTCACGGGCACCCATCATCTCGTGCAGATTCTTCGGGCGGGCAAGAGGGGTGTATCCATCCTCACCTCCTTCATCGTCGTAGTTGAGCTCTGTTTGGCTCAGTTTCGACGGGCCGGGAGCCTCTCTCTTGATTTTCCCGGGGCCGCCACCTCTGGCATCCTTCTTTTCTTGACGCTTCTGCTTCAGTCTCTTCTTGTATTCAGCCTCTGCTTCGTCATCAGAGAACTCAATCTCGTCCTCGGCAACCTCCTCGTCGTGGAAGTTCGAAGCATCGCTTCCCTTCAGGCCTTTGAGGGGCTGGGTGAAAACGAATGTAGACTGGCTCTCCACGTAATAGACATTCATGTTTTTGGTAACTCCGCGTTTCTGCACTTCCTCCGCGCTCGGGTACATGACCGTGTACAGAGGGTTCTCGACTCTGCCAAGAGTCTCGGCCACAACGCCAATGACCTCGCGGTTCTCGGAGCAGAGCAAAGAGCCTGACTCGAGGACTTGGTATTCTCCGGAGGTGTTAGCCTCGATAAGGACTGCATTATCAATGACCGTTTGAACCTTTCCAAGAAGCACAACCTTCATATCAGGAGTGATCTTGACTTCCGGAATTGGCAAGACATCTTCCATAACCTCGTTGGCCGAACGAATGAAGCCACCGCTTTTACCCTTGCCGTCCCCTTCGTCATCGGAGCCGCCTTCAGCCAGCATCAAGATACGGGCCTGTTCTTCGGGGCTCAAAATGGGGTAGTCTTCGTCGTCGCTGTCGGAGGAATCGGAGGACGAGCTGTCTGAGGATGATTCATAAGGGTCAGAGTCGACCTCCCATTCAGGGTGTTCCTCTTCTTCTTCTTGTCCGTTCTCTCCCTGCGTATTAGAGGTTGCATTCGCATTTTCGGCCGGGGTTTGCTCGTGGTTCGCATCAACATCCATCGCTTCAGAAGTAGCAGCCGGGTCCTTGTGTTCCTGGGCCTCACTCATCGGCTCCTGCTGAGCCTCCGTGTGCGTAGTCACGGTCTCCACGGAGGCATCACCTCCTTGGTTGACAGCAAAGCCATCGGACTCCTGCTTGCCCGACTCATTTGTAGTCTGTGCAGTGGGACTGACAAGGCCCAGTCCTGGGATCATCGGGCCTGGTTCAGAGGTGGGAACGGATTCAGTCGCAGTCGCGGGCACAGAAATATTGCCCGATTTCACCAGCGGAGTCCCCGAGTTCACGGGTGTGTTGTAGAAATCGCTGCCATCGTCCGGAGTACCTGCAACGGGTGGCGTGTCGATCAAACAGGGTTTTTTGGAGGGAGGGGCGTCGCTGGAGTACACAGACCCATTTTCAGGGTTCTGATGGTCACTCATCATGCAGGACAAGGAGAAACAAGAGAATTTTTCGAAAAAACGTTGCGATAGAGCGAAGCCAAAGAAAAAAGCGGCGCGGGAACTTTTTTTCGGATCTGCCAAAGTTGCCGTCGCGGTCGCCGGACAAGCTTTCGTTATCGCGTTATCGCCGTCCTTCAACATCTCCAACGCGCAACAATGGCTGAGCCTGAGAGACCCCCAACAGGGCCTGCCCAAGCTCGCACAAAAGCTCTGTATGATGTGAACTGGTTGGAGTTGGGAGGATCTGCAGCTAACACGGCATCTCTCTAGCCCTCCTCCACCTCCTTTCTACCTCCCGCTGAACATCGCCCTCTATCTGTGTCTTATCGCCAATGGCCTTGCAGCCTTCTTCTCGCCCATTCAGGACTGTGATGAAGTCTTCAACTTCTGGGAACCTGCACACTATCTTGATCATGGATACGGCTTGCAGACATGGGAATACTCGCCGGTATACTCCATCCGAAGCTGGCTCTACGTATCTCTTCATGCCGTAGTGGGGAAGCTGGCGTCATCGATGGTCCATACCAAAGCTGCTGAATTCTATACAATTCGGTTCTTCCTTGGTGTCTTCTGCGCTGCCTGCCAGACCAGATTGTACTCTGCGATCTGTCGATCCCTTAACCCCCGCATCGGCCTCATCTTCTTGATGATCACCGTATTCAGCCCAGGTGTGTTCCATGCCTCAACTGCCTTTCTGCCGTCCAGTTTTGCCATGTACACATCGATGCTTGGCCTGGCGGCTTTCTTGGAGTTCAAGGGTGGCCCTAGGACCGCTCAGGGGATTATGTGGTTTGGACTTGGTGCAATTGTTGGCTGGCCATTCGCTGGTGCCCTCATCACGCCTCTTCTCGCCGAGGAAGTCATCATCTGCTTGATCTCCGGGTCTCTGGGGTCGCTCCTAGTTAAGATAATCGACGGTGCGGTTAGATGTCTCTCTATTTTGGTGAGTACTAAACTTGAAGCCAGATCGGCTATCAGTACGCCTACTAAGACAGTTTCAGGCCTTGGAAGTTGCAGTCGACTACGCTTTCTTCAACAAGGTTGCTCTAGTACCCTGGAATATCGTTGCTTACAACATATTCGGTGGTGAGGATAAAGGGCCTGAAATCTTTGGCACGGAGCCGTGGACCTTCTATATCCGCAACCTGCTTTTGAACTTCAATGTCTGGTTCGTGCTGGCAATGCTAGCCGCTCCTCTTCTCCTCATCCAAACCGTGTTCCGGTCTACTGGCACATCTTTCCAGGCACTGTTCCGCTCTATTACGCTGGTCGCGCCTTTCTACATGTGGTTCACGATCTTCACCGTCCAGCCTCACAAAGAGGAACGGTTCATGTACCCGGCATATCCGTTCCTGGCTCTTAATGCCGCCCTCTCCTTCCACACAATCCTGAGTTATCTTGGCTCCAGTAACCCGAAGGAGATTATCGGTCGTGTCCCGGTCAAACTGAAGCTCTTTGCAGTCATGTCAGTCATCCTGGTGGCTTTCAATGCCGGTATGCTGCGTATCCTTGGAATGGTGACCGCATATAATGCGCCCTTGAAGGTCTTCGAGCCATTGCAGCAGGTGAGCGTGGTGGAAACAGGAACTTCCGTGTGCTTCGGCAAGGAATGGTATCGATTTCCGTCTTCATACTTTCTCCCGCACGACATGCGTGCCAAGTTCATCCGAAGTGAGTTTCGAGGTCTTCTCCCGGGCGAGTTCCCAGATGCGCCGAGCTATTACTCTCGCCTGGATGGTGCCTCCCAGATTCCATCTGGCATGAATGATCTGAATATCGAAGATCCCAGCAAATATGTATGTACAACTCTTTAACTTCATTCGCCTCTCCAATGCTAATCCAGGCAAATAGATTGATATTTCGCAATGCTCTTTCCTGGTGGACTCTTACTTCCCCAGTCACCCGGCGACCGAGCTGGAACCTGACTACGTGCTCGATGAGTCCCAGTGGGAGACTCTATCTTGCCAGAGCTTCCTTGATACATCACAAACGGGATTGCTTGGACGGTTGATCTGGATCCCCAACCTACCTTTCATCCCCGAACGATTCCAGCGGAAGTGGGGACAGTACTGCCTCCTTCAGCGCAGGGCCGAGGCCAACAGTGTATAGGTAGTCTAGCTCATGAAATCATCTACGCTGTGTACAAAATGAACCATACCATCTTTCTCGTGTTTAAAGTCCGGGGTACAAGTCCGAAGTTTCGCGTTACCCGATCGGGAGAAGAAATCCCTTTCTAACCCGGATGATAAGCAACCCCTCCCTGGAGATAACCCAATCAACCATGTCATTTCTAAAAGTTAGTGAAGTCATCCATAGGGTAGCAGTGTCTGATCGCATGCAGCCCGGGATCCAACGGCTCGATCCAGACGATGCGGAGATCCCCTCTTTTGGGACCCCGCGACGTAGATTCACGCTATGCATAATCTTCGGTGGATTGAATGGTCCACTCGCATCGGGTTAACAGGAACGGCAGCTCGCCGGAGAGACGCTCGTTATCGGTCTTGTGGCTTTGATTGGAATTGCTATCAGTGGCCACTGCCATCATGCGTCGGTACTACTATCTGTGAATTGCTTGTCTCAATTCCCCTTAACCTTTACTCCCCTGGAATGCAACTGGATCATGAATCCGTAAAATAAGCAGCATATTCACATACGGTTTCCCTGGTCCATATACAGCTTTTATAATCATGACGACCAAGTCCCTCCGGGGAACTCTCCTTTCCATAGCCCCCATCAAAGAGGTCGTGGGTGTCTTTCTCCTTCTGAACATCTTCGCCTGGCTCGTTGTTCGTGTTTTCCAGAAATGGATGCCATCCAATAAGACAATTAGAGCTGCGACCCCCGATTTAGAGAAACCCGCGGCAAGAGGAAAAGTCAAGAGGGAACCGGGTAGTAGGTACCCCGTGCTACATACAGCGATGTCTATACTAACGCACGCAAAAGAATGGCTTGCATCCGACTTCAAGACACCGACGGCAAGCCCATACCCCGACTGGGACGTCCACACCTCCAAGCCGATCCCCTATCGGCCTTTCAGATACGGCCCGTTAGTAATTCAATTCATTTCGTGATCTACAATTTCGCCTCTAATGTGAAACAGAAAGTACTTTGTGACGTTAGGTCTCCGGAGCATGAAATGGGACGAATGGATCGGTAAGCTCAGCTCTGAATCGCAGCAGGCGAATGTCAACTAACACGTCACGCCCAGAGCTCGATAACCATTATCTCAAATACCACGCCGACAAGAAGAGGCGGATAGAAGAACGGGGCGAGAGATGCTGTAACACGGCACCAGAGGCGATGGATGGAGCGATTGAGCTATTGGAAGAACTGTAAGTGCAGCAGTTGCTAAGCTCTCCCCGTGCACCGAGAGACCAAGCTAATATGCCCGGCCATAGATGCGCATACCTCCCCGAGCGCTATCCAACCATGTTCCAAAAGACCCCGACGGGAATAACCAACACCGTAACCAACGAAACATTCAACATAACTCAACGCCCGCTCCCCGAAGACCCAATGGCAACGGCGGCACGTCTGGTCCAAGACGACCTCGCCCTGATGTTCGAGAGGCCCGATGGCGAATACTACCTGTTGGCCGGGGCAATCCTTCTCGCTGGATTCTGGCGCCTGAGCGATAAATTCGGAATGCGCCTATCAGACATCCACACGTCCGGCGACGTGCCTCAATACCGCGAGAAATTAGAGAAAGGAATGATGAACTTCTTCCGGCGGCTCAAGCCCGAAGAACCTGTCCTGCGGAATAACTATTTCATCCAGGTAGACGATAGTCTGGCATGGTCGCACAGCATCGGGCCTGAAGACGCAGAGACGGTGTCGTGGAATACGGCGGAGAAGAATAAGGCGATTGACAATCACTTTTTCCGATCTGAGCGTCAGAGTCTGAGGCGGTTGCCGAAGTCCGGGGCCGTGGTGTTTACGATCCGGACGTATTTTGAACCGATTACGGAGATTGTGAAGGAGCCGTATGTGCCCGGACGGTTGGCGAGTGCCATTCGGAGTTGGGGAGACGATGTGTCTAGGTATAAGGGGAAGGAGAAGTACGAGGAGGTGTTGTTGGAGTATCTGGATCAGAAGCATAGGGAGCAGGTTGAAGGTGGGTTGGAGCTTGAGAAGGAGGATGAGGTACGGAGTTATCCTCTTTGACGTTGGACGGTCTTTTTTCTATTCTTTGTATGGTACATACATGAAATGCATGGAGGGGAGCTAGCCTTGGCTAACCTTGACAAGTCGTATGGGCATGTTGATAAGAAGAGGCTTCAACCAATGTCTGGATCTTCGGCGTACTATGTCTCAATCCTCGTCTCTAGTATCTGCTGTTGCGTCTTGCATAATCTAATTCCCGTTCCTGGCGCCAGGAGCATTCGTCGCGGAACTCGCAGATGCGACATTTCCAGGCATCTACAATGTTGACGCCACGAGGGTCACGCGAGCCACGCCACCACTCCATCTGGTTATCGATGTAGGATGACATAGTTGCAGGATCGTAGAGGAAGGACCTGCTGCCCAGAACCCGAGGCTGGAGATCGGCAGTGGGAGCCGAGGACAAGTATCGTGCTGTTAGAACGGGGGAGAGGAGTGTGGGGTATTCTTCGAGTAATTCCGGCTGCGTATTTGACGGGATAGACGGGGCCACGGGCTCTGTGTGCGAGTTTGGGGGAAGAAAAGTGAGGCGGATCTGATCTTTCATGTAGCTCCATAGACTGAATAGGGTGCCATGGGTCGACAGGATGCTAGTTGAGCCCTGGCTGGGTTTTGGAGCGGACCCTTGAGATACTCTTCTTGCATCCTCTGGAGTAGGAGGGTTGTCGATATCGAATTCCTGGGAAGACGTTGTATCTAAGGATTCGTCATTCAGCCCGCCGACGTCAGAGACGAAAGCTTCGGTGAAGGGTCGCTCTGGATCGAGGTCGTAGCGTTCTGCAAGTAATTTCATCGTGACATCGTCGCTCGTGATAAGACGGTTGAGCATATGATAATAGAGTTGTAATTGAAGAAGAGTGGGACGGAAGGACGTGCTCTTGACCGTCGGAACAGATCCACTCGCTTTGGTCTTAATATCGGTCATATAGATCCTTGGCAAGTTATAGACAGCCGGCGAGTATTCTTCAATCGGCGCTTCTTCCATGGGTTCCTCTTGGCCCAGGTCCGAGAGTCTTTTTCCGCCCTGTGAGGAAGAGAGCAAAAAATCGGACAGGGACATCTGATATTCCGGCAGGGCAGCTCGTGATTTTGCCGCTTCGGAATAGTAGCTGGACGCCGTAGCTTCAAGCTTTGAGTCGGGACATTCATAGGACAGCTGATCAATAATCCCATTGACCAACTCCCCATCAACCGTGCCCCAAATCTCCAGCTCGCGTGTGACGCCAAACTCCCGCAGCATGCGCAATGCCTGAATCACATTCCAGATCCTGAGCGCCCAAGCGTCCTCCTTGGTAGTGATATCCACAGGAACAGTCGTATACATTTCGTCCTCGAGAGCCTTGTGCACAACACTCCCCTTCTTCATGGCAGGAGTTCTCCTCTTCCTCCCATGCTTGGTCAAGGTATACCAATACTGCAATTCGCACCAGGCAGGCGAAACCAGATCCGTCACCGAGAAAGCCTTGTTAGGCGGTCGTCGAAACCGCTCTACCGGGGATCGAGGATCTAGCGTAGCAGCCACCTGTTCATGCTGGGTCCATTCGCGCTCGCGCGTAGCCATACGCTCTCGCTCTCGGTCTCTGCCTTCCGTTGAACTAGGATGCTCCACTAAACGCTTCGGATATGGCCATGTTAGTCTGACACCCCAATCTCATGATCCACGTAACAGAGAAATCAGAGGAATCTCATACCAAACGGACTGTCCCCGCCGATTGCCTCCTGACTTGATCTCCCCGCCACACCGGATGTAGACCTAGGCCACGGCCGCTGAGTCGGTTGTTTCCACGGTGAACGAGGCGATTCCCGGCCCAGAACCTTAAGCAACCGGGCGCCGGGGGGATCCCCAACGCCATCTTCAATGTCCGCGACAAGCGCCGCGAGGTCAGCCGGTTGTAGAGATTCAATATCAGTGGGTTCGGGTGTAGAGACTGTACGCAAGTCTTCGATTGCTGGCTCGGTTGGATTCGGGGTCGGGGATGGAGTGGCGATGGTCGCGTGCTCTGCGACAGCTTTGGAAAGTAACTCGTTCAGCAGCTCCTCTTCGTCGGGACTAAAGTCAGATCCGTAGTCGCTGGAGTCGGGGTCCTCAGGCCGCGGCACTTGCGGTGGGCAGGACATGCCTGCGACAGTAGAAGGGGCTCATGTCCTATATGGCATGCGGTGTTGGGAATTCGCGTCGTGGGAGACGCGAAATGCGGTCGTCGCGGGAAGAGCAGATGGAGGTAACTGCATTGGGAATCCCCGCGCCACTATTGGACGCATCTACATCCACCTTTAGATCTACAACTGAAGTAGAATTGAGAAAAGAAATCTATTTTCTATTGTCTAACCTTGGTATCTGCCAGAATGTATCGCTCTGTAGGAAAATAACAACCCGAACGCCGCTAATGTCGAGACACCGAATCTATACAATAATGCCCGGTTCAAATCACAATTCTATCACTCATGCAGTGCCCGCTGCAGGGATCATATTCCCAGTCATCGATCGCGAAGCAGCAACAGATGCACTCTCGGCTGCGAGCTCGGCCGCTAGGACCTCGCGCGCGGCCTTCTGGTTCAACCAACTCAAGTAAGTCTGCCAACCGACCGCAATGACTCCAGAAAAGACGTTGCGGAACTGCGCCGGCACGTACATGAAGCTGAAGGCGGTCACGGCCGGCCAGAGCTTGACGCTGTTGGTGATGCTGACGGGGAGAGCCTTCTTCAGCCGCTCCCAAGTTTCTTCTAGAGTCGCGCCGGCTAGGAGGGAGTGCATGCTGAAGAAGTATGTGTTGAATACTGGCGTGAAGCACATCTGCTGGACGACGACCTTTGTCAAGACAGAGAGGACTTTGGAAGGGTAGTTGAAGTGGTTATGGAGGAACATGAACCTAGTTTCTCCAAGTCAGTCATCGTTATTGGATATATCGATGCTATAGGGTGTTCTATGGCAAAATCTCGTCGATGTTCACTCACCAGTTATATGAAGGGATGCTGGACCCTGTTCCCACAATCAGGTGTCGCACCGTTCTCCATGGGTCATATCCACCGCGCCGCTCTTCCTTCTCATCCTTCTTTTTGGATTCATCCTGCTCGCTCTTTGCAGGCGCCGGTGCCTCCGAGGGGAAAAGGAATTGCGCGCTCAAGTCTCCGCATAGATAAATGACAACCGAACTGTACAGCTGCGTCGTGTAGGGCTTCCGCTCCTGCACGCGGGAATACCACCTCCCCAGCCGTCCCAGTGGACCCTCGCTGATGATCTTGCGAAGTCCCCTTTTGGCGACAGAATTCACAGCAGCCGGCGTAGTCGCTGCACCTGCAGCGCCGGCAGCGGTATTGACTGGCTGGGCCGAGGGTGCAGCCGAGGGCGATTGTGACGGGGACGAGGACGGGGCGTTCGACTGAGAGGGTTTCGCAGGCGCATTGTTGTTCACGGGCGACCCATCTTCAACAGTCTTTCCCTCCGCAGGTGGTTCAGGCTTCGAGGGCTGCGAGGAATTGTGCCGGCGAGGTTGTCGCACTCGCCGCAGTGGTGATCGGACTCCGGGGTTGATCGGTCGCGGTCGCGCAAACGCAGACGCCTGAGCACCGAGTCCCTTCTGGAAGAGACTCATATCCAAGACTCAAGACAGGCGCATCTATGCTACACCGTCTATCGTCTATCGTCTATCGTCGTGGGTGCTGACAAAAGAGAGCCAACCCCCGAAAAAGACCGAGTTGATTGGGGTGCTGCTCCGATCGTGGCGATAAGCACGAAAACAGCGATAAAACGGAGAGTGTCTCCGAAACAAAGAAGGGTCGTCCAGAAATGGATATTACTTGAATGTATTGTAAAGAGAGTATAAAAGTTAATGAATGAACTGAGACTAACTTCCGATTAAAAATCAAACGGGGATACGAATCGCATAAGAACTCGGCACTCGGACAGAGCGAATGCCGTGATTCGACCAAGCCTAACTCCGGTCCACCGACATGTCTACTTCATGTATTCGTGTTCAATAATGATCGTTTCAATTATTCGAGCCATTAACAATACCGACTCCAGATCTATATGCAATGGGGCCCGTAAATACATAAAGTCATCCCCACAGGGAACAGGGTATAAAGATCAACAAATTGCGAGCAGATAGTGATGCACCGCATGATGCAAAAACAGTGCGAGTGGGGGATAATATGCGAATGATGGGGGAATAAGTAATATGATTATCGGGAGCGTATGTATAGCGTTGGTTGCGTAGTTTATTTGAAGGACTCGTGCGTGTTGACTCTATCAACATCGTACGGGTTGCCATCGTAGGTGGGTGTGCGGTACGTTGTGCTCCTTGCGGTGCGGGCCGACGCTGTCGAATGAGCACGGCTGCGGGTGCGCTCAGTCGTCGGTTGGTCAACAATGGAGTCGGACTCGCTGGATACTGACCCGTCTGGAGCAGGGGCTTCGGTGCGATCGAACTCGGCTTCCTCTTCTTCCTCTTGGGGGCCCGCCTTGACCTGCTCCTGGATCTTTCGCATGAATGCATCTGACTGGGCAGCGAACTTGCAGCGGGTACGGATTGCGGCACCGTACTTGTAGAACAGGAAGGGGAAAGGCAAGCAGGCGAGGGCCAAGAACGCGGGGATCGAGGAGGCCCAGTGGATACCCAGGTTCTGGTACATGTAGGAGGTGAACAGTGGGAAGGCGGCACCGAAGCAGGAACGCAGCACTGAATTAGCGGCCAGGACAGAGGCGGCAAAGATGGTGTAGGCATCGATGAGATAGTTCATGATGCCGAGGAAGACCAGCACCATTCCGAATCCGAAGGGTACACCGGCTGCGATACTTGCCATCCAGTGGATGGAGGGGTAGTTGGTCCAAGCAAACCAGAATAAACCGACTGGAATTGCGACGGAAGCAATCATAGTAGGTGGCAGACGGGCCTCGGGGGGTGCGAAACCGTCATGCTTGTCCTGGGTCTTGATATATCGCTTGTTGTCCCAGAGGGTGTAGACCACAGCAAGTAACATGCCAACCATGATGCCCAGGAAAGCCAAACCGCCGACACCCTGGTTCCAGCCACGTTTTTCCTGATAAACAATCGGGAAAGCGGCAAACATCATGTACAAGGTACCGTAAACGATAGCCATATACAGAGACAGCAGGAAGACAATCGGTTCGCGGAACAGAAGGATCCAGGGACGAGACAAGGCGGTTTTGAACGAATCCTTGAGAGAAACCTTGCCCTGGTCAATATCAACTTTGCTGCGGTAGACCTTGCCCGAGAGCTTGGAGAGCTTCTCAGCGCGACGACGGAGAAGCACGGGTGCATACGTCTCCGGGATCAGCAGAAAGCCCATGATCCAGACCGCTCCAGAGAAAGCGGCCAGGAAGCCCATAACCCATCTCCAGCCGGCGTTCATACCCAGAAAACCACCAATGATGGGGCCGAGAACAGGACCGAGGAAAGGCGCAGCAGCAAAGAGACTCATGGCGACACCGCGCTGCTTGGCAGGGAACATATCAGCGATGACACCGCCGGCGTTGGTGAGCGGCGAAGATCCAAAGGCACCGGCGAAGAAACGGAGGATGATCAGGGTCCAGGCATTCTGAGCGCCGGCGGTACCAGCATTGAATGCAGTCAGGGCGGCGTAGGTGGTGGCGAAGAGAATCTGGCGACCGAACAGCTCACTCAAAGGAGCCCAAAGCAACGGACCGATCTGGAGGATGTTAGTCAATCGCCTTCTGAAAGCTTCATTTTGCGTCCCAAGAAACACTTACAGCAAAACCCAAGACAAAAAGCGACACGCCCAGGGTAGCGACTTCGTTTCCAATGCCGAATTGGAGTTCAATCTCCTCAACGCCTCCGGTATAGGCTGAGGAGACCAGCGCCACAGCCAGCGTCGCAATAGCGACGAGCATCGTAAAGGACCACTTCTTAATTTCGCTGAAGTTCATAGGATTGCGCGGGTCATCGGGGATCCATGTCACGGCGTAGGGGTCGTCTTCTGTGCCGGAGCCAGGGTATGGGTAATCGATGATTTCCTGAGTTACGACGCCCTGGTCAAAGACCAGACGGAAGTATGGAATCTTGGTGGGAGCAGAGTGCTCGATTTTTTCAGAAGCATGCTTCTTCTCGTCGGTCGCCATGATGGGCGGACCAGACAGTCGACTCTTGTATTCAAAAGGCGACAGGTGTCAACAGTGGAGGAAATAGCGAAGAGCGTTTGTTGTTATGGGGACTCGAGACTCCAAAGTAAACCGCTTGCGGGGTTGTCCGATGAGGGGAATAAATATACCGGTTTCAGAACGGGATGGATGGTGTATGAGGGGGCCGGTGTAATTATGATTATGGGGGCGAATATAAAGGTCAAGATGCAAGTCAAGCTCAGTTCCAGGGCATCGTCCCTTTTAATATGTAATCAGGATGGAAGCCAAGTAAGTTATGGGGCCTCGTGGCGCTTTTTTTTTCCTGGTCACCCAGGATCCCAAGATCGGAGGTACGTCGGTGTTAGGTATTAACATAATTGGCATACATAAATCCTGCATATATCCAGGCACAAGCGCCCCAGCAACGAAAACACGGACTGTTGACCGGTTCCGTCCATGGAAAGGCGTAGCCTGGCTTGAAAAAAAAGATGGGGCGACGGGCCCGAACCCGGTCTATAATTATTCAGATTCTGCACATTGATGTGTGAACGACCGGATTTGGAAGATTCCGTCTTGCGAGAGCTCTTTCTAGAAGCCTGGTCGCTTGAATTCATATCCTATTCGCCATTGACGAGCACAAGGAAAATTCCAGACAGCAAAAAATGACAGAACGATGATGAAAACGTCGAGTCCACGTGAGCAGTTATGCCGCGCATAAAGCCACGAGGGTTTGTGCGCCGGATACTCGGCAAGTCCGTCATTGGCCGGCATTCTGAAACGCGGTCTTGGCATCCTGCGGTCTATGAAAGCGTCGCCAGCCTAATCAGATTGAGTCACTCTATGCAGGAAAATACGGCGAAGCCTGGAATATTGACTTGTTTGATATATAGTAAAGTTAGTGCTTCATGCACTGCAGGTATCGGATCCCGGTATGAGAAACTCGATGTATCCCCAGATTACTCGGTTGCTTCGAAAGACGACAGTATACTCAACTCGAGACGGTCAAGCTCAGAGCAAATTAAGGTCAATGCTCCCCGGAATAATGCAGGGGCCACAGCCGTCTCCGAACCGTTGCATGGCGGGTTGCCGGGCTTACATCCCTGGCCCCGAATCTCCGGGTTAGGCTGCTGCTTACTGCAGCAAAATTATAAATCATGTACGATTTTCCACGGCTTTCCAGTGGGTCTATTTTCCTTTCGGCGTGGTAATCGATCATCCTCGATCTTATGTCGATGCATTATACTGCATATTGTACTTTTTTAGCGTAGTTCTTCATGATGCATCCTCACCGACCAAACGTCCCATGTACGATATTCCCGCGATTTTTAGTTGTTTCATCTTTCCCTTTTCTTTCCAGTGGACTCCTTCTTTTGCTCTTTGGTACGATGTCTGGGAATGGATCGCGGGGTTGGGAGATCCGAATCGCGAAACGCGGCGATATATACATTTGCAGCGCGGGTGGCTGAGTGGACACAAAATACCAGCATATTTTTTTGCATGGACTTTTACCGACCCCAAAACCACCTCAGAGGACTCGAATATTGCTAATACTACCGCACGCAGATCTAGAGATCGATCAATTAAATATTGGCCGAGGATCAGAGGATATCGTCTCAAATAGACGCCCATAATCTGGATCACAGCCTGATCCCCAAGGCATCACATAATCAAAAACCAGGAATTATAGATTCAAGAGCATTCAGTTTCCTTTAAGCATTGTATGACTCACAGTGTAGATCACGCATATTTCATCTTGTCAGCAGACATGAAAGTAATAGGCAGCCCAGCCAACAAGTTACGGTCAATCATGAGACAAGACGTACCACGACCTCAATAAACAGATTCCTTTTGCCACCTGCATTTCCTTCACCCCGGCATACGTGCATGAATATTTACGAATGCGCAATCAGGCAGACAATTTCCTCAAACGTAAGCCCAAAAACCGCATGACACCGGCTAAAATCCAAAGTCCGGCACCTAAGTCTCGGATCAGGGACGATCCCGAATCCGTAGATCTGGCCGACGTTCGGCGACGCCGGTGCCACAACCACAACCACGAAAGCGCCGGGTGGCGAAAGGGCCCGGGCGATAATCAACTTTTCGTCAGTGGATGGTCAGTCCCTCTTTGCCTCAGGCCACGAGCCAGCGCTGATGCAGGGTCGCTCAGGTGGTGCCCCACTCAGCGAGCGCTGTTCATGAGCTGCATGCAACGAAAGGCAGCGTGATCTCGGTGATGATAGGAGTTATCGGCTCAAAACTGGCATTGAATGATTATTTATAAGCAGTGAAATCACACCATGTAGATTTATTCCCACGCCCACCACTGTAGCACAAAAGATCAGAGATTGAAAATCGAATCCCATCGTACATGTTCACTAAGAATGACGTCTAGAGGCCGGGCCCAAACTCCGAGTTTCTGCAGCTGCAAGGTCCAAGTCCCAGAGGCCGATGTCCTTCTCAGTGTGTTCGGTCGTCTTCGGTGATTCTGGCAATATGAATGTCTGCATACTGAGACGGTCGTGAATCTACGGTTGCCTGGGCATACATTCCCGTTGCGGTCGCGCGGCAGCAACGAGCGGGCATGGGGAGTAATCCCTCGATACCGGTGTCGCACGGGCAATGATCTTGAAACAGTGCGTGAAGATCAATGAAGCATGTGCAGTATAGCATGTTTAGGGACTTAGATGCGGAGTTCTCTGTAGAGTCAGAGGGCCGGGTTTGGAGTGGATAGGGGGCGCCGGCGATTCCTGTACAGCCTCGTGATTGTAGTGTTAGTTGTAGGTGCCAGTGCCACACCGAGCGAACCGTATGATTATTACGGCTACTAGTGTTGCGCTACGACCGACTACACAAAATTCCACTGTAGACAGGACGCGCAACAAAGGCACTCAACCATCCAAGGCGACGGGCGGATGGCCAGGGATACGACGGAACGCGACCGCACGCTGTTGAATCGGCGCGACCGTGTCAAGTCAAAACAACGCGCCCTGTGAGCTGGCGTTTTCATGCCCTACTAAATACGAGACGGAAATGGGTTGAATCATAGAAGATCGCATTTCAGCGTCTATGTCATGAGATGGCGCGCGCTAAGGCGCCATGTTAATAACCTTTAATGTACACTCATGACTTCCATATCACCGGGGCCCCAGCGAAAAATGGCAAGTAGCATTGATCACGCGAGTGAAGAAAAAGCAAATTCAGAAACAACCCGGTTCCGAGACCCATTTGATATTTGAAAGCAAACCCATCATGTTAATCGCCGATATTCATGAAAAAAGCAGAAACCCCGTATCGCCTTCCCGGAAGCGTCAAGAAAAACAACCGCCCATAGATACATCTAAGAGCGCTCGCCACGGAGGCGGCGGGCCAGCTGGATATCCTTGGACTGGATGGTGACACGCTTGGCGTGGATGGCGCACAGGTTGGTGTCCTCGAACAGGGAGACGAGGTAGGCCTCAACGGACTCCTGGAGAGCACCGATGGCAGAGGACTGGAAGCGGAGGTCGGACTTGAAGTCCTGGGCAATCTCACGGACCAGACGCTGGAAGGGGAGCTTGCGGATCAGAAGCTCAGTGGACTTCTGGTAGCGACGGATCTCACGGAGAGCGACGGTACCTGGAGATGCTCATTAGAATGGATACATGTGGTTGATGGATAAGGGGATGACATACCGGGCTTGTAGCGGTGGGGCTTCTTGACACCGCCGGTGGAGGGGGCGGCCTTGCGAGCGGCCTTGGAGGCGAGCTGCTTACGGGGAGCCTTGCCACCAGTGGACTTACCTGAGAGGAAGTCAGCATCGTGTTGTTGTGGGTGAGGGGGACGCGCCACGCGTTACCGCGACCTGTCGAAGTGGAGGTAACCCGATCGGGAACCACCACCTCTCAAGGGAGCGACAGCGACGGCGAGGTGGAAATGGACTTACGGGCAGTCTGCTTGGTACGGGCCATCTTTTCAAATTAAGATTCGATGGAATCTGATGAAGATTTGATGGAAAAGAAAGTTTGGTGATAAAGGTGGTTGTCGACGGTGGATGGAGAAGGGAAGTTAGAAGTGGGTGGGGGAAGGTATTTGTACTGGGACCGAGGGGTGGTGATCTGGCACTGAGCGGGACGGCGAATCAGATCAATGCCTTGCGGATCACCGAAAGTGCGCGCGCCGCTGCGTCTTTTGTTCGGGACACTTGATTGGCCCACCCCGAGTACCTAAGCGAGGAGTCATGCACCGGCCAATCAGGGCCCAGGATCAGGCTTGTAGAATGCCATCCTGCCCTTTCTTTGATCTCCATTACTAGGGAGGCTGGAAGGCTGATCCGAAGGGTCTACGGTATTTGCTAGGCAATGGGAATGTACTCCGACGGGTTTTCTGATCTTGATCAGCATGTCAGGGTCCAACCCGAATCATGATCAGAATCCAACAGCGGCCCTACAGGCATCTCGGCCTGGGGCAGCCGGCAGATCACGCCAGCCGCTCGGATCCTGCATTCTCATTGGTCGATCCACACATTAGCGTGTGATTCCAACTCCCCGCGCTTCCGTCGCCCTTTCATACAAATATCCTCTGCCCCATTCCCTCCTTTGCTTTCCCCTCAACCATCAATCCACGACAACTTTGACTTCAAGTCTTCTCCACTTTCTACCAACTTTCAATCTTTTAATTCCATCAACATGTCTGGCCGTAAGTTGCTCGATGTTCTCATCTCTCAATGCGACGCGTCTTTCTCTAACGCGTTCTCTCTTCAGGTGGAAAGGGTGGCAAGGGTCTCGGCAAGGGTGGCGCCAAGCGTCACCGCAAGATCTTGCGTGACAACATCCAGGGTATCACCAAGCCCGCTATCCGCCGTCTCGCTCGCCGTGGTGGTGTCAAGCGTATCTCCGCCATGATCTACGAGGAGACCCGCGGTGTCCTCAAGACCTTCCTCGAGGGTGTCATCCGTGACGCTGTCACCTACACTGAGCACGCCAAGCGTAAGACCGTCACCTCTCTCGACGTTGTCTACGCTCTCAAGCGCCAGGGCCGTACCCTCTACGGTTTCGGTGGTTAAGCGTTGTCTGTCTGTTCAATTTTTTTCCGGGCTTCACGGTATGATGGGACGTTGGGGTGTTCTCTGATTTTTTACAATCGTCATGGGTCTCTGGGTTTGCTTTTATTACACGACTACCAATTTTTGCGTCCGCTGGGCCATCCTGTATCATAGCGGCCTTTTTCCAAAACGGCTGGCACCTAAATGGTGGGATCAAACTTGATCCGATACGAATACAATTACTCAAACATTCAAGAAACCAATAATTTCCTCTTGTATTGTGGCATTTCGTAGTCTTCACGCATTGTTGTGTTTCTCTTGTGTTGTTTACCTTCGCGTCTGGCGCGTCGTGTTCCCTGGCGTCCGGGTCCACCGACCTTGGTCGGCCATCAACTTTTCGTTGTGCGTAGTTAACTCCAAATCCCAGAAATAATGATATGTCTTCCAGTTCTTGATCTTGCTGTTAGCTTCGTCGCTCTTTCTCGTAGTCAGTAGCTGACCTTCGCCTCGTTTCTGGTGTGCGTCTTGCGCGAATACATCTGTAGGCTCGGTATAGCCAACGGTATGAACTTGTTGATTTTATCGCTTCTGTCTTTCAATTCGATATTGAATTTTCAATTTGTTTTCTAATGCCATGGCTTTGTGTATTGGCAGTTTCACATGAATCGATCGATCGTTTATTGGTGACCATTGCTTTGGATAGGAGGATGGTGAGAGTATATTATGTGGATATATATCACTACACTTCTCGAACACAACTTTCCTAATCGAAAATCCCCTACATTTGTCGAAGCCACGGAATAACATGGCCAGATATAGTTAGCAAACACGTGTACCGAATTATGTATTCAAGAACATGGAAATATACAAGGTATTGCTGTGGGACGCGATTGAAATCGCAGCACCCGGGTTGAACCCCCTCGAGGGGTTCAACTGGGGTTCAACTTTTCTTGGCGCCGCAGCCAGGAGAACACAACCGTGTAGCCCACCCACTCATTATCTACACTGATCAAAGGGCGACTCAAATAAATAACAGCTGCTGTACTATATAACAAAACGAGTTTATCAACCGTGCCCAGTCAACTTATCCACAGCGACTGTGATTGTGCTCATGCCGACATCGTCACTGGCCCGACTCTACACGACACTGCACCCAACTGATCCAATTTGACAGGCTTGACCTACAACTTCGAGATCGGCCTGCCACTGCAGTACTCACGAGGAAAACATGGGGAGTTAGTCACAACTCGCTATCGCAAGACCCGCTCGAGACCATTGGCAAATCCGGGTACCCCGTGAACCCAGTACTTATGACGCCCTTTCAAAGCCAGCAGATCGCGATCGAATATGAATCTCACCGGGAAACCACTAAAAAATGGCACAACAACCATTCGCATTTACAATGACAGCCGGAAAGCCATACTGGGCTCAGAGGACGACGACAACATCTACCCGCACGGAGGTACAGCGGCAGGGGCTAACCAAGTTGGCCCCCTTTCCGGTGGCCAGCTGCTCCATCCTATACTATACGGTCGTATGGTACCTCCACAGAATCCTTGATCAATAAGATGCGTCTCTTGACATACCCGACAGACCGGCCAGAGGAACCAGGGCCCAAGCAGCATAACGAGGTCCCGCCGTTTACTCGAATGCCTTTATCGACAATGGATCTTCAAGCGACTATGCCAACTCTACTAACTTTTGTCGAGATCTGGGTGGTCATATCGTGCGCAACACCACATCACAGGCAGTTACCGTCCTATAACACTCAACACCCTCAGACGACCACCCCCGGTGCCTTTATTCGAGCGAACCATTCCACCATTCCTGACGGCGGCTTGAGCTTACGATGACGGGCGAAGAGATCTCGCGTCCTCACCCAGAAGAACAAAACGCGCACGAACGTCAAAGTCAAATGCTGGACGCCATGTACGCTCCAAACCCGAACAAGCAACACACAAGAGAATTGATCCAAGCAGCGCAAACAAAAAGTATGGAGGAAGACCGGACCCCCAAAGTCCTACGAGCTCAGAGAATGGAACAAACCCGCATCCAGGAGTTGATGAACATGATTGCCAAGCAGCAGCAACTAAGCCAGGTCGCCAAAACATGGGGTATAACTTCAAAGGAACTCCACTGCTATAAGAAACGAACCGCATGACGAGGCTGGTTCGCACCTCGTACGACGAGATTGTTGTTACAAAACTCACTAATATTGGCTCTGTCGAATTCGAACCGCCCTGAGCGGTGGCCTACGAAACAGCTCGCAGTCAAGGTACCATGGACACAGCGCAGTCCGTCGTCCCACAAGAGAACATCTCACCAGCTTTACTGCATCACGGCCTAAATCGTACAATAAAAGCAGGTAACGATGATGTAGCTAGGGGCTACTTGTCAGCGGTTCACGCATCGTCCGCCAAACACCATTGCACATATTGGACGTACCGGCAAACCTCCAGATCATGCTCTTCGAAAGGTTGGAACAGCATGGCTGGACATCTAATACACAGGTGATTAGGAACTGCCCTTCTACACAAGGCTACAATAAACCACTCACCTCTACGCTGGTTCCTCGAGAACGGCGGGAACCCGAATTTCGACGCGCAGCGGTTCAACGGTGATCGGAACAGTGACTCTGATCCATCATAATGTGCCCCGCTTGAGGCGGCTTCTACGCATGGTAGCGTGGAGGCAGCGCAGATGCCTCTCAACGCAGATGCCTCTCGACGCAGACGCAGAGGTCAAAAATGGCGCGCCATTACAACACGCCACAGGCGCATGCCCACCCGGTGCAAGTACACGCGAAGTTGCAAGCAAGGAATTTGACATGGGCCGGATACCAGTGATGACATTACTAGTGCAACGTGGAACAGATGCGAATCAGAGGGGAGACTCTGTGCGAGTGAAGCATCATCGATTGTGTACGCACTTATGGCGAAGGCCGCGGAGAGAGTGCGGTGGCTTATTGAACATGGAGCTGATCCAGAAGCGAGCGGGAACTGGGGTAATGCGGCGGAGCTCGCGGATACTACGGGGAGCGAGGAGATGAAGAGGGTCGTCGAGGAGGGTGTTAGGGATAGGAGGAGTGTCCATGGACTCGCGGGGAAGTCGCTTGTTATTTGGATGAGACCGAGTGCTGGGTCCGGTGTTCTGGCTCGCTGGATTACGGAGTAACTACAGAATTGCACTTGATAGCCACCTACCTACAGAGCGGGATTTCATATCTCCTTATATCGTCTGGCACTCTGGAGTAAGCACATTACTATAGGACCGTATCTAGATTGAAGAGTCAATAGCGCAGACAGTTCTACCTCGAATCCGTCCAGATCAAGAGCTTCCAATTCCGTATTTTGATATCAACCGGTCCCAAACATGTACTATAAAAAACACGTATATCAAACCTCAACAAAACTGTAGGTTGTACAACCCAACCTCCTAAAAATAGACCATACATAACACCAAACCCACACCCACGCGATACTGTAAAACACACGCCCCACCAGCCTTACGAACGCTAAACCTAAAACGGTAAGCAGTTCATTGCTGAGTCACCCGCGCACCGCCACATACATAATAAAACATACAGCATACGGAAGCCCCATAAAAACAGTTATCGATAACGATGTAAAGACCATAACGAAAGGATTCCACCGACGATCTCAAGCCACACACTTCACGATATCCACAGTGGACCCCGTTGTATGACATCCCCATGGTAAAAGCTGATATACCGCCGTCCAACCATTCGCTGCAATTTGTCCCTTGTCCGTTTCCCTTCATTCGCTGGCTAATGGGATCGCTCTCGTAACGAGAACGAACCCCGTTCCACACCAGTTATCGTCTCCTTATTTCGGGGTGGGTATCTTCGAGTACGTCCCGGGAAATTCAATTGCGTATCTTTGCTCAGATGATATCTACAGTACAATGTACAGGAAAGCAGGGTTCACTCCCTACAAGGAATGCGATTCTTCATTCGTCGCCTTTCCTTTCCGGTTGAAAAGAGTTCAAGATGATTTCATGGGACTGAACACCCGACCTACCTGTTCCCTGCCCCCTGTTCCCTCCTGACCTACATGTAGCGACCGGGGAAGGGGGCCCGCATTCTCCTTTCGGACACGAGCTACAATCAACGGATGACGAACGCTTGATGGGGGCTTCATATGGGGGTGCAAGCCATGCCCCGCCCGTGGGGGCCATCCCTTCCCGTTTCAGGGGACAGCAGGGGTAGCTACAGGTGCATTCCGGGGCCGCAGTGGAGATCGATTGGAGGGGGAGATGGAGAGAGGGTGGAGTGCGGGCGTTTTGGGTTCCGGTGCCGCTGGCCGCGGGCGCACTAGGGAGGTGATCTGTGCAGGTGGGATGGGGGAGCGGGTTTGTCCCATTTACCTTGTGTGGAGAGGGGATGTTTCATGTTGATCTCAAAGTACGTATTTTGGCCCGAGTACCTTGTTCAGACGGATGTACTTTGGACAAGGGTTCGCGTTGGAGTGGAAAGCTCGATTGTACCCCCAGAATGGACCCTACGCCGTAGGTAGATAGATTTACTGAGTTACAGTGCTACGAGAAAAAGAAAGGCAGTTGCAAGTTCAAGTTGAATTATTCACCAATTGTAGGAGCGACACTCTTCGTAGCCCATAATGTACACTATTTTCCGTCCGTACTATACAAGCAAGACTGTAAGCTGAGCATAAAAAACCCATGTACAACACCACCGCCCGAAAACAACACCAAGAGCCAATGCAGAAGGGAATCGCGTATCGCATGCAAAAAGACATCATCACGTCAAATCGTACAGGGTTTGATAATAATACATCGAAAATGGGGTTCGTAACAGACATGAAAAGCCGCAAGCGAAAGAAACACACAAGACAAGGTTGTACGCGCGGATACACCTCTCTTTTTTTTAACGTTTCAAGACATCCTGAAAATGCGCCAGGACCAAACATTGCGCCAAAGGCCCGCACACGTCAAGGTAGGGGGAGCATCCCTACGTAGCGCGATCCTCGTCATTGCATTGAGATCGTCGACGTACGGACAACGTACACACGACGTCATTGACGTCAGCGGTCGTGCCACCGACGAATCACGGTTGGGAATCCGAGCCGGGGGTCCGCGAGTCCCACCTGAGTGGGTCCCGGGATGCGGATTGGAGACGAATCGGGTATGACGTCACAATCATACTGATCGCGATCACTTCGAGCTCTCATTAGCCACGGCGACGCTGCTTGCCAGGCCAGTCCACTTCGGGGTGGACAACGCGCATATGCCGTGTAAGGGCATCGTTGCGGCTAAAGGTTTTCTCCTCGGTACACAGATGGCACCGGACCTTAAGCTTTCGTGCATTGTGGATCGTGTCTTCGTGGCGGGTCAAATCGTAGGGCCGCGAGAAGATCGAATTGCACGGCTTGCCAGTAGACGGGTTGATGCGCTCGCACTTGTGAGGGCCGGCCTGAGAGTTGCGCAGCGAAGTATCGCGGGTAATCAAGTGACCGCCGGGAGTAGTCTGGCGGTGAGCCTCGCGTTTGTGGCGCTGGAGCTTCGAAGGAGACTCGAATCGGAGGCTGCAGCCGTGGTAGGTGCAAGTGTAAGTGCCGGCATCCGACGAGGTGTTGCTCGGGCGAGAAATACCCTCGGAAACGGGCATCTTGGCGTGGGCGTGGGGAGTCATATCCGTAGACGAATGCCCACTGGATTCGAAATGAGGCAGCGACGGAGGGAACTCGGCCTGTTGCATCATCGGCTGTCGCTGAGTCTGCTGAGGGTAGCCGAAATGAGGCTGCTGCGCCGTAGCGTACTGGGCGGGGAAAGCATCCATTGTTGTCATGTTCTGGGGAAGGCGCATTGAGCCGGAGCTTTCGCGGCGCAGACCGAGAGCATCGCCCAGGTTGAAGTCTCCCTGGCCTGGGGTGAAGAGAGGAGGCATGGCAGCATCGTCGTTCTCGTTGAAATCCAAGACGGCGTCCTTGGGGGACATGGTCTTGATATCGCCCGGGTTGCCGGAGGACATGCCCATGCCATTCTGACCCATGGGAACGCTGGTGGTCATCTGTGGCTGGAGAGCAGGAGCATTCATTTCACCAGCGAACGGGGAAGTCGCACGGAAGGGAGAATTATCGCGCTTCATGTTGCCCAAGGGGGATCCCGAACGAGAAGTCAAGTGGCCCTGGTTAGCGGCATTGAGACGGTCGGCGATGACATTGCGCGGTGCCAGAAGGTGCTGGTTCATCGGCTTGGTCATTTGAGGAGCTGCCATAATGGTGGGGTTGTACAGCTCGTCTTGGTAGATATCGGAAATGGTGCGGTTCAGCTTGGGGATGCCAATCATGCCACTGTTGCCGTTGGCGTATTCTGCATCAAAGCGTAAGTAATCGTCCATCCATCGGTCAACGTCGAGAGATCGTTTCTCACCATTGGTCATCTTCGACTCGTCGATCTCCTCCAGGCTGTTCTGCGGGGTTACCGGCGAGTTATGGCTCAGGGTGGAAACGGAAGGAGCCAGGGAGTACTCGCTCTGCTGCTGCTGCGACGGAGAAGACTGGTGCTTCTGCTGCTGATCCAAGATGGCCTTTCTCATAGCAGACTCGGCTTCGGCGTGACTACCATCGTGGTGCGACGGATCGTAGTTCTGGAAGGGAGCAGCCAAGAAAGAGTTCTGGATCGGCGTCTGCGAAGGCGTGGGCAGCGGCTTGGAGTTGCTGGCGGATCGTCGGTGAGCGTTGACGTTGGGTGAGACCGGGTGACCGGAAGGAGCAGACCGCGAGGATGCTGAACTGGGCGAGGGCTTCTGAGGGAATGGGATGCGTGCAGGGCTCAGCAGTTGCAGGTTGCCGTCCCAACCCTGGTTGCTGGCGATGGGCTGTTGAGCCAACATGGGCGTATAGTACTGCTGGTATTGCGGGAGATACTGCTGCGAAGGCGAGGCGGAGCCTTGGATGTCAAAGGACGGGTTGTATGAAGACGCAGGGGTCATCGAAGGAGCCCCGAACGACTGGTTGTCCGCCTGGGGGTAGGGAATCGAGAAGGTCGGGGAGGAGAAGGCGGGAGAGGAAGGCGCGGAAGACGGCGGAGAGGCGAACTGAGGTCGGTAGTGGAAAGGCGACTCCAGAGAAGATTGCTGATATTGCAAAGAGTTCTCGTCAAAGCCGGGTGGGTATTGATCGTCTTGTATGATGATGTCCTCTGAGTTGTATGGATCGGTGATGAGATCCTTACGTGGATACATAAGCATAATGTTATCACGTATAGGACGTCAGAGGGTGGATAAGGAAGTGTTGCCACCGGGGGGAGGCAAGCTTTTATAGGAGCGGCTCAGTTTCCGAGAAATCCGTGGGCGATTGTGGCCGTGCCAACCGGTGGTCTGGGAAAAACCCCCAAGTCTGGATCGAAGTTTGCGAAGAATCTGGAAACCTCGAGAGGCTCGTGACGAATCGAGTGGTTGACGGTGAACTTTAATGGGCCGGCAGAGTCGAGAGTATGGTTCTGAAGGATGACTCGATCGGAGGTGAGATGAGTCTGAGAGGGAGATGTGAGGTGATTATCAATAATGATCAAGGGTCTATAAAGTAACGGAAAGCTTTCGAAGGAATGGGGGGGTTTTCTACGATATAAGTACTAATGACGTCTTAAGCGCCAATCGGCGAACCCGCAAAATTCCCATTATTTCATGGCATTTTCTGTACCGTAACGTGCCTTATCGGGCACTAGCGTGTATTCGTACCCACCGAAATAATACCGTACGGAGACTCGGGTGTCCGGCCCACTTTTCTTTTCATGATCGCCATACTTCCCTCCAGCCCTTGCTCTCCAGGTGGATTTGTGGCTTCGTTCGGACCAGCCACGGCCCACCGCTTTGTATCCTCAGGCATTGTTATTGGGTTAAGGAGCAAAGGATGTGCGTTGCTGAACGCGCGAAACAAAAAACAGTGCTGCCTTCCGAAGGAGTCATCGGTCTCGCTACGAAGAACCGGATGCCGTCGCTTAGCAATACTAGCTTACTGTAGAAAAACTCTGCGTGGAGCATGAGCATGCCCCGGCCGCTGGGACTAGCCTCGATCGCCCATTTTTAGCCTGTAGGGCTGCTGTGCCACACCTTGTTGTTGAACCCGTGACCGGGCCCACATTCCGGCGTATCGCACTTGTGCCGAGGTCCCCTTCTACACAGTACAGCACGTACTAAGTACAGTACATACTAGCCACGACGACTGCGCCACCATCCCGGCACTTTGGGCTGCCGCATTCCCCCGGGGAAGCTGTTTCTGGCAGGTGGTTGTGCAAACGTCGGGCAGTCGTAATCTGTATCCGACATACCACCACATGAGGCATCGCTTACAGGGGCCAAGCCTTCCCGCGTCTTTAGATCTCCAGATGCGAACTACCAAACCGTGATCAGTGACCCGTGACTCCCTAGTCATACCATGGGGTCAGCTGACTCGGTCGGCTCCGCTAGTAGCAGATAGCGCGATCGTGAGACCACTTCGGCTGGAAGACCCTGGATCCATCCTAGATCCGGGGTTTTTGGTCACATGGCCGTTGGTGGACGGTGTCTTCCCACGGTTCCTTTGTTGCTAGACTGACTATGGTATGACTATACACCCATGTGATAAAAAAGAAATAAGAAAACAAGGAGTTTAAAAAAAAAAACAGGAAACAGGAAACGGGAATCGGGAAACAACGGTATCGACGCACCGTTGGGAATACACCAAAAAGCCTGTCCGAACCCTGGCCGGACAAATGCCGGAAACCAAGATTTGCGACTAGCAGACACTAGCGTGGGCCTCTGAGTGCTGAACAACACGAGGTCCGAGTAACACGGGGGACTGTGGGCGACGGGTCCTTAGCGTCCGTGGCCTGCATGGTCAGTGTTGCCGTGACAGATCGGGTGAGTAGTAGGCACCTCAGGCTTCGGGAGGCCCGAGGGCCGACCGGAGATATCTCGCATCTCGTCCGAGATGTCCGGCACCATTTGGAATCAAACTAGTACCCGTAGTCACCAGACATAGAAGGACCGAGAATGTCCAACAAAGACGATTCTACTATGTTCTGGACAAGGCAGGATCGGCTTAGGGAAACCGAAACGGGTCCGGGGTGCCGTGCGAACCGAACAGTCTGGACCCTCCGACCCCGAACACCCTAGGGAGTAGCTCGGATTCCAGACCGCTTGGCATGTCGCGGCCGAGTGTTGTTATTCTTGGACGAAAAACGTGGTTGCGTCCGGGGAAGTGGCAAGTCTCTTACACAGACCCCACCGTAGAGACACTGTCTTGGTATGCGCAACAAACCACGTATTGCCTACATCGGGCATGTCCAAGACGACCTTCTTGTTTGGGAATAGATACATGGTCAGAATCAGCTCATCTGTCCAGGGCACACGAGCCCCTGCAGCAGCAGATGGAAAAAATTTTCATCGGAGAGTCAGCACCTTAATCCGGACCAAGGGTGTCCGTGAACCCTGTCGGATTTTCCTGCAAGATCAGAATTAGAACAGACTAATGCAAGCAGAGTTTTTTTCGTTGCAAATGATTGGGCGAGAAGGTCTGTACAGCACTGCCACGCGCTCGGTACGGCCGATTACGCCGCTAAGGAAATGTGACGGTCGCACTAAAGGCTTCTGGAAGCCTTCCCAGAAGCCCCTAGTGCCGAGTTGCCGGCCTGCAGGATGGAATGTACACGTTGACGAAAAATTTTCCCTTCAGCATTCCGTGTTACATCTGGCGTGCGTAATCTACGACTCGTGTTGGATGAACGCTAGGCTCACTGTGCTCCGTCTTCGCTTTGGAATCCCCGGCTCCACCCGTACTCGCGTGATGATCCGTGTAATACGCCAGGTTGAGCTATACTTCCGCTGATTGTGTCAACAATTCCTGGGATGACTCTTGCTGAGAAATTCACGTTGACTCATTATTTTTGGAAACCCGGAAATGCATTCTGGAACATGATCGACATGAGTCTCGGCAAGGGATATTGAATGCCAGCGTGGTTGCCTACCATGTGTACTGCCCACGACCGAAACGCAGCTCGAGTTCGTCGTACGGTACGAGCGAGACAGTCTCGTATATTCGAGGACCTCGCTTCGGGGTTCCACGCTGTTTTCGGAGACTCGCGGATTACCATTTGACGGAATATTCAGCCGGCTTGCGCGTCTCTGATCATCTGAGACTTGATTGGAGCTAACTCGAAACTAGCTCAGCCCAATCACGCCCAGATATCCCGATATCCTGGATAGCTCCAGATCGCTAATAGCCGATAGGATTAAACTCGGGTAGATCTGTGTGGCGCGTTAGACTCGTCGACCAATTCACGTCCACTTTATGCGGCCTGCAACGTGTCGACAGCTGAAGCTGAACTCGACGTGCAGACTGCAATTTATGTCTGAACCCTAGGGAGCTGAGCTTACGCTTGGCGGTTGGGGATTTCTGGCGAGATCAACGGCGAGCCCGAGCTCGTGAGTTCAAGACATGCTGTGTTTAGTTTCTGTATGGGTCTCGAGTGTTGCCCTCGAGGCTCCACTGCGGCCGGCAGAAGAGCCTCATCGGGAGACCCATATGCCCAAAGACATATTGCAAGAGAGCAGCTCCGATGAGTTGCTGCTAGATGTTATCGATCTTGATCAGTGGATGCAGCCCACGGTGCTGGAATGACTGTAGGCATTCGTCTACACACCGCGTAGCTGAAAAGTGTCAATTCATCAACATGCAAAATACTAGGGACTTTCCAACTTTCTCTTCTTGTATGATGCCGGCGAGAGCGGGAAGCCGGGCCTACCACTGAGATGAGGAATATTTGGCCAGAGAAGCGCGCAATGTAGGGTTCGAGGGATAACACATGAATGAAGCACTTGCCACATTTGTTTGGCCAATGCCCTTGTATCGGCTATTGATGCTAGAGAAGCTTCCCAAGCATGCGAAGCGTGGTAAAGGTCGCCATCTGGTCCGAGGCACGGCGATTGCCGATTGTTGTTGGAGACAACGGATCTAAAAAGCGTTGTGCATCTTGGATGGAACTTCATGAACCAAATGCACCGATCGTGACTGGCGATGAAGGGAAAGAAAGGTTGGGAAGTGATAGGAGACAACGTATTCAAAGTATAGGTGCAGCCATGAGGTGACCCAGTGAAATGTTGAAGTGTTCTGTTCCACGGGGTTACGGGTAAGCGTTCGAGGAAATGAAGCAAGGATAGCTGTAGAGAGAAAGGAGAGGTGATGAGCTCGGCGCAGGATGGTGATGCGACGACTGGGCTTTAGATCGGAAGTCACCTGTGGGTACGACAGACAGGGCCAGATCTTTTCATGAAAGCATGACTCAATCCTCAGAGACATCTGCTATGCGAGACACCCCTGGCCCCATCACCACAATGCAGACGGTAGAGCTTCAAGTAGCTAGTCACACACGCATATGATAACTAGGTTTCAAAGAAATCGTCACACCAAACGCTTCTGTATAGAGGGAATAACATTGATACAATGAGTGCGTATATAACCGGGTATCCCAGCACTTTAACAAAATGAAAGAAAAGGTATCTTGAACAGAACTGCAACCCCAATATGGAAAAGTCTACCTCAAAAAGACCCTCGACGACTGACGAGCCCGCTCGCCAGATGAATCCAAGGGCCCAGTCGACTCAACCGTAGTTTCAATCTCCGTCTGCGTGAAGATCTTACCATCAGGAATAATGATGCGCTCTTCACTAGAGTGAGTCCCCGTAGTAATATCCCTGTTTCCATTCATAGTACCCATGGTAATATTGGCGGGGTCCGTGACCTTGGCGAAGCCAGATCCGTAGCGCCGAGCAGCACCGGTGCTGGACCAAGGGCCGTAGTATTTCCTCCCGCTGCTGTATTCGCCAATGAAGCGGGGTATGAAGCGCGAGGCGATGGCTTTGAAAGATGGGATGGAGGCGGCGAGGATGCCGACGTTGGATTCGATGACGGACCAGTACATCGCGCCGCTGATGGCGTAGGTAAAGTCTGGAGAGCTGAGCATTGCGGGGATGTAGGTGATTCGAATGATGGAGGAGACGCAAGCACTGGAGAGTTGTTTGTTAGGGATGGAAGCGTCGAGGGGGATCGGGGAACTTACAAGAGACCCAGGCAGAGAATGAAGCCGAGGGCGACCTTTTGCTTGCGAGGCATCTGGAGCTTGAAAATGACCCGGATAGGGAGAGTGTAGGTCAGAAGATCCGTGAAAATATTGAGGGCGGCGTTGGCGAGATAGAAAACGTTGATATTGACGCATTTTCCAGGACCGGTGCCGGTCCAGGCCATGCTGATGGGCTGGCACTGGAAGGCTGCGACGAGAACGAAGGAGGTGGCTTGACAGATGATGACGCCCATCATCACATAGGACATGCGGGTGAGGACTCGGTCTCCCAATCGGGTATAGAACCATAAGACAGATGTCTTGACGAAGCCCAGACAAGCCAGGTAGAACATCGAACTCAGCCAGACGGCCTATGAAAGGTCAGTATCGAGGGAATGGATGTAAAGAGGGGAATCATACAAATGAATAGTCAATTAGCTTGGACTTATCGGTATACACGTAGTGTTTGCCAAGTCCGTTTTGAACCGCTTTACGTCGTCAGATCCATGTCCGTGAAGTAGAGAGATGGGATACTCACCGGCAATAGTGGCAGCAATGAATGCCCACGCCAAAAGCTGTTTCTGTTAGTTGAAACTGGGTAGATTGAAAAGAAGGACTGTCTTACACAAGCGACGATGATGAGATCTACATATCCTGATTAGCATAGTTTCCCGAAAGAGTGTTCGTGATAGCTTACAGTCATCAAGACCCATCTTGCCGAGCACGTACACGCGTGCAAAGAGTCTCAGAGACAAGACAATAAACGTCAGGATGGCAAATGCAATACAAATGCCTATCACGACGGGGCCTTGGGAACCATGATCGCCTGCCATGGTGAAGAAAATGAATGTGTGAATGCAAATCAAATCAATGAGCCTTCCGGATTGGTTGCAAGGAACGGGTCCTCTCGTCTTTAGAAAGTGTCACCAGGACAGAAGAAAGACAGCAGGCATCAAAAATAAAAACAACAGAAGCAAAATGGGGAGATAAAACCGAGAACGAAAACACGAGCGCAAGTACCACCGTTCATATTTATCACGAGCCCCCGGCCTCCGCGGCCCTCTCGGGCTAGCGAGGAATTGCTGCATGTTCCTAGTAGCTTCCAGATCCACAGTACCCCGATGGTTTCGGAAACGGCTGTACGGCAGTGGGGATAGAAAGGATGTGCAAGTGCCTGCCCGAAGAAGGCAACAGAGGCCAGGTCTCGTAGTAAAGCAAATCAGCCGTGTTAATGCCCAGTCGCTCTCGAAGTCGAGGAGAACGGTCCTGGTGGAGACGATGAAGCATCAAACCTGATTTGCCATCCAGATGCGGATGATATGGCCCAGACCCTCGAGCGGTGCAGACTGCGACGCCGGACCCATCCTTGCCCGGGAGCTGTCCGGAAATCTTGTTTAAAAACCTCCACAGAAAGCGTCTGGATTGGTTCACAGACCCAAGAAGGCCATGGTTGCAGGGGTTGATTCAACGTCTCACGTTTGTCGATCACGTATTGAGACCAGGGTCCAAGTCGTGTGCCGCTCGATCATACTACGGAGGACTCCGTGAATGGCATCGAGGAACACGAACCCAGGGAGTTAGACTACGCTACTTTGCTACCAGTCACTGATGTACGATGCCCATCGCGATTACGACGCGATCACATTGAAGGGAAAGCAAGCACAACAGTGCACGCGTGGGTCTCGGAGTATCGACCGAAAAAAGATGCGCCGATCTGCCCTGTGTGTACTTATTTTTGTCTTTTTATCTCGATGGGAATCTGGGAGAGACGGCGATCTTAATTATATGTGCAACGAAGGAGAAAACAGCCTGTCGAACCAGGCGGCACTAAACTTCAAGTGACAGGACGCCGCGACGAGTTTATAGTCTGTGCCAAAATAATTGTGGCCCTTAAACTTCGCCCCTCAAACGGGGATATCCAACTTCTAACCGGAGTAAAATAAGATCGTCGCTCCGGCGTTTCAACCCGAAAGCCCAGATCCCTCGCGATGTGCCGAGAAGAATTTTCCAGTTTTCCAGTTTTCTCCATGTCAACGCGCGCCTAAAAAACACCGGATCTGCAGGAGGATCCATACGCCCCCTTCCGAGCCGTCCAGAGCGGGTGGCGCGGGTCGTTCTTTTGTTACATTCAGCCGCGTGCCTCTAAGCGAAATTGGTCATGCGAAATCTTGTGATCTCAGCTTGGCCAATGCTAACCGTGGTGGGAAAGGGAAATATTCAACGTCCCCGGGAGAACTCCGGAGCCTAATCGCTGCCTGTAACGTCCGTGTTGACCGTCGCGGAAGATTGGAGGAACTCCGGTATGGAATCGACAGACCGGCCCACGGCCCAAGTCCCATCCAAGGGCTTGGCTGGCATTCGGGTCATAAAGGAACGTGTTTACGAGCTCGTGGTCGGCGAACGTGTCATTTCCCCAGGGCTCGATTGATATCATTTCATTGACCAAGAACACGTTCGTGGATAGCTCACATCGTGAGCGATTCGAGGTGGATTTCAATATCGCGTCAACCCTGCAGTTTCATTCGCGTGGAGCCACGGCAACGTCAAGCCCGGTCAAGCCCCACAAGTACCCAGTCTGATATTTGGGTCTATTCCTGAATACGGACATGATTCCCTGACGTTTGGTTGCTCAATCAGGGAAAGCGGACTTTTAAACGAAGCCCAAAACCGATCGCCATGCCGATCTATGCCGCGGACATTGTCTGGACTCCCTGACAGCCCGGGATTCCCCAGTCGTCTCCCACAGAGCCGATCACTAACTACTGACTCGAGGGCTCCAATGTCTTACGTTGCCCAAGGACGTGCACATCGCTGCTCCGATCTCGAGTCGCAAGCCGCACATGCGGACTCGCAACTCCACCTCGTTTAGGCGCCATTGTGTAGCGCAAGCACTAGGAATACCAAGTACGACGCGGAAACAGGAAGAGATAGGGGGTCACCAAGACGCAGTAAAGCGTTGGCGATCAACTGCGCCGTTAGACTCAGACAGGTCCAGGCGCAAACCAGAGCGGACGACGGTATGGGGTTCAATCCGAGTGGGATAGCAAAGTGGATGTACGAGCCCGGAATGGCCCTGACCAATGGCCTCTTGCCCCTTACTATTCATTAATTGCGTTGGATATTTTTGAGTCTTCGCTCCCGCCATTCGGGGTATTCGTTCTCTAAACAAAGCATCATGGGCTTCGCCGAGAACGCACTGTCACTGGTGACGGTCACGAATGTCTTCCTCGGTCTCGTCGCCTATGTCGTCTTTAAATCAGTCTCGCAGATTATTCACTATCGTTTCTTCCATCCGCTTAAAGCTTTCCCCGGTCCTTTCTGGGCATCCGTGACTCGCCTTTGGATAGCGAAGCAGAACCTGCAGGAAACGGAGTACTTGACCGCGCATGAGTTGTCTAAGAAATATGGTAATGTCAGGTTGCTAATCGATATTAAAAAAAAGACTTCTCTAACTCGTACGTCGAAGGCCCCGTCGTTCGCATTACCCCAACTTTGCTGCTGGTCAGCGACCACTCCAAGCTCCCCGAAGTCTATCACCGCAATGCCGATAAGACCGGCCACTACATCACCGGTAGCTTCGGCGAGAACGAGTCCTTGTTCAACATGAGATCCCACAAACAGCACGCCCTATTCAGGAAACACATTGCTGGTCCCGTAGGTGGCCCCATCGCATAGTCCTGACCAAACGAGCTGACTCGCATTACAGTACAGCTTCACCAACGTCAAGAAGATGGAGCCGCTGATAGATGCGCGCATCCGCGAATGGAGCAACAAGCTCGACCAGACCTTTGTCAAGACCGGCGAGCCCTTTGACTTTGCCTGGTGGGCAGTGTAAATCTACACGACACCCCACTACCCGACTTCAACATACTAAACATAGCACCAGGTACATGGCATACGATATCATCAGTGAAATTGGTTTCGGCCGTCCCTTCGGCTTCATCGAAAAAGGCGAAGACATCGGCGGTCTAATCCAAGGCTTCCATGACGGCCTGCCAGCATTCGGCCTCCTCGCCCGCCTCCACCCGTTCACCTCATGGATGAAAACAACCTTCATGAAGAAATACCTCGTCGCAACACCCCAAGATGACTCGGGCATCGGAGTCCTCATGCGCTTCCGCGACCGCCTGATCAAAGTGCGCCTCGAAGACATCCAATCCGGCAAGAAAATTGAGCAAACCGACCTCCTACAAACCTTCCTCGAAGCTCGCACCGACGAAGGCAAACCCCTAGACCTGGAATACATTCGTGCAGAGGTCCTACTCGTCCTTCTCGCAGGCGCCGACACCACCGGAACCGCATTCCAGGCCATGATCCATTTCCTGCTTACGCACCCGGAAGCTTACGATCGCATGATGGAAGAAATCGACTCCGCTTCACGCAAGGGCCTCATCTCCGAGATGCCCAAGTACGACGAGGTCCTCGAGCACCTGCCCTTCTTCGTCAGCTGTGTAAAGGAGACTATGCGTCTCTGCCCGTCTGCACCGAACATCTTTCCCAGGTATGTCTCCGAGCCTGGAATCGAACTGTTCGGCAAATTCGCCCCTGCTGGTACGGAGATCTCGTGTAATCCCTACTTGGTGCACCGGGACCCGACTCTGTACGGCGAGGATGCGGAGGAGTTTAAGCCAGAGCGCTGGTTGGATGTGGAGAAAGCCAAGTCATACAATAAGTACAATATGGCGTTTGGCTACGGCTCGCGCGTGTGTCTTGGTCGGGATATTGCTATGATGGAGTTGTTTAAGGGTCCTTTGCAGGTAAGATTCACATTTGTTGGATTTCTAGGAGCTCGGATTGTTAACTTGAAACTAGTTCTTCCGGTGCTATAAGCCTGAGGCCGTTAAAGATAAACCCGAGCCGAAATTCGTTGTCAAGGGTGGTGTTGGATACTGGCGCGATGTGTGGCTGACTATCTCCAAGAGACCGGAGGTCAAGGCTCAGTAGATGCTGTGTGCGTAAGCCGTGCTTCATGTATCGTATAACCTTGGGTTTTAATATACCACTTTTCATATCCTTATGTACCTGGGCATATCTTTTTCACGACGTGTATAAATGGAGATTGAAAGTAAAGTAAGAGGCTACGGTGTACTTAATAATGAAAGGATTTGATCCAGTGGAACGAAAACACAGAATGCTATTTATGAAGACTATATAAACCGAAATTTCACGCCGGAAGACGGGAATCCGAGCCTAGTGCTTTTGTAATTTCCAAAACTTGGTTCAACGAAACATTCAGTAGCGTGGCTTCAGAGAGTATGATCATGCGGAGTCGGCGCCCATCACGGCATTCTGTCGGAGACCAAATTGGTTAGTGTTGTACATCAAGGTTACAGGTATAAAGCAGAACTTACTCTTGCGACGTGGTACAGGGGAGTAATACCAGTCCAGTGAATGAACTGGTAAATACCCTGGCCAACAAGAACTTCCAGTCCCGGAATAGTCTTCCAGCCCGCATCAGCAGCCAACTGCATCAGTGCCGTCACCGAGGGCTTGTACGCCATCTCCAGGAGGACGCGGGGCGACTTCTCATCGACCGACTTGCCAATGAGCTTGCCATCAGCCTCTTGTGCACGCTCGAACATGTGGCAGAGGGTCTCGCGCATGCCGGGATCGATGGGCCGGTCAGCGGGAATGGTGCCGATGGCGACATGCGGCACGGTGTCCAGCTGGGTGTGGTTGTCCACGATGCGAATGTTGTAGTTGCTTGGGAAGGTGGAGACCATACCCTCCAGCTTGCTGGCTGTGCGGCCCACCACGTAGATCGGGGAGTAACCCATGTGGTGCAGGGAGTAGATGGCTGCACGGGCGGTGCCGCCGCCACCGACGACCACGGCGCTCTCGGTACCGTTGGAACCGTAAACGCCTGCGTTGCGGAGGCATTGGATCATGCCTTGCCAGTCGGTGTTGTAGCCGACCAGACGCGGGGCCTTGTCGCCCTTGTCGACGGGGACGATCGTGTTCACGGCGCCGATGATCTCGGCTTCTTGGGCGACCTCATCCAGCAGGGGCATAATGTCCAGCTTCAGCGGGATGGTCACGGAAGCACCGCCAAAGTCAGAGGCATGGATGAAGTCTTTAACATCCTCAACGTTGGCGGTCTCCAGACGGCCGTAGTCGTGGGGGAGACCCATCTCGCCAAAGAGGGTGTTGTGGAGCGCCGGTGACCGCGAGGCAGAAACAGGCGAACCAAAGATGGCAAACTTCTTGGCCTTGATCTCGCCCATCAGCGAGAGACCACGGCGGATCTCAGTTGCGGAGAGCTGACCGGGGGCGGCCTTGAAGGGAAGGGCAGGGTGAGACACGGGGGTCATGAAGCCGTTCAGAATACGGCTGAGCTGGCCCTTGTCGCCCATGTTGATGGCGATCAACGGTGTCTCGTGCGCCTCCTCGGCCCAGGTCTTGAACTTTCTCAATGCAGTGTTGTCATCCAGACTGTTGGCAACTCCCACGAGCTTGATCACATCGCCGTACTCCAGAGCACGGTTGTAAGATGGGATCCAGGACATGTTGCTCCACGAGAGTTTTCCTTCCGGGTCGTGGTGAGAGGCAATAATCTTCGAGTAACCCTTCAACTCGGACACAGAGCGGAGCATCTCGTCGGGGAAAGCAATCTCGAGATCCACAAACTCGCATCCGGAGCGGAAGGCCAGACGGTAGAGAGCAGTGGCGGCTTCGTAGGCATCATCGGGGAAACGACCACCTTGGCTCTTGGTACGAATGGTGAAGATGACAGGTAGCGTCACACGGCGGCGGAGGAACGACATTTGCTCGGCGACATAGTCGACGGTGGGAATTTCGCTGTCGGAAGCCGGGTCCTTCAGCAGATCAACCCGCAGCTCCACAGCGTCTGATCCTATACTTGCCTCACTTAGGATGTCACCGCACGAACGCAGATCGGGCAGCGTCAACGAGACGAAGAAGCTGTGCTTCTTCTTCTTGATCAAACTCAGGTTATCGATACGGCCGGTAACCACGTGCATGAAGCGGTCAAAGTCCTCCGAGGCCAGGGCAAGCTCCGTGTTGTTCGAGTGCTGGCTGTAGTACTGAATGTTGCTGCACTCCTGGAACCAAGGCTTGCGACGAAGCCACACGCCCATCATGTCTTCAACGTAAGCAGGGCGGGACTTATCGATCTGTAAGAAGTCCATCACCTGCTTGATATCACGCATGATGAGAAGGACGTTGCCCTTATTCTTGTGATAGTCGGCAAGTAGCTTTCGAGCCTCCGGAATCTCAACAACACCACCGCCGCAAGCGAAGACATAGCCGTTAGGCCGGTCCTTCATGGCGCGTTGGAGCACAGCCAACTCAGCATCACGGAAACCCTGCCAGCCGTGCTGCTTAATCATATCAGGAATGCTGATACCTTCTGTCTTTTCAAACTCGGTATCGAGGTCAACGAAAGGACGGTCGAGGCTCTTAGCAACCCAGTTACCTGTGGTGGTCTTGCCAGCACCGCGCATGCCGATGATGAATACCGAAGCACTGGCCTTCTCCTCGGCAGTAGAAGCGGCAAGCTCATTCTCGGACAGTTCCTTGCCCTCAAGTTTGGCACCGAAAAGCTGCTTAAGGGTGTCCCACCAACCAGGCCATGTCTTACCGACACACTCCTTCTCCAGAATAAGAGTAGACTTGGGAGCCACAAGAGACAGAACACTGAAGCTGAAGGCGACACGGTGGTCATCGTAGCAGTAGACACCACCGGAGGGCTGGCGAAGAGTAGAGCGCTCAATGCCATCGATCTCAAGACCGTCGTCATGTTCGCGGCAGACAACACCGAACTTGGCCAGCTCGTCCTTCATAGCCTTGATGCGATTGCACTCCTTGACACGCTGATTAGCAATGCCGTAGATGCGTGTAGTGTGGTTAGAGCCCTCGCCCCGGGCGACGGCTGCAAGGACGGACGCGGTAAGGAAAGCATCGGTCATGGGCTCCATGTCCACGTTGGGAAGTGGCCGGAGAATACCACTGGCAGGACCAGTGACGGTGGTAGAATGGTCGCCTTGCTCGACAGTGCAGCCCATCGGCCGGAGAACATCAACAGCGAAGCGAGCATCACCCTGAAGCGACTTGGAACCGATGTTGGGGACGGTGCACTTTGTGCCGGTGACGGCCGCAATGGCCAGAGGGTAAGTGGCAGAGCTGGCATCGCTCTCAACTACATACTCGGCAGGGTTCACGTAGTGTGCCTGAGGAATGTGGTAGGTGTGCTCCTCGGTGGTCGACTTTTGAACATCAATACCGAAGGATCTCATCATGGCAGTGGTCATATCAATATAGGGCTGGGAGATGGGCTTGCCACCGACCAGCTTCAGGGTCACCGGCTCCTTGGCGTAGGGAGCACACATCAGCAGCGACGATACGTACTGGGAGGAGACCTTGGCGGCCAAGTTGATCTTGCCACCGGCGAAACCGCCAGAAGCCGCAATTTTGAGGGGCAAACTGCCCTTGTGCTCCATGTACTCGATTTCGGCTCCGTTCACAGTCAGCGCATCGACAAGGTCGCCAATGGGTCTCTGCTTCATCCTGTTGTTACCGGTGAGAATACTCTCGGCAACACTGCTAGGCGTAGCAAGGGTAGCCACAGTAGTCAGGAATCGCGAGGCGGTACCGGCATTACCTAGGTACAGAGAAGAAGGGCTGGCAGTGATCTTGCCACCCTTGCCATTGACAACCAGAACCTCGCCCTCTTCCTCCCAGGAAAAGGTAGCGGCTCCCAGCTTCTCCAAAGCGTTCAGCATGACCTCGGTGTCATCAGAGTGGAGCAAGTTCTTAATACGGCAAGTTCCCGAACCAAGCGCAGCAAGGACAAGAGCTCTGTTCGAGATACTCTTGGACCCCGGGGGTGCGCAGGTAACATTGAGGTTCTTGGGCACTCCGGGGTGCACCTCAGTGCTGGGAGCCAGGACAACGCCAATGTCATCATTTGAGACAACACTGGCCTTGGGCTCATAAGGTCGTCCAATTGCAGATAATAGGACAACCTTCTTCTTAGGACCGTCGTTCTTCTTGTCAAGGGCCATGTTGAACAGCAACTGGTCAACGGAGCAGTGCTTGCCAGCGGTCAGCTTGCGCACTCGCGAGTCCTTCATAGATGTGGGCAAGCCATAGGCGGAAATACACTTGACAACACGAGCCACGGCAACGCCCTTGAGGATACCCAGGTGCCGGGCCAGCTCGGCCTCCTTGACCATACCAATGGCAACGCACTCTCCGTGGAGGATCTGCGGGGTCAGGATGGCCTCAATGGCGTGGCCGATCGAGTGGCCCCAGTTCAACAAGTTGCGAAGGCCACCCTCACGCTCATCTGCAGAGACGACAAAGGCCTTGTGGCGTGCCGAGGCCAAAATTCTGGCCTTTAGGATGTCCCGAATGCCGTCGAAGCGGCCCTGGCCAGGCTTTTTCTCGCTGCGCACAGCACCGAGAATAGCATCCGCGTTGTCTTCCAGCGCAGTGAACTCCTCTTCGCTTGAGATAGCGGCGGTCTTAATGACCTCGGCCATACCATTAATAAACTCCCGTACGGGGAGTGTCTCCAGGAACTCGAGGTCGATGTAGATCCTTGACGGCTGCCAGATGGCGCCGATCAAGTTCTTACCCAGCGGTGTGTCAATGGCAGTCTTTCCACCAATCGAAGAATCCACCATGGCGAGTAGAGTAGTGGGAACCTGCACATAGCGAACACCGCGCATGTAAGTGGCCGCAATGAAACCAGTCAGGTCGCCAATGACCCCACCACCCAATGCGATGACAACAGTATCACGACCACATGGCGGGCTCTGGCTCAGCATCCAATCCTCAATGTCGGCTTTTGTCGAGCGCGACTTTGAGCTCTCGCCCGGCGCAGCATTGTAGACTAAGAGGCGCGGGGCGGGGGAGACGGAGGCGGCGGCGGCATCGAATGTCTTTTGGAATTCAGGTGTATAGATGGAACTGAGGTTGGTGTCGGTGATGAGGACATAGGTGGTCGAGGGCAGTTCGCTGATCAGGTCCTTTGCGACGTAGTTGCGCCACAGGCCAAAATCGGCGACGATGCTCTCCCGACCCAAGATGCTGATCTTGGTGGGCTCGGTCATGATGACGGGGCAAGGATGGGATTGGATCAAATTCTGCGGATTCGGAATCTCTGCTCAATTCATTCTGGGCTTTATTAGTACCGCAATTGATCTTTGCTATATTTCCAGAGCTAGCGATGCAAGGCGCACAAAGATGGAATTGGAACCAGCTTTTCAGCTGACGGGATCATCAATGAGGCTTACCTGGAATCCGACGCCCAGAGTGAGAATTTCAGATCACCCTGCAACCAGGAAGATGCTTGGAGATACTCCAGGAAGATTGGAGTGACTCAATAATTCTTTGGACCGCACTGAGTCAGAAAGCGGTTAGCGGTGAACCAAACTGCCGCGAAATCGGAGGGGCAGGCGTCGTCTCTACTCGTTTGCACCCTGACGGGTCCGCGCTATTGACCTATCGGAAAAACGATAATTGATCGTCCCTCGCATGGATTGCGCTGTCACGCCGATGGTCTGGAACCCCTGCTAGATCAAGGGGACTCAACCATCTACTTAAACTACCGAATAACCTGGGCAAGCCGTGTATGAACTACTTCTACTTTTAGGGAGATGTGATTCGCAGAAAAAACAATCAATATTCCGAATTTTTACACTTTGAGAAGACCAAAATCGCCGACCAAAACGCCTCCTTCCACTGCCCTTGGATAACAGTAGATACAGCAGTAGAAGTGCTGTGACTAACTTCCTTTAGTAGCGACCATAACCACCACCTCCTCGACCACCACGGTGATTATCCCGGTTTCCACCACGGTAACCGCCTCCACCACGGTAGCCTCCTCGGCCTCGGTTGTCGTCATAACCACCGTTGTGTCCGCGGTACTGGCCCTGGTTGTATTGACCTTGTTGACCATAGCCGCCTTGGTGGCCCTGGTTGTAACCATAGTTCCCACCGCCGCGGGGAGGCCCAGGGGGTCCTCGGGAGTAGTCACCGCCGCCTTGACCGGGAGGAACCCAACCAGGGGGCATCATCGGCATGCCGGGAGGGGGCGCAGGCCCGTTCATGTAACGTGGATCGAGATGCGCGGCGAATGGGTTCGGACGGTCTGATTGTCCGTAGTCCATGCGGCCGCCTCGTCCTCTGCCATTCAATGGTGCGCCACCGAAGGAGCGACCGGAATGTTGGGCTCGGCCCTTAGTCGCGCGAATATCAGCCGAGTTCAGCATCGGCGTCGCAAACTTCACTCCGCGGAGAAGCATGGACTTGTGAATATGTGAAGACTTGGGGATCTTGTAATTGACACTGAGAATCTGTCAGCTTAGGTATGATGGATTGAAGTGGAGATTGAAACTTACGTGAGAGAATGGTCATCGTCCAGACTCGGCATGCCGTAATCCTCCAAAGGCGACACCAGGGCACCATGGGGGATGTATGTGTCACTGCGCTCAACGATACCACCAAGGCCCTCACTGACACGCATGTTCAGCTTGTACTCTGGGGGCCCGGGCTTCTTGGAATAGAAGTTGGCTGCAAGATCTTGATACAGGGGGTGTCGATCCGATAGCAAGAGTACCTCTTGACCATGGGTGTTGCGACTCCGTTCGTCTTCTGTCAGAAGAGGATACTTCTTCTGCATGGCAGCCAAGAGACGCTTCTCATCGATGAAAGGAAGCAAAATCACACCTTGCCAGGCGAACTTCTTACCGTTCAAATCAAGATCAAAGTCCTCGGGGTAGAAGTCGATAATCTCGCTGTCCGGTTCACTCATGAGAGGGTGGAAAATCTGAGGGAGAGCGTGGTTGGATGATGCCGGCAGGACACCCATCAACTGCTCGAAGGGCTTGAAAGGCGTTCCCTTTTCGAACGAGAGTTCCATGTCTCCAATGTCCACGAAGTCTGCCGCGAAGGGAGCGTAGTGGTATGGGTAATACCAGTTCCACGAAGGACATCCCTGGAAGTAGTAGAGCAGAACCCAAGCGAGACCTTCAGCATAAGCACGTCCAACCTTGTGGCGGAATTCGTGATCCTGCGGATCGACCTTGAACTTTTGCTCGTAGTACCGATCCGCATAACCCGGCTCCCACAGTCGGACGGTGTCTTCCGGCATTTCATCCTCTTTGGGCTTGGGCGGCGGCGGCGGAGGTGAGTCTCTGCCCGGAGTGCCCGATTCCTGTTCCTCGGACGCTTCGTCGGCTTTTCTCTTTCCAAGAACCGACGGAGAAGTCGGCTCAGCGCCATTCGCGGCCTCTCCGTTCTCCTCGGTGGCAGGCTCATCTTGGTTGCCCTTCATGAGTTTGCTCTTCAGCACAGCAGCGGCGCTCTTGTTCTCCATGTTGGCGCGGTACACGGCTCCGCGGTTGGTCACCATGCTGTGGGTCAACTCCCTGGTCTCCTTGGATAGATGTCCACGGCCCGGGGTAATCAACTCCAGACCGGGCGGGGGCGCATTATCACCGCCAGCGCCCGCGCCACCACGAGATCGGTTATTGTCATACTGCGGAGAGCTTCTCCTCCGCTTGCTAGCTCTTTCTTCGTTCCGAGCCTTGTCCTGCTCTTTGCGCCTCTTTTCATTGGCCGCTCTTCTTTCCTCGGCCTGTCTACGGCGTCGGAAAATCGCATCCTCTTGCTTGGCCAGACCCTGGAGGATAAGCTGAGCCCGTTTGAAGGCGACATGCCCGTCCTCAGTTAGATACCCGCCCATAGCCGGAATACTATCCCGCCAGATTGCAATAAGCGTGTCAATACCGTTCTCACGGATGTCTAATGACGGCAAGTGAGGCAAGAAATCGTTTCCGACGAAGAAACACATGAAAACCCAATCATCGAGCGCCCGTTCGAGGTCAAATGGGAATGGCTGCTGAGGAACGTGCAGTTCGGCAGCCAGATATTCTCGAAGAACAGAGACATGGAGCCAAATGAATGGTTTAAGTGGAGCGGCGTGTTGCTTTTCGTCGAATTCTCCGCTCTTCTCCTTGGCCTTTCCGGTACACTCCTCAGCTTTATGACCGGCCTGGCCACACAGTTTACATGTCCGAGGTTTTGATTCCTGGAAGAAGACATCCTCACGCAGAACTCGGAAATGAGGCTCGTGAGTCGCGAGACCCAGCATGATAAGATCGGCATCAAGACCGTAGATTACATGACGGGTGTTCGGATCGTGCTCTGGCGATGCGCGCTGGGATCGTACAAATTCCATGATTTTGTGCTCACCCTCTCCGGGCACAGTAGCATCCGAAATGATAATTTTCATCTGATAAATATTAGCACAAATGTATTTCATGAATCCTTGGTATCGAGCGGAATTCTCACCTTTTCCCAAGCAGGATCGGTATTGAGTTTGTAGGCAATCCAATACCGGAGCGAAGCAGCGAGAATATCCATGAACGGGGTTCCAGGTGTGATGACATTGCTATCCCAGGTCTTCTCGACAACCTCCTCACGCATAACCTGATCGCCACCCTTCTTGGCTTGTTGCCTGTCGAGCAGCTTCTGCAGCTCCTCTTTCTTCTCATCGTTCTCTCTGGCCTCCTGCGCGGAGCGGAATCGACGTGCGCGCTGTTGGTTCATCTTGGCTCTCGGTGCGACACCATCTAATAGTAATCCGAATTAGTTGCTGGGCGGGGGATATAAACGGACTGCGAGTCATGAAAATACCAATAGCAATCATAAGAAGCTTTCGCGGGCGGACCATGTTCACCACTCGATCAGTGTACTTGAAGATTTCCAGCATCATTTCCTGCTCGTTCGCTGGTGGCGGCTTGCCCTCAGGGTGCGTACACGGGTGGACAATGCCGTTCATGTCGAGATACAGGTTATCCATCTCCTCGCCATTAGGGTTCGGGCGTGTCGTGTCGACGGGAATTTCCTCCCCGTTTACTTCCTGGGGCAGCTCCTCGATCACCGGGGAGATGATCTTGGGATACTTGTTGGAAAGCCATCGGAAAAGAGCAGGGACACCCATCTTGGCGTTGCGACAGCTGGTTGTGCTTCAGCTATCCTTGAATCGGCGCGGCGTTCGAAAGCGTCGTCGTCTGCAGACCGGGAAGGCGTCTGGCGCAGTCGCTCTCTCCGGAAAGCGAGTAACGTATACCCTTGTAGTCGCGCCTTCGAGCAAAAGACAGAAACCGAGAAAAAACAAGTGCAACCGCAGGAAATCTCGCGGCGCAAGTGGATGTCGAGAGAAAGCGGAAGTCTCTGCGACTTGAGTACTCTTATTTCCGGGCGGTCGGCGTTCTGCAAGCGCTTCCGGCCATCGGCCTTAGCCCCTTTGGACACTTTCGGAGGCCAGCTTTACTTTAATTTCGGGACAACCCAACCACTTTCTGCTCTTTCGTTTCTCCCTTCGATGCCTGTCAGCTCCTGTGCCCTCGGGCGGTGACCATGAGATTGCGATCTAGCTGAGATGTTCCGAATCCTCGAGTCGCAAGCTCCGGCCAAACAAACGGCAACGGACACAATCGATGTGCTTAGCAGTAGGTTGCAGAATGCAACTCTACTGGAAGATCGGCGCGCCGCCATACAAGGATTGAGAAGCTTTGCAAAGATTTATCCTGCATCTGTAGCTTCGGGAGGTCTGCGGTCGTTGATCAGCAGCCTGCGCAATGATCAGGAAGATGTGGACACCATCAAAGTGGTCCTCGAGACCCTGTTGATGCTATTCACACCAGATGAGACAAGTGTCGGTGACTTCTATGCCGCTGAGTATTGACTGTCTATGTGCTGACTGCCTTACAGCCTGAAGCATCCGACGAAATAGCTCTGTGGTTGGCAGATGAATTCACACAGGTGCGACACTGAGCGCGAGAGATCAACCATGTACTAAGCTAACATTTGAGCAGCGACAAGACAACATTACGATTCTCCTCGATCTACTTGAAACCCGAGACTTTTACTCCCGCCTATATTCCCTCCAATTGATGTCTCACATCTGCAGTGCGAGACCTGAAAGGACACAAGAGTGCATATTTACGGCGCCATTGGGTATTTCTAAGCTGGTCAGCGTGCTTACGGATATCCGAGAGCCTGTTCGAAATGGTATGGAGCATCACTCGATTGGCTTGGGTTGGCATTACTAACAGTTCGTGACCTGAAGAGGGCCTCGTTCTTCTCATCGCCTTGACCCCCGCCTCGGAAGAGCTACAAAAATTGGTCGCCTTCGAAAACGCATTTGAAATTATTTTCTCATTGATCGAAGTCGAGGGTTCTATGATACATGGCACAGAAGTGGTCGAGGACTGTCTCTCCTTGCTCGCGAATCTACTGCGATTCAATGTTTCAAACCAGTCGTTCTTCCGTGAGACCGGATGTGTAAAGAAGGTGACAAAGCTTCTCATTGATTGTCAGCAAGAGGACGATGAGCCTCCTGCACAATGGACTCTTCTACAAAGAGACAAGAACGTCTGGGGCCTTTTAGCCATTATCCAGCTGTTCCTGGTTCGTGGTGGCGTGGGTACGCCCATCAACCAGACAGCCTTCTGGCAGAATGGCGTGACGGAGCAGGTCCTGAGCATAGCCTTTGGTCAGAAGTTCAGTGTCAATGTTACCTCCAAGGTGAGGCCCGATTTTATGCTATGCTCTGTAGGATACTGATCAAGATAGGCTCTTTCCACCTGCGCCGATCTCATCCGTGGAAACTCGCCGTTGCAGGAGAGATTCGGTGACATCGAAGTCATCTGGGGCTCTGTCCCCCATGATCCCACTGTCAACGGCAACGCGGCGGAGCCGGAACGAATTAATGTTATCGAAGCATTCTTGAAACTAAGTCTTCAACCTTCACCCAACAACATGCTGGATGCACGTCTCGCGGCCTGTGAATGTATGAAGGCATTCTTTGCTCATCATCCTGGTATCCGTATGCATGTTCTTCGACGTGCCATTGATGGACATATTAGCGGCCAGGACCGAATCCCCAACATCATGTCCGTGCTGCTTACGGCTCCAGAGTCCCGTGGCAATGCAGACCCATACCAAGTCTGGATGGCTTGTGTGTTGATGTTCCATCTCATTTCCGATGATGAGGAGGCAAAAGCAACTGCCATGAAAGTCACCGAGGGGGATGCTGAAAGTGGAGAAGAAGTTGTCACCAGTGTTCAGTCAGTGGTTGGCAATTTGATCACTGGCCTGCAACGTGGAGATGACGAGAGAATCACGGTCGGCTACCTGATGCTTCTCTGCGGCTGGCTCTTCGAGGACCCGGACGTTGTCAATGACCTTCTCGTAGAGGGAAGCAGCATTCAGACCCTTCTGCAAGAGATCAAACACCAGAGAGTCCCTAGCAAGCTGGTGCCCGGTCTCTGCACCGTTTTACTTGGAATTATCTATGAGTTTTCTACCAAAGATTCCCCAATCCCTCGAGTGACCCTGCACAGGCTTCTTCTTGAGCAACTTGGGAGGGAGCAGTACATTGACAAGATCACAAAACTGCGCGAATGCCCCTTGGTGCGGGACTTTGAAGTTCTCCCTCAGACGGCAGCTGGGCAGATTGACGGCGGCCTTCCTGAAGTGTTCTTCGACCGCTCTTTTGTTGAATTCCTCAAAGATAACTTCAGTCGGTTGATTCGGGCCATTGACCGAGAACCGGGCTTCGAAGTCTCTGTCGTGGCGAATGGTGTTGAGAAGGGTGTCTCTCGCGAACTGGTGGATTCTCTACGTGCCGAGCTTGAAGATCGGAGCCAGATGGTCCAGAAACTGGAGAGTGATCTCGTTAGCATTCAACGCAGACTAGATCAGGAGCAGCTGGACCATCGTAAGACGAAGGAGTCGACCTCTGCCGAGATGTCCAAGGCGCAGCAGGGGACCCAATCTCTCCAGCACTCACATGAGCAGGAGATGTCCAAACTGGATGAACAACACAAAGCTTCGAAGAACGAGCTGCTCAAGCAGCACGGCGAGCAGCTTCGTGCCATTGACAATCAATTGAAGGCGGCCTCGACCGACTACGAAAGAAAGAGCGCAAAAGTGAAGGAGCACCACGATCAGGAGGTTGCGGGCTTACAAAATAAAATCCGGAACCTGGAGTCTGAACTCTCAAAGGTCCGCGAACACTATGCTGGTGAGGTTGCCGGGCTGAAAAAGACTATCCAGGAGTTGGAGTCTACTGCCAGCCAGTCCAAAGAAGGACATGCAGGGCAAATTTCAGATCTCACCCAAAAACTCCGAAGTCTCGAGTCTACACTCGCCTCCTCCAAGGCACAACATGAGACAGAAGTTACGGGCTTCAAGACTACTATTGAGAACCTCGAATCAAACTTGTCCGCAGCCAAGGCAAGCAAGGAACAGCACGAAACGGATGTGGCAGACTTCAAGTCTAGGATTGAAGCTCTGGAATCAGAATTGTCCTCAGCCAAGGGTGGCAATGAAAAGCACGCGGCGGAAGTCGCAGGTTTCAAGAGTGCCATCGGAGATCTGGAGTCGCAGATGGCTGCAGCCAAGGGACAACACGAATCTGAGACAGCCGACCTAAAGAAGTTCCTGGAGAGTCTACAATCTGACCTGGCCAAAGCCCAGGAGCAGTCGGGTAAAGATTTGGAAACGGCCAGCGAAGGTTACAAGTCCAAATTCTCGGAACTGGAAGCGCGCGCCGCCGAAGCTGAACGCAAGGCGAAGAAAGCCGAGTCACAGGCGCAGGATGCTGCTGATGCGCTGAAGGAAGCAAAGGCTCAACTTGAGAAAGCCCAGTCCGATTGCAAAGAAAAGGACGAGGCTCGTCAAGCTACTCAGACCGAATTGGATGACCTTCTCATTGTCTTTGGCGACCTGGAGACCAAGAGAAACGAGGACAAGGTATGTTTAATTTTCACTGCGTGTCCCAAGAAAGAAATTAACACCTTTTAGAAACGGCTTAAGGACCTCGGACAAGAAGTCTCGGAGGATGAGGATGAGGACGATGACGAGAACGATGACGAAGAGTAGAGGGTGCATCGTCGAGTCCGTATATAGCGAGAACTGTTCTCGACCATACATCACCCCGTGCAAAACCCAATATATGACTCGGCGCATATTCCTAGGTCGTTTTTCATAGACCCGATAACTAGATATTAGAAGGCGGTGAATGGTGGAGGGCCGTCGAATGACTCAGTCACCCCACCACATTTTGCCAGTGTGCTTTTTATCTGCCCCTCAATTCCTGGCCGCAATCAACCCACAAGATGTCGATCGATTTTCCCGCCGAGGAGGATATTGTCCTCAAGCGGTGGAGGGAAATTGATGCCTTCAACCGCCAAGTTGAGCTTTCTCGGGGACGTGAACCCTACACTTTCTACGACGGCCCTCCCTTCGCAACCGGTCTTCCGCATTATGGCCACTTGTTGGCCTCCACGATCAAGGATATCATTCCCAGATACTGGGCGATGAAAGGCTACTATGTTGAGCGCCGATTTGGCTGGGATACACACGGCGTCCCCATTGAATACGAGATCGATAAGAAGCTTGGCATGTCTGGCCTTGAGGCAGTCGAAAAGCTCGGGATTGAAAAGTACAACGAGGAGTGCAAGGCTATTGTTATGCGGTTTGCCTCGGAGTGGCGCCAGACCATTGAGCGACTGGGACGCTGGATCGACTTCGATAATGACTACAAGGTACGCTTTTTGCATGCGTCCGACAATTTGCATCCATGCTAACGGTCAGCTCTTGAATTAGACTATGAACACCTCCTTCATGGAATCCGTGTGGTGGGTTTTCAAGCAGCTGTTCGATAAGGGTCTGGTCTACCGGGGCTACCGTGTCATGCCGTACTCGACCGCCCTCAACACACCTCTTAGCAACTTCGAAGCCCAGCAGAACTACAAGGATGTTCAGGATCCTGCTGTTGTCGTGACTTTCCCCCTGGTGGACGACCCCGAGACCTGCCTACTTGCATGGACCACCACCCCGTGGACTCTTCCCTCGCACACCGGCCTGTGTGCCCACCCTGCCTTCGAGTACGTGAAGATCTACGACGAGGCTACCAAGAAGAACTACATCCTACTTGAATCTTTGCTCCGAACCATCTACAAGGACCCCAAGAAGGCCAAGTTCAAGATTGTGGACCGCATTAAGGGCTCTGACATGCTGGGATGGAAGTACGAGCCTCTCTTCGACTACTTCTACGAGCAGTTCAAGGACTGCGGCTTCCGCGTGCTGAACGATGAATACGTTACGGCTGAGGATGGTGTTGGTATTGTCCACCAGGCCCCTGCCTTTGGTGAAGACGATTACAAGGTTGCCGTGAACCACGGCGTTGTCAACGAAACTCGTCCTCCCCCGAACCCTGTCGACCCGCAGGGCTGCTTCACCGAGGAAGTCCGAGACTTCGTTGGTCAGCATGTCAAGGCTGCCGATAAGGGCATCATTAAACACCTGAAGGGTACTGGCCGTGTCCTCGTTGATAGCCAGATTACTCACAGCTACCCCTTCTGCTGGCGGTCTGACACTCCTCTGATCTACCGTGCTGTGCCTTCATGGTTCGTGAAGATCACTCCTATCATCCCTCAAATGCTTGAAGGCATTGAAGAGTCCCACTGGGTCCCGTCCTTTGTCAAGGACCGCCGGTTCGCCAGCTGGATCAAGAATGCCCGTGACTGGAACATTTCCCGGAATCGTTTCTGGGGTACGCCTCTCCCTCTGTGGGTCAGTGATGACTTCAAGGAGGTTGTTGCTATTGGCAGCGTCGAAGAGCTCAAGGAGTTGAGTGGTTACAAGGGTGAGCTTACCGACCTCCACCGCGACAAGGTGGACCACATCACCATCCCGAGCAAGCAGGGCAAGGGCGAGCTCCGCCGCGTGAGCGAGGTCTTCGACTGCTGGTTCGAGTCAGGCAGCATGCCTTATGCCTCTCAACACTACCCATTCGAGAACAAGGAACAGTTCGAGAAGAGCTTCCCTGGCGACTTCATTGCCGAAGGTCTGGACCAGACCCGTGGATGGTTCTACACACTGACCGTTCTCGGTACCCACCTGTTCGGCAAACTGCCTTTCAAGAACTGCGTGGTCAATGGTATTGTTCTCGCTGAAGACGGCAAAAAGATGTCGAAAAGATTGAAGAACTACCCGGATCCTTCCCTGATTATGGACCGCTATGGCTCGGATGCTCTTCGTCTCTACTTGATCAACTCTCCTGTTGTCCGTGCCGAACCCCTCCGGTTCAAGGAAACAGGCGTCAAGGAGATTGTCAGCAAGGTTCTTCTTCCGTTGTGGAACAGCTACAAGTTCTTCGAGGGTCAGGTTGCTCTTCTGAAGAAGGTCTCTGACGTTGATTTTGTTTTCGACCCACGGGCCGAGACCACCAACACCAACGTCATGGACCGTTGGATCCTAGCCAGTTGCCAGAGTCTCCTCATCTTCGTCAACCAGGAGATGGCTGGCTACCGCCTGTACACTGTTGTGCCTCGCTTGCTCGAACTGATCGAGAACACCACCAACTGGTACATTCGTTTCAACCGCAAGCGTCTTAAGGGTGAGAACGGTGTCGACGACACCCTGCATGCTCTGAACACCCTGTTTGAGGTTCTCTATACCTTGGTCCGCGGTCTTGCTCCATTCACCCCCTTCCTCACCGACAACATTTACCAGCGTCTTCTTCCGTTTATCCCCGAGTCTCTTCAGGGTGAGGACTCCCGCAGTGTTCACTTCCTTGGTTTCCCTGAAGTGCGCCAGGAGTTGTTCGACGAGGTTGTCGAGCGCAGAGTCGCACGCATGCAGAAGGTTATTGAACTTGGCCGTATCTCCCGTGAACGCAAGTCGATTGGCTTGAAGACACCCCTTAAGTCTCTCGTGGTCATCCACCAGGACCAGCAGTACCTCGACGATGTCCAGTCTCTCGATGGCTACATCCTGGAGGAACTCAACGTTCTTGATCTCATCTTGTCGACCGACGAGGCCAAGTACAATGTCCAGTACAGCGTCAACGCTGACTGGCCGACTCTTGGCAAGAAGCTTAAGAAGGATGTGCAGAAGGTCAAGAAGGCTCTGCCATCTGTGTCCAGTGAGGATGTTAAGAAGTACGTCGCCGATAAGAAGATCCTGGTTGACGGAATTGAGCTGGTCGAGGGCGATCTCGTGGTGAAACGTGGCATCAAGGAGGACTCAGGCTCGTCGGGCATGGAGCCTAATACCGACGCTGATGTCATGACGATTCTTGATGCCAACCTTTACCCGGAGCTGGCGCACCAGGGTATTGGCCGTGAAATTATCAACCGTGTCCAGCGTCTCCGCAAGAAGGCCGGTCTAGTCCCCACGGACGACGTGAAGATGGAGTACACCATCCTCTCGGATCCGGAGAAGATTGGTCTCGACGAGGCCTTCAAGTCCCAGGCCTCGGCTATCGAGAAGGCTGTTCGTCGGCCCCTTGATGAGCGCGCTCTGGTTGATGGCAAGCCGCCCGTTGCCGACGAGGCGGGTATCATTGCCCAGGAGGACCAGGAGGTGCAGAATGCCACCTTCTTGCTCCGTCTGCTCAAGCTGTAAGGTTGCGTCTTGACAAGAAAAAAGAATATGTGTAGATAGCTGTCTACCATTGGTTTCTTATGATAAATATGTTTATGTCTATCTTCATACCTATTAATCTTCCTACTAATCCCGTAGCAATCTTGAAACATTCATGGAATGGCCATAGAGTACAGTAATTACACCCATAATAATACGCCTGGGATGACCAATCTCCTCTGATCCGCCCCGTAACAGAGACTCTCAATTGGCTTTTTTTGAAGCGGCCTGAAGGAATTAGCCGTGGGTGGTTGGGACCAACGAAGCCAGGCCTACTCACCAAGAAACAGTCTTTCAACCGCATAAACTCCTTGGCACACATGTCCTTGTGAACCGAATTGTAGTCGGAAACGACACACTTGCCATACGCTGCGGCCTGGTCAACCGGTTAGCTCCGCTGATATCAAAGTCAAGGGTGATCACATACCTCGACCGAGCACTGGGCTGTGGCCTTGGCAAACTTCTCAACCGGTCGAGTCCTTGCAGGCATGATAAGATGAACTGATTACTAGCAGACCTGCTTAGAACTGATAGCAGTTGAGGCGACTGTGAAATCCCAAAGAGGAAACGTGAGGAATGCGGGATCGTTACCTAATCATCACGTGCCAACGGGGCATGTTTCTGTCGCGACCACCAAAACAAGTAGTGTTACTGCGATCGCTGCTGGCTTTGGTCCTTGATTATTTGCTTATTTTCTTGCTAAGGCGCAGCCTGGTCGCTGCGCATGTATCGTTCGCTTGTGGTTTTCCCGCCTTCGCGATGATCCGTTTGGTGCGTCGGCTCTATGATCCAGATGCGACAAGCGCGCTGTAGGTCGCGATTTTTCGATGCCTCCGATATCCTCTCAGCGGCGCGCCGTGACCGAAGAGACCTACTCTCTATCAGACGATGGTATGTTATCGCTAGGGACACCACTTGTTTTGATTCCAATTCTAATACACTATTCAATGTCAGATGTCGGTTTCCTCTACCAAGTTGTCAGTCGCGCTGAGGGGAAACCCGAAGTCGAGCAACTTCCGTTCCGAGCGCTTTTCGCGGCATATGACGAAGTTATCAAGGAGCATGGTGTCAATGCAGATCCGGGACATGCTTGCCTGCGCTTCCTGTTCAGGATGGGAAGCAAAGATGTCCAGGGACCTAGCCTCTTCGACAAGTTCGAGAATGCGCTGCAACAGATGGGAATTGTGATGGAGTTTGGAGAGGATGTCTCTACGGAACTAGATGAAGCGCTGGAGAGTGAACACTATTCGGTCGATGGCGCGCACAGCCATGCCACAGATACCGACTACTTTCCTACCACGAATGGAGCACCGATCACCCCAAGGAGACGGGCGTCCTTCAATACTACACTCGATATCGGCGAGGATGCGACGCAAAAGAGCCTGACTGGGCGACCGAGCTCTCGCTCATCAATGTCACGTCTACAAGTCGGAAAACCTGACTTCTCGAAGCCGAAACTATCACCGAACCCCAAACTTCCGAACGGCATACCGAAATCGCCGGATCGAACCCACTTGATTGCGCAGTTCTTAGATGTCGGACGCCGCTTGATCAGCAGACTTGACGCTGCACAACACAAGGATGTGGACAAGGAAGGAAAGCCATTGACTAATGGAGCGGTGGCGCGCTCAGCCGTTGACCGTGACCGTTCGAAGAGAATGACGGCTGCCAAAAAACCCCGACGGCCACCTTCAATGAGCTTTTCCGACAGTTTTGAGTCGAGCGAATCACAATCGGTCTCGTCGCAGCCTTCGGAGCATGATGATTTTGAAAAAGAAGAGGCGCCACCAGAGCTTCTTTATCGACCTCAACTTTCGGATTTACTTCGAGATGCATCTACCTTCAACATGTATCGCCAGCGTGCAATCTGCCGCCGCATCTTGACTCAATGGCTGAAGCGAGCCTTTCGGAATCGACAAATCCGTGAAAGCAGAGAATCGGTTGCGATTAATCGTGACCGAGGTACCTTGCTCCGACAAGCATTCGAGCCATGGCGCGCAACCATCCAAGAAAAGCGCCATACGGCAAGAACCGAACGTTTCTTCAAACATCTCGAGGAACGTGCTAATCGCGCTCGTGATTTGTACCTCATGACAAAAGCATTCACCCACTGGGCTCAACTCACATCTGAAGAGGTCGCTCGTACATCCGCCGCTCGCCAGCATGTTTTGAGTGTCAAGTACTTCAACGCTTGGCGTGAAATCACAGCAGTCAATGAGTTGAAGGCGCAGCGTTTTGCACTCCAAAAGCCTTTCAACAAATGGCGAAAGAAGATCTCAGATCTCAAGACAGCGGAATCGCAAGCGGTCACAGTTCACAACAGTAATCTCCGAGACACCTCATATTGGCAATGGTTCTGGTGTTTCTGTGATCGACGAGCTCCCGAGTGGTACGATCATCGTCTTAAAAGACGCTCCCTTCTATACTGGCTGCGAAGTTTCCGGACCAATCGAGAGCGCGACCATGAAATCAACGCTCATAACAGACGCTCAATGCTGAGCTCCGCGCTTCAAGTATGGTCTCGAAGATCGAAGGATATTGCGTCTGCACAACATAAAGTCGATAATTCCCAGTATATTCAGGCCTTGAAAAAGACATTTGATGAATGGAAGATTCAGGCTCGACTGGCTCCTGCTGCTTCTCGAGTATCTGGCATGGTTAACGGCAGAATGCTTCAAAACGCCTTTTCGAAATGGGTTGCAAAGGCTCGCATGGCAGATCAAGCAGAGGTGATGAATCGACTCAGAGCCGAACGCAATGCATGGACGTCCTGGAATGATACCCTTCGTTGTCTGGCCCTTCGTGCACGGATCGATGAACGGTTAAAGATGGAGACCATGTACAAGTGGATTTTGGCAGAGAGGTTCCAGTTGATGCGCAGGATACACGAGCAACGTATCAAGCGTGAGGTGTTTACTCGTTTTGTGACAAACACCCGAGATACATACACACGATTGCTGTTCCATGCGGAGATTCACGAAGACCATCGGTCCGAGGACTTGATACGGTCTAAGTTCACTCTCTGGCGGGAACAAGTGCAGCTTCAGCGTGAGCGTGAATATGCCGCATTTGAATTCTATGCCCCACACCTGGCGCAGGAGTCTCTAATGGCTTGGAGATCCAAACACCAGCAGATTACCAAGATGGAGGCCTGGGCTCGCGACGCGGACTTTTACTTTTTAATGAAAAAGTCACTCAAGCGTTGGCAAAAAGCAACGGTGGACTCTGCCAAGAGACGGCGACAGGAAGCTTATGCGAAGATCCGACGGAAGATCAAGATAAATTTGGCTTCCAAGGCGTTCTCAACTTGGTCAAACCAGACCCAAGGTATCTTGAACATGGAGCAACAAGCAGCGGCTATGGATCGTGACAAACTGCTGCGCCTCGTTTCCGAGCTTTACGCTCGTTGGCACGAGAAAACGCTCCAGAGAGCCCAGGATTGCCAAGATGCCGATTGGAACTACTTCCGCGAAATCGCCTTCAACCAGCTGATCCAAATGTCCGAGACTTATGTGATCCGTCGTGAAATGGAAGACACTGCAGACTCGATGTATCGATCGCATGTTCTGCGCAACGCGGGTGCTGCATTCCGCAAACTTAGTCTCCGTGTCTTCCAGATGAGCAACACAGCTGAGACTGCGGAGGCGATGCGTGAAAGAAGCCTTCGGAGGCACTCGAGAAACCTGTTCCGTCTCTGGGTGGAGAGTGCACGGCTTAAACTTGAAGCTCGAGATTCGCCAGGCCCTGCGATGACGCCCGCCAGATTCTCAAATTTCGGAGCCGTGGATGACGGATCGGCCCTGTTCGACCCTTGGTATCAGAATCCATCTGAGACTCCCTTCAAACTCACCGACTTCACGACGACTTCACAAAATCCGGCCTCTGCAACTCCATTGACCACGCCAAACTACATGACCTCGCCATCCAAGCGTGCAGCTCGTGCCCGAGCATTGGCGCAGATGTCTACCACCCCTTCTACCCCTCTCCATACACCATTTGCTCGTCGACTCCTCCGTGCCTCGGCCTCAACCTCTCAAATAGCATCTTCCATCCGACCGCGCACAGGTCGCCGAAGCTCGATGGGCACCAACGTTCGGTTCGTGGACGAGGAGCTCCCGGAGTCTCCCACGGACGGTCGAAAATCAGGGAATCGACGACCCTAACCTTTTCTCCAATATATGATCTCCTCCCCCTGTGCTCACGTTGCGCATACTTTGGGGTTTTTGTACATCAGTGATGCCTGTACTTTGCAATACTTGTGCGTTCATATTTCGTCCCACCATGCATATCCGGCGCAGCATATAACGGGTTGGCGGGAATTTTGTGGCCCTTTTTGGGCCTTGGGCTATACTATTTACCTCTGAACATGATTGAATGTGATAACCAATGAACGTTCGTCTCGGCAGTAGCATGCGTTGTAGATCCGAGTAACCCTGTCGACTAAGTGCACGCTCTCTATTAGCAAGGTCCCCTAGCTACCCTTAAACCTTCGGACGCGAGCTAGGGGTTTTTTCTTCTGTAATATTCATTTAGAAACAATTAGACTAGAGTTTGTACCGTGTTGGTCCGAGAAGTACACGAGTTCGCGGAAGTGGAGCAACAGCGTAATCGACACGCTCTCCCGCTTCGATCCCCCTGCGCATAACCAACCGCAACCGCAGCCGGAATTGACCGTTCCTCAACCCTTGATCTGTGCTCTTTCTGCTGATCTTTTAACCTGGCAATGGTGTAAGACTTCGAGCGCAACGAGCACCCTTCGATCCACTCGCCTCCATGCGAGCGGTACTGCCGGGGAGGCCCCCAGCGAAGCTCCAGTCGTTCAGCACGGCGCTGTGGGATGGAATTCGTGTCGTTGTAAGGCCCCGCCCCCCCTGTTTTCAGCTTCTTTGTGCTTCGCTGCAGCTTCTCCTTCTGCTACGTTGCTTCACTTGTATCCGGTTGCTAACCAGCGCCCGCGCGCGTCATCAATAGGCGTACATCTCCGGCCACGCGCTGGTTATCCTCGGCGGTCCGCAGACTCTCCTCCAAACGATATACGTCGATGATACCGATAAGCTCGAAGCTGTAGCTTTTGACGAGGCTTCGGGGAAGATTGTTGTGTGCGGAGGACCAGATGTCTTCGTATACCAGCCGTACGGCATCCAGGGCGAGACTCTAAAGGTGCGCATACCCAGAATCGATCCTCGGCTCAACCTATGGGGGAAATACGTCGTATGAAGGGAAGAAACAGCTTTATTGACGGATGGTGTATTGTAGTGGTCTCTTGTCCATACCTTCCGCGCCGACGATGACGACGAGCCGATCTATACCCTGTCGTGGGGTTCCGCGAACGAGCTGCTGGTGGGCAATTCACGCCTTGCCCTCTGGTTTATCTACGACGAACCACGCCTAGTTTGGAAACGGAAGCTCGCGAGCCCCGTGAAATTCGCGCGGTTCTCCCCAGATTCGGCCTTGATAGTGACAGTTGGACATTATGACCGACTTGCAAAAGTGTGGAGACGACTGGCCTTTGGCGCGGATGAGGTGCGGTTCGAGGTCTCTTATCTTCCTCATCCGAATGTCGTGACCGGGACACATTGGCGATTGCCCCGCCACCCCGAGCAGTCTGTGGACAATGTGCTCTACACGCTGTGCGCTGATAACAAGGTCCGAGTATGGGCTGTTACAGATCATCATGCACTTTCCCCGTTGCAATTTTGGGCGGAAATGGATATGGCCGAGTCGGTGCAGCCTAGAGATGCGTCAAGTGTGGATTCAGGGCCACCGCGACGATATGGTTTCATTTTAGACAGTCGCGATTTCTGTTCTGCGACAGAGCGAGCCGTGCAAAGGAACACCGGCAACAAGGAAAACCATGCCTTGGAGCACCTCATTGAAGTTGCAAAGTTGAGTCCTGAAATCTGTGTGGTAATCGATGGCCAAGGCCACATGTCTGCGTGGGCTTTGGAGGATATCGGCTCAAAGGGCAAGACGAATCTGAGTGTGTTCAACATTCTCCATGTGGAGGGCTTGGGATTTGGATTCATGTCGAACCTGTCGGCAAACGAAGATTATGCGCAAATTTGTGCGTTCCAGAGCAATACATCTGACGACAAGATCAGTATCGTCGTTCACCACTTCGACGGCCGAATTGAATGGTATGACTCGCAGGTGGACGTTCTCTTTGATCCAACGCCTCAAAAGAAACGTATCGTCCCAAGAGCATCTTGGTCTGGTCATACTGCCCCTGTCAAGAAGATTGTCCGAAATGCAGTTGGCGATACGCTTGCTTCACGAACTAACGAGAACAAAGCTATGATATGGAGCCAACGGAGACGCGAAACCGGATCGACGCTTATCCACAAGAGCCTTTTGTTATCTGACGAGCACATCCATCGGACGTGTGTGATTGAGAACGCCGATCTTCTTGTCAATCTTCACCACGATGGGGTCACGCTCTGGGATTTCTCCTCCTATCATGCCAAAAAAATCGCGCACTTGCCATTTACATTATCGAGCAAGCCGTTGTGTGTACTTCCAATTCCCACGCCCGAGGCAACTGCCGGCTTCGCCTATGTGGCAACTATCGGAGCAGACATGCATGGTATAGCATGGGAAATCCAATGGTCTGGCGGGGGGAATTTCACGGGTGCAAAAGGCCAGGATTGCCAGCTCCGAAAGTTTTGCGAGTTTAGTATGGGTTTGAAAGAAGACATGGCCTACATCCTACCGGTGGACCCTGCAGGACCCAAAGCCAAGACGTCTGGATCCTTTGATATATTTGCTCCTGATATTGCCCTCTCTTATACGCATAGTGGAGTTATGCGGACCTGGACTGCCAAGGTTGATCGACCAAACACCAAGGTTGAGTGGTTGTTGAAGTCAACTGTCGATACAGGCATTGTGAACCCATCGTTGGCTAGTGCAAGCACCATTCGCAAAGCCGCCTTGGTGGATGCGGACCGAGCACATCTTACGATTTGGGACACCAACAATGCCCAGCTTGAGTTTGAAGAGCATTTTGCCCAACACGATATCATTCGGGACTTGGATTGGACCTCCACACCAGACATGCAGTCCATTTTGGCTGTAGGATTCCCTCACAAGGTTGTCTTATTATCGCAGCTTCGTTACGACTACCTAGACTCTCAACCCTCTTGGACCCAAATTCGGGAAATCTGGATTCGAGATCTTACACCTCACCCCATTGGCGACTCTTGCTGGCTCACGAACGGTCATTTGGTTATCGGTGCAGGTAACCAGCTGTTTGTTTACGATAAAGATATTGACGTGGGTGACCGTCTTGTCACTGAGCTCCGCATTCCGTCCCGAGGACTGTCATCTGTTGGTCTATTTAACGTTGTCAGCCGCTTGAACGGCCCCTTGCCCGTCTTCCACCCGCAATTCTTAGCACAATGCATTCTTGCTGGCAAGACCAGCTTGGTGCATGCTATTTTGATGAATCTTCACCGAAAACTGAAGTTTTATATCGAGGGAGATGATCTGGACGGCTTTCTGGATATGCCACCGGAGCAATTTTACGAAGAAGTAGGTTGGCTGTTCCGGGGTCTCATTTTAGTTGATGTGCTAACAAGCATAGATCTCACCCATGGGCTCAAAAGAGATGCGCTCTTCATACATCGATGCCTCCATCGAAGATGAGCTTTCGTCTGTCATGGACGAAAGCAACGCGGCTGTTCTCAACGAAAGTTTAGCCCGAATAGCCTTGCCCCAGTTATCCAGTCATGAGCAATTCCGCCTTGTCGATACTATCCAGTGCGTTGCAACGGTAGAGAAGCATCGACGCTCAATGGACGACAATGCTGCACGTTACCTTCTTTTCTTCCGACAGCACATGCTCAGAAGGAGCCAAGGAATAGCGAACAGAGATACAGTCTCGTGGCGAGAGATTGTGTGGGCTTTCCACAGCGGTAGCCAGGATATTCTCACAGATCTTGTCTCGCGCCAGTTCAATGGCAAACTTACTTGGAAGGCTGCTCGCGAGAGTGGCATCTTCATGTGGCTATCAGATCCGACGGCTTTGAAAGCACAATTTGAGAACGTCGCTCGAAGTGAGTACACCAAGACGGAGGAGCGGAATCCTGTCGATTGTACACTTTACTATCTCGCTCTCGGAAAGAAAAACATCCTCCAGGGTCTCTGGCGGATTGCCCATTGGCACCGCGAACAAGCCGCCACCCAACGATTATTGGCGAATGACTTTAAGGAGCCGCGTTGGAAAACGTCCGCACTCAAGAATGCCTATGCATTGCTTGGAAAACGGCGATTTGAATATGCCGCATCATTCTTCCTTCTCGCCGACCGCCTGCGTGATGCCGTCAACGTGGTCGCCAATCAAATGGGCGACACTCAGCTTGCAATCGCGGTCGCTCGAGTCTACGAAGGAGATAATGGCCCCGTTCTCAAGGGGATACTGGAAGAAAGGATCCTACCCGAAGCCGCATCAGAGGGCAACCGATGGATGGCCTCGTGGGCATTCTGGATGCTCGGAAGACGAGATATGGCAGTGCGAGCCCTGATCTCGCCCGTTGAGAGTCTCCTTTCACCTACGCCCGCCACTCCAGGAAGCCCAGGCCGAGTGACCCTCCAAGCCAAATCATACCTGTCCAACGACCCAGCCTTGGTCGTTCTCTACCAACAACTCCGCGAGAAGACCCTACAAACTCTCAAGGGCGCTTCACAGGTGCGCCCCGTTGAGGAATGGGAGTTTGTCCTGCGCAATGCCCGTCTTTACGACCGCATGGGCTGCGACCTTCTCGCTTTGGACCTGGTCCGCCGCTGGGAGTTCCTGGGCACGCCACCAACCCCGAAAACACTCCAGACGCAACCGGCCCTTCAACTTTACGAGGACGGGGTCGATTATCGGAAGCTGCTTCGCCGGCGGAGCAGTCTCGTTGTTGCTGATATGCCCTTCCGCTTGACCGAGTCGGCGAAGGCTGAGGATCTGAAGGAGAAGAACCCCCCCGATGAGGATAAAAAGACCGAGCCCAAGCCTCCGCCGACGATGTTAGATGCATACTATTGAGACGGTATTGATAGGTGTCGGGCGTGTATGTATTGAATGGAATTTCAGCGTCAATGTCAGGAAGAATGCCAACTCCAAAGGTCATGGATTGTTTCGGTGATTTGCTCCGAGAATGCTTCGTGATGCTCTCTCAGATCAGCCAGCGACGTGGAGGACAACGGGCTCAGGGCAACGTGCCCTTGGCTGCCATGTGACCTTGCTTTCCCAGCATCCATATCTAGATCCAGATAGCTTTCAATACCAACTCTATCCCTCTTCCTCTCTCCTGTCCTTCAATAGCAAAACGAAACAGCAAGAAACGGTTGATAGCGGTAGAACGACAGATGAGGAACGTTTACGCGATAACGACGATTTTCACCGAGAGCATCCAGCTGGGTACTCTCCGAGGCTGAATCGGAGTAATTGTTGTCTGACGGAAGCTCTCGAGCCCATTCATAGATTATTGATGGGGTTCCGTCGAGCTTATTATCGTCGTTCACCAAGAAGTCCATTGATAGTTTGCCTACCCACTTGACAAAGTTGCCCCCGCATGTCTGGAGACATGGACCCACTCGGACACACGAGGCAAGTCCATCCACTCCGGTGATGAAGAGTTTGTGTAGTATCCGTGACTCATTGCCCCGCGGAACTTGATAAATCATAAACACCCGGCACTATCGATCTCAGTCCTCGAGAACCGCCCTAGCTCCGGCATTTCCCCAACCGGATTCAATCTCCGCGCCAGAAAATGCAGCCCGAGCCCGTGATCCACACCGAGGTGTTTACCTCGTCAGAACTCCTCAAGCAACCATGGCTATCGAAACTCACACGCATGATCAACGAGAGCTACCTCGTTAGCCATACCGATAAGATCAAGTTCGATACCGGGAAAATTCGACTAAAAAGCGATTCAGAACTCTCGGAAGAACTGGGCAGTGACGGATTCACGGCTGTTGCATTCGCCGATGGCGACGTGATAGGCACTGCCAGTATGAAGCCCTGGAAAGACGACGGGCTCTGGAAGCCCCTTGACCACTTCGCTACCGATGCAGTGGAAGACCAAGTCAATGAGCGGATTGACCAAATTCTAAATGAGGTCTCCCTTCCGGGGGACTACGAGCTGGCGGTGGTGGCCCTTCCGCCTACGCCGCAAGTCCGAGGGAAAGGGATAGCCGGGCGACTGGTGAAAGTCTGTGAAGAAGAAATATTACGGCGGCAAAGAGCCACACAAGACAACAAACCCGTGCGAATTATGATTCGGGTGATCAGCGAGAATTTGGGCGACTACTGGCGAAAGCAAGGGTTTGTCCCCGTTGGAGCTCAAGAAGGCCCCAAGTGCTGGGAAGCCTCGGAGCCTTTTGTAATGTGGGCGATGATACGTGAATTATCCCCTCGATAAAATTGATGGAACTGGTGTACCAGATGGCTGTTCTCAGACGTGGTGGGGTGCATGTTGTCGGTGGTTGGATATCATGAACTATAGACCAGACTTATTAAAATCTCATTCGCATAAATCAAATCTCCGGCTCTTGGGACCATTGATATTTCGTTTTCTTCATTGGTAGGTGTTCGGATCTACAAATAGCGAATATTCCGGCCTTTCTTGTTTTCCTCAAGGGGACAGGCCGTCAAACAAGGGCCTTACAATCCCTGTCCATGTACATATGTACATGGGCCTTATAGTAACACCGAATGTTGCAGCATAGACAAGCATAACAGCTTTGTCAAATAACTTTTAAAATATCTCCAGTTTCATGTTCTCATTGGGTTTATGTGTTGACATCCAACCTCCACAGTGCATGTCCGAGTACGACGCTGGTGTGCCCCTGCATTAGCCCGAACCCCTGAGGTCCTTGAATAAAATTCCGTTCCTGCATTCCTCCAGACTAAGGTTCCGTCTTTCCGTCTCTCACTGTTTGTCAAGCTTCTCTGGCTGCCCTCATAGATCAGCGCATTCCAACCCTTCCGCAGCCTTCTCCTCCAATACATTGCCTTGAACAGCTCCTGAATCATGCCCAATTGAGGATTTACGCGTTCCTGCATTCCGCCAGATGGAGTCCCGACTCTAATAGGCTCAGCGCGTGTTACTCGATCCAAACAGGCCTTCGCGTGCCATTGCGGTCCCGGGAGTCTTCTTAAAAAGGATGGGACCTAAGACCTGCTAGAGAATCTTTCGGCACCAACACGACCATTCGACATTCACCCGACCAACCGGCCTCTTCCCACGAAGCCCGCAGGATATCACCCTCGTTACCCCTCAAGATGCGATTCTCCACAGTAAGTTCGTGTCCACCACATGCAGGATTCCCCGTTTCTAACGAATAAAGACTCTGGTCTCCTTGGCCGCGCTGGCCCTCGGCGCTAACGCAGGAGCGCCCATTGCTAGCGTTGAGTTCCAGTCATGGGAGGCTGGAAAGGGTTGCGATGCTGGTCTTCCCGCTCACGGTGAGCCCAAGTTCAAGGCTTCTCTCACCGCGACCCCGTGGACCTGCGACAAAAGTCCAATTTCAAGCCAGTGGGATATTGATCTGTATTCCTTCAAGAGCTATATGGACACCAAGGACGCTTTCCTCTGCCAGGGAGTTGAAGTCTACAACACGGACGATTGTTCAGGTAAATATTCGGAGCGGGATGCTTATGTAATCTTATACTTACCCATCTTTAGGCCAGCCCAAGTATTTCCTCGATTTCAATGGCTCTCCCGTCGAGCAGGGAGTGTGTGTTCCAGAGGCGATCTTCGATCCTGGATACCTTAGCATCAAGCTCATTTGCGAAGGCTTTGGTGGCGCTGGTGCTGGTGCTGGTGCTGGTGGTGCTTCTGGTGGTGCTGGCATCGATGGCCCTGAAGATGCGGACTACTGATTGCTCAATCAGACCCTTCGCATAGAGGCGTTGAACAGAGCGTGTGCATCCAAGAGGGAATTTTGACCCCGGGTTCCTCAATATTCATCTTGAATGTTCTGGTTTCGGTGCAGGCGCCTTTGGTGGTGCAGGTGCAAGTCCCGAGGGTCATGATGGCTATTAAGCCATCCTTGTACGATCAGGTCTAGGAGGTGTGAGTGCTGGTTTAGATCATATACAGATGATCTTATCTTCTCTTTTTTGTCTGTTGTATCCTGTACCTTAAATTTTAATTTGGGGGAACACTTTTTTCCAACCGCCGCCTTTATCGGAGCAAAGAGTTGGCATGTCCAACCCGTCAGACAAAGTGGCTGCTATGCTTTGTCGCTACATCGACCATGACTTGATTGATCGAGAAGTGGCTACTTTGTTTTAGATGTAAAAGGCGTAAGGTAGTTTGGCGAATCTTCTGCCGTAGGTCAGGCAGTTGACCTTAAAGTTAGATGTGGAACACGTGGAAAGTTGGCAAGAAGTTAAGAAAGTACAGAAGAATATACCTAAGGAGCCTAATAAAAAAAACTCAATCATGAAGGTTATCATAACTCGACAATTAGACAAGGCTCTACAAGGACCATGCTATTACCTGAATGAAAGTAGTAGCTGCTAAATATTTTGTAGGGCTTATTGCTGTATTGTGAAAGCTGACTGCGAGGTCTATCTTCTTAGTCTATATACTGCGGAAATCATCAAACTTGAATTTCCACAAGCTGGAGGCTTTGAACGGGTTGATCTCTCACGTTTATTTATTTGTCATGTATTACTAGAAAGAGCCTACGAGTGTGACGTATAGGACAGACAGATGCATGGACTTGGGGCACGGTTACTGGTTCTCCAGGGAAACTCTACTAACTCGAATAGGCTTCACGTATGAATAATCTTGGTTGTGAACATCGGCCATCCGGAAACTAAAAATACAGATTTAATATACTACAAACGGGCAGCTTCTACTTGCCCTCTCCCCCTTCGGGCAACTCCTTGCCCTTCTGCGCCGCCTTGAGCGCATTGATCTCGGCCTTGAAGGCCTCGAGTTGCGCCATAAGGTCGGCGCGAGAAGGGACAGGGAGGCCCACGGGGGGAGGCACCTCCTCCCCGGAACCAGCACCAAGACCACCACGAGCATCCCCGCCAGTGATGTTTACTAAATGGAGTTAGCTATGTTCAGCAAGCGCCTCAAGCTGATGACAGTTGGAGAGGTAAAAGCCCAGATGCAAGCTGCAGGCAAGACCCGATGAGAATCATGGCCTCCATGGATCGCAGAGCCCGTATCGAACGTCGGCCACATATTCGATGGCCACAGGAACGACACAGGCCACACAGATGCGATGGCAACACAGGAGATCGACCACAGGAGCGAAGGAAACATGGAGCTGGTGCAATGAATAGGACATATGCGTAAAACAGAGAGCTCAAAGATACGTACCGTCATTGTCGGCGGAGCCGCCGACGGTTTGACCGGCCATGCTAGCCGCAGGGATCAAAGGGGCCTCCTTGGAGGCGACCTTGTTGGCAATGGCGGCTATAAACTTGCATCAACGTTGACTTATTATATTTGCATCCCTCGACACGGATTCAACCGGCTTCACGAAGCATAGAATCACTCCACGTGAACTGACAGGCGACACCAGCATGGAATCACCCAGCATAGATTTATCGCTTTTGTCTTGTATGTGTATATCCGACGCGTATACAAGACCCAGGGCAGATCCGTCAAAGAGGGCGATTGATTCGACTAACCACTAGAAGCAGCAGCCGCTTCGCCCAGCTTCTTGGCCTTGTAGGCCGCTCTCCTGGCCTTTCGGCCCTCCTTTTTGGCTTCAGGGCTTCCACCCCGGTTGTTGTTGCCGCGGTCGGTACGCTATAACCATCCAATTAGTTACGTATCCTACATACGCGGATAGAACGCATACGCCGCTATTGAACAGGGCACCCATCCGGTTCATCGTAGTGAAGACCCTCAACTCATGACAGTCTTCAGTTTTGTGGCCACTTCGGCGGTGAAATTCACACCACTATCTCTACATTAGCTTACGCCAGCACAGAATCGTGAAAGCATGGATCAATTGGTCAAGGGGAGATTTCTCCGACATGGCCATGATGGGACACGAGATGCAACCGAGCCGAAAGTTCGCTCTCGCGAGATTCCAGTGGCCGCATGGTCACACCATGTCAAAGAACCATCATCAAGATAAGATAGGGCAGGGGGAATTTGTCCGGTATGACCATGATGACACACGAGATGCCACCGAGCCGAAAGCTCGCTCTCGCGAGATTCCAGTCGACGCAGCGTGCAACCATGCCAATACAGTCTCATCAGAATGAGAATGGGGTAATGAGTGCAAGGACTTACGTCTCGATTTCCCATTTTAAAGGAAACAAGCAAAAAAAAAGGGAGGTTGGAGGTTTCAATAATTTTAATGGTGAAGTGGAAGACGGTAAAATTGGAAATCCTACGTGTTGTGCGAACTACCTGATGTATACCGTTGGTCACATAGCACGAATGACTCAACAGAGAACCCTACTTTGCATTGGACTGGGCTTCCCCTTCAATTGTATCATCATTAGTGTACAATGGATGCTCACTAGTATTAATAGTGATCTGCACGCGAGAAGACTTTCCAAGTTAGCTTTCACTCTCCAGACCTTCTTCCATCCTACCAGAAATAAAGTCGTCACGTATATCCCCAGTGTATGTCTACCGCGAACATTCCCAACGTTACTGATTTCAACAATATATGGTTATGAGCGGACGAGAGCTCCAAAACTCGAAGATCCATGAGCAAGCTTTCCATATGCATTGCCCTCCAAGCCTTACAAGTAGACTTCGTGGTTGGATAATCTTCTGTCAATTGAGCGTTGCACACGGCCAGAAAAGATAACGACTACAAAGATTTAAACATGCAATGGGCCCGAATGCCCGCTTCCTGACCTCTACTTCCCAACGCCACCGCCAGCACCAGTAGAAGCGTTATTTCCGGTCGTTTCAGAAACCTTGCTGGAGTTTGCAGCCATTCATTTGCATCAGCATCCTTTCGTGATAGTTGCAAGCCTTGAAGTGTCTTTGTCCAGCATAACTGAGCGGCTTTGGCCTGTTTTTGTTTAAATGCTATACTTTTGAAGTCTACAACACGGACGATTATTCAGAAAACTAAATAGTTAGTTAACTAACTATTCGGAGCGGGATGCTTATGTAATCTTATGCAAACCCATCTTTCAGACCAGCCCAAGTATTTCCTCGATTTCAACGGCTCTCCAGAGGCGATCCTCGATCCCGGATACCTTAGCATCAAGCTTATTTGCGAAGGCTTCGGCGGCGCGGCTACTGCTGGCATCGATGGCCCTGAAGGTGCCAATCGGACCCTTCACATATGGACGGGCTAGTCTAGATTATGCAGACATGATCCTTTTCTTCCGTTGGTTTTATTCTGTAACTCAGTTGTAATCCAGGACAATTCCCATGGTGGTTAACCCTTGTTCCGTTACGCGTAGCGCGTCGTGATATATGGTGGGGCCTCCCGCTACGTCCCGCGAATCTTATAACAACCGCCCCTCATGACTTTGTCAACTGTCCACTGCCACGTCCTAAAGCCACATCTTTTCATGAGTCTCCCTTGAATTATAGTAGCTGCATTACCCCAGGTGTCCACTTGGCGATCATGACGGGCCGATCGGACGCGTCTCGGCGGGTGATGATCCCTTGGCTGTACGACCTCGTCTTATGGCTCTTTACCTGGGCTCTGGATCTCTTCTTCCGCGAGATTTATCCCCGTGGAGCCTGGAGAATCCCCGAAAGAGGTCCGGTACTGATTGTCGCTGCCCCTCATGCCAATCAGTTCGTCGATTCGGCCATCTTGATGCACCTGCTCAAGTCGCAGGCCAAGCGCAGAGTATCGTTCTTAATTGCGCAAAAATCCATGAGGGAGCCGTATATCGGCACTCTCGCATCTTGCATGGGCGCTCTTCCAGTTGTTCGTTCTATGGATTTGACCAAACCGGGGAAGGGCACTATCTATCTTCCCGATCCCGAAAGTGACCCCACCTTGGTCAACGGAGTCGGTACCGATTTCACGCAGTCCGAGTTTATGAGCGGCGGCTCTCTCACTGTCAAAGGTCCCGACGGACCTCAAACTGCGACGATTGACCAGATCCTCAGCGCGACTAGTCTTCGGCTGAAGAAGGCATTTGCTTCTCCGCTTTCTGATGAACCGGGCCGCAAGGGCCAGTCTTTCAAGATCGCACCTCATGTTGACCAGAGCCGGATGTTTGACGCCGTCTACAAAGAGCTTTCGAATGGAGGCTGCATCGGCATTTTCCCCGAGGGAGGTAGCCATGACCGGTCTAACCTGTTACCTCTCAAAGCGGGTGCGGCTTTGATGTCACTGGGAGCCCTCGCCCGCGATCCTGATTGCGGCTTATCCATCGTGCCATGTGGTATGAATTACTTCCACGCCCACAAGTTCAGATCAAGAGCCGTTATAGAGTTCGGGAGACCGATCCACGTGCACCCCGATCAAGTCGAGGCCTTCAAGGCCGGAGGCACCAGCAAACGCAATGCCGTGGGGTCTCTGCTTGAAACTATTTATGAAGGTCTTGAGGCCGTCACCCAGATCAGCCCCGACCACGAGACACTCATCTTGGTCCAATCTACCAGGAAGCTTTACAACCCCATCAGCAAAAAGGTGCCTTTGCCTCTCGTGATAGAGTTCAATAGGCGGCTTTTGAAAGGCTATGAGAAGCACCACGATGACCCACGCATCGTAACGCTCAGAAAGGCCGTGAAAGAGTACAACAGACGCTTGGAGTCCCTTGGAATCAAAGACCACCAGGTTGAGTGGGGTAATCTTGAGGAAAAGCCCTGGTGGCTCACGCTTATCACTCTGTTCTATCGCTTGTGCAAGCTTCTGGTGTTGAGCTTTGGAACTCTGCCGGGGGTCCTGCTTTTCTGGCCCGTCTTCGTCGCCACGAAGGTGATCTCGGAGAAGAAGAGACGGCGTGCGCTGGCAGCATCCGTCGTCAAGCTTCAAGGACACGATGTCATGGGCACGTGGAAGATACTCGTCGCTATGGGACTAGCACCAACGTTGTACGCGTACTACACGATCATCGTGACTGTCTGGCTATATTACAATCGACACGAGGGTTATTACTCGCGTTCCGTTCCCAGTTGGATGGTAGCGAGGACCTACGTGCCCGATGCAATTCCTCTTTGGATGTTTGCGATGGGGTTCTACGCCCACATGGTCTTCGTCAGTTACGCAGCTCTCCGCTTCGGTGAGGTGGGGATGGATATTTTGAAATCCCTAACTCCCCTTGTGATTGCCCTGAGCCCTTTGTCCTCCACATCGCTGGCTGACCTGAGAGAGCATCGCGAAGCACTCTCGGAGCAAGTCACCGAAACTATCAATGACCTTGGATTTGGCATTCTTCCCGAAGTTGATGCTGAAATCCCCTCCGATACATACAGGCCCGATGCCTACCAGTCTCGTCTCAAGAGCATGCCACCGAGTGAACCGAGTAGTCGAGAGCGCAGTCGGAGCAGGTCCAATGGCCCTGCTGGTGCTCAGAAAATCAAGGGGCTCAGCTCTATCAATTCCGAGGGCGATCTGGAGCAGATCGATCGAAAGATTCAGACGCAGTTGAAGGGACGAGGAAGACGATCAAATACTATCGGTGCATTCGAGACGGGCGAGTCAATTCTTAAATACAAGCTGACCCCCGGGGTGAAAGAGGACAAGAAGAAGAGATGATGATGGAAGAGGACTTCACTGGCAGGGATTTGAATCCCGCGCCCGCCATGACTTTGAGCGTCAGATCGTCGTCCTATTATTTTCATGTACAAAAAGTAACTCTCTCAGCGTTATTTGAAGAACGATCCTCCAACCTGATGTTCGTAAACCCTGGCTTTGGTGATGATTTCCTTTTCGGGAATGGCGATGCTATAGTGCAGTCCAAGAACCATCTACACGTATACCTGGAACACAACGTTTCCCCGGCATCAAAGTCACCAAAGCAACTGAAGTTTGGGATCTACGACTTTCTCAGCCAATGAGGCTTGTTCCAGAATCATCATACGAATGCTATCTATAGCCCGTCAGGTCGCCCCGCCAGACCATACCTGCCAAATGACATGACCGTCGATCATCAAAAGCCGATTCAGCCTCCTGAGAGGTCGTTAGCCCTGCTCTGAAATGTTAAGAGCGCGCTTCCATACCCCATTGGGCAATTACAACGCGCATCCAAGCCTGGATCGGCGTGGTTCTCGCCATTCCGGGACTGGAATGCTCGATCTTCTTTCTAACTGGCTTCTGGACAGGTCCTTTAACACGCTCCCGCCACCGAGTATGACGCTGGAAGCCATTCTTCATTTCCAAGGACGCCGCAGGACGTGCTAGCCGCGTTTCATCAGGGCTATCACCGTCATTCCTGTCATTCATCCCCGCCATCTTAATATTCAGGGGCCTTTTGTCGTGGATTGACGTTGTATATAAGAAGGGGGAAAGCTCTAAGCATTTCACGTTCAGAACAAACTCTCCAATAAGACCATCCTGCAAATATTCTCGATCTCATCAACCCCAGTCGAGTCTTGCATTTGCAGCCATGTATTCCATCCTCACTCTCGCCCTCCTCACCACCCCCATCTACGCCGCCACCAGTGCGCGCGTTTGGGCACACTTCTACCCAAACTGTCCAGGCGAGCCATTCTCCGACATGGACTCGTTCGAAAACTACGAAGAGACAGCCCCATCCCAAGACATTACAGTCGGCGAATGCGCCAACATCGGTGTTCCATCCTACGAGCACAATCTCGTCAGCGCCATCTCCGTGGACGCTGAACTCCTCTCCCGCGAGCACAGCAACTACTTCTCATCCGACGGAGTAAACTGTAACATCACCGTGCACGAAGTCCCCGAGTGCATCGACCCGCCACTGATCACCAAGGAGATCCGCAACGGCGTCGAAGTGAGCCAATGTGAATCCCGCAAATTTGCCGCCTGGAGCGAGGTCTGGTTGCAGCTGGTCTGCGACGACGCCGGCAAGGAGTCTCTCGAGGACCAGAGCGAGGATATCCCGCGCATCGATAAAACCGCCCAGGTGCAGCAGGCCAACAACGTCCAGACTCCCGGCTCGAACTCCAACTCGTGGCACGTGGCTCAAACGTCTCATTCCGAGCGTGAACCGGAGCAGGAAGGTCGCGTCAACAATGCTGGTCATTTTGAGAGCGAACAGCTCGTGCACAGCATCATGGAGAAGCTGGCCGAGAAGCATTCCCACTTCGTTTCGGGCAAGCACAATGCCACCAAGAGCATCAATGGCTCTCATCACAATGGTACTGCCTCTGGCAACCGCACTATGTCGCGGAGGAAGTTGTCTGTCCTGCGCAACCGGGCTACCAAGCTGTATTAAAGTCGTCAAGGGTTTATGATATTCTGTTTTGGAGCGATCTGATGTGAAAAGGTTATGTTTATGGAAATACTTTAGAATTATGTATACTAGAATCAAAAGTGATCTCACCAAGTTCAAACCTTCTCCATATCTTGTAAATTATTAAAGAACCGGATACTTTTGTTGTACAGCTGCAAGGAAGAGCTCTACATGTTGAGAGGGTGATCTCGACTCGACCATACCCTACTTTAATCAACTGTGCGATGTCTTGATTTTCTGGTCGATCGAGATGGACATTTCTAAACTCATGTTGAGCGATGACGACGATCAGCTGCCGTAAGTGGAAAAATCAATTCAACAACTTAAAAATCCCAGGACCAAGTACAGAGGCCCGGACATCAAAACCACGCACACGCAGGTTGAAATGCCTAACTACAGACCCAAGGCTTTGAAAGGAACGCTATTTGCAAGGGAGCCTATGAGGCCAGGAAAAGAAAAAAGCAACATGATCATCCTCGGCTTTTTCCTTCCTTTTGACTGTCGGCTCCATAAGGCAACAACCCCCAAAAATAAAACCAGAAGACAAGGTATATACGAAAAACAGTGCGTCATATCATGCAAGCCCATTAAGCAGCGACGTACTTCCCACCGACCAGCTTGCGAGCAGTCGGGACCTCCTCCCAAGCAACAGCGGCAGCTCTCTGCGCGGCCTCGTCGGCGAAGGGATCGACTTCCTTCGGAGACGCGTCGGTCACTGCACGGCTGATACCGAGTCGGGAGCCGGATGCCGTTGTGCTGAGCTCGAACTTGGCCTCGACATTGCCCTTGCGCGGTCCGCTAGTCGAAGTCGAGAAGCGAACCAGGAACTTGCCGTCTTCGCCGGCGGCCTTCACCTCCAGCTCGGGGATCCTCCAGGTGACAGTGGAGTTCTTGCGGCGGAAGGTGGCGCCCTGGTTCGGATGCATGACGGCGCTGGCGGCGTGGGCGACAGAGTCACGGGGCTGCTTGGTGGCCTCGTCTTCGGCAGCGATGTCCAGACCGACGGTCAGAATCACGTTCTTCAAAACGATAGACTCGACAGGCTGCGAGACGAAGGATGGGTTCAGGGAGTAGAAGATGATGGCACTGGCTTGATTTTCTTGTATGTTCCAGGCTGGCTTGAAGATGACGGGGCAATAGGTGGAGGGGTTAGCAGCATCCAAGTGGATTTGGTACTTGAATGCGACTGTAGGCATGGGCCGCGAGATGCTGCTCAGCTGGATCTCATACTGGCCTCGGTCCTCGTCGGTAATTTCCTGGACAAAATGCGGGTTGGCAGCTACCTTCTCCAATACAGGGAAATTGTCGAGGCGAATCCGTGTGGAGTCCGCTGGAGCACCGGGTGTAGGGTTGTGAGCTAGAGCAAGCTCTCCCACAACAAAGGACTTTGTGACAGTACCCTCGGAGAACCAGGCGTTGACTGTTTCGATGATGGATGCATTCAAGCCTGATTCATAGAGATCCGGGTGCATGCTAGGCACGGGGCCTTGCAGGGTGTGTCCCGAGCGAACAGAGGTAGTGTCCGACATGGCTTGGTCGTCCGTCACATTGCCGGGAGACGCAATCTGCTTGATGGGCGATGAAGGAGCATACACGTCGGGTGCTGCCGAGGTTGTGGCCATCTCAGAGTTGGGATTTGGGACAAACACCGTGTTCCGAACGTCACGGCGACCACGGATGGTACCGGCATTCCGTCTGATATTGCCAGATTGCTGAGCGCGCTATGATAGAATTAGCATGCGAGCTATCTGTTAAAAGGCTCGAGGAACTTACCAATCGAAGGGTATTAGCCATATCGTCCATCGCCTGCTTAGCCTGGCTCTCATCTTCGAAGATCGGCTGGTCCCGGATTGTCAGGTTCATGCCGGGATCATCCAAGCTGTACCAATATTTTGTTAGCAATCACTCTACTTCCTTTACTAGAAGCAATTACATACCCTGCCTCCCTCTGGGCGCGTGTGATCTCATCGATTGTGGAAGGACGCTCAGTGAACCCTTCCGAATCGACCTGGTCGGCGCCGTTGCTCACAAGCCCGGCCTGGGCCTCATGCGAGGTGCCATTCGTGGCGGTTGGCTCCGGCTGAGTGATGGGAACCGGTGTGACGATATCCGTCACGGTGCGATCTCGTGATATATCCGGAGTCTGCGCGGTTTCTTCACTCAAGAACGTCCCCTGGCGGTCCGAAGGTGTTCCCGGGGGAGACTCGGGAATTTGCATATCTTTCGAGGATTCGCTTCTCTTGAAGGGCGCGAAAGGACTGCGGTGCTTCTTCTCGGCCTTTCGATCATATGTTCCGGCAGATGGACCAACCACGCTCTTCCGCCTGTTCATAACAGTGCCGAGTCGCCTCAGCCCTCCTAGAGGGGTGTGCCGGGGTTGCGGCTCTGGGGCTTTAGAGAGAGAGAGAGAGAGAGATGTCAGACGTCCATTCTATCAAAGAGTTAGATAAGATGCACAGCTTACCTGGGGGAGTTTGGACAGCGGTAGCCCTCTCCGATTGTTCTGACCGCTGACTAGCCGCATCATCCTGGATGCGCGGAGGAGGCGCAAGTGGTGCCGCGGCTGGAGGTGTTTGCATAGGCGGCGTTGCAGCAGGATTCTCCGCCTGAGACGGTTGCCTCCGAGACGTCACCGGCGAAATGGAGGCTCGGTTGCCAACCATCTTGGCTGCAAAGGTCTTGATCTCATCGGCCGTTTCCACATTGAGAAGGACGTTAAGGCAACTCTCCGCAGCTTGCCGACCGCGCTCGACCTGGTCCACCTCATGCGTCTCTAGCTGGGTGAGTACGTCCCGAAGGTGATTGAGTCGGCCCTCGTCGGCTGCCTGGAGCTGCTCGAAGACGAACGGGGCGCGCGATTCCCATTGCTGGTTAATTTCGTCCACCGCAGCGATCGCACTGGCCAGCTTGTCCGCGCCTTTCATGCCCTTACCCTTGGCCTTTTCGACCTTCTTCTGCGCTTCCTCCACATTCTTAGCCAGTCCTGCCAAATTACTCTGAATGCCGGGCATTTGCTGCATGTCGCGGTTCTTGCTGCTGTATTCTCTTAGGGGCCGTTCCACGTCCTCCTCGATCTTGGTCGCCAGGGTCTCGTGGGATACGGCCAGCGCCTCGGTGGCATTGAGGATGCGCTGCCAGGGGATTTGAAAGATGCTAGTTCCCCATCAGTTTCACCCATTCGCAGTGTGTCGGAGCACACGGCTCTTGAGTTCATTCGACTTACCCGAGCGCGGCACCATTGTCGAGTTGGGGGCGATGCGCCAGCTTCCGCAAGCTCTGAGCGTACGATTCTTCGAGGCGGCGACGTTCCTACTACCGAATCAATTCCATGTTCCGTATAATCAGGTCGACACTGGGAGTCGGGGAGAGTCATGAGGGACAGATGGTCGTACCTGGAGGAAGTCCGCGATATCCGAATGGACCTTGTTGATGACTCGAATGCGGTCGCTGAGAACAGTTGTAGCTTGGCCGGGGTAGAGAGTGGCCTAAGCATGCGGGAGAACCCCACGATCAGTATGCGGCAGTCCACGGGGGAAGATCAGAGTGAATCATACCAGCAGCGCCGGGTATTCCTGTCGTGAGAGCTCCATGATTTCAAGCTGGCCGAATCACCAAGCGCACCAAGCGCATAATCCGGGAGAAATCAACAGACAAGAAGGATCAAGGACGAGCCCGAGCGAAGAAGGCCAATGAATGCGGGATAGGTCCAAATGCCGGGGGTTGTCAATCATCGCCGAGGACGGATGGAATGACGATGTGAACGCGGTGACGGGGCTGCAGCCAATCACATGACGCCGGCCGGGTCCACATTTGGGTTTCCACTCGCGGGTTCCCAAGGTTCGATCTAATTCTCGACCTCTTGCTTCTGAGGTGTCATCATGGACTGGAGGAAGGGCGTAGGCTTTACGGATCGACTAAGGGTCATCCAGTCCCTGTTGGTAGAATGCTCATGCTATAGATATCTGAAACTAATCTCTTCTTAGCACAACGGCCTACCAGCGAGCTTCCTCCGCCGCCGCCTTCGCTGAAGCACAGTCACAAGCTAGGCAGCATGAGACTGAGGCGTACGAAAATGCCGACTCAAAGGTCAGTTGCTCAATTCCGAAATGTCGGGGGCTGCTCAAACTCATTCCCGTGCAAGGACGAGTATGACCGCATTTGCCAACGGGCAATTGATGCTGCCGAGGCCAAATCTGTAGTACCAGTCGTCAGCGGTCATGATGAAGACCGGGATGTGTTTCAGGGATCAGAAACATCTGAAATACCGACGGGCGAGCAGTTCGGCCAGTATACATCGTGTTTCCATCACTTTGATGGCCTACATTCCACAATATATAAATCCAAAGCTGGAGACGGTACGGTCCGCGCCGTGAAAATAACCACTCCGCATCTCATGACTGCCCCTCACGATGCTCAACGGGAAGCCAGACTGCTACGCAAAGCTAGTAGTCCTCATATCATCCCGCTGGTGGAGACTTTCAACCTGGACGGGGGAAGACTGGTGCTGGTCTTCCCCTTCCTCCGATACGATTTGGAACATCTGCTTCGGCGGGACGTGGTCACCGCTACTCAGACACGGTCGGTCCTGCGGGATCTGTTCAATGCGCTTGCCCATATCCACAAACTAGGGATCATTCATCGGGACATCAAGCCATCTAACATTCTGATGGACTCCCCCGATGGACCGGCCTACCTAGCGGACTTTGGAATTTCGTGGCAAGAAGGTGATCCAGGGTCGGAGCCGTCTCACCTGAAGATCACGGACGTCGGAACCACCTGCTACCGGCCCCCGGAGATCCTGTTCGGTGACAAAGGATATGGAACGGCTCTGGATCTCTGGGCAGCAGGCTGTGTGGTGGCGGAAGCCATCGGGGTGGGACATCGGGCGCTCTTCGATTCCGGGCCCGTGGGTAGCGATCTGTCGCTCATCGTCTCAATATTCAAAACATTGGGGACCCCGAATGAACAGAACTGGCCGGTAGGTTACGATGTCCAGGGAGTTGGAGACATGAGATAACCCGAGTATAGGAAGTGCGGGCACTGCCCGACTGGGGCAAGGTGCAATTCTACGCTTTTCCAGCACAGTCCTGGGACGACATTCTACCGGGTGTTTCTTCAAATGGACGTGATCTCGCGCGCCATTTGCTCTGCTATGAGAGTGGTCAGAGGCTCTCTGCCGAAGAGGTAAGTGACAGCGACCGTGTGGCGCGTAAAAGACGTTGAGATCTAATTTCCAACAGGCTCTCCGACATCCGTATTTCTCCACACCTTAATATCAACCTACTATCGGCGTTGGATCAGACCCAGTGAGCCTTCCTGGGGCGCAAAGACCGCTAAGTATAGAGACAATATGGAAAGCGGGATTGACCGCATGGAAAATGACCGCATGGAAAAAAGGGTTGTTAGAGTAACGAAAACAAACGTAGGCCGGGAACATCCCAAGAAAACACGATGTGGACAACGTGAATTGTGGGGACAATCGTTCCTGGACCAGAAAGATCTCCGGGAGCACCGGAAATTGCGCGTGAACACATCAGGCAATGAGAATGGAGAACCGCACGGGATGAAACAGAGTCTGAGCGCTTTTAGCGAAGTACCACGTTGGGGGCCACGGGCGGCGCTAGTTTACTAGTGAAGGGACCGAGGGTCCTCGTCATTCATGTGTTTAATGTATTCGGGGATGAGTACAGTGCAGCGAAACGGTGAAAGGTGAAGAGACCACAGACCAGAGACCAGAGATCAGAGATCATCCCCCAAATTCAAGTCCGATCCCAAAAGTGAATCGAGTTCGGTCGAGACCCTCTTTCCCGGCCACCTCGTGTTGGGTTCCTTTCGAAGTTTACGCAGACCCCCTTGGAACCAGGCACCGTAACGGACTGGCCAATCACCACATTCATCACGCTCAGATCTTTGACTAATCGGGCTAGCACGGCCCTGCATTACCGTTCAATACCGGGTCAGGGTCCTTGGATCTCAACTCATCTCGGTTCCTACAGTAGATCGATTTGACTTTGTACTGCTTGGTCGCTGGTCGGCTCTCTCTCTCCTCCCCCCTACACTCGATACGGCCTGGCAGTCGTGGTCCCTTCTTTTCCCTGATCTGGTTATCGGCGGTGCTCGATCTCCAGTCGTCCATTCTTTCTATCTACATTCCTCACGAGGATTCCCATCGACGCGATTCTCGGAAGGCACCGACTCGCGTTGGAATCCTAGCCGGGGCCGGGAATCTTTCTCTCTTTAGGAGCGATTGTCGCTTTACGATCTTTAACCCCCCGCATCTCTGTGCTTCTCGATATTCGGAAAACATCGCATTCGACCATGGTGCACGGGCATGCCCACGTTCATGAGCACCGCCCTCATGAGATTGAGCGGCGAGGCCTCCTGGACGATGACGAATCCAACCCCTTTGTGGGCGCCTACAACACTCTGTCCAAGGGCTGGGAGGACGCGTTTGGCGGCGACGATGCTGCCAACACCAATGAAAACACCCATACCGCAACCGCGCAGAACCCTATGATGGGCGTTGGTCCCGCAGTGGCAGCCACCAGAACGTCGCCGCAGACGACGGAGCAGACGATCGAGGCGCCGACTACCACCGCCAAAAATACTCAGAAACATGACGCGGCTACGACCGAGAGCGAAAAGGATACCGTGACCGAGCCTCATGCCACTCAAACCAAAGCCAGCCCCGAGACTACCAAGGAGACCAAGGCAGAGCCTACTACGACCCACGAAGACAATAAAACGGCCACCGAAATCGAACCTACGTCAACTCCAACTGCAAGCTTCGTGACCTCGGTGGCTTCCCCGACCGCTGATTCGAGCCAAGATGTGAATGCCCTGGCCGCAACCAATACTGCCTCGGCCACCAACTCGGCCGCATCAGCCTCGCCTACTTCGCTCAACACCAAGTCCGAGGGCATGTCTTCCGGTGCCAAGGCCGGTGTTGCCATTGGTGTCATTCTCGGCGTGGGTGTGATTGCTGCTCTGATCTTCTTCATCATCCGTAAGAAGAAGCGCAACCAGGCACTAAGGGAAGAGGTGGAGGAGAACGAGAAAGTAGCTTTCAGTCTCCCGCCGCCTCCCCCGGTTGCGAAACCATCCACTCCTTCAACTGCTCCTCGGCTCAATGTTCGTCCGGTTACTCAGTTCGCGCCTGATCTGAGCGGCAACGGCGGTTTCAACCCGGCTACCGGTGCTGCTGCTGCTGCTGCTTCGCGCAACCTAACTGGCAACTCTCCACCTCTTACTCCGCCCAAGTCTGCCGCTGGTTCGAACCCGTTCACTGACCCAGTTAATCCTTTCAACAACACAACACCAGTGGCTGAACATGGGCCTGGTGGCATGCCAGGATCAGCTCCTGCGGCCACGGCCGCTGGAGCCGCCGCCTTGGGGGCTGTTGGCGGAGCTGCTATGGCATCCAATGAACGTGCGCACTCGCCGCCTGGCACCTCACCGAGCCCCGTTAGCGTCGATGGCGAGTCTGTTGCATCTGCGACATTTGCCGCTGATGGTGCGGCTGGTATGAATGCCGTTGCGGGTGCTGCTGCTGGCACAAGCCCGAACAATGTTCACCGCGTGCAAATGGACTTCAACCCCTCAATGGAAGATGAATTGGGTCTTCGTACTGGCTCACTGGTTCGCATGCTTCATGAATATGATGATGGATGGGTAAGTAACTCTGAATTGACGACGAAAATATGAACAAGTTCTTACGTATTTTCCAGGCTCTCTGTGTGCGTCTTGATCGATCCCAGCAAGGGGTGGCTCCGCGGTCTTGCCTTTCTGCGCGCCCTGTGAAGCCGCGCTCTCGTCCTCCTGGAGGCCGCGGTCCGCCAATGGGCCCTAACGGCCGCATCCCTTCGGGGCCCCCACCAGGTCGCTTCTACCCCGGTGACGTACGACCAAGATCCCCCGCTGGGTTTGGATATGCCGGCCCTCCTGCTCGCCCGTACCCCGAGAGCCGTTCTGGATCACCCGTGCAGTTCCCTATGCCTGGACCGATGGGTCCTTCCATCCGACCAGTCCCTCGTTCCATGTCACCCGGACCTTATGGACCAGGACCCTACGGCCCCGGACCCTATGGACCCTCTGGCATGCAGCGCCAACCCGTAATGCCGGTAAACCAGCGTCAGCGAAGCAACAGTGCTGGCAACATTTCCCCGCCAAATGTTGGCGCTATTCCTCCCAAGTCCCCCAGCCCGCTTGCTGCAACTGAGCCACCGGCTCCAGCTCCTACAGCCGAACTTCCAGCTATTCCCAGTTCCTCGCCGAGCTCCCCCGGATCGCAGGTCAATAGGAAACCTCTTCCCTCGCAGAACTTCTAATCTGCAACCAAACACCTGAAGATACCCCTATCCCGAGTTTACGAGCCTCTGCACAACGAGACAGTTGCTTATGTCTTGTCAATGTCCCGCTGGACGGAAATGAGCCTGCCTCGTACGACTCGATTCAATCTACGTCCGTGACGAACGAATTCCCCATTTTATTTTCTCTACATATACCGTGTTTTCTGTTCTATGCCCCTGCAGTATCCTGTTTGCTGTGCGTACGCGTCTTACCTTCTCAGCTGGTGGTATCCTGCTCGGCGCTTCCAAGCTAAATTGGTGGAGCTGATGGCCTCTTATTTTTATGCATCTTTATTCTACCTCAAGTGGGCTGCATGCATTCCGTCTCTTCAGACGGATAGACGTTTGCCAATGTCACTTGGTGGGTTTGGCGGAATGCCCCGGAATCTATACTTGCCTCGGTAGCGTGGAATCTGTTATCTAGGTAGATATCTAAATCATCATTTTTCCTACTTGTGATCCGCCTTGGATAGGTAGTAGACTTTCCCACTGTACCGAACATGATAAGACTGAAATAGATTCATAAAATTGACCGAAATGCATCCCGAAAACTCAAATGTAGCACGTCTATTCTGATGTTCAAAATCCATGCCTTTTATGCAAAATTGGTCTATAAAGACACCGGGCTCCGCTGATTAAAGATGGGGCACGCGTCCACTCGCGAGAAGAAGATTCACAATACTTAGAATCCCCTCGCCTAAAATGAGACCCGACGCCAAGACAACAACCGTCGAAGAAGCGGCGTCTGCTTTCTCACTTTCCCGATCAGCCGACGTAAAGCCTTCCTGCCCACTTTGTAGCTCTGTAGACTCCCCTGTCGAGGCGCCAGGATCAACTCCATTACTGTTCTCCACGGGGGTAGGTTGAGCGGAGGGTGTGGAATGCTTTCGCGACCACCACCAGGCAATAACACCACCGATAGCTCTCGCCAGCGTGAAGGAGGGAACGTTGAAAATGCCAACTGCCACAGCAATACCGCCGGGAATCCAGTCCCTCCAAACTGGCGGTCTACCGTTCTGCGCAAAAGCAGGAGACGCAGTTGCGATGCGGACGGCAGTGATAATCATCCAGATAACACCGGCAATGAAAGACGCTTGCCAGGCCATATCCGGTAAGCCCTGGCCAGTTACAAGGCGCGCGGTAAAGATCCAGACATACGCAGTCGGCGTCTGGAACATGTCGCCTGGAATCTCGTACACGCTCACGTACATTTTGTATACTGCTGTGGAGAGCACGGCACCGACAACACTGCCTATCATTTGGCCGTAGAACTGGGCTTTCGGGCTTGCTCCGAGAAGGTGGCCTGTCTTTAGGTCCTGCATCATATCACCGGCTTGTAGGGCACCGGATTCGGAGACTGCGCCCGCCAGAAGATTCGTGACGAGAGCTGTTCGTCGAGAGAAATGAGATGCTGGGGTGGCAAGGGAGAAGAGAAGCTGGGTGAGTTTGCTGATGCCAGATACTGGGTTCAGGTCTGTTTCGCCCAGGGCACGCACACCCATGATGGATAACAAGACCGCGAGGAGAGTAGCGAGACTTGACAACAGTGGGGACATAATGTCGCCGAAGACGTAGTGCATGCAAATAACATTGAGGATCAAGGTCAGCGGAAGCAGGATTATAACCGTGCGAGTAGAGATAAGCTGCGATGGCGGCGCATCGTCATCTTCTTCAATGGTAGTGGTGATGGGAATATGGTTTTCATGAGCCAAAGGCTGACCATCGGAGTCTAACGCAGAGTAATTGATGTAAGAGTGATGGTGGGAGTTGGAAGATTGCAGCCGCAATGCGACCCATCGACCGACACGAGTCGACCGGAAAAGAGCCATCCATCTGGGAGCGCGGTTCACCAGAGGCTTGGCCATTAGCCACCCAAGACTGACGAGGGAATCGGCAAGCATGATTGCCAAAGAAACCCACACGATCCATGCTTTGCTTCCGTCTTCCCAGCTGTCCACGGGTCCTGGAGCCCATCCGCGAGCCTTGGCCAGTGGAGAGAGGATTCCCCATCCCAAAACCGCACCGAAGAGCATATGCATACAGGTTGATGGGCCCATGATGATACCCTGGCCGATGTATGCAGGCGATGGGTTAAGGGTCCATAGCCAGTTGGAGGCGAGGCCCACACCGAATAAAGGAATATCGCGAACCAAGGGGACAAAGTATGAAAAGAGTGTCTATACATAAAATTAGTCCGGCTATTTCTGGCCCAATGGGAAAAATGCACTCACATAAATGCCGGAGACTACGAAAGCACCGACCAAAAGGCGCATTTTCGATCTCCAATCCTTCTTATGGGCGGCCTGATCTTCGGTGTCGACGTTTTTTAACAAAAGACCCTGCTCCTCTTCCCGCTGACGAATAGATTCACTAGGTCCTTCCGGTTCAACGGTATGATCCTGAGGTGCCAACGGTGTCTTCTCGTCTTTTCCAGCCCCATGCAGGACTCGAAGCATCAACGCCGAAGCAGTACCACTCGGAAACCGCAATTTTTCCCGCACAATCACTTCCTTTCGCAGAGGAACTGCAAAAACCACGCCAAACAGACAAACTCCCAAGCTCCAAATAACCAATTTCCAAAAGCCCAGTTTGAGGGGTCCACCCTCACCTTCCCCGCCGTCACCCTTCGGCCCGTCCTCGCCGTCTTTCAGCAGGAACTCTAGAGCAGGGATGACACCGACAAACCCACACCCGAGAGGCATAGTTCCCACCGCTCCAGCAACGGTCTGAATCAGGACGTTCTCGATCGGCGTGAATGGGAAAGATAGATGGTTGGCTAAGACCTTGAAGACTGAGAAGCCGATCAAGGCCGACGGCATGGCCATGGTGCTGATCCATCCTGTCTGGAGGCCGAAGTAGGTATTGGAGAACGTAATCAAGGCACCGATGATTAGGCCGACGATGAGAGATCGGGGTGTGAAGCTCTGTGCGGATGTGGTCGGCGCTCGTGTGTTTGCCGTGGCGTCGATGGGATCGGGCTGGTCGAACGAGGATGGCCTACTCCCCGAACGGAGTCGCGGCTCAGAGGCATCGCGTGCCATGCCGAGAGTCTGGTAATTCATCGGCCCACTAGATCGGTAATGGAACAAGATGCTGGACGAAGGTCGGCGCGATAGTGATAACCCCGGATGAGTAATGCTTCGATAAGATCCAATCACCTGACGTCAGCCCCGATCCGAGCGCTCAGATGTAGATCATCTATAGAGATTTGTTTGGAGTTCAATGGCAGAATTGGGGAACTAGGAGCTTAATGAGAAGGCTTAGAAGATTAAAATGGACTTGTGACATTGACACTGAAGCAGTCCACATGATCTGGAAAATAGTCGACACATTATGGTAATTGCACCCGCGAGTGTCGGCGGTCCTGACCAACATGTCTAACATGAGAGATATCTGTATGACTTACATACTCCAAGTCTCCGAAAATCCAGTTCAGACCCATGGCTCTAATGAGGCACAGGAGGCCGAGAATAGCAGTTTACTATTCCGGTCTAAGCCAGTCCAATGTTGCCAAGACTGGAGCCTGTAGGTATACCCCGTACTGGGGTAGGGTAGGTCCGTTTCCCAAGAATTCCCTAGGAATTGAACCCCAACGTGGATATAAATTGTTCGTATTCATTTTCTTCCTTCTCTCCTTCCTTCTCTCTCCCGCATATTCGTTCATTGACCACTTTCCTTACTACATCGAGGCAGCATGGCCACAACTATCGAGCTCAGGTCTCGGAAAAGACTTGACAATGACAATACCACCGACTTCGCCAAAGAGCACATCACCGGTGGTTGGCGACCCGGCATGGATCCCAAGGTCGACTACTCGGGACACTTTGAATTCGGCGGCTCCCTCGGATGCCTCGCTCTCATGACTGGCTTCCCTACGTTGATGTATTACATGTGGATTGGAGCCACATACTACGATGGAAAACTGCCTCTTCCTGATGATGGCCAGTCTTTGACCGACTTCGCGAAGCACCTGTGCCATCTTGTCTACACCGGTGCTTTCCCGCATGTCAGGGCCTGGCGTATCTACTGGGGCTATATCATCTTCGAGGCTGCATGCTACGTCTTGATGCCTGGATTTACATGCTACGGTAAACCTCTTCTTCATTTGGGTGGGATGCAGTTGAAATACCACTGCTCGGCATACACCAGCTTCTATCTCACGATTCTGGTCATGGCTGTCCTGCATGGCACCGGGCTATTTCCAATTTGGACTTTTCTTGACGAGTTCGGTCCCATCTTGTCTGTCGCCATCATCTCTGGCTTCTTTGTCAGTCTTGTGACATATATTTCTGCTTTTGCTCGTGGCGCTCAACACCGTGTCACCGGCTATCCGATTTATGACTTTTTCATGGGCGCCGAGCTGAACCCTCGCCTGTTTAGAACCCTAGATTTGAAGATGTTCTACGAAGTCCGAATCCCGTGGTTCATTTTGTTTGGTCTGAGCTGTGCTGCTGCCGCGCGCCAGTATGAACGTTATGGTTACGTTTCTGGTGAAGTTCTGTTCTTGGTCATGGCGCACTTCACCTACGCCAATGCCTGCGCCAAGGCGGAGCACCTTATCACCACGACGTGGGACATGTATCAAGAAAAGCTGGGGTTTATGTTGACATTTTGGAACCTGGCCGGAGTCCCGCTGTCTTATTGTCACTGCACGCTCTACCTGGCAAACCATGACCCTTCCACATATGCATGGAACAAGTGGGCACTGACCGGGTTCTTCGCCTCCTATATTTTTGTGTACTGTGTTTGGGACATTGCGAATAGCCAGAAGAATTCTTTCAAAATGATGGAGCGAGGCACCTGGTCCAAGCGAAAGACCTTCCCGCAGCTTCCCTGGCAGGAGGTCCACAATCCCAAGACCATTGTGAGCGAGAATGGGGATGCTATCTTGGCTGATGGGGTTTACGGTCTTGCACGCAAGCTGCACTACAGTTGTGATATGTTCTTCGCTATCTCCTGGGGTCTGATTACCGGCTTTGACAGCCCTTTTCCGTGGTTCTACCCGGTCTTCTTTTGTGTCATGATCGCCCACCGGGCCATGAGAGACATCAATAAATGCCGGCACAAGTATGGAGAGGCGTGGAAAGAGTACGAGAACCAGGTTCCGTACCTCTTTATTCCATACGTGATCTAAACCGTGAATGTATCTGAGGGTTGGTGAATGCCACTGGTTACGGTAGCCGATAGTCCCTATCCCTTAAAACGAGTTTAGCAAGATATCCGGAAAGACGTCTTCTAATCAGAGATAGCCCCTGTGAGAGAGAGAGAGAGAGAGAGAGAGAGAGAGAGAGAGAGAGAGAGAGAGAGAGAGAGAGAGCTCCCATCGCCTCTCTAGGTTATCTAGGTTGTCTTTCTCACTGCCTTATAACTTATATTTGGAACAGACTACCCTAGAAGATACATAGGAAATTTTGTAGAGAACAAAAAGATCATGGTAGTTTGAAGATTAGACCCTTTACCAAGTCCCTGGGCCGATACAACATAGATCCAGACATTTCAACTTAGGTCATACAGAAGGTCAGAAAGAACTAGCCAAGAAGGCTAAGGATCAGGTCAAGAAGAAGGCCTACAAGGTCTTTCATATTGTTTACATGGACACGGAACCAGTCATGAATGAGAAAACATAGCACAAAGGCCGATGTGCTGGGGAATCATAACAAATGGAAACGGCAAGGAACGGCAAGGAACGGTTGATAGAGATACAGGTGGGGATTAGACAAAAGGACCAGTCTCACATCCTCGCAGCTCTAGTAGTCTTATCATAGAAATCCAGGGTCATGGCCGCCAAGAAGCAGGGAATATCCTTCCTCTCCTCAACCCAGAACTTGATCAGATGCTTAATCTCCAAAGCGAAGAGACTATTCGGCCCGCCGGAGATCTTCATCGTGCCGTTCTCGCCATCAAACACAATTGAGTTCTCCCCGCCGTCGCCCATGCTACCCGGTCCGCGGGAATCAGAGGCAGCGCTATCACCATGGCGGTAGGCGGAGGAGAGATGGAACATCGAGGTGACGCGGACGCGGCCGTTCGGGAGGAAGTCGAGCTTGTAGCCGAGCAAAGAGGCGACGGCTTCACGGAACTCGGAGGACTTGGCTGTCCATATTTCCTTGAGACGGCGCATGCGCTTCTCCTTGTCTGCGACGATAGCCTCCATATCCTGCATTTCAAGCTTGAGGCTGTCGAGTGTGCTGATGGGGACGACCTTAACGTCCGTGTGCTCACTGCGCAGCTGAGCCAGGAGATCTCTGTTCTCGGAGCGGAGGTTCGTCAGTGTCGACATCTTGATCTTCTCTGCTTCGGCAGTAGGGTTGTCACGCAGCTCGAGAATACGGGTGCGAGATTTGGACTTCAAGGATTTGATCTGAGACTTGGCAGCATCTAGTTCTTTGCGCGCGAGAGTTGTTGATTGTTCGGATTTCGAAAGCGCTTCCTGCAGTTTGCGGTTCTTTCGAGAGAGCACTGCCAGCCGCTCGCTCTCGGCATCGCTATCAGCGGGTGACAGAGGACGTTTAGTTCCTCGAGCTTCAGCCTGCGCTTCGTCCTGTTGTGGTGCCTCTCGCTTGGACAACTCTTCGTGAGTCTTTTGTAGTTCGACACGGTACTCATCCACGATCTTTTCGAGCTGCGCGATTTGAGCTGCCTTCTGCTCGTCGAATGTGCCCTGTTCCGAGTTCATCGTCTCCTCTTCAGCGTCAAATGTTTTAAGCTGTGCACGCAAGTACTCAACCTCTTTCACTGCTAGGGCACGCTGGCGCTCTAGACGGGAGCGAAGACGAGCCTCTGTGCCCGCCGGGGCTCCTACTGAGCCACCACCAGCGGTGCGAAGCTTTTCCAGCTCCTGGCGAAGTTGAGTCTTCTCATTCTCGAGACTCTTGATCGCTTCATCTTTCTCCAAGAACTGTGCATCCACGTTCCCGAGTCTATCAACGAGGGTTGCCTTTTCGATGCGTTCCTGGACCAGCGCCTTTACCACCGCCTCAGGAGAATCAAACTCTGCAGGTTGGTCATTGTCCTGGAGCAAGCTGTTCCACGATTGTCGCTCGTCCTCCAACATCTGCTTTTGGAATTGCAAAGTGCCGAGCTCTGCCTCGAGCCCCTTCATCAGCTGCAGCTGGTTCTCGAGCGATCTTTTCTGCTCCTCAACCACCTCGACATTCTTCTGGACTTTCCGGAGGTGTCGCAATTCCGCATTTTGGTCTCGATTTGTGGACTCCAGCTCACGGATATGGTTGACCTGGTCCGAGAGCTCCCGCTTCAAGACCACCAATTCTTCAGTACCGCTCCCTTCTGCTTTCAAGCGGATATTCTCTGATTCCAAATTGGCAACCTCAGATTCACGTTCGGAGAGTTTCTCCTGGGTAGTTTGATGTGAGCTGCGAGCCGCTTGAAGGTCATTCTGAAGCTCCTCGATGGTTTTCTGAAGCGATGCTCGGACGGTCTCCAACTCGTTGATTTGGTACTTGGACTGGCGCTCCTGGTCGGATAGTCTGGCTTCAACATCACTGAATTCTTCTTGAAAATTCTGCTTCTCGTCTTGCAGGACTCTGATTTTGCGTTCCAGACCGGTTTTCTCGTCAAGGGCTTGCTCCTGCGCTTCCTTTAGCTCCTTGGCTAACGACTCGCTCTTGTGTATGGCACGTTGGCTTGCAGCTTCGGCAGACTAGCGAAAACAGAATGTTAGTCTGAATGAATATCAGTATTATTCTAACTGAAACCAACCTGCGCCTTTCGGAAATCGGCATCTGCTCTCAGCTGGAGATCCCGAGTCTCTTTCTCGTGTCGTAGAGCCTCCAAGCCTCTCTCCTGTTTGATGTTTTCCAATTCGTACTTGAGCGTGCTCACTAGGACTCGTAATTCATCTTTCTCGGTATCTGGAGCTTTCTTTTAGTATACCATTGCATGCGCAGCCGTTGAAAGAGAAAGGTCCTGACCATGCACCGGCTGGTGGGGTGGAAGCTGAGGCTGAACGGATCGAACTGAGTGCCGCATAGATCTCTGCGCACTGGCAGGGGTGGAAGGCGATGCGAAGCCAGCAATCAATTGCGACGCCGGACGCGTCGACTGGCTGCTGTCCATGCTGGCAGGTGTGTTAGGTTCTGTACAAAGAAAGAAGCGTTAATAGGCACTCACCCTGGGAAGTGCTTGAGGAGGCTACTAATATTTCCTCCCAAACCAGACGAACAACGCGACAAAGGAAACGACGAGGCCGACAAGCGCAACAAGAGGCGGAGATGTTTGGATCTTAGTCATCCACCCGTAGCTACCGAGTTGGGACTAGTGCCAAAATTTTATCGAAAATCGAACTTGAAATTATTTCGAGCCGGCCGCTTCTCTCTGCACACCCAACACACCCCACATCGCCTCCCGTTCGTCTTTTTCGAATCTTGACATCATGGGCAAGGACAAGGTTGAGAAAAAGGAGAAGCGCGCTGAGAAGAAAGAGAAGCGCGCCGACAAGGACGGTGTGCACAAGGCCGGCAAGAAGGAAAAGAAGGACAAGAAGGACAAGACCACTCTCTCCGATGCGGTAGAGAAGGAGATCACCTCTCAGGTCTTGGATGGCCTCGATCAGGCTGCCTCCGCCGTCGTTGAGGACCCCATGCTTGTCGACGGCGAGCGCCCCATTGGTGCTCTCGTGCCGTTTGCCAACCCATTGGTCGAGGACAAGCAGGCCAAGAAGGTGCTGAAGAGCGTCAAGAAGGGTAAGTCTCGCAGCGATTCCATTGATACTTTTTTTGTTGGGTTGCACTCGGTTTTGCTTCAATTGGAGTGGGTGTGCACAATCTTGCAGTCTTTTCAAGATACCCGCGCAACCCATTTTTCGCTATTATCTCGTATCTTTATTCTAACCATCTCCACTTCTACAGCTGCCGTCAACAAGTCCCTCAAGCGCGGTGTCAAGGAGGTCGTCAAGGCCCTCCGCAAGTCGCCCATCCCGGCCGCCAATGCCGCCATCGATATCCCCAATGGCGTTGTCGTTCTCGCTGCCGACATCTCCCCTATGGATGTCATTTCTCACATCCCCGTCCTGTGCGAGGACCACGGCATTCCCTACGTCTTCGTCACCTCTCGCGCTGAGCTCGGTGCCTCCGCCGCCACCAAGCGCCCGACCAGTGTGGCCATGGTTGTCCCCAAGTCCGCGAGCAAGAATAAGAAGCTTGACGATGCCGACAGTGAGGACTTCAACAAGGTTTACGAGGAGCTGGCCAAGCTTGTGCAGAAGGAGGCCAAGGGCATCGTCGTTTAAGCGGTTGCCATTTTCGTCCTTTGCGTTGCTTCTTTCCCACGTTCCTGGTTGCTGGTGGGTTCTCGTATTGTACAGGTTTTTGTTCCAGTCTGATAGGACCGTGCATATCTTTGGGGGTCCGGCCTATGGGTATCTGTTATTTTTTCCATATTTTGCTCAACTGCAGTTTCGGCGTTTTTATCAACGGTGTATGAAAAAAGGCAGGAAGAATTCCAACGAGAAATCACCCCATGCATGATCCAATCGTACTTGGTACTTTCAAGTGGGCCATGCATGCGACTGCTAATGCAAATGGCACATGGAAGTAGCTACCTCGAGGCACACTCGTGCGATGATATAACCCCCAGGAAGGTAGATGCGAATGGCTTCAACATTCGAGTGGAATCTCGCAAGATAATCGAGCGGTCACACAGATTGACCTAGCTTTCAAACGCACGTCCATCCCGAAGGTTGAGCAGCGCAGGTCGTTACACGGCGAAACCGAGCAAAGCTTGAATTCGGTGGAGTTGGTCGCGAAGCCTGCAGCCGCACATACAGTACCAGTAGCACAGACAACGGTCTCGATCGGAGGCGCGACCCTAGAAGAAACCAGGGACATAGCGCAAGTCTAGCCGATCGGCCTTGCATCATACCCGCGCTATCAATGCAGTGGCACTATCATTCCTGGGTGATCAATCTGATCGATCCCCTCGGTTCCTTCAACGGGGGAACAAGGGGCTCGTCTACATGCCGCCGCTCTGCCGACACCACCTGAAGCCCAATCAGCATGCTATCTGATGATATCCCACCAAGGTACATGGATCTGCTCCCCCTTGAGACCCCCATTTTTTAATCCAGGAACACTGGCTGATGGTAGGTCGTACGCGGTATCCGAACCTGGGCCCTTGCGGATCTCCTGCCCTACCCCAGAATAATATAAGGATCCCCCTCATCCTGTCTTTTCTCTCTATGATGCAACAACCAGGTTGGCTCTCCTTAATATTTCATTTCCTTATCTACAATGTTTGGCTTTCGCCCGCAGTATTGGTCGCTCATTGCGGTGCTTCTCGCTCTTATACACCCCTCCGCATCTCACCCCGTTCGTACACCCAAATGGATTAAGAGGGACCAATTCGCGGACCCGGAATCTCGAGGAGTATGGAAGGTCTTTGAGAAAACTGGATATAAATACGAGCCTGAGCTACCCGGGTCTATGGACGTTGGTTTTTCTCCTGTTTACACCCTTGTACCAGCAATTAACTATCTATAGATACCCTCTATCTCGCAACATGACGACAGCTCAATCGAGAGAGGCCCTCCTGGACGCCAATATAAACACGATTCGTCTTATGGAAAATCAATAGTCTCGGTCTTGGTACCCGTTGCACCGGACTCGTTACCGCCACCACCACAGCCTGAACATCACCGCCATGATGCACTCGGCAAACCCCAAGAGCCATCCTTTGAAGTGAAAACATATGCTGGTCACTATGGAGAAATCATGGGCCACCCACAATCGTACAGGGGGAAGCAGACGGGGGAAGCCGCAACTTTCTCGTCCGTGAGGCTGAAACTAGCAACCGGCCATTCTATCTCGTTCTTCTCTTACCGGATCTCACTTCCTTTCTTGAAATTCGCACCGGCCAATTTCCCGCAATACCCACTCCCGGGAATCTTTACCACTGTCATGGTCCTCCTTGCAATGGTGTGGATCGCGATTTTCATGATTGGACTGGTCGAGCTTGGCAACTATCTATGGAAACGAAGGGCCGCGAGACAGGCCGAAAGAGAGGAAAATAGAAGCGAGGGGCTTTCCGAAGAATCTGAAGAGTCTGAAGAATTGATCAAAGTGCCAATGCGCTTCATGGCTCCACGAGTCGAGACGGATTGCCGGGACGAAGTGGCCACTTTGTTGTCGAGTGGATCCGAGTCGGACTCTGGGTCGGATTCGGAGAGAGATGATTATCGATTTTGAACAACCTATTATATGGTACGCTGTCTCTACTACATATAAAGAGATCTGTATATGTTTACGATTATTGGGTTGAGGTGTTCAAGGACATTGGCCTTTCGATTCTCATGTAGATCTAATGTACAAAACCATATTCCTATCATTTCATCGTGAACATGAACAAAACAGACACGCTCGCTTGCTCAAATGATTTTAATTTTGGCTCGCAGCCTTTTTTAAGCACGCTGCTCATCCAGATTCTGGAAAGGGTGCTGGTTGTCGACGGTCTTTTGACGGGGACCAGCGGCATCAGGACCGCTTTCGGCAGTGGTGCGCTGGAACTTGTTGATAGCAGCACGGCCAGGGTCCTGGTCGGAGCCAATTTCAGAGTTGAAGCTAGCATTATACTTGTCGTTGTTGTCGAAGCCACCCTCGTGAATGTTGCGGCCATCGGGCTTGGAGTGCTGGTAGCCGTCGGTGATGTCATTGACGTAGGACGGTGCCTGGCCACCGTTGAATTGGCTACGGCCGCTGCCGCTGGCAGAAGAGTACTCGCCAGCGTTCATGCCCATCTCCTTCTTAGCAGCGGTCGGGCCGCCGGCGTAGCCACTGTGGTGAGCACCGGGGAAGTTACCCTGTCCGCCAAGGGCCTCGGGGTACTTCTCCTGTCGCTGGCGGTCCTCACGGAGGCCACCAACGGGAGCAGGAGGGATCTCGGTAGCGGCAGATGTATCGGTGTTGTTCAACGTAGACTTGTTGCCCGAAACGCCCATGGGCTCGGCACCACGGTTTTCGGAGAACGCACCGCCTTGTCGGACGGATTGGGCAGCGAGAGAGTCGCTAGCGACGGGGCCAGAAGGCTCCTCGATGGGCTGCTGGGAGGCAAGAGGGTCGGTGGTGACCTTGGTGCTGCGGGGACCGTGAGGAAGAGGAGTGCCCTGGAGATCCATTGTGGTTGTTTTGTGTAAAGTTTGGAGAGAAGTGAGAGAGTTTTGGTATAGAGGATTGGTTATGTTCTGTAATTGAAGAAAGACTGATGAAATAATTGAGCGAGTTACGAAGCGGCGAGGGAGCTATATAGGATCCAGGTAGGCGAAGTATGAAACACCACTGCAAACGATCGTGATATCAAGAGAGGGGGATATCAAGGCAGGTGATGTCACACTTACGAAGGTTCCGATGCAGTCCAGCCAAAGGGATAACAAGATGGCCAAAGCAGTCACGTCAATTACCCTGTGCATTTCGGATATTCGGTGGCGGAATGGAGACATCGAGACATGGGAAGGTGGAGTATCCCTGCTTGTTAACCAGTGTTTCTGGCAGAAGCCGTGGTCGTCGTCACAGAGGGTCTAGTCTCCACATGCCTATTTCACCGTGGACAACTTGAGTTCGTCGGTTCCCCAGCGTTTTGGGGTAGATGTTGGCAGGATGGCGATAGGGTTAGATAGCTTGGCTGGTGATGTCACACTTACCAAACTCTGCTGCAAACCGGACAACTTTTGCTCACTACCAGATCGACTCTCTGCATTCTCATTACGGAAATTAACTAGGAACGTTCCTCTGCCATTTTGATTTATCAAAATGCTCTATTCGGTGAAATGCTCAGAATTGAGCCATTGTAGTGGTGGTTTTAAACTTGCCTTCGCAGAGTACATCGGCCGACGCATCCAGACCGCGGCCGAGTTCCCACCAATCAGAGCATGGTAATTGATCTTGCAACAGTTTTTGAGCACGCGACAGCTACTGATCTACATCTATTGGTTTCTACTTTCGAGATGGAATGATATCTAACGATCCAAATCGGTCAGAAGAATAAATTCGACTTGTAAATCATTCATTCGCTCATAGCTCCGTAAAAATGACTATCGTACAAGATGGATCCAGTCCACTGAAATGCGTTTATCGAGAAGTGGCATCAGAAGGGAGACTGTCAAGGTTCTCCTTGCCCTGGCGGCCAACGCTGCCGAAAGGAGCAGTAGGCACATGAAGCTCTCCGCCATCGACGCGCGCACTGCTGGAAGCAGTCGCAGGGCCGCGCAGAGCGCTGTTGTTCTCGCCGGAGACGGGCTCCTCGAGACGACCGGAGCCGACGTTGACGGTGCGCTGGTCCGCTGAGTTCCAGTCACTGGCTACTGGGGGCTCCTTAGGCAAAGGAAGATTGGCCTTGGTCTTCTCAATCTGTTCGGGCTTGTTGGTGTTCTGATCGATGATGGACTAAAAAACGAATTAGCGCACGTATTTTTGAGGATTGGAGATAGCTCACCTTCATCTGAGACACATCGGAGTCAGCAGGTACTTGACCGCCGTGCTGCTGGGCAACTCGGGACTCCTCCTTGCGAAGATCCTGACGGGTGGTGTGGAAGGTGGAATCAGACATGATGGTATGATGTAGGACGTTGGCTTTTGACAATGTGGAAAACGGAATTGCAGAGTTGCAATTGAGGTTAAGATAATAAGCTTCTAAATTTTGAAGGCGGCCTCCCAAGGCTTCTTATACTCTTAGAGGTGGCATCGGCTTGTGACGTTTGTTCCAAATGTCGGGGATGACGACATCGAAGCAACCCCGGCCATGATTCCAGTCTCCACCGCAACCAGGGAAGAGCTTACATAGCATTTCCATTTGAACTGCGGTGCCAGACAGAGATCTACATCGTCCGTGTTCCAAGCTTGCAAATTTAGTGTCATGGCGCACGCACCATACCGGCACCCCGGGTGGCGAGGCCTCATACATAGTCACCAAGTGCCCGCCGGGTTAGATGATCCTTAGTATCGGGTTATCGGGCCTCACGCCAGCCCATAACTGTCTTCGTTGAATTATGTAGATTGATAATTTTACATAGCTAAAGGTAGTTGTTAATCTACAGAGATGGCGAGGGCTCTCTGTTTCCCTCCGATTACGAGACGACACCGTTGATATTTTTCTAGAGACCTTCCCGGATATCTTTCTGGGCATCTTTCTGGGTCTTTCTAGAATAATTTTGAACAATGGCGACTATCGGTCGCCGTACGGGCTTGTCATGGCAGAGTCAAGACCTGAATCGGAAGCTCGATGTCATAGCCCCACCGCTATATTGGAGCGTTTCAACCTGAATCCTGACGAATCTTCCCTTAATCAACAGGCGTAATAAAGCTGGACTCTGTTATGGGGCAGCGGGGCACACGAGAGCAAGTTCCAAGATTGTTTGTCAAGGCCCACACATTCCAACCGGTGGGAAGACAGCTCAACAACAAAAGTAAAGTGAGCGTTCATTTATAGTTTATATCCGAACATATAGGATTATAACCCAACCTCTATTGTTTGCGATATAACCCTCCTCGGAGAGCGAGATTTCCTTGACTTCGGTGCCACGCAAAAGCCTCCACTTGGAACTCCGCGTGGTCGTTATGACCACTAAGCCAGACGGTATCATCACGCTGTCATGACCGAGGCGCAATTCTCGAAAATACCGCATTCTGATCTCCTTGTCCTGGATCGTGATCGAGTTTTTGAGAAGGACGGGTTGTCACACAACTGGCTCACCAGTTTCATTCCTTGCATTTTTTGGCATGTATTAACCAAATTCACATGTATCTGTATATCGCACCCAATCCACGCACTCAATGCCAACCCCTTCATTGTGCATCTGTAATTTCCAACTTTCAAAGGATTCAAATTGATGCTGCTGGTTGTAGTACACGTACATCTATATAGTTGCTCGAGTAAGCCTGGCGGTACGACCCCCTCCGTCGCCATTATCAATAATTTTGACCCTGAATTCTTGAAGCTCTGGTTCCTGTATAGTTCCCGCGGCTGCGCGAAGGCGGTCTCACACGGCAGAAATTCTTATCGCGGACGAGGTTCTCGATGGGCGTGAAATTACGACAGTGATTTTGCGACGGACTACGTGAGGCAATATATTTTCCCAGTCCCCTACTAGCGCTCGCAACATTCCAATATGCCCCGCGATCCGCTCGTTGGCCTTGTGGGCAAGGTCGGTCTCTTTTCAACCTCCCCATCCAACACCCCGCTGACCATGTGAGGGGCGCAGCCGTCAAGTGGAAAATCCACGACATTGAACAGTTTGACCGACGCTTCCTCCAAAGTTGGTAAGTATTCCTAAATTTCCATGCTAGTTCAATCGCTAATCTTGGGTCCTACACAGGCAACTTCCCGTACGTACAGCCGACTGCTCCAGCATTGCCGCGTTATCAACACGCTAACACAATCCACCAGTTTCACAACCATTGACCCCCAGCGAGCCATCGGATACCTTCAGATCGAATGTGCCTGCAAGCGACACAATGTTTCAGATCGATGCCAGCCTAATTACGGCGGCTGTCATGAAGGGCGGCGCTCCGTGCCCATTGAACTGCTAGATGTGGCTGGACTGGTGCCGGGAGCACATCAGGGACGAGGACTCGGAAACAAGTTCTTGGATGATCTGCGGCATGCTGATGCCTTGATTCACGTGGTGGATGTGAGTGGGACCACCGATGCTGAAGGGAAGGCTACTCGCGGCTACGATCCTTCCGTGGATATTGAATGGCTGCGGGGAGAAATTGTGCGCTGGGTGCTTGGAAACTTGATGGAGAAGTGGTACGTTGAAGGCGAACAAAATTTTATGCAGTCGGAACGATGCTGATGTTTGACCTTAGGGGTTCCATTAAACGGAGACACGTTGCAACGAGTTAGTGGACTTCCCTGGTGCCCAAGACACCGACAATTAACGTTATACAGAGGCCAACCCCGTCGACACACTACAGGGCCAATTTTCAGGATACGGAAGTACCTCAACGATTGTCGCGCGGGTACTGGACAAGCTCGCTCTGAAAGAACCGCTCGAAGAATGGTCAGATGAGACCGTCAAGACCATGGTCGAGACCTTTATCGACGAAAAGTTCCCCACGGTGTTCGCATTGAACAAAATCGATCACCCAGATGCGGATAAAGTGCGTTTGCCCCGGAGAGATGCCGTGGAGCTTGCTGACCCGCCAATCACAGAATATCAGTAAGATCGCCAAGATGCAAGATCCCAAAAGTATCGTGCTTTGCTCGGCTATATCAGAGGTCTTCCTCCGCCGATTAGCCAAGCAGGATTATATCAAGTACATCGAAGGCAGCGAGTTCTTGGATACACGAGAAGATCTGATTGAAATGGGCGATCCGGATGGTGGAGGTCTGAAGGAGATGGACGAAAAGTTGAAAACGTGAGTGTGTCCGGTCCAGACATAACGATCTATGGCTGACCGGAATTCAAACAGCCGTGTCGAGAACTTAAAAGACATGGTTCTGTATCGATTTGGATCCACCGGTGTGGTACAATGTCTTTCTCGAGCTGCAGAGCTTCTAGGTCTTGTTCCCGTCTTCCCAGTGAGGAATGTCTCGACATTCAGCTCGGGCAATGGCACCGCCGTATTCCGCGATTGTGTTCTGGTCAAGAAGTGAGTACTGCAAGAGATATTGTTGTAATTCTCGCTAACTTTACGCAGGAACAGCACCGTTGGTGACGTGGCTCGGAAGGTGATGGGCGACGTGCCTATCAACTATATTGAAGGTATCGGCGGCACTCGCGTGTCCGAGGAGGATATCGTCGCAGTTGGGAAACACGATGTAAGTTTTCTTTTCTACTTCCCCCAAGGTTCTCTTGACTTCGAGACATTCGAGACTAACACTCAATTGAAGATCCTTTCATTCAAGGTTGGCAGGTAAACCATAGTCACACCTCATGTACAGTCTCGTGGAACGCCAATAGACACGCCCTGCAACGATGCCATCCATAACGCCCATTTTGTAGTATATAGCACCACCCGTATAGAGTGACGATCGAGTAGACGTGATTTCGAAATTAACCACCCTTCTGCACGATAAAATCGGATCAGCAATCTGGATTCGTAGCCAAAAGGGCACCTCGTACCTGCGCCCGTTCGTCATTCATCCCGATAATCGGTTCCGGAGCTGCAGGATGCTCCTTCTTTGCCTTCTGGCCGTGTTTGCGCCCACCTCTCTCCGTCGTTCCTTGCTGCTTGGTGTCGTCTGCGATACCTTCGTTTACTTCTCTTTCCTTCATACCCGACGCCGTGGCTGCCGAAGACGGATCATCGGTGTCGCCCCTTTTAGCGCGCTTGATACTGTGCTCTTCGGTTTCGGCTCCCTTCCATTCCTTTGAAAGCGCGTAATTCCGACTCAGGTGACGGGTTATTGGCGGCGCGGATATCCGAGTGCGCATGGCCGACCGAGCGGGCTGGGAAAGTAGCATGGCTTGTAGCTTCAACGCAGACGTTGGAATTCGATGGTAACCCGACTTTTGTGGATCTTAAAAGACAGCGACAGGCATGTAAAGTATTTATAAGCTAAGTTACATGGTTCTTCCATGTTATTTTGCCTCGGGACTTTGGCAGGTAAGAGGGCCACGTTATGACGTCTTCATGTTGCAATCCTAGCCTCGACCTACCTTGGGACCCTGATCGATAAAACAAGTAATACAGCAAACTTTTTAATGGAGTCTCGGGGTTTGGCAAAGAAAACTTCTATTTCTATGGCCGTCTACCTGTTGGATTCGCAGATGATTATGGGAACGGGATACTGCCAGGGTGTTGACAAGTTGGATCATAAAAAAAAGATAGCGGTTGAACAGTATCGTTAAATTCATTGTCCAAAATAATTGCTACATTCTACAAAAAGTCAAAAAAATAATATAGTACAACGACCCCGAGCACCGTCTCGTAATACAAATCGACCCTTTACTCCGCGTTGGAGTCCGGAATAGTAGGCACATTCTCCTCTGCTCCAGTCGCCGTATCAGCCACATGAGCCGCGGAGCCCTGTCCGTACCCCTTGTCAAACGAACCACGAAGGACATTAGGATCGGCAGGGAACTGGAACTTGGAACTCTTCCAGGGCGCCACCTTCATGAGATACATGGTATCAATCTCTTCCAGAGTTCGGCCCTGGCCCTCAATAACCGCGAAGTAGACCAGGCCAGCAGCCAAGAAAAGACATCCGGCAAAGACGTATCCGAACCGGAAGTCAATAGCACCAACGATGAAGGGGGTGAAGAAGGCCAGAAGGAAGTTCCACAGCCAGTTGGATGCAGTGGCGAGGGACATGCCGCGGGCACGGTACTGCGAGGGGAACAGCTCGGCAATGATGGTCCACACCATTGGACCCCATGTACTAGCAAAGCCGAGGATAAACAGACAAGCGAAGACAACCATCGCTACGCCAGCGCTCTTCGTCTGCTCCGGGTGGTCACGATTCAGAGAGAAGTGGCCCACCGAGGCGAAGATCATGAAGCAGACGAACATCCACAGAGCACCGGCGATGAGAGACCGGCGACGGCCGTAGTGCTCGATCAGGTAGAGACCTAAGAAGGTAGTACCAAAGTTGACGCCGCCCAAAATCATCTGCGTGACATAGCTGTTCTGGATACCAGCACCCTTGAAAACGACCGTTCCGTAGTAGAAGAAGTAGTTGGCACCTGTCAGCTGCTGCAGAGCTTGGAGGGAAACACCGACAATGACTCGTTTCCACATTGTCGGCGCCTTGAAGAATGTCCGCCAGCCGATCTTGCCATTGCGAACTTCTTCCTCGTACTTTTCCTTGATCTCTTCGAATTCGATTTTCAGGGCACGGTGGTTCCGAGGAACTCCGTAGATCTTGGAGAGGTTGTTCAAGGCGGTTTCCACTTTGTTGTGACGGTAGTCATATCGAGGGCTTTCGGGGAAGAAGACCATGCCAACACCGAGGATGAGGGCCCAGAGGTAGGTAATTCCCATGGGGATGCGCCACGATCCGGTATCATTGCGGGCCTCGGTTCCGAAGTTGATACAGTTGGCAACGAAAATCCCGAGAGTGATGAAAAGCTGGTATGTACTGGCGGATGTCAATACCTTCATCCAGAGCAAAGGTAGGGGGAACATACCTGATCAACGATCCTCGAATGTGTCTTGGTCCTGACTCTGCCTGGTACATGGGCACGAGCAGCGACAGCGCCCCAACGCCAAGTCCCGCGGTCCAGCGGCCCAGTGCCACTTGATACCATTTGGGGACGGGGGAGGAAATCTGAACTGTGACACCGGCACAGAGGATCACGCACCAGCCACTGATAGACCATTTCCGGCCCACGCGATCGGCGATTGGGGCTGCAATCAGAGCTCCGATCAAAGTACCGATGGATAACTATTCAATCCCATATTAGGAATGCAGTGATGCACAAAGAGGTCTCATCACTTACCAGACCAACGATAAGACCCGAGCGCACATTGCTGAATTGGTAGGTCCCATCAGACTTCAGCTCACCAAATCGCCGAAGGAAATTCTTCATTTCCAGAAAACCGGAGATCTGACCGGTGTCATAACCGAAAAGGAAGCCGCCCATGGACACAAAAATGCCCATGATGAACGAGCGAATGGTGAAGAGCGGGATAGGAGTATCGACGACATCGCCATTTCCTTTCTCACGATCGGTAGTAGATTCCGATCCTCTCGGTGCCTCGACGTACGCATCTTGCGGCTTTTTCTGGAATACTTTCTTGAACATGGTGCTGGTTGTGACAAATCGACTTGTCTAGTATTTTCTGGCCTGCATATATTCTAGCCGGTCTTTCCCTGATCTCAGATGGGCCCGGGACCAGCCATTTATACCCGGCCCGTAGTCTCGGGGCTTGACTTGACAATGAACCACATGAGAGCGCGTGGTCTTGTGTGGATGTGTGGGGTAGGAAATCTGGCACGTTGGCCGGCGAAATGGACCAAAAGGGAACATGATGACACGTCGATTTGTTGAAACGAGGTGAGGCCTGTGGCGGGAGACGGTCATGTCCGAGGACAAGCCAGAATCTGGGGAAGTGGGGAAACGCTTTTGGCAGGTGTTACGGGCGTATCCGTGGGTTGCCGGTCTGTTTCGAAAACCCAGACCGCAAGGACCAAGAAAATTCGGCGGTGCAGAACCATGTATCTCATGATGAAGTTATGGCGGACGAATCATAATGTTCAGAAATGTCCACATTTGGGAGTCATCGCGTGGTACCTCCGTGGACGATGAATCCGAGTGATGAGATAGGTGGCAGCCGCCGGAAGGGTTGGACAGCGCCTCACGGCAGACGTTCCTTGGAATACTCAGTCGGAATCGTCGGATCCGAGGCCTTCCCGCATCATGGCTCCTTGCAGATATTCTCCCGATCCGGCTGTATTGGTGCCGATTGATTCGGCAGGCCGAGAATGGACTCGGTAGAGGCTGTGTTCCGTATTGCTGCAAAAAGGGACCGGACTTGACAAGTCTTCATGTACAAAAACAGACTTATATTCAATTAACGAGGGCCATATATATATAACTAATCCAGGCTTCTGAGAATCAACGAAATGAACGCCTGCCGAGGTACCCAGGTATCATCCTATTCAGAAAAACCAACAATATCCATCACTTCAAAACATTGACACCGAAGTAAACAAGACATCAGACGGCCAGCCGTCGGTCCCAGCCGTTAGCAAGGGCAAATTCACCGTTCTCCTCCTCGGGCGGCATTGCAATTGCCTGGAACGGGTCGATAAAGTTCATATCGTCCGGACGGACTGAAAGATCTGTAAACGGATTCATATTATCCTCGGCACTGCTCTCGCCGGAGTAGCTGAGGACACTTTGTGCCGTTGGCTCCTGGTTCGGGGCAAATTCCCCACTGCTCGCGGACCACGCCTCGGGGGATAGATCATGCATGTCACCCGGAGGTGGAACCACGAGCGAAGTATCACTGAGCTGCTTGTTGTCGCGGTTGTACTCGGCAGTGATGGAGGCAAATGGACCGGAGTCCTCGCCACATTCCTTTCCACCGTAGATGCCGGTGAATATGTTCGAATATCCTCGATCCATATCGCCTAGGACGCATTCCCAGTCGGCCATTGTGATGGCGCCAGTGTTAGCATCCGATGGAGTCGAGGTGGACATGGCTCGTGGGTAGTCGTATCCCATGGACGAAGAAATGAGCCGGGAGTCTGAACCAAGATCCAATGACGAAGTTCGTTGATCGGCGGGGTATTGGTGAGCCGAGAGATGGTCGGGGTGTGACGGAGGAAGGCTCGCCCAGCTCGGGGAGCGAACTGACTGAGGAGCAAACGGGGAAGTGCCACCAGAAATGGTGTTCCGGCGTGAAGTTGACGAAGCTTCCTTCGGTGGCTCGTTCAGATGAGCACCAGCGAGACGAGACTTCAAAGACTGCAGATGCTTCTTGGGAGGCGATTTAGGCTTGTGCGCAGGAGCCATCATTTCTTGCGACTCGGCGCCTGTCGCTTCCCGATTCACACTGTCCAGTGGAACCAGGGCACTAGCCAGGATTCCAAATTCAGCGGCTGCCGTTGAGGAAGCTTGCCCAAGTTGCTTCCTAACAGCAGCAAGAAGCTTCTGGCTCTCCTTGGCTAGCTTGCTGTCACGTTTCAGACCCAACGTTTGCCACAGAATTCCAAGACCAGAGACAAAGACCAACTCCCTTCTGTTGATGCTGAAGGAGAGGCACAGTCGCCGTTCATCTAGTAGGTCCAGAATCTGAACGATGTGCTTTGAAGAATCAGACAGTGCGAGAACCGATGGGGCGCGCAGATTTTCTTCAGCGAAGCACACGGCGGGGCGATGGATCAGAGATCGAATGAAGTAATAAACCAGAGACAAAAGAGGCGACCGGCTGCTCGTGACATTTGTACTTGGTTTATCCTGAGAAAATTCGAGACGAAGGTGGGGAGGCAGTGTCGAAAGCCAGTCATCTAGTTGCCCAGCCACAGAGTGCATCTTGGAGACAGAAATGTCGTAGGTTGGCTTCGAAGGGAACAAGTCCTCCAGGACCGTGTTCAGAATCCTCGAGACCGAGAAGAGGGCAAGAGCACTTGAAACGCGAGTTGATTCCCCAGGGAGAGTGGGCAGGAACCCAGTCTCGGTGACATTCTCGTCATCCACATCAACGGGATACTCGGTCTGAATATCATCTTCGCGCATGAGAACAGGCATGCCGGTCAAGGCAGAAGAGAATCTGTCCAAGACATATTGACACCAGAAGACCTTCTTGCGAGTTTCTCCCTCCAAGGGATTGAATGACGAATTCTCTTGGTTCTGGTGAAGTTCCAACTGATGGCAAATATCGACGGCAAGGGCGCGGTAGCGAAGCAAACTGCGGTAGTCGGCTTTGGTCATGCAGTAGATCTGGGCCAGGACAAAACATTGCAGACTACCGAGAGAGGTTTCGCCCATGAATGAATCGAGAGAAGCTGTCCAGTTCTCCTCAAAGAAGGCGGGGTCTTGGTTGGTCCTCGACTGGGAGAAGTCAGTATTCTCAGTCTTGTAAGGCGTTATATGTGGCACTTACATTTGATGGCAGAGCTGCAATTCCAAAGATCAGGTTCAGCTGTGCCATCGCATAAGCATCATCTTTCAAAGTATCGGTATTGTTCAAGTATTGTTCGTAAGCTTTCAGGATAGTCGGGCGATGCACCACGGGGTACAATGGTGCCCACTCTTGGAAAAATATATTAATGAGCTGATCGGACACCAGACGTGACGGTGTTTTCACGGCTTGGTTGGGAGATCCGCGGGCCACCGGGGCAGACAATTTTGTCAGTGCTTTGGTGGGGATTTTCGCCACTGATTTCCCCTGGCTGACAAGGTTGTCAGTGAAAACATCTGTTTGTGTAAGCTAATCCATTCGAGCTTCCCGAAGAGAAAATGAAAAGAACTCGACATACCAGCAAAGCCTTGGGTGCTCGAAAATGCGGTATAGGGGTTATCGGACGGTTTTTGGAGAGGACGCGATCGCTCAACATGGACCACACTCTCTCCCGCATCCGAGCCGATAGATTTGGCCGTTTCAGACGAAGGCGCCGATGGAGATCGTGAAGACACGGTTCTTTGAGGCGGCGAAAAAGAATGTATCCGCGAGAGCACATCAATCTTCTCATCCTTCTCGTCCAGCAAATCCTTCAGGTCTCTGACCTCTGTCTCTAGCGATCGCACTCGTTCCTCCAAAGACTCGGTATAACCACGGGGGAAAGCACGGCGGCTCAGCTTATCACTCGTTTTGCACTCGAAACCGACGTTGGCGCACTGGGTACAGCATGGTCGAACGCCATCGCAGCGAATCTTTTTGCTTCTGCAACGATCACAGGCCTGGGCGATCCGGCTTTGAGTGCCGGTGCCACCGACCTTGATCACTTTCATGGGCAAGATACCGGGCATTTCGGCAAGACAGGCGGACACATCGGTCGCCGTGGTCGAAATTTCTGTATTCCTTCGAGGGTCGAGTCGACGATAACGGGGTATTTGGTATTCCTCGCAAGGCGAAGTAAATTCGTTCAAAAGTCACGATGGGAAGAGAGCAGGACAAGAGAGCAGCAGGAGGAGGGGGGAAGATACGCCGCTGAGTCAGGCATGTGGGGTTACTGACCTACCGTTCGGCCAATCGTCGCGTACGAAATGTGTACCGTCCTAGTACGTCCAAAGGTTAAAGCTGATCTCCCCCTTTTTTTCCTGGTGTACTGACGTATGATGTAGCACTTTTTGCTACTCGAAACTGTGATTCGTCTGACCAACCGATATGGTTCTACAAAACCTGTCGTCTGGTTTTCTGCATGCATTCGCTACTGCTAACTACAAGTACCACAGTGCCGAGTATTATCCCGAAGTCCCCGGACTCCACACTCCCCCAATGTATCGATGGCGTACCGGCATGACGAACACGGGGTACATGGGCTATTAGCGAATAATGAATCGCGCAAATCCGCAAACTCTCTTTCTGGAAAGGAAAATGCTCCAGGCCCTTTCGGCACTGAACCCCCGCTGTTCTCCCCGAGATCCTCCCCCGGATGCCCCGGGTTTTCATATCAGACACCAGCGCCACGGTTATCAGCACATTGTCGCCTGATCAACCCTGATGAACTGTGGTTGAATGACTGGACGTAGTCTAGCAAAAGACTCGAAAAAGAAACAGCTTCAAGAAAGCTGCGCGACCGGGGACCTGTGTATCTGGAACTCGGCCCTCTCACGAGGCTGATCTCCCCGTGTCGTCAAAGTCCGGGGCTCCGATATTCGGCGCCCAAGTTCCCTTTTCCGTGTAGTACGGACTGTGCTGTCGCGCTACGGGTGGCGGTTTTTTCCGCGCAGGGATCCCCAGGGATCCCCACATCCTCGGTACGGAAACCAGACGTATGTACATAGGACACCAACAACGCCGGCTGCATTATTGAGCTTGGAAATGAAATCCACAGCCCATCAGGGGTGGGTGGCAATGAGTTCGGAAACAGCGAGTTTTGTCCGAAAGAACCGCGAAGCTGGTGAACCATGGACGCACGATGACCCACCAACCCACCTTTGACGCAGCCGGGGACCTTGTACAGTACTCCAACGGATCCCGATCGACGGGTCTCTTCGGGTCCTCCGCAGGGAATAATCGGAAGAGTTCTCTATTCTCTATATCGTCGAAGAAATGCCGCATCCCCAAACCCAAGGATACTCGTGCCATCCCAAAAATGGTCTGTTCTTCAAGGGGATCATTGCTCTCGATTTGCAGGTGTCGATACCCCGCAAGTAGTGGAGTTGACTGGAGACCCAGGGGTCGGGGCCGATCGGTCTAGCTCCGCAGATCTCAACCGACGCCCCTGTTTGGGTTTGATGAATGAGTTCATGGCTAACGTCATGGCTTCACGATCCTCTCCATGATCCTCCCCCTCATCATTGGGATCATCACCCTCGCCACCGAAACTAGTATCAACGGCGCCACTTCTCCGCATCAAATAGTTCCGACACTGGGGACTCCGGGGTTGGGTATGTGTCTTTATTGAGAGATCTTGCGGGGTCTGATCGCGTGATAATTCCTTGTTGGGCTACCGCTGATTACGACCGTTCCTTCATAGTTATGTCATGAAAAATCTTCGACTTCTTCTGCTTGAGACTGCTGGGCCAGATATGCAGTAACAGTTTCGGATGCGATCAATTCGTTTTTCTGGAGCTGTATCAGCAAATCACGTGGATCGACCTTTTGTTTAGTATATTGATGAGAGACCAGTAGAATACTCACCTGCTTCATGAGGTCATTAACCGCCCTATCCAGCAGTTCCGTTTCAAGCTTCCGTAGTCGAGATACCAAAGCAAAGATCTCAGGCCTGAACAGGTTATTGAAGAGTGTCTCGTTCTCGCGAAGGTTGTTCAGGACTTCGTCTGTCTGCTGAAGAAGCGAGAGCTGTGTCTCTAGCCGTTTAGATACCAGAACGACTGCGCGAAGCTGGAAAACATCCCATGCTTGGTCGGCTGCGAGGAAATCTCGAAGCTGTGTTGGCGTCTGGATGTGTTCTCCCTTCCAAAAAGTCTCTAGCTCTCTCGTTCCCTCCGTAGTCTGGGTGACCCCGATTTCAAGACCATCTTCCTCGTTTACACACGCCCACCAGATAAGCGGGCTATCCCATGTCGTCTGCTGTGAGTTTTGAGAGGTGTCTTGAACCATAGAAACCCGAATTCCAGGGGTTTCCCGGCAGATCATGTTCTTGGCAATAGCAAGAGGATCATCATCCGGCATCGTCATATCTAAAAAGACCTGCTTCGCCTGGGTTCTGTCGCACTCGAGGAATCCATACGAGAAGACCATTTCAGATGCAGGTTTTTCATCGCCGTATCTATGATGGTGTTAGCTCAGTTAGCTCATGAGAAATGACCATGATAATCCAGAGAAAACTCACGAGATAGTCACCTCCTCGCCAGGCTGTAGGCTCTTGCCCCAGCGCAGTTGCAGAACTGCATTTCCATCCGAGTCTGTGTCGTACAATGCGTTTGCTCCTTTTCCAGAGACGTGGTTGGCCATGTCGATACATGGCACCATGGCATGTCCACTGCCGGGCAAATCCACCATGCGTGACCGGTACGCAGCATCAACGTACGTCAAATCATCGAAGGTCAGCTTTCCGGTGCCTTCGTCCCACCAGTACAGCTGACACCAGGCTATATGCTCGGTAGAGTGCCTGAGGTGCTCATATTCCCGTTCAAGGGAGCTTTCCTTTGCCGCCACTGCATCTCCGAGCGAGGTACCCCTCAGCAGCTCTTGCTCCTCAGCAGAGTAAGACGTCGGTAGAGGAAAATAGGGTGGGAAGAACTTGATATACTCCGTCCACGGACTTGACACGCCTATGGATATTGGCATGTCCGGGCTTGAATGTGTCAATTGGACCAGAAGGAAAATCATGATCGCGCCCCTCGCGGTCTTACATAGATCAGCAAAATATAAATGAATGTCTTGGGGGGGCTGATCATACCCTCCCGAAGTCACCGACAGCTTCCAATACCTCCCGAAGATGTTGATCGGACTTGGAGTAGTCATTCACGGTCTCCAATGACAGTACCAGGTCCCCTGGGACCCGGAGAAGAACATCTGGTAAGACATCACTATCTCTGCTGGACTTGTTTTCTGTGGCCACAAGCGCATTGCCCTTGTCTGCCCCACTCTCACTAGAACCAAGTCGCTGGAAAGAAACGCCGTTGGTATCGATTCCGTTAAGCCTCAGCCAGGCCGGAAGCGAGTCGAGTGGAAGATACTCCCGCTTCATTGTATTTGCTGCTCAGCTTGCAATGTATGGTGAATCTGATAAAAGTTTCGATATTCATCCAATCTCATGGGTCCAGGTTATTGTTCAAGTCGGTATGCCAAGGCTGGTCGCGACCTTGCGAACAAGGTGCTTAGTAACAAAATTAAGGCGACGAGGCATGCGCAGCAGTAATTCTGCCCAGGGCGGTGGCGGCTTTCACTATACAGGATCGTTAGGGGAGGGGAAGAGACAAATGTCTTGCTGATGGTGATACAGAGAATATTTTAGAGAATTATAAAATTGAAGGCATGAGATTGGTTCGAACCTGAGGCCTCTGGCTGCACATATTGGGGCGGGGGGTGTCGAATTGCTTCCTTTTCTATGTACATATCACTGTGGGGTCGGGAATTGATTCACTTTTCCAGATATATTTGTCCTCTTATAAGATCAAAAAAAAAGGTGAACCTGGTGTGCCAGATCCGTGAGAACCCATCCTTACCACTTACCCGTTCACGATTTAAGGTAGAGGCAGCGAAGTAAAGTAGACTTCTTCGAGAATGCATCCCAGTCGCCAGAGGAATAGTACCTAAAGGCTTCAAGAGTGTGACAAGCACTGCTTCAAGAGCGGAGGCTTTACGTGGCACCGAGGTCAAGGGAGTCAAGGAAATCTCTCTCTCCGATGAGGATTATACCGCTAGACCACAGAGGCTGGGTTGGTACTTTCTCCAATTTATGCTAAAATATAAACGAGCTCTCCCTCCATTTTGAGGATTGGGCCATTAACATCCTCCAGAGCAATTGTATGGCCTTTGACAATGGCCCCCAATTCTCGTGTCTTCTATTCCTGTTGTCTACACAGTCACAGAATCGCAGTGCCATCTATAAGTATACCAAGAAATACACCCTAGAACTGAACCCTCCGGCAAGAGTCGCAGACGATGTTGGTTGGTTCTTTTCTTGAAGCTCCTTCTCATCTAGCTCTACCTACTTTCCTATTCTCAGACACAGCTTTGGTCAACGCGCCGTCCAAGTACTGCGTCATCTCGTCTATATGTTCCAGCTCACCAACCCAGCCAATATACTGATCCGGTCGAACAATCAGCATCGCGCCGCGCGTACGATCTACACCCCATTTCTCATAGCCTTTCCCATTGCTGTCTCGATCCCATATGCATGCATCATCACACCAGATCTTGCCATAACCCCATCCCAGAGTGGGGTCCAAGTCACGCATGATCTCCGGGAAGTCGAAGAACTCCGTTTCTTTCCAAGGTGCGCTGTGGATCGTCACCACTTCGATTGGGCTCTTAAAGCGCCCCGAGACTGCAGCATAACGGTTCAAGGGTGAAACCTTTCCTTCGAGCTGACTAGACAAAAATTGACCGAGAGTCTCGACCCGCTGCGTCTGTGTTGCATCACGAACGTCTCCAGCGAGAATAACTAGTCGGAATCTTCCGTCGCTTTCGAGAATTCTCGTTGTCCACTGTGTGTTTCCATCCGCTTGTTTGCGCAGCTTCACCGGCGGGAAACGCTCACCCGGAACCAAACAATGACCTAGGGTGAGATCTTGCTCGTTATCAAGCTTGCAGACCAACGGACTAGCGCCATAGAAAACCTTCAAGCCATCCGCAAAATCTTCAAATGACTCAACAACCTTGATCATGCTCTCCGTCTTACCAAGGCCTCCCTCTGGAGGCTTACCTTCCGTGAAAAGCCCCGACCAGTGGCGATCAAAATCAAGCAGCATCTCAGCCAAGGGGTGGCGTTCAGCATTGTAAGTCCTGAGAATAGCGGGTTTGGCCACTCCTGCTACGACCAAAGCAACTTTCCAACCGATATTGAAGCCATCCTGCATGCTCATGTTCATTCCCAGTCCTACCTTGGGGGAATGCGTGTGCACTGCATCACCGGCAAGGAACACTCGATCATCTTTCGCGAATGTGGGCGCGATCCGCTGTCCGATCTGATATGCAGTCCACCAGTCACAGATTTTGTAATCAAATGTGTATGGTTTGAGGATGGCTTGCACTCGCTCTTTGATCATTTCTGGAGTGATTGAGGAACGGTTGAAGCGGGAATTGGCATTTGAGGCGGCGTCGACAACCTGCACGGGGACGTAGACACGTACCAGTTGTCTTTCGCGGGGAATAACGAGAATTGTGCCTGCTGCGTTGGTTACAGTTCCCAGACGACGGATGTCCGCTGTTAGATATCACGTTAGTTTGACATCTATGAAGTCCATTCCGAAACTTACGGAAGTCCGTGACTGGGATTACATCGATCACGCCCCTCTCGGATGTTAGCTCTAGGTTCCTCACAAAAGCACCTGCACACTAACCAAATATGATCTGTACTTGACCCCTCCAACGGAATGCCAACCTGCTTCCGGGTCCAGCTGTGTGCACCGTCGCAACCAATAAGGTACTTCGCTTTGACGATCTCGGTCTTCGTTTGCTGACTCCTGCTCATTTGGATCAAGTCATCCCAATCATCTGGAAGCATATTGCTTCGATCAAGCCCGTTCGGTACAGACTGCGGGCTTTCCCCACCGGGACCGCCAGATGAATTGGCCTTGTTCTCACTGAGGGTTCGCAACTTGACTGTGATCGGGTAGGCAAGAGGGTCATCATTAAGAGTTTCATCATACTCGAAAAGCTCAGCAATGACACCACGTTCAACCTCGAGGTTGGAGTGCTCCTTAATACTATCGAGAATGAACCGTTCAATCCGTCCCTGGCTCAGAAGCATGTTGTGAAATGGGGACTCGTTGACCTTGGAGCTGCAGAAAGGGCCCTGACGAACCAATTTCCCATCTGGACCAGGCACCTATTCCGCTCCACCTTCATCAGTTGATTTTTCAAATATTGGAAGGCAAACCATACCCAGAAGTTAGCTTCAACAGCCACATGTCCTTCATGCTGCACACGGTGTTGAAAGCCAATGCTGTCGAATATCTCCAGAGTTCGCACGCGTAATCCGTCCGCTTGGCCAGTGAACACCTTGGTGCTCTTTTTGTCGATAATTCGGGCTCGCACACCGCAACGGGCCATCCAGTAAGCTGCCATCAGACCGGAGGGCCCCGCGCCAATGATAAGCCTGGCGAATTAGAACGTGGTCTGCAACAAGGGACTTAACGATATCTTACACGTCGGTATGCGATTCTGATGAATGATCGTTTTCGGCCATGGTGACTATGATACTCCTAGATACAAGGGCAATTCACAAGTATATTCCAAGGATCGCTAATCAGGATCGTACAGACATTGCTGCGGGATGTTAAAGCAACATCTTTATATATTCCGAGCATTCTCCTTGCTCGATATTCCCCGACCTTTCGTTGTTGGACAGTAACTACACGGTAGGGTTGGTGCATGATATATCTGCAGGCTGACTCCGTCGATCTCTCTTCCAAGCTGCCATAGCTCAATTAAGGTCAGGGATATCTCAAATAGAGCTGTCGGATTATCTCCGTGTGCGTTTGCCCTGCAAATGGAGGTTGTTTCCGAATGAGGTACTTTCAAAGCCCGTCCTTGTTCTCGGCTGTTTTACAGACCTCCGATCTGATGACTCGGTTTTCCGAGAAAGCGGCGTCCGTTTGCCGTCCGAATTAGTCTGTGTGGTCTTGATATAATTCGTGGCTGCGGCCTACGAGACAATTAACCGTGGCTTCAGTCTTGGATTTCCGCCAATTGGCGCCGACCGCGACTATTGCCGCTTTATCCACCTTCAATGGAAGTAGCTCGCCATAGTCTCGTCATCTCATCTAAAAACTCATACTAAGAAGATCCTCGAGTTTCGTGCATAAAGCAAGGGTCTCCGTTACTCGAGAAAGCTGCAGCAAATATCCGCCGAGTCAAAAGCTGACGAGGATGGTGAAGTGGTAGCACAGCTTCCATACAAATCACGCCTCGAATTGATATTCGGTCTACGTTATTAGAGCCCTGGATCTCCATAAATCTGCCCGGAGGACTCCCACCCGTGCAGATGAGTAAGCGCGGCTACGCTGTTTCTGGCACACCGGGTTCCCCAACGCGCCGACACGTCTGCGGAGTGCAGGGGCTTTTTCCCATCATGCAGCCGGGCCAACGCCGAATCGGATTGGCCTAATTGGGAAAACCGATGGGTGAATACCTTGTGTTCTTTTGGCTACTTAGAATAGGCTGTTGGGTAGACAAACCGATATATAGAGCGGCAATGGAGAGCTCGGCTAATTTCGTGGCACCGGCCGGAGCAGCGTCCTCCGACCGGGCTCCCGGTGAAGACCCTGTGGACATAGACCAAACAGTTGGGAGCCTGGCACTGTTACGGAAACACCCACGACATAGGAGCGGTAACGTACCCCTAAACGGAGCAGATTGAATCCGACACCACTTGGCTCGTGCCGTCGACTGCCCCGCGCTAAGTCTGCGACTGCAGAAGCTGTAGATGTGATGCAATGGTGCCCTTCCCGTGCAGTAGCTTTGGACACGTAGAAAATAGAACAATATGGTGCCATTGACCATTCCTGAAGGTCCGGATGCTGTACACAGACGAAGGGAAGCAGAGGGTGAAAGTGCCGGCTGCAGCGGATTGCCCCACCACGGACATCATACCCCACCAACAAATACGTCCCCCTCCTCTCGTCTCTCTTCTTCTTCTCATCTCCCACATATTTTGAAAGTTCGTGTCCTATTCCGTTCTTACTTGTTTATCTAGCTAACTCAAGCTAGAATCTGCCATCATGGGTTACACTGATCTGGACCAGTTGGCGATCAACACCATCCGTGTTCTCGCGGTACGTCCCTCCCGCCGCGCTGCGAAGGTTTCTCATGTGCAATTGGAGAGGATCATCTCCCAGTTGCACATGAAACCAGCTACGCAAAGCTACAGCTGTATACGAGCTTGCTGACAATCTATTCCAGGTTGATGCCACCTCCAAGGCTAACTCGGGTCACCCGGGTGCCCCCATGGGCATGGCCCCCGTGGCCCACGTTCTGTTCAACAAGTTCATGAACTTCAACCCCCAGAACCCCGACTGGGTCAACCGTGATCGTTTTGTTCTCTCGTATGTGTCTTTCCCGATGCCCATACCCGTGGGGCAACCTCAATCCTGCCTTCCGGACAAAATCTCCGTTGCAAGAATATCCGCCCTGACTATCGGATAGGAACGGCCACGGCTGCATGCTGCAGTACGCCTTGCTGCACCTGTTCGGCTACAAGGTCTCCATGGATGACCTGAAGACCTTCCGTGTAAGTGCCCTGGGTCCAATGCAACACAAGAGAACCCGGCGCTGATTCCTCCACAGCAAATCGACAGCATCTGCCCCGGTCACCCCGAGGCTCACGACACCCCAGGTGTCGAGGTCACCACTGGTCCTCTTGGCCAGGGTTTCTCCAACGCCGTCGGTCTGGCTATTGCCCAGGCTCACACCGCTGGTGTCTTTAACAAGCCCGGCTTTGACCTCATCAACAACTACACCTACACCTTCTTCGGTGATGGCTGCGCCATGGAGGGTATCGCCTCCGAGGCTGCCTCCATGGCTGGTCACTTGCAGTTGGGCAACCTCATTGCCATCTATGATGACAACCACATTTCCATTGGTAAGAGATCAGCCCGACTCTTCCCCCCAAGAGGCATGTTCCCCAACTAACGGTATCCCCAAGATGGCGACACCAAGTGCGCCTTCACCGAGGATGTCATGAAGCGCTTCGAGGCCTACGGCTGGCATACCGAATGGGTCAAGGACGGTGATAACGACCTAGCCGGCATTGAGGCGGCCATCCGCAAGTGCCAGCAGGTCACCGACAAGCCCTCTGTCATCAAGCTGACCACCACCATTGGTTTCGGTTCCAAGCTGGCCGGCACTGGCGGTGTTCACGGCAACCCCCTCAAGGCCGATGATGCCGAGCATGTCAAAGCCCAGTTCGGTTTCGACCCCAAGCAGAACTTCGTTGTCCCCCAGCAGGTCTACGACATGTACCACGCCCACGCCGCCGAGGGTGCCGCCAAGGAGCAGGAGTGGAACCAGCTCTTCCAGAAGTACCAGCAGGCTCACCCCACCGAGGGTGCCGACCTGGCCCGCCGTCTCTCCGGCAAGCTGCCCGAGGGCTGGGAGAAGAGCCTCCCCACGTACAAGTCCACCGACGCTGCCGTCGCTTCCCGCAAGCTGTCCGAGGCCGTCCTGGAGAAGATCCACGATGTCATCCCCGAGCTTCTGTCCGGCTCTGCTGACCTGACTGGCTCCAACAACACCCGCTGGAAGAACGCCGTCGACTTCCAGCCCCCTCAGCTCGGTATCGGTGAGTGGTCTGGCCGCTACCTCCGCTACGGTGTGCGTGAGCACGCCATGGCTGCCGTCATGAACGGTCTGGCCGCATACGGCACCGTCATCCCCGCCGGTGGTACTTTCCTGAACTTCGTCTCGTACGCCGCCGGCGCCCTGCGCCTGTCGGCCCTGTCCCGCGTCCGTGTCATCCACGTCGCTACCCACGACTCCATCGGTCTGGGTGAAGACGGTCCTACTCACCAACCTATCGAGACTCTGGCTCACTTCCGTGCTCTGCCCAACTGCATGGTCTGGCGCCCCGCTGATGGCAACGAGACCAGCGCTGCCTACTACTCGGCCATCACTTCCAAGCACACCCCCAGTGTTCTGGCTTTGACCCGCCAGAACCTGCCCCAGCTTGAGGAGTCCACCATTGAGCGTGCCCTGAAGGGTGGTTACGTCGCCGTCGACACCCCCAACGCCGCCGTCACCATCGTCTCCACCGGTTCCGAGGTCAGCATCTGTATTGAGGCTGCCGCGTACCTCCAGAAGCAGCACGGCGTTGCCGCCCGTGTCGTCTCTATTCCCTGTTTCGAGGTCTTCGATGTCCAAGACAAGGCCTACCGCCTCTCCGTTCTTCCCGACGGTATTCCCGTCCTGTCCGTCGAAGCCCTCAGCACCATGGGTTGGGAGCGCTACTCCCACGAGCAGTTCGGTCTCAACCGCTTCGGTGCCTCCGGCCCCTACAAGGAGGTGTACGCCGTAAGTTATCCGCGGTCTCTTCATCTTTTATTCCGGTTGCTAACGACCAGCAGAAATTTGAGTTCACCCCCGAGGGCATCAGCAAGCGCGCTATTGCCACCATCGACTTCTACAAGGGCCACACCGTCCGCTCGCCCGTCAACCGTGCTTTCCAGCAGATCCTGTAAAGCATGGCTTAATGCTTCAAGAAAATGTTATGATTTATTAGTTAAGGAGCGACAGCCCTTAAACCCAATATCTAAGAATGCAATAGAGCGTCTGTCGATTTCCACCTATTTCCTAGTAGCATCGTCGTGGAGCGAGAGTATTCGAAGTGCCAAAATAAGGATTGTTACGCACTCCAGCACTGCTTCTGCATTTCAATGACACCCCTCAGCATCACCTCTTTCCTCAAACGCGTTTCTTCGGACGTATTCGGTCCATATGCTTCCTCCGTTTGACGAACAACCACCTCCCTCCACTTTTCCTTCTCATCGTCACCCTGTCCTTCTGTCTGAATATCAACCTGTCCCAATTGGCCCCAAACATCCTTGACTGTCGGCGCCAACTTATCTAAAAATCCGCCAATTCCACCCTCTCCACCGCCAGCATGATAACTTTCAAAGACACCACTCCCGGCCCACCGCGGCCCCAAACTAGCCGTCACAATGGCATCCAGATCCCGTGCAGACACAACCCCCTCACCAACGAGGTAACAAGCTTCCCGTAGAAGCGCAAAAGCAAGCCTATTCCCCACGAACCCGGGAACCTCTTTATGCAGGATAATCGGACGATAGTGTTGAACACGATCCCGAGACTCCCGAGAACCAGGGAGATGAATGGGACCGGGAACATCCTCGAAATAGGCTTTCACAAAGTCAACGCGCTCAGGTTTCGTCTGCAGCCCCGGCACGATCTCTACGAGCGGCATCAAGTGCGGCGGGTTGAACGGATGCGCGACGACCAACCGCTCCGCAACATGGTCATCGCACTCCGCCGCCTGCTTGGAGGCTGCAATGCCGGACGAGCTACTCCAGAGATGAGCCTCGCGATCTGCAAAACGGACCACTTCTTTCCAGAGAGCCTGCTTCGAGTCCAGTTTCTCGGGCGTCTGTTCTTGGATGATCGTCGCCGACTGCACGGCATCCTGGATGGAGGGTGCTAGTGTCAGGCGGGATGATGCGATCAGGGCATTGATGGCATTTTGCGAGTCCTCCAGGCTGGACGTTGACAGGGTCGAGTCTAGGAATGCGGGGAGTTGGGCGTAGAGGAGAGACTCGTAGTCCGGGCGCGGGTCGTACACGGTGACTTTCGTGTCTGGGCGGCGGAGGTGCAGGGCTAACATGGATAGGCCGATTGTGCCTGCGCCCAGGAGGGCGATGTGGTGGGGGTATTCGGTCATTGCTGTGGTTGAGTGTTGTATAGGAGAGGAGTGAATCTCGAGTGGGGTGCGGGGATAATACTGTCTACCTCGGGCCTCACAGTTCTGAATTTAACTTGATATGCTTCGGCGATTACTCAAATCCATTTCAGGAATTCTTTGAAACTCCCGTTTACACTTGCATCTACATTTACTCCTTATTACTTCCAAGACCCATAATGCATTACACATGGAAGGATCACGATCCAGAACGAGTTTCATTCATCATGATATAATTCATAACATCTCCATTTTATTTTGGAACCCATCCATCTAAGCACCGAGAGCCTTGCGAGCAAAGTTGGGCAAGACGAAGCTGGCGCGGTGGATGTCCTGGTTGTAGTAGCGGCACAGGCGCTCCTCCTCCTCGCGGGTCCAGGAGCGAAGGGGCTCACGCACGTTGCGGCTGGCGTCCTTGCAGCAGACCATGAAGCCGATCTGGCCGGAGGGGTAGGTGGGGATGGTGGTGTAGGCGTACTCGGCGACGGGGAAGACCTCAGAGCAGGCCTTCTTGAGCTCAGTGATCATGGGGAGGTGGAGCCATTGGTTTTCGGCTGTAAGACAAAAGGCACAGTTCCGCGAAACCGAGCCCGTAAAAGCGGGTTCGTTGGCGGGGTGGTGCGAAAAAATTAGCCAATGCGCTTCTTCATGTGGGAAACATAATACCAAAATAGAGATAGAAAAAACCGTTGATGAGTGTCGGGGGGGATATGGATAAGGGGAGAGGGCAGGAGAATGGAACAAAGGAACGGCGACGAACAACCTTGGGTAGTAATGACACCGCCATCGCGGAGGGCGTCACGAAGAAGCTCGAAATAGGGCTTCTGGAAAAGACTCTCGGCAGGGCCCTCGGGGTCAGAGGAGTCGGTGATGATAACATCGAACTCGTTCTGCTTGGCCTTGAGGAACTCGAAGCCGTCGCCGATGTGGGTCTTGACCTTGGGGTGCTTGTAGCTGACGGACATGCCGGGGAGGTACTTCTTGGAGAGGCGGATGACGGCCTCGTCGATGTCGCACAGAACAGCCTCGTCAACGTTGTGCTTGACGACCTCACGGAGGACACCGCCATCACCACCGCCGATGACGAGCACCTTCTTGGGGTTGGGGTGCGAGTTCATGGCGAGGTGGGTGATCATCTCCTGGTAGGAGAACTCGTCGCGCTCGGTGCACTGGATGACATTGTCGAGGACGAGAACGTTGCCGTAGTCGCTGCTCTCGAAGACGAGGACGTCCTGGTACTTGGACTTCTCGTGGTGCAGGACCTGGTTAACCTTGAGGCTCATGGCCTGGCCGGGCCACATGTCGGAGCGCTCGGAGAACCAGCCATCTGGTGAAGTTAGCGACAGGACTTCAATTGGGGGAGATCCAAAGGAGGGGTGATGGCGGGGCAGTGATGTAGGTGACGGTGCAAAACATTGACGTACCCTGGATGGTGGGGTGGGTAATCTCGCTCATTTTGAATGAAGTAAAACGACGACTTGTAATTGATGGGAGACGTAAAGAAGAGAAAGAACGAAGAGTGCGCAGCATGCGAAGAAAAAGACGGCGGGAGTTTGCCTGTTTCGGGCGAATTTTCTGCTTGTTCGGGTCGAGTGGGGTCTTTTTCCAATGTGGGCAACTGGAGGGAGAAACAGTGCTTTTGGGCAGCGATCGGAGTCGAGGCGCCGGGCAATCAGCTAATGGAAACCCGGGAGCTAAGGCACTAAGCAATCGGACCTGTTGGACGTGTTGGATGGCAGTCCTGTTGGAGGGGCTAAGATCTGGGCCAATCGAGGCTCCCCAAATGACGCTTACTCGTGATCCCCGAGATCTATAGATCGTGAAATACGCACAACGGGCAGCATTGGCGGTATCATCTAGACATAGGAAACTCAAAATCGTCGATTGCTTTCTAGTTACTGTACAATTGATACAGCTGCCCGGCACGGATTGCCATCTCGTGCCCCGGTATACCCATTTCCATCCTCAATTCGACTCAATGCAACTCAATTCGAGTAATTTACTCCTCACCGCCACCCTCGAGGAGACGGCCGGGCTTGGAGTTAAGGTACTCGTTGCTAGAAAGAATCATGTCAGCCTCTTCCGGCTCACACAAACCCTGATCACGGTCAATCTTACCGCTCGACGGCCCAGTTCATAGCAGCGTAGGCAATGATGAAGGGAGGGGCGACGTAGAGGACCTGGTTGCGGAAACGGCGGAAGGTGTTGAAGATGGCCGCGTGGAAAGCACCGGCGAAGGGGCGCTGGCGGTTAGACGAGACAGCGTAGGTAGCGATGCGCTGGGGAGTCGGGCAACCTGCGAGGTCGACGTGTTAGTGACCTGTCTGCGGTCTATTTGTAACGTGAGCGCTAGTCGTGAGCGCTCGTCATGAGCGCCCAATTCCACCCGGGTCGAGGAGGTCGCGGTCGGTATCTCGTGCACGCGCATTCGGGAATTCAAGGAAGGCTTGTCAACGTACCAAACTCGCCCCAGTTGCCGATGAAGCTGCAATGTATCGTTAGCACGCATGAACCAGTATAGACCGACTCGGCGAATGCGATTGCATTCACAGGAGTCCGCTGCCGGTGGTCGAGCGGGTGCATCCGGACAGCACGCACAAGGACGGCCACGGGCAGCGACCAACGGGTAGCGGGAGGCACTCACTGGCCGTTCTTAGGATCAACAGCACCGCCCATTGTGAGATGTAATTGAGTTCGGAAAGAGAACGAGGGAGAAGAAGTGACGGGGGATGCAAAAGGGCGGAAAGGGAAAAGACGAAGTCGGGCGAAGTTGGGACGGGCGCACTAAACCCGATTTGGTTTCTGGAAAAGCCCGACATCATCCATCACTTTCAAGCTGCTGCTCTCTACCTTCCCCCTCCACATTCATCATGGCCAACGCCCTTCACAATATCTACCGGCTGGCCGGGCCCGTGGCCGTCGGTGCCATGCTTTTCAACGCCTCCCTCTACGATGTCAAGGGTGGTACGCGGGCTGTCATCTTCGATCGGTTGTCTGGTGTGCAGGAGCAAGTCGTCAACGAAGGCACACACCTTTTGGTCCCGTGGCTGCAGAGGGCCATTATCTACGATGTGCGGACAAAGCCGCGCAATATCTCGACCACCACCGGAAGTAAGGATTTGCAGATGGTCACATTGACGCTGCGTGTTCTGCACCGTCCGGAGGTGCCGCGGCTGCCACAAATCTACCAGGTAAAGAGCTATCTCTGAGAACGAAGACTATTTCGGAACTAACCGTCCCGTCTCAGTCATACGGTACCGACTATGATGAGCGTGTGCTCCCCTCCATCGGAAACGAAGTCCTCAAAGCCATCGTGGCCCAGTTCGACGCCGCCGAGCTCATCACGCAGCGTGAAGCCGTCTCCAACCGCATCCGTACCGACCTCCTGAAGCGCGCAGCGCAGTTCAACATCGCCCTGGAGGACGTCTCTATCACCCACATGACCTTCGGAAAGGAGTTCACCAAGGCCGTCGAGCAGAAGCAGATCGCCCAGCAAGACGCCGAGCGGGCACGATTCATTGTCGAGCGTGCCGAGCAGGAGCGACAAGCCAACGTTATCCGCGCCGAGGGAGAAGCCGAGTCTGCCGACATCATTAGCAAGGCTGTCGCCAAGGCCGGTAGCGGTCTCATTGAGATTCGTCGTATCGACGCCAGCCGTGAGATTGCCCAGACCCTGTCTGGTAACCCCAACGTCACATATCTGCCCGGTGGTGAGGGTAAGGAGGGAGGCAAGAGCACTAGCCTCTTGCTGGGTCTGCGATCTTAAGAGGAGGTTGATATAAAGAAGTGAGGGTGTCTGGCGGCGCTCTTTTCTACGAAATGTACCATTTAATCGCTCGCCATGTCCGAGGGCGTTCTATCGACTGTGCATGTTCCCCGAGGCGCGAACGTGGCTCTGTCCACTTTTCTTTTTTCTGACCTGTAGCAATACCAATACCTCTACTCCATATCAGATCTCGGGAGTTCCCCGTTTCCGTAGACGACGGGATATAGCACCGTTTCTCATTGAATCATTATGTACAGGATATCCTCTGTGTGGGCCCCGCTATGCCAACCGCTGATACAAATGTACCTGGAACCGCATATCCTCCAAACCGGCCCCCTCACCGACATCATATCTAAGCCGTGCAGCATCGCGCCTCCACCATCTCGAGTCTTGCGAGAGCACCCGCTCCCACTTGCCCTCGGCGACAGAGAGCAAAGTGTGATCAAGCAGGAACTTCATCGGATAGTTCCTTTCCTGCGCAACGCCGTCTTTACCCTTCCCCAGTTTTAGAGTAGAGTAGCTGCCCGGGCTATCAACCACAAGCAACGCCGCTCCCGGCGGAAGAATCTCCGTCATGCGAAGAAGCAGTCCAGTAGCCTTCGCCATAGAAGTGGAAAAGAGCTCGTTGAGCGTGAACATGAGCGTCACTAGCAGAGAGGACGGAGCATCGGTGCTTGAAGCGGTCCTTCCGTCCAGAAAGACATCTTTGAGATCCGACTCCGAGACATCGAGGACGTCCGTCCGAGAAAAGGAAATAGACATCCGTCCTTCCGAGCCATCGGCCACCAGCGGTGGCTGATGCTTCGAAGACCTCGAAGCCGGCACGTTAGACGAACCCATCGTCCTCTCAAGACGGTCAACAACGCTCGACCAATCGGCAATATCAACAGCCGCGACATCAAGGAATCCAGCCGTTGAGGAACCGGCCGCAGCCTCAGTATCATCACTCTTCTCCAAAGAAACATCCCCAAGCCGCTCCCCAAGCGCTTCAACACCGTCATGCAAATCCCTCCAAGCAGCTGCAAGCGCAACTATCTCCGCACCCGCGCCGCCACCAATACACACGACTCGCGTATTAGGCTTCAGGGCGTGTTCACCGCGCATATACCCGAGCACAGCCTTGAATATACCCGCGTATCCCAACGCACGCGCGGCGCTCCAGCGCAAAGCATAGACGCGCAGGAGAGCCTCATCGGCGTCTGTGAAGGCGGAGTCGAAGTCTCGTTGGTAGAGGTGGGATTTTATGGTCTGGATTAGGGACTTTGTGTCTAATTGGGCCGGAGGTGAGGAGACGGGCTGTGGTTGATCGGTGGTTGGCGATGGGTCTTTGGAGGGGTCGGAAGGGATGGGTGGGTGCTGTGACGGGGTGAGGAGGGCGGTTTTGAAGACATCCAGGAGGAGTTGTTGTAAAGAGAGAGGGATTGTGGTGGAAAGGTCGATTGGGCTGGCGTCTTCGTCTTGGTCGACTTTACGATCAGGTTGCTTTTGTTGGCGGGTACGCTGTGGTTTGGACTTTTTGCGGTCCCCTTGGCGTGGGGGAGGCATTGCTTCAAATGTTCTGTAGGCTGTATAACACTTAAGAATGCTTGTGTCTTGTCCAGTGCGAAGTGCTTGCAATGCAAGCGCGGGGTGCAAGGAACGACTTTTTGCTTATCGGCTTATCGATGTCAAATTGCCACTACACCAAATACATACAAAAGATAGATACAACCACGCCATGGATAAAAAGAAAATAGAGACCTGTCCGAAGACAAGGCCAGAATAAGATTCATGGCGTTGTGCCAAATGAAGACGAAAAAAAAAAAAGTAAGGGAAAGGTCCGTGAGGACAGCGATCGTAGAGAAGGTCAATCAATCCGGGCGTCACCCGCACCGGTACATAAAGGATGGACAAGAAGTGAGCAAATCATACTCGGGGGCCGGCGGCGGCCTCCCGAGTGTAAAGAAAATTCGTAATGACACGTCTACAAAGAGACGGAAGGTAGCAAAAGCCGCCGAAAAAAAGACAAAAATCAACAAGAAAACCGGAGCCAAATATGTACAGAACCGGAGGTGTCCAAACAGCCGGATGGGCAGGAAAGGAGAAGAGATGCGGGAGGGAAACGGGACTCTGACAGAATATCGCTATGCCGAGATTTGCGCCGGGAAATCAAATAAATGCATCAAGACCAAAGAGCTCACTCTTCACATCGGTCGATCAGAAGACTCGGTCGCCTCAGTGCCGGACTTCTCTTTATCTCGCACTTTCCAAAAATTCATGAGTCGACTCAGTCGGCGACCCTTCTTCTTGGAATGATCGGGTGCATCGCCTGGAGGCTTCTCCTCTTGGTGGAGTTTGCTGCGTTCTGAATGCGGACCACCGACCAGCTTCGACAAACTGGCCAAGCTAGCTCTCTTGGAGGCATTCGCTTGACTGGTGCGTCGGTTGACACTCGCCGAGAAAGAGGCGGCTCGGTCGGTGGAAAGGCGAGCACGAGGGAAGAACGAGGAAGAGAAGCGGTTCATGGTATTGGTCATGGTGGATGCGCTGCTGGTGAGAGAAGGTACATCCTCAACCGAAGCGTAAGGATGTTCTGAAGGGAGGTGATGGTATGAGTGGCTCGAGAAGGTACGGTCATTGAACGCTCGTGATACATCTGGAGACGGGAAGGATGAATCCGAGGGGGAGACCCCTACGGACAGGGAGAAGGGAGGGATACTGGGCGGCAGCTCATGAGGGGATGTGGCGGGTCGTTTGTCAACGGCCAGGAAGCCGGGAGAGACATCGGGACTGGGAGGAACGCGTGGTCTGGGAATGCGTTCCTGCGACTTCAGAATCTCGATCGGGCTCCGAGGCTGACCGGCAAAAGAATTGCCGGTGTCATGCATCGGGTCAGCCAGATGACGATCCACGGGATGAGTCTCCGGTTGACTAGAGACCTCGTCAGTCGCCCGGATGCCCAGGCCAGTTTGATCCGGGGAGCTCATGGGAGAGGAGGCCTCGGGTGCTCTGGTCAGAGTATCTGCAGTCTTTGCGGTTCTCGCAGTGCCCGCAGTACCCACAGTATCCGCAGAAGCATCGCTCTTGACGGATACTTTGTCTTCTTCTGATAGTCCAGGAGCAGGAACAATAATTTCGGCCGGCGTTGCTCGACCACTCTGAGCCGGGGTGGCTCTGCCACCTTGAACTGGGGTGGCTCGGCCCCTCGGAGACTGGCTTGCTGCCAGGAATGCATCCTCTTCCTCCTCGTAAAATACATCGGGTGTTTCCGCGGTATTGCCTCCAAGACGGATGGGGCCCAGAGAGCTGCGATCAAATGGCTGCATCACCGGAGCACTCTCAGTACGACGGTGGTACCGCATCTCCGGGCCGACAAATTCACCACGTCGCCCACCGCTGTACATTCGTTGGGTTGCAACGGAAAACTTGCTGGGGGCGCCATTCATAGGCCGCATGTCGGGGGTATTGAAAGGGCCAAGAGCAGCATCAAGGTCAATGATCGGGCTGCTCAGCATATCATCCTGCGCCGTTTGTTCATAGAAACTTCGCGGTTTCCACGATGTTTCAAGACTGGGTGCAGGAGCAGGGGCAGGCGTTGGTGGCTCTTCGCGGGCGGACTCGGCGGCTGCAAAGGTACCCTCGGGGTTGGTTGGCGTCCGAAGTACAACGACATCGTCATTGTCAAAATCGACATCCAAGACCGACCCGACCTCCGAATTAGTTCGCGTAAGCGTGGGGGGTGTTAATGCTGGTGGGCTCTTCTTTTCCTCCGGTTCTGTCTTGGGATGGCGCTTGCCTTTGCCTCGGGTCAAGATAGCACCGGCCCAAGAGCGAACACGCTTCTTCTTTGATTTGGATCGCGATTTCTTGGGACAGGTTCCATCTCCATCGTGTTCGCTATCACTTGATTCTGAACCATCGTCCGAATAAGATGGACGAGAGGTGTCCGTTGAGTGTGCATCGTCGGTCCCATTGTTGGCGAGCATGGCTTCCAGGTTCCCGGTAGACATGCTCTTGCGAGACCGAGAGTGTCCAGTGGATTTTGAGCGCTTGACTGCAGGTACATCCGGTACATTTTGACTCTGTATCAAATCAAAAGCCAAAGATGCATCGGCAGTTTTCGGCCGCGGCTTTGAGCTTCTATTTTGTGTTGATCGCAACTGGACGGGCGGGGGATTCTCGGGCTGCTCAAATCTGACCGTAGTGTTGTTCTCCCAGGTCTCGTTAGAGACCGCGGAAACAGCCGAAACAGGGCGTCCGATTTCTTCTTCTTCTTCATTGCTCGGGGCCGGCTGGACGTAAATTGCGGCCGGAATAGGAGGTACGGGAGGCACTGGCGGAACCGGGGCGAATTGAGGAGACGCTGGAGGCGTGGGACGACCGAGGCTGCCGGCAGAATACGACAGCGGCCGGGAAATGTCTTCGTGTCCAGTGTCGAAGTTCCTATCGCCAGGGGTGCAGGGTGCACTTCCTGCCGTCAAATTGGTCCCGAGGGCTTTGTTGATGGCATTCAGGTCGACACCAGAGACTGCCGCTGATCGACGGTGTGCATGATTTCGCCGGCCCGGGCCCCTTCCAGGAGGAGGGCCTGACGGGGCGCTCGGCTGTGTCGGAGATGAAGGTTCTTCCCGTTTGTCGCCATCCCCGGCGGGAGGTGTCACCAATTGGTCGCCCCCCACGAATTCACTAGGCCGCCGGCGGTGTCCGCCAGCCCGGGAATTATGTGCCGGTGTAGGTTGCAAAGACTGGCCGGAACCGGGATTGAATGAAAACGCTGGCAATGCGGGCGGCGCTTGACTCTCAGACCTTTCCGACTGAGAGTCGGCCGCACCTGGGTCTCGAGCGGGAAAGACAAATGGCGGATTAGGCAATGGAGCCGGCATACTCATGCGATGGCTGGAATCGATAGTTGACGGGGCTGAAGAATCGAAATGCTGCGGAAACCCCGACCGGGACTGCGGGGGGAGAGAAATGGAGGCCATCAATGCTGTGCTGGAAAGAATATAACGAACAAAAAACCACGGTCGAAAAGATCCAGATGGACGAGCAGACCCCCAGACCAGTCGACTTCCCTGCGACGACTGTGGAAAGTCTCAAGAATCTGGAGGCCTTTCTAATTATGTCGAGAGAGGGTCATTTGAATCTTCCGCGCCAGGCAGGATCGAACAGGGAGAAAACAGGCGACGGCGAGAATGGCGATGACGAAGGCGAAATAAGGAACGGACGGCCACGACGAAGGCCACGGAGGAGAAGGAGGACGAGGACGAGGAGAGTCGTGAGGATGGTTTGAAAGGGACTGGAAGGTGAGAAAGAGAGAACAACAAGCCAGGAGGGGCCCTTACCGTACACGGTATTACCCGGACCGAGCGGGCCAATTGTGATGGGCAGGGGGGAAATTACACCTCTTACTTATTTAGGCCTTTCAGGCAACGTCGTAATCCGTATGAGGGCGAGCGTAGGGCAATGCAGTAGTGAAGTGTCTAAGGTGGTATTTGAGATGTGCGATCTCTGAACCGAAGGGAGATCCCTGCGCCCTTGACTCTCCCGAGGTTTCTTAAGGTATAGATTCACTCCCGGACCCATCTAGGATGGTAGGAGTCGCGATGAAATTTCTGACGCAGACCGTGTGGAAGGGCCAGATCCTGTCACCGAACAAAATTTTAAAAAAAAGGTTTGGAATGTGAGATCGGCTTGATTGTCCCCGGGAATAGAGGACGTCATGACTTTGCCAGATTTGGTTGCCACCTAGATACGGGACTGTTGATGGAGGAGCCAAGGACCAAACGCAAGCCTCTTGAGTAGTTCGTACATTAGCACCACCCGATGGGGCCGTACGGTGCCTGTTACAGGCAAACCCAGGCAAATCTTGCCCAGGGAGGATCCTGGGGTCCAAGGGCGCGCCAATGAGCATGTGCACGCATCCGGAGAAAAAGTGGATTGCAGGCACCAATGAAGTCTCCACGCTGCCAATCACCGCGGGAAATCTCGCTTGACACGGTGGGTCAACGCCATCGCGGGCCCTGCAAGTCACAGGGGTTTGGATTCTCGGCTTTGGAGGTGTCGTGGACTATGCGGTCTTGTGGAGTTTCCATGCTGGTCTTCGGATGTGTATCATTGGGGTTGTACGTATCAGATTGGTGACGATTACGGATCCATTGCCCGGGAGATTACCTGGTCAGGTACGGCGTCTCCAGTGCGGGTCTGACAACTTGAAATCAGATATAAATAGTCTGAAAAGGACATTAGCGCCGTTCAGACAGGGCAAGGGGGGGGGTGCTTGACAATGGCGACCAAGGCGACCGAGCTGAAAGACTCCCCTCGCGCTATGGAACTAGGCCCCAAGGCGTACTGAAACACTGTTTTCCCCCTGGCGTCCCCGGGGGCCGAGTTCCTTTGCCCGTGGCCAATCACAGGCCCGGTTTCACCTTCGTCATCACCACTGGGAAGGTTGGCCGTGGAGCCGATAATTGATCATTGGGGCGGCAACGGGGATGCCGAGATGTTCAACCTCGTATCTCGATTGCCCGTCCGGATAAAATATGTCCCGTCAGTTTGGCCGAGTGGTTAAGGCGATGCACTAGAATTATTCTACTGGATTGATTTCACAATCTGGATATGCATTGGGTTCGCCCGCACATGTTCGAATCATGTAGCTGACGTTTCATCTCTTTTTGCATTTTTGCCTGCTCTATCTTCGGTTCGGGCCTTTTGGCTCTTTTCATACATGTTCCGAAATGGCTTGCTATGGCACCGAAGATAAATAAAAAGATGATGCCTGGGGCCTGAACCGTGTGGTATCATGAGTGGCGGCTTCCAGGCCGCAGTCAAGCTGTCCACAAAATACCCGTATAATATACCATCTTGCCATAAATTATTTTTAAAGGCCTCGTTCTTCTTTAAAACTTCCACATTAATATAGAGTATCAGTTCTGCGAACCTGTTCGATGGAAAAAAGTGATAATTGAAAAGGGTACAGGTGTTTTTAATAAATTTGCCCAACTTAGATATAATTTAACGCCGGTATGCAATTATATACGTCGCTATGAAATAAACCAATTGCGGTCGTGGCCGTGTTCATCCCGATCGATATGGTTGCCTTCTCTCCCCCTTGCCCATTCATCGGTTAGTTTGGCCACATGATATCTTGTCGTCCAGCCAAGATCTCGCTCAATCCCAGAGAGTATTTCAAGGACCGCATCCTGCTCATGCCGTTCCTGAAAAACCTGCCCGGCGACGAACAGAGCTTGCACGGAATTAACCCGAAATGGATCTGTCGAATTGGCAAGGCTGATACCACAAATCTCTCTGGCATGATAGATGACTTCTCTAAGGGCGTGTCGATATGACCTCAAGCGTGCTGAAACAGTTGATCGAATAGCCGTCGACTCTTGGGGTTCGTTTGCCAATAGCAGTATCTTCGCTTGATGATAGCTTTGTACTGCTGCAGCACACAATGGCAAGTCGAACCAGATCTGCTCAAAGGTATCGAAGCTCAACTCAAGTCCGGGACTTGCACGGCCTAATCTGCGTGTACGAGCAGTCGGACGGAAGGAAATCGGGAGGGAATCATGCCATCTTTCCAGATCGGTCATCAATAAGTTCCATCTTTCTAAAAGATATTCCTGGTTTAACCCGATCGAAAGCCGCTGGTGGCGCGGTAATGCGTTGTCCTCGGGGGTCAGAGCATCTCCAGCAGTCAGGTGGTTCGCAAGTTTGCCGAGAATCCATGTGAGTTCGTTGCTTTTCATATCTTCCTCAAATCCGGAAGAATTCTGGCTCTCCATCACGTCTTGAGGACTGTAAGGTAAGAGCCCACCACGCCCATCGGTGGCCAAGCCTGCATTCTGCCAAAGACGCATGTCTTTCAGGTCCAGTCGAGTCTGGGTTTCGCTTATGACTGATTTGTTAGCCATGCATCTTTGACGGAAGTTAGTCGATCGTCTTGAAACTTACAGGCACATAACAAATCTTGTCTTGCAAGGCTCCAGAATATTGGCCCTTTTACAGCAGTCCTAGGGATAACAATCGTTTGGTCCGACATAGAGGCAGCCCTATCATTGAAGAGTGGTAAGGCGCTCAGATGAGCTCTCCACGCACTGCCAGGAGCGTCCATCAATTCAAAGGCACAGAGTATTGCAACGGCAGCGAGCATTTCCTCTTTGTCCGAGAGGTTGTTCATATATGACTCCAAGTCGATAGCGGTTTTGAGGTGACCAAGAGCTTGATCATAATATTTTGCTGAGTTGTATCGCCACATTTCCTCTTTTATCCACGGCAGACCGGGGTATCTGGGTATGAATCCGGAGCTTTCTTCAGAGTGGCTCATGGTTTGACATATATGTCTTAGATGCTTTGCAGAAAGGGCGCAGATTGCGGACTTCAATAGCGGTTTCGTTGTCGCAATAACGGGCACTTTCGAAGAGAAGTATGCTGTAGTATCAAAAAGATCCATCCTTAGACATTATTAGCAGCTGAATGTGGGTTCCATGGCCATTCAAACGCACCATTGGCCTGGACCTTGTCTGAAATGGCGCAATAGATAGGAGACAAGAACCTTGTCGAAGATGTCAATCTCGGTGTTTCCACCAAAGTGGGCGGGAGAAGCATCTCGGGGTGTGCTGTGATCTATCATCGGCGCATGGTGCAGCGAAGAAGGTTCGAAAGAAAGACGATCTGTGGCTTCATTGCGATCGGAACGCCCATCTTCTCTGGCAGTGCCTGTTCCCCTATCTGGATCACTTTCTTCGGCATTCACAATGGCTTCACCGCCCCGTACAACATTTGAGATGTCAGGCGCCCAGGGATCTTCAACTTGAACAAAAGAGACTGTCGAATGTGAGTATGGTGTAAGTCACTGAGGCTTGACACTCACGCTCAGTTGGAACCTCTACCCAGGTATGATTCTCCTCGATCAAGGTTGGCTCACTCCCCCACCTGTTTCTTTTCCTTCGTTTACGCCCTGGCGTTGAAACGATTTTCTGGCTACGGAAAACAGATCGGTCTCCATAGATGCAATCCCGGGAAGCTTTGATGCATTTGCCACAGGCGGGTTTAGCCTCATCACATTTTAGTTTTCGGCCTTTGCATGTCAAACTGGGAAGGTGTATGAGTGACGGTGTTGGGAAATATAAAAAGGAGGGTCGAGCGCATACCAGCCGGAGTAGGAGCGCATTCGTTCCGGAAATATCGAATGTCCATACGAACTAACCCAAGCAGACGTTATACAGATCGACAACCATCCAATGAAAGATGAAGCAATCAAATAGATCGATGATGCTCGCCGAGGGACTTGACATTTCCCGAAGGTTGCGTCGCAGACACGTGACGTGACGTGGGGGTCGGATCCCATGTGGCATTTGAACCATGAACAAGATGCATGAAGTACTGTTATACTCCTAAGGTTCTATACCATTTCCTCGGCCTACTCTGTCACGTTTTGACCGTTGTACTTCCGATAGGGGGCGTTTGTCTATTGATGAGCAAGTCGCCATCAAAATGGAAGCGATTAGCATTCCATCGGGTAATAGGCTAAAAAAAGATTTACCTATGGTAGTATTCACAGCCATCTTTGTAACTCCTAGCCTTTATGCTCTCACCTCCACTATATTGTGAGACTACGATCATCGTTTCGGACTTTTCCCGGACTTTTCTCCAACCCCGCATTTAGGGTGACATTCGAATACAACATACTCTCTAATGTTGACGTATAAACTGAACCATGTTCGCATATTCTTCTGCTTCCAATTATCAAATGCTCATTCCAACATGAGGCTCCCATATTATAGACTATTATTGATATCCCTCGTGAGTCCGTTTGTGCGGGCCAATGGATGTACTACGGACGAAGATTGCAATCTAAACGGCGTATGCACGAACAGTGTTTGCCTCTGTGATCCTGGGTGGTTGGGTACAGACTGTGGTCAACTGGATCTACGACCGGGTCCCGTGCAAAACGGATACAATTTGAACCAGGAAGGGACATCATCGTGGTGCAACTCAATTGTAAAGGATCCATCAGAGGATGGTCTTTACCATCTTATCGTGTCCGAGTTTACCAACCAATGTGGGCTCGACTACTGGGCACCTTTTAGTCGCATTATCAGAGCCGAATCTACCAATGGACCCATCGGCCCTTATGAATTTAAGCAGGAGATTGCGCCATCTTTCGCCCATAATCCATCGGTGGTATGGAATGAAGCAGAACAACTTTACGTGCTTTATTCCATTGGGTGTCGAACGGAGGTTCCCACCAGCTGCGAAAGTATGGATTACTCTTGCGGGCCGGGAAACACGCTCAATGGGGAGAGCGGAATAAGTGTGCGGACTTCGCCAAACCTTCGTGACTGGACTTCTCACGGCCAGGTTATCCAAGGTGCCAACGATGGTAGTTGGGATGCGGACACAACCAATCCTGCGCCACTACATGTCCCGCTTAGCTCTTCCGGTAAGGACACCGAAGTTATTCTGGCCTACCGTGGTTGCCCGTACAATTGCTCCGGAGAAGAGTTGATCAATGTGGCATCGGCGAGCGATCCGACCAGCTTTTACAGACGCCTCCACCCCCAGAAGCCCATATTCCAGGAACCAAGTGAGGATCCGTTTATCTGGGCCGACAAGCGTGGCAACTTTCACATGCTAGTCCATTCACTTCTTCCGGATGCCGGTTTCGGGGATGGTCCTAACGTTGGTCGGCATGCGTTTGCAAGGTCGTGGAATGGGAAATGGACCTTCAACAACGCTACGGTTGCTTTCAACACAACGGTTCGCTTTACGGATGGGCCAAGTGTTGACTACTACCGGAGGGAGCGACCAAATATCTTCTTCAGCGACGATGGAATGATGAGACCCTTATTCTTGTCAACCGGTGTGCAGGAAGTCAATTCCACAAAGAGCTATTCCTTGATTCAGCCGATTGGGAACGAGGAATAAACAAAGTCTTGCTCGATTTCATCATAGTTCTTAATTGAATTCTATAAGGACTCTTTCATGTGAAACGAGAGCTCTGGCCTTGCTAGCCATAAATATATCGTGTTCATGACAAACGAAGGAATAGGTAGGAAACTCACCAAGGGAAAACTGCCAATGCCCCAACCGAGTAGCAACCACTAGGGAAAAAAGCCATGGGTTACTTTCAAAATGGACAGACTTTTACATAGTCCGACGTATCCGAGAATACATTAACTGCCATTGACGAAGAGGATGAAGCATGTTTGCGAATCCTCCAGTCCGTCGACAAGTGGGGCCGGCTGGCCCAATGGCAAGGCGCTTGACTACGAATCAAGAGATTGCAGGTTCGACCCCTGCGTCGGTCAGTTTTTGACCATTGAAAGGTTGCTCCGTGGTCGTGTGTGACTCTGTTTGGCGCATGGGAGAGAGGGGGTGCTGGATAGTCTTTTTGGGCACCTGGACGTATATCATGGGTGGAAGAGACAATGGGAACAAAAACAAAGGCATAGCCACGTCCATGCAAAGAGATAAAGTTTGCTCCGATGCTTGAAAGTTTATTTGACAAAACGTCCAGATATATACAGAGACTGGAAGCATGCGAGTCGACATTCCAGATCCTACAATATTATCTACCAGTGACACAGACAATGTAGACACATTTGCATCGGCACAAAGCATAATTGAATGTCTAGGAAGAGTTTTCGAAGAATCAGAAATCGAATTTCTTTTTTCGACCTTTATATCGACGCTCTCTCCACTTCCTCTATCTCATGAATCACGTGGGCATCAAGACCAATAGGCCTGTCTTGCTTTTCAAGTACACTTCCATCTTCTCGTAAATGTGACTCCTGCCCATTGGAATCTTCAGTAAATTCCAACTTCCGATATTCACAGTTTAGATAGGCAGTGCCTATAGTAAAAAGTAAATGTTAGCTATATTTAAGTGGAGATTCCGTTAAGGGCCACAACCATACCTCGAGACTTTTCATAAGCCGTCCAGTCCTCGGTAAAGTAATGTAAAAAGGCACCGTGAGTCACGAGTGCGACATGCTTCTCCGGACGATTGTATACCCAGTTTCGCATGGCAGCAGCTCTTTCCCTCACGGCCCGCAAGGTGGGAGCGTAGATTCCTTTCTATGAGGATAAGTCATTACGTGGGTTGATCCGTAGAGGTGTGAAATTCGTCAGCGAGCCTTACCTTTGAGTTCCAAGACTCGTCAACCAAACTCATATCCAAGTTCTTGGAGTCGTAAAAAGGCGCTGCCTGAGCAATCAGATTCGGTGCCTCTGATTTGGTGATAGCGGCCTCATAACCAAGGTCGCACGTCAAGTGACTGATTTCTTGTGCATTAGGAACCAATACAACAGGTACCTGGCGTTCCTCTAATTCGGGAGCGAACACATAGGCGGCCGTTTGGATGGTGCGCCTCAGCGGAGATGCGAGTATGATTTCCACGTCCCGAAGGAATGGAAACTCTTCTTGGAGCTTTTTGCACTGAGCTTTGCCGATTTCCGTCAGAAGAGGATCCCGAAGATGATGAGCATTCTATGAAATCCGTTAGAACCCTGCCATGGAGGCGGGGCAATTGGTGGGACTTCGTACGTTGACATTGTGTTCGCCTTGCCCATGGCGCATGACATAAACCGTTGGAGGCATTTTGGCGCAGACGAAGCTTGGTAATTGCGTTATACACTAGCAATGACTGTCGTCAGGGGAAAGAGTTGGATTATACAAAAATCCAGGAGCTGCTTTTTGTGGACCTTCTCGTAAATTTTCAAAGCAGTACCTGGACAACTCAGCAGATGCGCGTACATTCAGACAATGGAAGAGTAGAAAGGTGGGGCCCGAATCTCAAAGCGGCAATATTATCGGGCTCGAAGATCTCGGGCCCCCTTCCGCATAGGAAACAGCCTGGGAAACCAGTTGACCTATGTGCTCAGAAACTGGCAAGAACTTTTCAGAAGCCGAAGCGATTAAGTCGTTAGCCCGCGAAGTATTGGGATTTTATTAGAGCATCGAAGCAGCTCTAATGTCCAGTTCTGGCAAATGCTTCTACTCGGCTTCATTTCCATCTTTGGAGCCGAGCATCCTGGCCCGCTTCCCCGTACCATGGGGAACTATCCACGTCGCCCCTTCGCAGGTCTTTCCCTCACTGCCAGCTCGGTGAAGAGGCAGAAACGAAGGGGAGTGGAGCTTTTTTCCTAAAGCCGATCCATTAACATTATCTTTCTTTGGAGACTTGGCCCCACGACCCTCGTAGGATAGCTTTTTGTCCCTGTAATTGTCATTATCTGACTATCTGCAGTAACTATAAAGTAAAAACGTTGCCCCTCCTCGGCCAGATCACCGATCTTACCCCTAAGCCTCAAATTCCTCCGGACAGATCAACATGACACAGTCACTTCGCCTTCAGGATAAGGTTGCCATCGTGACTGGCGCCTCTTCAGGTCTCGGTCGAGCTATCGCCGTCAGGTACGCACAAGAAGGCGCAAAGGTAGTCTGTGCCGACCTGACAACAACGGCCCGATCCCAAGAAGAAGCTGGAATTACAACACACGACTTAATCGTTAAGAATGGCGGACTTGCCACTTTTGTGCACACCGATGTCGGAGATGCGACGCAAATGGAAAACTTGGTTCAGGCCGCTGTGAAGGAGTATGGTAGGCTAGACATGTAAGATCCCACGCCGCGCGGATGAGGCATATCCAGGCTAACGCGCCCAATAGTCTGGTAAATAATGCCGGAATCAGCATCGAAGCACGCACACCAGCCGTGCTTCATTTGACCGATGAAGCTACATGGGATACAACGATGCGCGTGAACAGCAAATCTGTGTTTCTCGGCTGCAAGTATGCTCTTACACAGATGCTCGCGCAAGAGCCCCATTCATCAGGGGACCGAGGATGGATCATTAATATTTCGTCCATTATGGGCATGATTGGAGGCCCGGAGAACCGTAAGTCGAGCAGTCGATTTATATACTGTCCAAACTAATATTGACCGATTATAGCTTCTTATTGTGCATCGAAGGGGGCTGTCAGCCAGCTTACAAGACAGATGGCTCTGGATTATGCGCCGCATAGAATCCATGCCAATGCGGTTTGCCCTGGTTGTACGTTTTCCTAAAGAATTACTACTATTTCGACACTAACACCTGCAACAGATACCCAAACCGCCATTTTCAAGGAGACAACTACCCACATGACCCCTTGGGCCGACCTAAACCGCCGACACCCACTGAAGGGTCCTGGTCTCCCAGACGATATTGCCAAGATGGCTGTCGTTTTGGCAAGCGAAGATGCTAGCTGGGTTACTGGAGTTTGCTTACCGGTAGATGGTGGATACACAGCCCGTTAGATTTTCTGAGGTTGACGGCCGCGACTTGTTGATAGCCGAGCGCAGCCTTTTTGGCACCTTATACAAGGCTACATGTAAAGAACGAATCCAACAGCATCGTTATAACAGTCCTCTGGGATTGTTCCAGTGCGAAAACATCCATTTTAATGCAGATGAATACAAGAACTGTACATGAGAACGGTAAAATTGAGCAATCGCTAAAAACAAACTAGAGACAAGCCACGCGGGCATGATATGAGAACCGACCATGCTTGGATTTATTCATCACTGTCCGACTCGACCTGATCGTTCTCGAGCTGCTTTTTCCGTTCCTCGCTAAGCTCTCTGTATGTACTCCAACTCAAGAGGAAGAATGCAACCATGATCAGAATACCGCCAATAATCGCTGCCCATGAAAGCGGCTGTCCCGTGCGGAGCCAGTCCACAATAGCGACGAGGAAAATCGTCAGGAGCGCCGCAACGGACGAAAGGACGGGTGAGGTGAGGGAGATGAGTACCAGGAATGACCCGGAGAATGCTAGATAAAAATTAGCCTCGTGTTCATAAACAGGCTCAGGCGGTACTTACTGGCATTGGCGCAAATGGAGACGAGGAGCATCCAGCCCGCCTCACCAGTGGGGAAGCGGAAGGTTTCCCAGCCGAGGAAGTGCAGGAATGGAATAGGAATCCACAGCACCAGAAGAGTGAAACAGCCGATCATGCTGCCGAAGCTGTTGGCAAAGATGGTGCCCCGACCCGGGCTGGTGCCCTCTGGAGGACAGGCAAAGCGCTTATACAGCACTTCGTAAAGTCCGTAGAGGACGCTACCGATGCCGATGACAATGTTACCCAAAAGCCGGTTTTGCGCTTCTTGGTCATCCTTGGTTGTGCCTCCTTTCGAGACTTTCTTCTCTGGCCGGTCGCCGTATGCAACTACCAGCACACCGACGATGGCAACTCCTACAGCAAAGACCTTGTCAAATCGCAGTTTCTCGTTAAGGAGAGGGATTGAGAAGGCGTAGGCAAAGAAGGCAGAGCAGTTGTAGATGGCCGTCAAGTCACTGGCTGTGGTCAGGTTGACGGCGACGTACCATGAACCACCGGCGATTGTCAGGGCGGTGGTCACGAAGGCGGTAGTCTTCAGCATGTACGGGATCGGTGAACGGTGGTAGGTGTGGGAGGTGAGGTGAACGTCTTGGGTCTCTACCATCTGGGCAGTGGTCTTGATAAGAAAGACGTGCCGTCGCCAAAACGCTTCCCATGATAGCTTCCTTTTTTGAATTCGAAGGATGAGGAGCTGGACCGGCCAGAGCAACGACCAAGAGCCGTGAGTGACGTAGCTGTACGTGAGGAAGAAGGTGGGTTAGCCATAGTTGTTCGGGGAAGAAGGGGGCAATTCAAGGGTTCGATCCAGTCCAATCCTGGCGACGTTCAAACTCACAGCATGCAATACGGCTTATCCCAATGCAGCTCGTGCTGGATATATACAGCAGTCTCCGTCTGGACGACGAAACTGGCCAGACTCAGCAGAAGGAAGCCCGCCGCGATCATGTACTTCTTTCGAGTTGCTTGGGCAGCGTCGTGTTCAGGGCTTCTACTCCGGATGGTGGGCCGGCGGGTGTGGTGCAACATGGGCCGGCCCTCTGCATCCCCGTTTCCGAGGCTAGATTGCGAGAGGCGGCCATGGCGGTCGTCTTTGAGTAACGGTTGCTGCGATCGGCCATCCGTTGGGCGGTGCAATGGGGGGCGGTTGACAACCATGTCGTCGTCTGAATCCTGGGAGTAGCGACCCGGCTCCGGGGTTGAGGATACCCGCGCTTCTCCAAGTTCAATATTATCCGCCACAATGTCGTTCTTCTGCCGTGCGCGGTCGCTGTGGTCGCTGTGGATCTCAATACACGCCTCCTGCGCGCTAACAGAGGTTGTCGTCTACCCGGGTAGCCCTTGCAGCGCCAGATAACAGATAAGGATTGGAAACCGTGGCAAGGTTCCACTCATTCAGAACAGATAGCTAGACCTGAGCTGAAAATAACGAGAGATTATCCAATTCCCAAGATCCCACTCTTCTATCCAGAACAACGACCACCGGAAGCGTGGTTCGCATGCGGCCAAGAAACGTTTCGGACAAGGTGAGATTGCGGCCACGTAGAGAGAAGGGGCACGGTGCAGGGTGCAGGGGTCGTGGCGATGACAACGGGTGATGAGACCGAATTCTTAGAGCGAGATTTAGGTAAGACACATCCGAGATTAGCAGGCGAAGGAAAGATGAGGAATTAATTGGTCATGAGCCGGGGAAGCACGATGCCCCAGGAATGGACGCCTCCGTCATCCCGACCCCATTCCGCTTTGGGGATAGCACGTGCACGTGACCAGTGCCTGATGGAGAGGCTAGTCCCACCCAGGACTAGCTTTGAACTTAGATAAGCAGGTGTGTCTCAGGCGCCCATGCAGAATGACCTAAAAGTAGCACCTGGTGAAATTGCTTCAGGCTGAATGGCCTTGTTTGGGGACCATGACATCACACTGTTCAGCTGATCGTGCAGCTGGATCTCTGCATATCACGTTGCTTTGGCTGGTAACCAGCAACAGCTACAGAAACAAGATGAAGACTAGAAAGGCTCGAGCAATAGTGGGGTTTCTCTGGGATTCGAATATTCGCTGATCATATATACTACTTGTAAATGGGTAGAGTCACAGGACCTTCCTCCAAGAGTATCGTTTACTTCAGGCCTTCGATTTGGGCTTGAACAAGGCCTCCTGGGTGTCGTAAGTGTACTTCAAGTCCTTGTGCCAATAGTTCGTAGAAGTAGGCTTGGAAATCAACCACGCCGTGTCAAGAACCTGCACCACCTCCTCTGGAAGTGGTCCTTTCTGCAGATCGCGCAGATTAGTCTCGAGCTGGCCGAAGCTGCTAACTCCGATCAAGATACCATCCCGGCCACCGTTGTCGATATTCAGAGCCGAGTGGTGGCGTACCCAGCGCAACGCAGTCTCTACTAAAGTCAGACCGTGCTTCTCCACGACCGGTTCGATTATCTTGAGGGCATCAAAGTTCGCATCCTTGAAGTAGCGCTTGCGATAGAGGGCACCCGCGTTGCTGGCGTCACTGTATCGTCCTTCGGCAGGCACCTCGTGTGTCTTATATTTGCCGGAGAAAAGACCGCCGGCAATAGGATTATAGATGACGACATCAAGACCGTAGCGTCGGCAGGCAGGGATCAGTTCAACCTCAATGTTGCGAGCTATTTATTCAGAAAGTAGTTGTTAGCAAAAAGCCGCGACAATAGATACCATAGCCATGACAGGGTATCGAAGCGATTAGAGACGAAAGGTTTAGGGTCGTTTCGTGTTACATACTAATAGCATTATACATGCCCTGGTAGATAGTAGGACGCACCCAGCCGCGCTGAGCACAGAGAGTAACAATCTCGGCGACCTCAAAGGCAGTATAGTTACTCAGACCCAACTGGACAAACTTGCCCTCCTTGTGAAGCTCATTGACAGCCTCGAGGGTTTCTGCAAAGGGAACCGAGCGATCCGGGGCATGGAGGTAGAAGATATCAACCTGATTGGTGTTCAACTCCTTGAGAGACAGCTCGAGCTTCTCGCGTAGGACGGCAGGCTTGTGCGCACCGGGCTCGTGCGGGTACCATTTCGTGGCGAGAGTCAGGCCTCGCTCTTTCCAGTTTGCCTTGGCGGTAAAGGCCTCCTGTTCTCCGCCCACGTAGGTGCGCGCGGTATCGACCTCGTTGAAACCTTGCTGCTGGAAGTGGTCGAGGCAGCGGTTATACTCGTCAAGCGAGGTGATGCGGGCACCTTTGTCCGTACTGGGCCCAAAGGTCATCAACCCGAGGATCACCCGGGGCTGGAGGTTCTGCGCTACGAGAGGCATTGTGACGATGTTGAGGAGTTGAAGTGAAGGCGGGGGAGGAAGTGCGGAGTAAGCCGACTCGATAACGGGAGCAGCCATCACGCACTAGCTTTGCTACGGAACCGACCGTACAGATCCACCGCGTTCAACAGTTCATATTTGCTGGCCATCCCTGCTTTTTGGATCATCCCACCCTTGACACGATGGCTGCACCAGATGATGGCGCATTCCGCATCTTGGTGATAAATCCCAACACCTCCATACATATGACAGAAGCCCTGAAGCCTATCCTGGAACGACTCAACTATGCCGATGTCCGATTCAAATACTTCACAGCGCCCAATGAAACTCTCACAATAAATGGACGGCTCTGCGAGCCAATCGCAAGCATCAATTCGGGCGAAGATTCCGCCAAGTCGGCGCTTAACTGCACTTCGGTTCTCGAGCTCGTTCCTCAATACGATGCCTTTTTGGTCGCATGCTACTCCTGCCATCCCCTGGTGGGAATGCTGCGACAGCAAATCAAAAATACCGAGCAGACCAATTCGCCTCGAAAGAAGTACGTGACGGGCATTTTCGAAGCTAGCGTTACTGCCTCCTTGTCCCTGATCAGTGCGTTTGATTTTGTAAGCCCTGGAGCTCTGAAGAAGAAGCAAGTGGAAGAGACATTCGGCATCATTACCACCGGTAGCGCATGGAAAGATGAGCTCACCAGAGCCGTGACGGAAATGTTGGTGGGCCAGGGCTCATCTTCCCGCTTCGCCGGTGTCGAGACTACCGGTCTCACGGCAGTCGAACTGCATACAACTGCATGGGAGGAAGTGAAGCAGAGAATCATCGAGGCTACTCAAAGGTTACTTCGGAATGCACCCAGTCGCGTCGGTGCAATTTGCTTGGGCTGTGCGGGCATGGCAGGCATGGAGGAAGCAATCCGGGAAGGTTGTGTTCAAGCCTATGGGGCGGAAGGTCATCGAGTGAGAATTGTCGACGGCGTCGTTGCAGGAGCAGGGAACCTGGTGACGGCCTGTAAAGCGGCATTTTAATATGTGATTGGCACCAATTCGTACAGTTCTCTTCGAGGATGTTACTTATTCTCAAGGGAACGCTTTGAAGACTTGGATATTCAATAAATTAGCTTTCGCATGAAATATTACTTCCATAGTCTTTTATATCCAATCGAGACCGATATTAAATACCTATAGTGCCTGAAAATTGAAACAGAAGAGCGATTCCCTACTTCCTGCCCGTTGTTGATGTCCAACCAGATTGGTGCCTGGGGCTCTCCACCGCCGGCCAAAAAGCTCCCCGCGCCCAACGCGATACGCGTGAACCAAACCCCTCGACGGCCCTTGTCGACAACGATGCCTAGGTATGTGCCTCAAGAGCTCTGCGGTATGACCAGAGTATCCCAGAACCATCATACTGATGCTGCGACATTTAGGGAAATCATCACGATCCAAGCCGGCCAGTGCGGCAACAATGGTATGTAGTCTCCGCAATCCTCGCCCGGGCTCTCAGCTTCACGAACGTCTAGACCCCGTTGTCAACCTTGGCGACCCGATATGCGCAACCGGAGCCATGCACCCGCGTCGCTAACTTTGAGTCTCTATAGTTGGTAGCCAGTTCTGGCAGCAGCTGTGCCAGGAGCACGGAATCAGCCAAGATGGAAACCTGGAGGAGTTTGCGACGGAGGGTGGAGATCGGAAAGACGTCTTCTTCTACCAGGTGTGCTTTTCGAAACCGAGCAGACCACCTGGTCAATTGCTCGACTCCGCGACAGCCCAGGCTAACGGACCGACAGAGTGACGACACCCGATACATTCCCCGAGCGATCCTCCTCGACTTAGAACCCAGAGTATGAATTCCTATATCCGGAAAAGTGCCATATACCACAGCTCCACCCGGACAATGACTGAGACTTCATTAGGTTCTCAATAACATCCAATCTGGCCCGTACCGAAACATCTACAACCCCGAGAACTTCTTCGTCGGACAGCAAGGTATTGGTGCGGGTAACAATTGGGGTGCCGGCTATGCGGCGGGAGAAGGTGTACAGGAGGAGATTTTCGATATGATCGATCGAGAAGCAGACGGAAGTGATTCACTAGAGGTATGGCATCCCCATCGCGAAGATTCAAGCCGGTGGCTCATGTTCCGATGCAACAGGGATTCATGTTATTACACTCAATTGCAGGAGGAACAGGCTCGGGACTGGGCAGTTTTCTTCTGGAGCGCATGAACGACCGATTTCCGAAGAAACTCATCCAGACATACTCGGTCTTCCCGGACACGCAATCGGCCGATGTGGTTGTGAACCCTTACAACAGTCTGCTCGCCATGCGACGATTGACACAAGATGCCGACTCTGTCGTATGGAACCCTTCCAAATGGCTATTAATGATCAAAACTAAAGAACTGGCAGGTTGTCCTGGACAATGGCGCTTTGTCAAGAATTGTAGCCGATCGACTTCATGTGCAAGAGCCCTCTTTCCACCAAACTAACCAACTTGTAAGTACCATTCCGGCTTTGTGCTATATATAAAGCCCCGAGCTGACTCTCGCAGGTTTCAACTGTCATGTCGGCCTCTACAACTACTCTTCGATACCCCGGGTACATGCACAATGACCTAGCAGGAATCATTGCCTCGCTGATCCCCACGCCGCGCAGCCACTTCCTGCTCACCTCTTACACTCCATTTACGGGTGACAACATCGAGCAGGCCAAGACCGTGCGCAAGACAACCGTCTTGGATGTGATGCGGCGTCTCTTGCAGCCAAAGAACCGCATGGTCTCCATCAACCCGAGTAAGGCCAGCTGCTACATCAGTATCCTCAACATCATCCAGGGTGAAGCCGACCCGACCGATGTACACAAGTCTCTGCTGCGCATCCGAGAGCGTCGCCTTGCTTCATTCATCCCCTGGGGACCTGCCAGCATTCAGGTGGCGCTCACGAAGAAGTCACCGTACCTGCAACACACCCACCGAGTGAGCGGTCTCATGCTGGCGAACCACACCTCCGTTGCAACCCTTTTCAAGCGAATTCTGCAGCAGTACGACCGTCTGCGCAAGCGCAATGCATTCCTAGAGCAGTACAAGAAGGAAGCACCCTTCTCCGACGGCCTGGGTGAATTCGACGAAGCGCGAGCCGTGGTGATGGACCTGGTGGGTGAGTACGAGGCCGCCGAGCGAGCCGACTATCTGGATCCCGGTGCCGGAGAAGGGCAGGAGATCGGGGCATGATATGCTAGGAGAGCATAGGACTATTTCTTTGTTTTTGCGTTGTATTTGCTTCGGCAGGGCAAGGGGTTCGGGCGCATAAACGGGTGCGTGCGCAGGGCCACCGGCGTTCATCTTTTGTCTCAGTCCACCAAGGTCAATCCCATTTTTGTTTGATGAGACTCGTGGCCATGCCAGCTCATTTTAACCTGGAACACGTAGCTAGAGTGGATTCCGGGTGATCCCCGCAAGCTCAACGGGCCGGTTTTCTGCAGTAGAAACGGTGGGTAAGATGCATACGGGCCGGTCCCATCCCCAAAAAAGCTAGAGATGAACGTTGGGATACCTCTTCCCGTACCGGTGCAGACGGTGTGAAAGGCCATTACGTGGTCTCAGGATGAACAATGGCTGGTCGCAGATCGTCCGTGCTTCGTTGGGGCGGAATGGCCGCGAGACTCGTCCATTCCTGCGGTGGACAAGTGTCATAGGCCATAGCTCCATCGCCTTACGATTTGGGCGCCTCGGATACGTCCGTACCTACCTGGTATTGGGGCTCAGTCCTCCGAGGTCTTATCCGTCCCACCGTACGTAGTCGAGGAATATCTCCCGACGAACTGCTCTTCGCCACTCCGGGTGGAGCTCGGGAAAAGACGAGCGGATCTAAATTAGTCTACATCGATCGTCGAGGAGGTCATGCCCAGTATACACGTGATAGTCGAGTCAAGTGAGCCGATAGATCCACCCAGGACGGCGGTAGTACTTATAATCTCTTCAAGTAGAGGTGCACGGACGGTGCCTGCATTCCGATCATTGGCCTTCCCGGTTGTTGGGTCGCGTGTGCCCGTCTGCAGACGCAGAAGGCGCAAAAAGGGGCCAAGTCCATACTTGTTACGGACTGGAGGCAGAGAATACGTGGAATACGTGGTAGACGCCACTCCGAAGTTCGGGGTACCCGTTGGGACCGGCAAAAGGGGGCCAGGCATGTACGACTGGTAATTAGGTGGCCCGAATGGAGCCTATCGAACCTTCTGGGACCCGCTCGCCTCCACGCCGAGCGATGGCTGATTCCGTCACTCAGACTTCTATGGAACTGACTCAGCCGTTGGCCTCAGCCGACCATTTAATCTGCTCCTGGATCCGGATCGTTTTATCTTTGACTTTTCGCCTCTCCCCGTGTCTTCCGCTTCCCCTTATATACAGGCTCAGCCCCGTACGTAAGTCTCCTTTACATCATCTCCGTCACTCTTAACCCCAGGGTACTACTTCTACTCCTGCACTCCCCATCCCTGCCGTTCATACAACTTACCACCTTTTCCAGCTCTGCTATCCTTCTCTCCCCCCCTATCTTGAGGACCTCTTTTATCTCGCCACTATCCCAACTACCCATCTCTGCCTCCCGTCTTCCTCGGCGCTTATCTCAAACCCAACCCGCCCATTGCCACCGTCACATCTGTGATCCAGCAACCGCCGACGCCGACTCCTTCCACTCGGCGTTCCTTCTAAACCACTTCACACCACACATCGATACATTATGGCGCCTCGCAAGCCCCGTTGCAACTTCAAGGAGTGCAAGGAAGCCGCCCAGCGGATCGTTGGCGACTGCAGTTTCTGCCACGGCCACTTCTGCTCCAAGCATCGCATGCTGGAGGCACATTCCTGTAGTGGACTGGAAGACTGCAAGAAGGAGTCGCACGCGCGCAACGCCGACAAGCTGAATTCCGAGCGAACGGTGGTCGTCAAGGGGGTATGAGACGCGGTGTGATCGGAAATCGAAACCCTGGTGGTTGTCGCCATTCAGCTGGTTGAATTTAGCGCGGTGTTCCTGTTCTGTTCGTCATCGTCATTCGTCTGCGGGGTGTTTGCCTTTGCCATCTCTATTTCTGGCCACGGCCCTGCTTTCTCTTCTCCGGGGAGTGTTCTATTACCATCTACACGGCGTTTTTTCTCTCATCTTCTTCCACTCTACTCGGGATCTTGTTTTGCATTCGCCTGGCACGATGCTTTGGAATCTGCCCTGCCTTTGATCTTTGGACTTTCGGGACTGCTACATAGAGATCCTGCGGGACTCCCATGGGCATATTATTCGTTATAGCCGGTTTTTGGAATTTATATGAATATAACATTTTGTATTGGTCTGATACAGTAAAGTAGACACGCCCCTTAGCCGGGTCCAATCTTAGGCCTGTTGAGTGGTTAGCGTAATCTCGACAACGGGGGAAAGCATGAAGACGTACATGTCGTGATGCTCACTCAGTCGGCTGAGATACTTGTTCAGCTCCTCGACCCGCTCCTTGTGCGTCTTGATACCCTCCTTCTGGAGCCGCTCGTGCAACTGGTCTCATTAGCTCTGCTCAACACAGACCGGGTGACGTAACGAAAGCCACGGATCTTCAAAAGGGCGCCAAGATACATACTCGTTTCCGTCTAATTTCTTCATACTTCCTCTCTGCCTCGGTCTTCGCGGCAGAGCCCTCCGGTGCATCTTCTCGTGGAGACTTGATCTCCTCCTCTGGCTCTCCCTGGGGCGGTTGATCCTCCTCGGCCTTTTCTTTCTTCTTCAGGCTCTTCTTCTTTTTCTTGTCCACGCGCCCGTCGCTCACTTTACCCTTGAGCTTGAGCTTACCGCCCCCACCGGTGGAGTACTCATCTGGCGCCATGGGCGGGGGTTGTGAGGGGAAATGAGGAGTTGAGTTGGGGCGGGCCCTGCTCCCACTTTCCCAAGGAATAGGTTTGACCGCGCCAAAACTTGGAAATGAAAGTATAAACTGGAAGCTTTAAGCCCGTGAAAACCGAAGGAAGAATGATGCGCAATTGGGCTTCTGCCGGAAAGGTTGAAGTCGGCGGCTGAGGGCGGTGGGCCAATCGGAGGCGGTGGCGGAGTCTATCTTGATTTTTGGGAAACGAAGACTTGACGTGAATGGCTAACCTTTGTTCCATGGAATGATCATTCTGGAACAACTCAGTCAAATGGGCCGTGTCACAGTTGTATTCTTTGTACAGATCATAACTCCTTCCGGGAGAGTGTTGTCAGTGCCCTAAGCTTATATGCTTTTTGCGGTGTAACCGCCCCAGCCGAGGGATCTATAGCGGATCAAAGTGATAGCCGTTCATATGCTCATTAATATTGATGATTCTACTTGTTTTTCAAATCTAATCGAAGGGAATCGGGCGTAATCCCGATCCACCCATCCGCTTGCGCATCTCCGCACCAGCAGCCACCGTACTGGGTACCTTGATGCCGCAGCAATCTCCAAACCAGTCGCTGTGCTGGTCGTGAGAATGATCATGCACATGGTCATGACCGTCCGCACCGTCTTCCTCGGATAGCTCGCCCATGCCTTCCGCGGCGGGTAGAAGACTACCGAACAGGAAATGCTGCATGATGGGCAGTTTACCCAATACCTCCTTGACGAACATCTTCTTCATGCCGCTCTCAACCTTGAACCAGTTCTTTGCACCCGAAATATCATCCAGCATTGGGCTATGCCATCGGAGACCTTTAACGGTCTTAACGCTGTCCACCCACCGCACCTGGTCCAGGTAGAGATACTTGTCTCCTTCCTCGTCCAGCATGGCCGTATTATGAATCCCCAGCGGCGTCACGTACGGGTGATCAACCAGCTGGCTGGCTCCAAACAGGAACGGAAGGAAGTGGTAGTCATCTAGACCCCAGACACCGTGAGATCCCGCAGGCTCCAGGTAGTAGATGGACTGGATATCACGCATGAGATGCAAGTACTGGATGTAGACTTTGAACACCACGGCGGGGAAGTCCGCAGCCGGGAGCAGACCCAGCTGGTAGAGAGAAAGTAGCCACATCATAAAATTCAGCTCGTGACCCGAGCCATAGTCCAGTCGGTCTCGCGAGCCCAGGGAGTGGATCAGGTATGTCGACACCTCATCGATCGCTGAAGCATCCTTCAACCCCAGGAGATCGCTGTGCCATGACGCGCTTTGGGTAGAGACATCGTCGAACAGGGTACGGAATGCAGGGTTGCCAAATCGCGATCCACCCTGGTCAATTGCCGGGTGCTTGTCGATTAGGGACCGAAGTTGCCCCACGACGGAGGAGATCTTGGAAACGGCATCGGACTCGGGTTTCTTTTCATCGGTGATGGCTCGACCGCGCACAGAGTCGGACAGGCCGAAGATAAATGCAAGTACTAGGTTATATGTGGGGGAGGAAGTGAATATCTCAAGGTCTTTTGGGGATAGAATGCGGCGAACAGGGCGAGAGTATTGGTGAGGGGAGAGGGTTGGCGGCGACGGCAAAGGAGGGGTTCTCGGGGTTGCGTCTTGGGCAGCAGTCTTTGATCGGCGGTTGCTGGACCGCAACTCTGACAGCTTTTTGGACAGATCCACCTTGCCAGCTTGCGGTAATGATGTTGAAGCCATTTTTGAGGATTGGGGGATGGAATAACAACGGATGATCGCCACGAGGGCAGAAAGGACCCCGAAAGTCACCGCCTGCCGCAAGCGGATCGAAATGACGAAAATCCCCGAAAGCAGACTAGCGTGGATCGTGACGCAGAACATGTGATCTTCCCCGGAAATCAACGATCAGATCACCCGCGGAGCTCACTCAGGTCACACCGGGCGCACACATGATGAGTTGATCGTGGAAAAGTAATCGGTGATAACAAACACAGAGTGTATTATCGCTCCGATCAAGACCAACTTCAACCGTTTCTATCTAGTACTCTCGACATCTATTGGGTCTTTTCCCTCCAGATCGGTTCCTGGCGTCCCTGTGCTGCAGAAGTCCTGCTTGTTCAGGCTTTCTATTGGGCAATCTCTCCAACTGACAAGGGGATGGGCACGCCATAATGAATAATTTCGACTCATCGGCCTCGTCTCCGACGGGTCCCAGCAACATCGCCCAATCCAAAGAGGTCAGCTCTCCATTGTCACGCTCGACAACCCACTCAGATTCGGCCATGTCGTCCTCTGCCGGCGGCAGCCGATCGTCATCGAGCCTTTCGTCTCGAAAGTATAGCAGGAACCAGCAGACGCAGGAACAGCCTTCTAACGAAGCCACCACCCTCTTCAACGCGGCCGGCTCCTCAACGCGCAACTATCAAGCTACCGAGGCGCCTGCTCCTCCAAATGGGCCATCTGGGCAGGCCAAAAATCACCCGACAGACCCTGTAGCACAGGTCAATGGCCCCAATCACGGCGACGGTAACCCCAACACCCAGAGCCAACGGCCTCAGGTGCCAGAAGAGCCGGGGCATTCCTGGAAGAGCGGGTTTATCGATAAGTTCGGATCTCTGGAGCTGGAAAATAAGGGCAGTGTTGCGCGTGATCACTTGGCCTTGGGTATGCTTATCCTCCAACCCTAATTTGATATCCCCAAAGTGTACAGCACACTCACGAAAATCAGAGCGAACCTTCCTAGCCTGGATGCGCACATCCCTCGCCTTCGCCTCGATAGGAATAGCTGTCACTCAACTCTTTCGTCTCAACAGTGCGAATACAACAGCAGGCACAAACTCCGTCCACTCTCTCAACACTCCGCCATCTGTACACCCACACTACTCTGATGGCATGTTCGACACATTCTCAAATCCCTCATCCCAAGACTCCGCCCGTCTCCGCAGCGTGGGCAAACCCCTCGGTTCCACTTTCATCGGCGTCGCCATCCTAATTTTAATCGTGGGCTTCCATCGCTACTTCGAGAGCCAGTATTGGATCATCCGCGGCAAGTTCCCTGCCAGTCGAGGCAGCGTTGCTCTGACGGCATTTGTGGCGGCTTCGCTGATTGTTGCGGCTCTTGCGGTGATATTGGCGGTCTCGCCAGGTGCCATCGAGCGGTAAATCTGTAATTATGCCCAGCGTGTCTTTTCATTTGAATTTCGGGTGCATGGCTTGCGTGATGCCTGCATTGAGCTTTTTATATTCGTTCTTAAATATCACGGAATGCATGGGAGTTTTTGATATGCTGTATTCAGTACCGGGTTTCGAATCTTCATTGCTTAGTATTATCTAGTACTATTAAGGTAGTGACGATCGATTAGCGGTATGGTTCCGAAGGACATAGATAGGTACCCGGCCCTTCTATAAACAACGATTCTTTCAGACCGGCTGATTAGGCACTCGCAATATCGAAAACAATTTCATCATTGAACAAAGTCTTGATTACCCTTTCCACCGGGCCCCGCTTTCCCTCAAAGTCCCAAATCTTCAAAGATTACATGTCAACTTTGCCATCAGAGTCTTCATGGCAAATGTGTCGGGGTCACCCTATTTTGAGAAGTGCAACTCACTCTCTTCCGTAGAAAATCCGCTTCCGAATAGGAATGAATAGCTTAACAAGTGGTAATCGATATTTTGCCATTTCAATTGATCTAACTTGAGCTAGATGGTATTAATGAGGATATTAGCCTGTTTGAGCAGTGTTACCAGATTTAGACAGAAATTCCTTTTATACTACACGCTACAAAGACCAACCAGAGTCGATAGAAATGTTTCTTTCTTTTATGTCAACAGCCCCAAATCCACCCGCACCAGACCAGTCTAGGCACAACATAGAGGAAACAGGGAGACTGCAACAACGGGATGGGAAGGATATCGACAAGGCGGGTAAGGGGGAAAGGACACAGAAGAAACGGGGGAACACGGCCTGCAATAATGCGGAAGTAGTGCGAGAGAAGCGCAAAAAATAGAAACGAACAGCTAGAAACAATCGCTTATCGCGGGCCGAGCTTGGCCAATGCGCGGGCACCTTGTTCCTGCCACTCCTGTTTGGATACCCACATATCGTCCTTGTCGGCGATCTAGAGATCTTGATTAGTATCCTAGAGAGAGTGCTATTCGCGGTAAGGAAACTTACAAGATTTGCAAGCACGGCACCGCCCAGGAAGACCATGTGTCTCCGTCGTGGGGGGTCTTCGATGCGGACCTTGAATTTCTAGGGGACAGTTAGCTTCGTGTCCTGATGCATCGGAGCTAATCAACGTACGTTCAACCGCTCGGGATCACCCTTCAGGACCTGGGTGAGCCAAAGCTGCTTCAGCTCCTTCTCCAATCGGGAAGGCAGACCGGGGTACATGCTGCTACCACCACTGAGCACGACGGCCTTGTATAGACTGGACCGAATGTCGACGTCGGTGCCTTGGATGGTGTTGAAGAGCAATTCGGCCATACCGGGCTGGTCGACATCCACCAGATGAGGCTGGAAGAGGCACTCGGCGGCCTCAAAGCGCTCGCTGCCGACGCGGATGACGCGGCCATCGGGGAGGGTATAAGACTCGACCAGAACAGTGGTGTCCTCGGACAGCTTCTTGTCCAGCTCGAGATCGTACGAGACGTAGCAGAGCTTTTCCTTGATCTGACGAACGGTCTCGAAATCGGCGGTTCGGTTGAGCGCATAGCCGCGGCGCAGGAGGAGGGCAATCAGGTTGCGGGTGACGTCGCGACCGGCAACATCCAGTCGGCGGATGTGGTGGTTCAGCACGGTCGACTCGTACACGGGGATAATGTGTGTCACACCGTCACCGGAGTCAACAACCACACCACTACTGAGACCTAAAATAGACTATCAGCATTTCCGAAGTGTTTATTCCCATCGTCCGGGTCGAAGGGTCGTTCATACCCTGGGCATACAGTGCCAGCACCGCCTGGATTGCCACATAGACACCTCCGAAGTTGTATCCCTCCAGCATGACCTCAGCCATCTGCTCACGGTTCTTGAGCGGGTTCATCGGCGGCTCCGTGAGGAGGATCTTGCGGCCCGTGGGGTCGATCTTCATCTTGTCATAAAAGGTGTAGTTCCACAGATGTTGCATATCATCCCACTTCTTGACGATACCATTCTCCATCTAAAACGCCCGTCAAGAGCTGCAATTAACACCATGTTTCTGCCTTTCTGCGGAGAGGGCGGGGTAGGGACGGTGAGGGCTGACGCCTCGTACGGAACAGACGTACCGGGTAGCTGATCTGAAGCATCGATCGGGCAGCGGCAGCTTCATCTCCGCACATTATATCCTTCACCACGATGTCGCCGGCCTGCTCCTCCGTTCGCAAGATGGGCCGCCCCACTATCGAGGGGAACTGGTGCTCTGGGAAATTCTAGGGGTACCGGTCGAGTTAGGAGGGGTTTCAATCGTCGAATGGTCGTGTGCGACATACCTGGGCGGCATAGCCGACCTTGAGGAATCCGGTTCCTCCATCGAGTACTGCGGGTTGTTAGCTTGGGAGCTGGGGGGTTGACACGCGGTCAACAGAGTTGGGAGCAAGTACCAATGGGCATGTCCGCCATGGTGGAGGAATGGATAGGACAATGCTATCAGAAGTTATCCCGTACAGGGCCGATCAGAAAGAGCGGAATTGGAGGTGGAGTGGAGGACGCGGGGAGAGTTGATGTCGGTAAGTGAGGTCTGTCGCCTGGCCACCATCATCGTTACTTACGTGACCGTACCGTACCTCCCGTCCTCCCCGCAATCGGGGAGCGAGCCGCACTCTTTACATGACGTGACTGCACCAACAACGGTCATCATTCTTATGGTTTTGAAGTAATTATAGATTGTATGAATATGTCCATTGTGATTCTGCTGTCAGCTAGGCATTGAAATGTAGGGTTTGTGGTGCTGCAGGGCTGGACTTTTATATATAAGGACCTTAAGGAGAACCTGGCCAACAAGCCGTGAACCATTGCAAAGCAAACACGCATATAAAAGAGATGCATATAAAATCGTCGACCATATATAGTATCAATTGGAAAGCTCCTATCGGCCCGATAGCAGCCAGAGGCAGCTATCTAGCCCCTTTGGTAGAAGGCAATGTGCCCTATCGGCCGACTCCGATTCCCTCGGAAACCCACGCGCGCTCCACCAGACTCCTTCACCTCTTTATAGAGCAAAAAGCAGGGCATATCACCTTCAGACAGTCCTTCATCGGCCAAAATTGCATCAACTGACTGCAATCTCAGCTTCCACCTCCCCCGAACTTGTACCACGGGGCGTATTATCAGCAGAACGCCTCAGTAACAGCATCACGGTTCCCTTCGGGCCAACGCAACTTCAGGCACAATGACACAGATCGGCTGGGTGAGCTATGCATCAATTCACCCAATCTTGATAGATTCATATCTAACGGGCTTTTAGTATGGCCTCGGCTCCATGGGCCTCGCCATGGCCAACAACCTGCAGCGACACCTCGCCGCAAAAAAAGCCCTGAGCCTTCTGTACACCAACCGCACAATGTCGCGCGGCGCACCACTAAAAGCACTCGGTGGTATCGCTGAGCCGAGCTTCGACCAGCTGGTCTCTCGCAGCAATATCATTTTCACTATGGTAGGGATTCAAGGATCTTGTATCATCCCCATTTAACTGACATCTCTCACTAGGTTGCAAATGACTCTGTGCTGCAAAGTCTGCTATCGTCGGCTGTTGGATCGGGCACGTCTCTGAAGGACAAGATCTTTGTGGACTGCTCGACCGTCCATCCGCAGACGGTTAGCGCTGCGGTGGCTCAGCTGAAAGACCAGCAGGCATCTTTTGTGGCGGCACCCGTCTTTGGTGGAAATCCAATTGCCGTGGATGGCAAGCTGGTCTTTGCTATTGGAGGTCCTAAGAGTGCTACCGAGGTTGTCAAGCCGCTTATTCAGGACGTTATGGGTCGTCGGGTTATTGAATGTGGGGAGGATGCAACCAAGTCCTCTCTACTGAAGATTGCTGGGTGAGTTGGATAGAATGAAGGCTTAATTTTGGAGGTGTGTTGCTAACTTGTTATGCAGAAATATCGTCACTGTGAACATGATGGAAGCCGTTGGCGAGGCTCAGGTCTTTGCCGAGAAGACCGGACTTGGAACCGGTCCTATGGAGGAGCTGATTGGCGAGGCGTTTGGTCCTGTGGCTGGTGGATATTCGAAGAGGTAAGCTCTTTTGAACTGGTCGGGGACACGCATATTCTTACTCTTCATAGATTGACTACTGGTGCCTATGCGCCACCTCTAGACTCGCGCCCTGGATTTGGCGTGTCCTTGGCAATCAAGGACGCCAGACATGCCATGGCAATGGCCCAAGAGCAGGGTGTCCAGCTTCCCGGCCTCGAGATTGCTCGCAAGAACATGGAAGCTGCCCGTGACTATGCGGGTGAATGTCTCGACAGCAGCTCTATGTATGGAACATTGCGGCAGCAGGCTGGTCTCGAATTCTGGAATGAGAAGTCCCGGAAGGCTTAGGTTGTGATCAGGGACAATTGCTAAGTATGATAAAGTAATATTAGATCCTTCAAGATTTCTCTTGGCCTTTAAGTCATCCAATCCAAACGTAACCAACCGACATTCCATCAGTGCATCTATCTCCAGCTTCAATAAGTCTGCGGATTTAGAATACATAATATGAACAAAGATTTTGGAAGAAGGGCTTTTACCAAAAAGCCCAGAAAATACTGGTATGGCCAACGACAAGTAGATAATGGCTGGGAATCAAACCACGCCATTCAAGACGCTGGGAAAGGACGCGGAGTCGAGTGTCATCGTGTTGATTCAGGTAGTATTCGCGTTGTATCCACCAAATTGGGATAACTCTCTGCGAACAACGGGCCCAGAGACCAGTTGGAAAGATTCCGCATGTGTCGCTCAAATACAGGGTTAATGAGTAGCTCGTCCGAGTCGCCGGCTGACAGCAAGCAGTCGGTGGCTTCGTATGGCCAGTTGACTGACAAGCTGCGTGTAAAGGGGATGAACCAATTTTCGAACGGATAGTCTTGATAGGACGTAACGAGCCGATCACGCATCCGCGGCCAAGGTATATAGTCGATCCAGGCTGGATGTGCCTGGAGAAGCTGTGTACGACGCGGCGTGATCCATTCTGGAAGCCGGTCGTAGTTCTCTTGCGTAGGGAAGATCTGCCACCGCATGAGGAGGAACATGGTGTAGAGCACGGCAACTTGCTCTGGTAATGACGAGATGTCAGGGAATGTGTGAAGGATGTCTGTGAATACCTTTGACACAGGATGTGAGTTTGCACCCTTCTCTGGGTTCAATAGTGAAGAGACGCTCGGGTATGGTGGGCCCACAAGCTTCTGGCGGGGTATTCCTTGCGCCGCTTGGCGTTGCCGGTTATGAAGGAAGTCTAGCAGGATACCATCCAGTGGACATACAGGTCCGGTATTTTTGATGGGAGTAGCAAATGCGGTTGGGGCCCGGTCGGATGAGTAGCACAATGGTTGCAAGTAGAGTGGTGAAGGTGATGTTGGATAAGAGGAGCGGATGTTTTCAGAGCTGCTGCGACGGAGACGGTCGACTTTTGGCACATTCTGTGATGGATCCAAGAGGAAATTGAAGCCCAGTCGTTCCTCCGCACCAAAGTCTAGCCCATGGGAAATGTGATGGCGCTGTAAATCCAGCACATTGCGAAATGAAGACGGCGGGAGTCCTCCATTGCTACTGTTGCGGCGACTTCCTGGGGCAGAGTTTGATTGTGTGGGCGAAGGTGTGTCGACACTGACAATGGACTCGGCATATGACTTGTCCGTCGCGGCCGCAGCTTGACTACCGGGTGTCAAGTGATCCGAGTCGGGAAAGAGGGACGTAGGAACCGGCGCCGGGACTGATTGCGGCACAGAGAGAAAAGCAGGTAGATCTTTGGAGATCAGCAGGGATTCACACATATGGCACATTTCGCGGCTTACCAGTTGGCTCCGGAGTTGCAAGTAAAGGTTGTATAATGTCCATTGCCGCTTTGAGTCCCCGGCGTAGGTCTCTGTTCTCCGACCGAATGCGCTCATTGTGCTGGATAGCAGCCTGTAGGTCGAGGAAGGGCTTCTGCGACGAGAGGTCACGAACTTGCTGCTCCAGAGCTTCAATGTGGCCCTTGGTGCGCTCGCGGATTGCGCGCTGCGCCTGGCGATCATTGGCACGCTTCTTCGCCAATTGATCCGCCGTGAGGTTGGCGACACCTCGTGATGACGTGCCGTTCAGCTTGCGCTTCCGCCCAGCGGTCGTGGACGCCCCATTTTTCTCGACGGTGTCTGTGATGATCGATTCCGGGCCGGGGGATGTTGAGCGCGAAGGAGCTGGCGAGTCTTCGTGTTTCGGCATGTAGGTAAGATGTGAGCGGGCCTCGATCGCCGAGTCGAGGGCCGGCGAAGGTGCCGCATAATCGGACGAGTCGAGCGGAACGTTGGCCATGGCCTCACGCACGCGCTAGCAATTGACAAAAGCCATACAAAGATGAATGGGAAGGACAACGGGGCTCCGCAGCTGGGCCTGTCAGACCGATTTATCAGAATTGGCGTTGGGGTGGGTCGACGTGGACGGTGTGGAGTGCGCCCTATGCGGAGAGGCCATGGCCCATCTGGCATCATCTGGCATTTAACATTCCCGAACCTAGGAATGGGAAATGGTCCCCTGTCAAGTGAAAGATTAACGTTAGATGACATTCCTTAATTTATCCAGATTCTGTCTCTATCGATACGGAAATCACGCAGAATCATGGGATCGTGATGTACAAGGCGTAGACTCGCAAACTCCACTCCCCAAAACGGTACCGCAACTCCATTGTTCCCAGTAGACTTGTATTGTATGTATGTAATGTAGCAATTGTGCAGGCGCGTTTATTACGCGCAACATCAGACCGAGCATTTTCGCAGGGAGATGATCATGTACAGGTCAGGGTCAATAATATGCAAGACAAAGAATGGTCATGTCGATCGTACAAGGTATGGACAGGCCACGGACTCCAGAAATATGAAGAACACAGGTGAAAAATGAGAGATAAGGTTATTGAATCATATGGCCCATCTTCGAGATCTGTCAAATCAACGTTGTCAGCACTGCCCGTCGAGATGCATGAGTTTGTAGAACCGACCTTTGTCTGTAAGTAACCCTCGATCTCGGAGCTCTTGATACCCCGTTCACCGCCAGTCCGCCAGGCCAGAGGAATCATAGGAACTCTCTCCTTCACCAACACTTCTCGGTTTGGCCCTTCAATTGCCCGCACCTTATCGGGGTTATTTGTGAGCAGGCGAATGCCCTCCGGGTTACTGTCCGCTCCACAATCAAGATCCACTAACATGGCCGTGGCCAAACCATAGCTTCGGGCATCTGCCGGATGTCGCAGCAAGAGATTGGCCTCGACGGTATCAGACCCAAGATCCTGCAAATTATACGCCTTCAACTTTTCTCCGAGACCAATTCCTCGGCCCTCCTGTCGCAGATAGATTATAACACCTCCCGCAGAGTGGGATCGCAGAGACTGCAGCTCCGGCGGTGCTTCGGACGACAGGTTCTCCACGGGGAAGGACATCAACCGCGCCGCTTCATCCAGCTGTTCGCCACAGTCGCACCGGGCCGACCACACCGTCTCTCCTGTATAACACTCGGAGTGAATGCGCACCAGCGGCGGCTCGACATGGCGCGGCGATGAATTAGACCCCGTCTTCTCGTCATCAAACCAGCTGCTGACGCGACCCGGGTGCAACTTCCCCACATACGCACCCCGGATCATACGGTCCATCTCGGTCTCCCCCGGGTGCACGCGGTCGAGACTGCGACTGCGAATATTGTTTCCGAATACGATAGCCAAGTGCTCTTTATTATCCAAGTCGTTGTGGTAGAGGTGCAGGAACATCTCGGCGCCGTTGGAGGTCGGAATTCGTGCCCGTACGATACATTCCACCCGCGGGAGCTCCTCCAGCAACTTCGGCGCTTTTGTGTGTTCTTCCTGGTGCTGGATCGCGGCGGCTTGACGGTTATGAAGGGCCTCTGTGGGGTTGGTGGCGAGGTCCAATGAGCCTCCGGGAGTTACGGGCGGGGTGAACGCAGGCGACAGGAATGAGTCCGGCAACGCAGGAGTCTGCTCACCCGTTGCAATCCCACTTCCCTGGCTCGCATTGTCTGATAGAGGCTCAGTTTGGCTGGCAGGAGGAGAGTGCGGGGCGAGTTTCGGGGAGGCGTGCGCGGGCAGATCCGCCATTGCGACGGTTGAGGACGCGAAGCGTGGGTGAGAGAAGACCTCGTCTTATCTGCTTCAGGGCACCGTATCAAAAATCTTGGGGAGGAAAGGGCTTTTGTAACAATTCGAAAAGAATCCACGGCCGGAGGAGACTATGGCGTCAATTAGTCTTCCTCGGCTCGGGGGGTCGGGGGCTCGGCGGCTGAGTCATCGCTCCCGTCAGTGCTTACTCTAGCAGCTTCCATCGCTTATGCAAATCCCGATAAGCACGAATGTTAGATTCACATGTGTACAAATGTAACTACGAAGTAAACGCTGATCAAGCAGTTCATAAAAAAAACAATTTTATTGCTTATCTGCAAGAAGAGATGGCCAGGACAAGTATCTGTCCTGTAGCCACAGGTCCCTTAAAACTCCAAGTAGCGCCTCGCTAAGGGTATATCAATCATATCAGATCATCGGAACGTCGCCGTACGGCCCGATCTACTTGTTTGGAATGTCCAAGACGTAGCGGCGGTCAACTTCCATCTCCTTATCATCCTCCTCACCCTCAAACTTGAGACGATAAGCTTCCTTCTTGGCCCCCATCACCTCCGCGCGGTAGAAGGTGGTAGTGTCGGGGTACCTGGCAAGGACTTGTTTGCCGACTGTAAACGCAGACATTGAAGAGCCCGTCGGCGGAATAGGAATCAGAGATGTAGCAGTGGTCTTGTAAACAGCGCCTTGTTCGCCATTCTCGTTCGGTTCGGGGTCCTGGACCTCGTACCACCTGCGACCATGCTGTCAGTTCCGAGAACAAATTCAAAATTGTAGAGGACCGTACCTTTTCTTGTGTCCGTCGCCAGATATGTTCTTGATGATACACTGAATGCCCTCTCCTTCCACGCCCTGCTTGTTCTTGTTGTGTTTGAAGACAACCTGTGCCCCGACCTGAAGAATCCCACTGCGCTCAGCCACGGTTCCCTTGGTGCCCTCGGTTCCTTCTTCGACCTTGACCGCCACGCCATCTCCGCGGCTTTCGCGTGCTTGAGTGCTCGATACACTCGCGCTGCGCGGAGCCCCGCCCTTGGAACGACTGGACTTGTCGGCGCCTGAGGCACTTGGAGAATCGGCGGCCGAGCTATCCATATCGGACCTCTTCTTGCGAGACTTGGAGAGTGCATTTGAGCGACCGCCGGGGGCCTCGGCTTCGGACGCTTTGCGGAGTGCGGTGAGGAGCTCGAGGTTCTTGATCACGTCGCAAGGCTCGTCCTGCATGATTGACCGCTCCTCTTCGCTGAGCTTCTGGCTTTGGCGCAGCCATGTATCGAGCTGATCATGGTCTGACATGGTAGGTTCTTTCGAGTAACAAGTCTTAGCTACTTTTGGACTTGGAGGCTCTCGAGTAATACAGTGCGGGGGAGGTAATTGACGGGTGGATCGAGCTGGTACACGAAGTGGAAGGGAGCACTTACTGCCATCACGGGTGATCCTATCCACCAGAGTCTTGATCTGTACAGAGAGGGATGCTTGCTGGTCAAACTTCTCTTTGGACTTGCGGATGTCCTGGCATATGCGAGTCCACAGCTCCATCTCCTCGTTGTTTCCGAGTCCGTTATCGCGGGGCCGAGGGCGATTGCGAGACATATTGTCAGACCTAGCGGGATAGCGAGATATGAAAAGCACCGAGTGCAATCGGCCGTGATTGGCAACGCGATCGTAGACGTGAAGCCGGGGGGAGTCAAGAGCCCGTCACTTCGTCTCGGGTATAGGCCAAGGCGGTCGGGTTAAACGCGCGCCTAATTCTTAGCGAGGGGATTCTTGTCTCTACAGTGCGCCTCGTAGTAGTATTTAGAGCGCAATAATTACATTGCGATACCCAGACAGACATTGTTATAGTATTCAGATCGATTATGGAGCCCATTGTTCCTAACGCGGGCCATGCACGACACATGTCGCGGCTACATCGCAATTTACGGCCGCTTGCGGTAACATTTCCACCTTGGGCACGGCATTCGCGGGGTTGGTAAATAGCAGACTCGGCATAAATGAGAGAGAAAAATCCACATCGGACCCGTTGACCGTGCGGAATCCTTGTCCTTGTTTAGTCTGCGGACCCTTTCAATCGCCTTCACCGAGAGTCTTGGCGTTCTGCGTAATAGGAAATCGCTGAGCGCCCCTCACTTTCCCCAGGAACAAACCCTTCAAGATGCAGGTTCCATTACTTCGTCTGCAGTGCGGTAGGGTTTCGGGCTTTTGTATGTTATGCGCATAGCTAATCCATTTCTGCAGGCGTTAACAGCTACGATTGGGGTAAGCTTGAATCTGTCATGTTGAACGCCCCGCACTGAAATCGTCATAGGTAAAGTCGGCCAGGAGTCGGCAGCAGCCCGATATGCCGCCACTACGGCCCCGGCGGACTTCTCGATAGAGACCGAGAAGCCTTATGCAGAGGTAAGTTGAGACATGAAGCTTCAGAATGACCCATTGGCTAATCTATGCCCCAGCTATGGATGGGCACCCATCCAAATCTGCCCTCCAAAGACGTCGAGACTCAGCGCACCCTGCTCGATCTCGTTCAAGACAACCAGGCTTTGATGTCCACAGAGATCAGTGAGCGCTATGGGGGCCGTCTTCCTTTCCTTTTCAAGGTGCTGTCCATCCGCAAAGCGCTCAGTATCCAAGCCCATCCCAACAAGAAGCTGGCGGAACAGCTCCATGCGCGCGATCCTAGAAACTATCCCGGTATGTCCAAATTCAAGGGGTCCAGGTTGATTGGAATTTGAGCTTACGACGAGTTCTTCAATCGCAGATGACAACCACAAGCCCGAGATGACCATTGCTGTGACGCCGTTTGAAGGATTGTGCGGCTTCCGTCCTTTGGCCGAGATCACCCATTTTCTCCAGGCACTCGAACCCCTCCGCAAACTCGTCGGATCCCAGGCCGCGGGCGAGTTCGAGCAGATTGTCAAGGGCAACGAGGATTCGGAGGACGAGGCTGTCGTGCAGCGAAACAAGGATGCGCTGCGCTCGGTATTCACTGTTCTGATGGAGTCTTCTCCCGCGGACATCGAAAGCGCCTGCAAGGACCTGGTTGCCCTGGCGGAAAACTCGCCGGAGAGCTTCGGTACCCTACCCGGAGAGGTTGAGACTAACCCAACCAACCCGGCCGACCTGGCTGCAATTATCAAGCGTCTGGATGGGCAGTTCCCCAACGACATTGGCTCGTTCGTTTTCTTCTTCCTTAACTTCATCAAGCTCGAGCCCGGTGAGGCCATGTTCCTCAAGGCTGATGATATCCACGCCTACGTGTCTGGCGATATCATCGAGTGCATGGCCTCCTCGGACAACGTCGTGCGAGCTGGCTTCACCCCGAAGTTCAAGGATGTGCCCACGCTGACCAAGATGCTGACGTACTCGTACGCGCCCATTGAGGAGCAGAAGCTGCGGCCTGTGGACTACCCGTACGCCATCTTGAACGCGACGGCGTACTCGAGCGCCTCCGCAGCTATGCTCTACGATCCTCCAATTGAGGAGTTCAGCGTCGTCAAGACCGACCTGAACCGGACAGGCGCCAAGGCGACTTTCGACCCGCTCGCCGGGCCTAGCATCTTGATCTGCACCCGCGGCAAGGGCAAGATCACCGTTGGCAACAAGACCGAGGAAGTGCGCGAGGGATACGTCTTCTTCGTTGGTGCTACGGCTGAGTGTATCATAGAGAACACGGGCAGTGGAGAGGGAGAGGATGATGTCTTCACGACGTACAAGGCGTTCTGTGAGCTGACCGGTAAGGAGGACATGGTCAATGGACACTAGACCATCACTTCTAACTCTGGTCCACTAGGCCGTGCCGGCGTTAGTGCCAATCTATGATGGCCGTCAAAAATGTGCCCCATACGAAATTGAATGTATTATGACGGGTGATGTGAATGCTGCTTGAATGGCTAATTCGCGCACCACCAACGTGATCCTGGCTGTAGCTCTGCTGTATAGATCTATAGCAGCGGTAATCCTCCCGCCCAAACTCTAAAAATACCCATATCGTTGTTTAGTGTAATCAGGAATCGGTAAATGCGGTGGGCCCACAGGAGCAACCGAGGCTGACGCGGATCGGCGATCTGAAGAAGCGGGGAAATCCTGTGCATGACGAACGGGACCCTGAGAGCATTTCTGCTGCGACTTTCTCACATTTTGATCGCTCAATTCTCATACTGGTATATTGAATCATAATGGCCCCCAAAAGCGTCGACATGCCCGAGCTGGGCTTCTGGGAGAAGGCAGATGTATCCCTCGCCCAGTTGAGTATGGCAGCCAATGCCCTCATGGCGACACTTACGGGCGTCTTTCGAGGCCAGGCCAGCCCCAAGAAGTTCAGCCATCATGTTACTGCCGCCGCTATCCGCCGGTTTTGTGATCGCACGTCTGATCGCCAGAAACAGTAAGTCCCTCTAATAGCTCAGGAAATGGATATGGGGAAGGCCTATGGACCATGGAGAAGGCCTATGGACCAAGAAGAAGACGAAGGACATGGAGAAGACGAAGGACGAAGCACAAAGCTGACGATTACATTGCTAGATACATGAATCCATTGACGACCGACGCTTATACTTCGGTGATGCAGAAGCGCGGCCTTGAGCCAGAGATCGTGCCTCTCCCCCACGATGCAGAAGGCTTCTGGCTAGGAAACAAGAACGCGAAGAACGTCGTCATCTACTATCACGGTACGTCCGGCCACGACTAGCATCGAGCTTCCCCCGTGTAACGCCAGCTACACAAATTACCTTTATCCCGCGAACCTAATCTCTAACCATGTCGTACAGGCGGCGGCTTCGCCCTGGCAGCCATTCCCCCGCATTTTGAGTTCTGGCTCGACCTGCTAGAGGTAGTCAATGGCAGCGGCCACGACATCGCCGTCTTTTTCCCTGACTACACACTAACTCCTTACGGGATATATCCGACACAGCTGCGCCAAGCCACTGGCGCGCTGCGATACATCCTCAACGAGACAGGCCGGTCGCCCGGCAACGTGATCGTGGGAGGCGATTCAGCCGGTGGCAATCTGGCCATGGCGACGCTGCTGCACCTGTCGCACCCGCACCCGGAAATCGAGCCTATCTCGCTGACGGAGCCGCTGGCGGGCGTGTTCGGTTTTGCGCCGTGGATCAACTTCAACAGGGACTGGCCTTCCATGACGGAGAATGAATGGAAGGATATTATTACCCCCGGAGTCCTGAAGACTTGGTCCACTGCTTATCTTGGAGGTGCAGAGGGCGATAACTGGAATGAGCCGGATAGGGCGCCTGCGGAGTGGTGGAAGGACGCGAAGACGGAGCGCATTTTGATCTTGGCCGGTGGTGATGAAATCTTGCTTTCGCCGATTGAACAGTTTGCGAAGAAGATCAAGGTATGTTGGATCCCGTGTGCTCGGATACGGCCTGTTGCTCACTGACTTTCGTTCTAGTCTGTCTTCCCCAACACCACCTACGTCGTCGGCTATGATGAGTCACACGATGCGCCCTTTTACGTTGAGGCTGGATCAAAGGATGGAACTCAAACGGGCAAGGAATTGCGCCAGTGGATCGCATCTCGTTTATAGGTTTGTCATTTTTAAGACGAGTGATACGCCCTTTTATCCGGATGACGGGAGGTGGTACTAGCTCGATATAGTAAAGGTGCACGTCCGAAGCTAAGACTATTTATTCATACGGATTGAAAGTATGTTACAATGCGTAAAGACCTAGATTGGCCGATCATAGGAATGGACGTAGTAAAGACTAGGAATAAAGACAGGAAGGAACGTTTCTATAGTAGTGAAGTTCGATAGGGGATTTAGATAAAAATGTTTCCGATCTTATCAGTAACGGGTCCCTTGGATTAGTGGTCATATCGTTCGGTTTTGACTCTAAATTAGATCATTCCGAAAGGTCGCCGGTTCAATCCCGGCAGGGACCTTCTCATTTTGTTTTTGTTTCATCTTAATTTTCCTTACTCACTTCAATTTAAGTAAGCATCTTGGATATTTTTTTTTTTGCTTTATCATAGCCACTGTTAGTACTAGAGGTACCCAGGGGGAGTTCACACCAGGTAACGTAAGTCGTTCAACTACTATGAAACTTTGGCAAGTACCTTCAGGAGTATGTTAACACACTATACAATGGCGAGCATCTCTAGTATACAGATGGGACTGCAATAAATGGGTTTTCATCGCTTAAGCCGATAACTTCCAATTTACGTCTAAAACAGGTTGGTCACACCATACATGAGAAATCGTTTTCGGCAATTGCGCTAAGTAAGGGTCGTGTCAACTCATAACAAAGCAGGATATCAAGCACCCTGGTTCCAAATAACAAGCTTCGCAAGCAGAAAGATTAAAATTTAGATCGCTCTTTCGTTCCTCTACGACGACACCTTGGGCGAGTACTTGGCCGCGGCGGCGTCGAAGAACTCGCTTTTCTCCTGAATATCGGCGAGGAGAGCGTGCGAGGGTTGCGCACGTTGCAGTCGGCTAAAAAAGGAATATCAGCATTTCTCCGGTCAAATATTACGGACAAAGGGCACGTACGATTCCAGGTCTGCGGTCTGCTTGCCTGCCAACACGTTCAACACGATGGAATTGGCGATCAACTCTGCGTCCTCGGGGTATTTCTCCATTGCAGCGGTCAAGGCAGCTTCAGCTTCTGGTACACGGCCCAGATGGAGTTCTGCGACGGCCTGGCCGACAATGGACAGCGGGGCGGAGGTACTGGGGGCGGAGGCGAGTTCTTCGTAGACGTAGAAGGCGGACTGGTACTTCTCACCACCCTGCGTAGCGAATATCTTGTCAGTTTATTTGCGGAACATGACCGTGGATTCATATCGGGGTGCATACAACTCTCAAGCCAACCCACGACTCGGCCAGGTTGACCAGCAGCGAGTCCTGGGCCCAACGCTTGGCGGCCTGGACCTCCTTCAAGGCAAGGTCGGTGCGGTTTTGCTGGAGGTGTATCTGGACAATCAAGGCGACACTAGAAATCGTTAGAAACGTGCGCACTTTGCATTGTGTTACACTCACGCTTCAAGGCTACCCTGGTGCTTGGACAGCAGCGCGAGGGCATCCTCGCTGTGATCCTGCGCCTGCAGCACCGTGCCGCAAACAAACTGCACAGTAACATTATCCGGGTAGTTCTCCGCGAGTTCCTGAGCGAGCTGCAGGGCGGGGTCGGTCTTGCCCGCAGCCTGCTGGGCCAGCGCCTTGATGGCGGCGAGATCGGGGGTGTCCTCCTCGCTGGAGACGGCGGCCAAGACCTCGTTGGCTTGTCCTTGGGCAATCTGAGCGCGCAGCTTGAGCACGCGGGCGGGGAGCTGGTTCTCGGGGGAGAGAGCGGCGGTGTCGAAGTCGATCACGAACTGGTATTGACCGGAGTGGAAGGCATTGTGGATGTTGAGGAGCTCTGAGAGAAAGATGAGTTGGAGGAAGATACAGACTCGGAACTTGGGATAAGCTTACCGCCCTCTGCTGAGAAAGGATCCATCTTGTAGTCAATTGGGAGGGTTGGAGGGGAGGTGGGAGTGTTGACGTTCCTGGCAATTGTTCAAGCTGGCGTTTCGGCGCACGGGTCACGGGCAAATCGGCCGACCGCCTTTTGTATACTTCGGCTTTGCAGCTATGAGCGCAGTGTGAACTGATTACTGAGTACTTCAACATTTGAAGTGCTCTCAGAGCACCTAAATTGATAGATGCCTGGATGGGATCCATATAAATATCCTACCCCTCCATAGTGGGCTCACCAGGACAAAAAAGGATAATAAATCCTGCTCTAGTTCAGGGCTTGTCAGCCCGCCCGAGATCTTTCTTATATTATTCTCTGATGGTACAGATGTGTTTATATATCTTCCGGGGCTCCTCCAAACGAAATAACAAATTTCTCCACACCTGAGTAACAGTACTAATATTCTCCTTTTGCAAACAGTTACCACGAATATTGGCGATATTAGCGACGGACTCCAGCCGAAAAGTGTATCCATGTATTTTCGGGCTGTCCGATCGAGCAGTGGATCAATGCGCCTTCAAAATATTAATTTGCCATTCACTTTGCAGTTAGACTAAACTCTATGGTACTAGTTAATCTCTTAGTCCCATTGCGGAGGGCTAGTGATCTCACAATACCTACCAGCACGAGATGTAGTTATTGTTGCCGACACAAAGGTACAGTCGCCGACAGCACCACCACATATATGGGCCACGCACATTTTCTCAACTATCGCAAACCATCCTTCCCCTGACATTCATTTAATTATTTCTTTTTGGTGTTTTGGTCTGGTTCCTGTTATCATGGCGCGCTTGTCCCTCCTCCTCGCGTTGGTCGCCAGTACCACGGCTTTGCCCGCCCCCGATTCCGTCTACGACGACAACGAGTCTTGTGGAGTTGAGAATAATCTCGTCGACCTTCTGTCATGGTTGCCCGAGGGAGCTGCCTTTTGCCGAGATTTGATTCATATTCCATTCGATGTGACAACCATCATCCAGCCGACAACCGTGACGGTTGTGGCTGCCACCAGCACCACGAGCAAGACCATCACCTCCACGTTCACTACCACTGCGCAAGCAGAGACTGGCTATGTCACTGTCACCGCCACCAGCAACTCTCTGGTGACCCTCACCGATGTCCAAACAGCACTCGTTACCGACGTCGTGGCCACGTTGGTCCAGACTGATGCAGTCACCGAGACCGTTGTTGAAAATCTCACCAGCCTGGCCACCGACAGCTTCACTTATTTGACCACCGCTACTGTCACGGATTTTGCTACAGAAACCATCACTCGCGCCTTCACCAACACCATTACTGATTACTCGACAATCCTCGTGACGGACTCTATCTCCAATACGGTGACAGACGTCTTAACCCAGACTCAGACCAACTACCACACGGAAACGTTGGTTCTTTCCTTCACTGAGACGATCTTCGCCACTGATACCCAAGACGTTACCGCGACTCAAACCGAAATTTCTACTACTGTTCAAAGCGACTTGGAAATGGTAACCGATGCGGCCACGACAACCAATACAGACTTTGTTACTTCGACCATAACTGCCGTCGTCACTGATGAAAGCATCGTCACAGCTACGATGGTTGTCTCTGCTGCAAAGCGAGGCCTCACCGCAACTACTAGTATTCCCACCCCCGCGGACTTGACTCTCTATACACCCGATGAATTGTCTAGTGCTTGCTTTGAGTTGGAACTTCAGCCCGAGACCTCCACCGAGTTTGTCACCATGACTGAGAGAATGACCACTTATCCCACTGTCGCTGGAGAGGCACTAGCCTATATTACTCAGTTCGTCACTTTATGGGAGACTTACACTGCCCCCGCCTCTGAAAGCATAGTGACCATGACCGAGATTATAAATAACCCTTCCACCACCATTGTGGAGGTCTATTCCACAACCTTCACGGATGTCTCGTTGACCGAAATAGACACTATCACAGCTACTGTCACCGATGATGAGATCGTTATGCTGACCGGGTCTACCACCGTCACTGCCTGGGAAACAAGTATTTCGACTCAAGAGGTTACGGCTGATATCACTGTGACCGCAACCAGTGATGTCTCCACGACATCTACCGACGTCCAACCGACCATGGTGACTCTGGATGAAACCATTACGGCCACAGCGGATGTCACTGTCTCCATTACGCAGTCGACTACGATGGAGACTACGAGCATTTCGACCATCACATCAACCTCTTCTGTGACCCTGATCGTGCCTACCACTGTTGAAACTACCGTGACTAGCACTATCTCGGTGGTCGATACGGCTGTGGTAACTGCTGTGATGGATGTCACCGTTACTCAAACTACATCAGCCACAAGCACCACAACCGTGACCGTGACCGCGACCTGTGGCGTCAATCTTGTGCAGAACCCTGATTTCGACGTAGGAAACACTGGCTCTCTCTCCGGCTGGACCACCTCAGGTAGCGGATCGGTGGTCTCGTTTGCTAGCGGCTCAGCAATCTCTACACCCTACGTATTATATTACGTTGGTATCAGCCCGGAAAAATATCAGATCTCACAGACCCTAGCAACTACTCCGGGAACCACATACACCGTCATATTCTGGTGGAGGGCTGGAGCTACAACTGCTTCCCTGATTGTCCAACTGGGATCTCAAAGCGAAACATATCAGTCCCCACCGAACAAGATTGCGGTCTGGATCCCGGAGACATTTACCTACGAGGCTACTTCCTTGTCGTCGCAGCTCGATTTTGAATTCGTCCCAGGCAGCTCCTCGGTAGGGTATCAACTAGGCTTGATTAGTGTTAAATGCTGAGAGAGGGGAGCACGTTGGAGTGAAAAAGGAAGACCAGACATGATCTGATCTATATGTATCTAGCATGCGGAGCGAGTACGGAACATAAGCCACCCTTAAAACATCTATATGTTTAAATGCAAACTTATTAGGTAATATTCACCAACCGAAAGGTCGATATCTAGGCACGCGTTTGTTTTAGGGTAAGGGGATTAGGTAAAGAGACGATGGGATTCAATAGAACGCCGTCATGGGTTTGGACCGCGGTTCAAAACTTGCCAGACGGGCATAGTTAATTTGTAAAATGTTGGGATTCTAATGTCTGCGGCGCTTAAAAGGGTGGCGGGCATAGTCAACTCTCCCGCCGTGGGTGAGCCCGAATGGGAGCCCTCATCGGGGAAAGTACGGACTGCCCGATTCCAGTAACTAAAGCGGACTTGGATACAGGCTTAGTCGATATGGAGAGCTCGATATATATCCCATCGTTATTCGAACGTCCTCTCTCTTTTCTTCCTCATCCTGCTTTCCTCTGACTTTCATCGATACTTATGCAAACTACATTTTTCTATTGTCACTGCCTTGTACCAAACCTGCATAGCATTTGCAGACTTCATACATCATCTTCATACTCTATACCCCCATCATACTTCAAAACTTCCCAAATTCCTATACAGAAAGGTCCATCATGTCGCCAGAATACCATCCTTCTCCGTGGCTGGTCGCCTTTTCCAAAAACAAGGAATATTGCGACCCGCGCTCATTTGAAATCCACCGAACAGTCAACAGCGTGTTCCAGATCCAGCCAAATCATGGCGCCCCGGGCACCATCTCCGACTGGAATCGCGCAACAACAAAGACCATGTCAATAACGGGTTATGACCCTCTGCCCTTCGACCCCGTCGACAATATATACAATAAAACAACCAGAAAGAGATTCTACGAGAGATGTCCGTCCCCCGACCAGGAATACGAACCTCTTCAATTGGAGGCCGTTCCCCCACTGCCGGCGAAGTACCCGGACAACTCTCTGTTCGGTCTTCGGACTCAAATTCAACAGAACGCCGTTCTCCATTACGAAACATCATCGCTCGCTCAAGAGCAGACACAAATACGCTCGAGTGTCTCGAGCGACTCGACCACTCACGAACCGCAATATTGCTCTTTTGGCAATTTTGCGGACACTTCATTTCCGGTGTACGTTGGAAATGGCATTTCTTCTACAGTTGATCCCGTCCCCGACTCGTTTGATGAATCCTCGGAAGGTCCCATCGTGGAGAAGGGCGTGGGGAAATTCATTGCAATGGTATCGAAGAAGACTGCGGGTGTCAAAAGATTGTGTTCAAGGGCACGCGGCAGACTGCATGATCAAAGCGCTTTGTAATCCTTTATGTGCGGAGATTGATTGAATATTGTGCGTTATGAAAGTTAAGATAGATACCCTGGTGTTCATGTACTGTTCGTGATATTCCTGTTTTGAAGCAACGCCTGTATAATTTGAATGAATGTTCACGGTCTTTAAACCGTCTTACATGGGTATCAATTTTGAATAGAGGATAAGAAAAAAGGGATGCTCCCTCAACCCTGCCATCTAAAGCGACCTTCCTTCAAAGTCTTCACCACTCCCAGAGGCATAAACTCTCGATTGACAGCGGCAAGACTGCCATACGTGCGTACCATTTCGTCATGATACATTTCTGCCACCCAGCGCCAGTAAGGGGTCATCGTGGCCCAATTTGCTGAAATCGGGCCATCTCTCGGCTTCCTGGCCGCTCCTTTCAAGCCAGCTTGGTTCTTTTTAAAGCTTGCAGTGGGCGAGACACTTTTCTCCTCGGGAACCTCCTTCAGCATGTTGTATGCCGTGTATAGATTGGAGCTGTACGTCTCAGGGTACTTGGTGTGCTCTTCCAGCGACCAGAAGGGGATAGGCTTACCATCATTTCCAAATATGGTGGTGATGGAATCCGAGCCGCGCTTTTCAAATTTCTCCTTGGCTGACTGGTACATCATCTCATCCTGCAAGGCTGCTTTCTGGAGACGTCTTTGAGGGGTATGCTTGATGTTTTCACGCATGGCAAGCAGTCGAACGAATGGGTTCAGGAGCCCCAGTCCACCCAGCTCAACGGGGTAGTAGAAGAAACCCTCCGGCAGGTCATGGACGTCGAACCGCTCCGCAATGACATTCCGCAAGTAGTTGGTAACGCCTCCTTCAAATTGCTTGGGACCCTTGGCGAACAAAGTCTTTTCGATGCGACTGAGTGTGGAGATAGCCATGTCGATGTGATCTCTTCCGAAGCACATGGCGGGTTTTGCGAAGTTGTTGGTGAAAAAGCGCCCGAAGTAACCATTCCATGCCATGACCCAGGCGAATACACTCTTGCAGGATGAGAGCTGTCGGTCAAGCTCTTCAATGTGTTGATCCACTTGCGCCTGGTCAATGACGAATTTGCCCTGCTCAGCGTCCAGAACCAAGAATCCCCAGCGGATGTCACCGGTAGGAAGGACCGAAGACTTTTCGGCATTGGCCTTGCCCATAAGTACTGTTCCGGTCTTTTCGAAGTTGAACTGAAGGCCCATCGCCTTCGCAAATCCAGTCATCCCTAACCAAGCCTTCTCACAGGTTTCCTTCGCGCCCCAGAACCAGAAGTCATCGTGGAGCCGATACAGAATACCACCATCGGTGCCTTGGTTGACCGCGTAGTCCATGCAGAAAAGGACCGACTCCCCGAAGCAATCCGAGAGAGTGTGACTCATGGGAACACCACGTTGACGGACTTGGGTGCGAGCAGCTGGGCCGTCTTGAACAAATTTGAGAGGGGCTTCCAGAAAGACCTTGAAAAAGGAGAGCCACATATCTGGAACACCAAAGTATTCCATCACCGTGAGTATTGTCGCGTGAGGCAGACCCGGTCCGAACCACTCATAGTCAGACCGTATAGCAGTGAATCCACCTCGTAGATTCTTGTGGATGAGGGACTCGGTGATCAGGCTGTGAAGAAGGGAATGCTTTGTGTCAAGGGCGCTCTTTGACTGAGAGTCGTCATCATAGTTATTAGCCCCTTCGTCAGTTGATTTAGGCAACTGGCTCATGAAGTAATGTTCAAAGTAAGTATCCTCTCGCAGTTCATTGATGCCCTGGTCCTGGCATGCAGTACGGAAGTTTCTGCCGAGGAAATACTTGCGTCTCTCCTTGTACTCGTCAGGGACATCGTCGTGCATAGGGCTCCACGCGTGTGAACGCGAGAACTCGGTGAATTCCTCTCGCAGCTTAACAGCCCATTTGGATCCGAGATACTGTAGGAGCAGACTGTCGAGAAGATCCTCGTCCATGAAGACCCGATATTTTCCATTCAGCTGGCGGCGCATCTCAACGGGGATACCTTCGCCTCCCCAGCTCCACCTGTCGAGAGATGCCAGGCGCATGTTAAGCACATCGGCAACCTCCTGTGTGACCTCCTTATTCCGCATGAACTCCTTGAGGATTGTGGCCTTCTCATTGCTGAGAAGATCGGTCTTCATTAACGCCTTGGAGACCCATTTGAGCTCATCGACATCCAGCCACTCGCCCTGAGAGGCTAAGTTGTTTGCAAATTTCTGTATGTTCTCACGAAGCTCTTTGAGGGCCTGTCGAGACAGCTTTGTCTTTGTAAACAAGTTGTCGAGGTAAGCCCGAATGGAATTCTCGTCAACGTGGGTGGCAGCTGTGAATACCAAAGACTCCCACTTCGCTCGCTGCTCATGCATCTCTGCTCGGCCCACATTCTCGAAGCTGGTGTCGGATTCTTCGGATTTGGCTTCAACGTTAGTGGATGATTTGGTAGTTTCGTCCAGCTGCGTCAACCACTCGGTGACCAGTCTGCTGTAGAAAGAACCATGTTCATGCTTCAGTTCCAGGTAGCGCAGTTCTTTTTCAAGAAGCGCAACCCACTCACGGAGGGTAGACTCCGTAATAGAAGCGTCGTATCTACCCTGCAGAAGGAAACGGCGGATGTTGGTGTGATCTGCCGGCTGCAGTTGGCCCATGCCGGGCGAGCTCATCTCCAGATTAGAGTCATCGTCGGACGAGTCAACATCCAGGTCCAAATCGTCTTTGTCCAGCGCATCCTTGGGGTAACCCTCCAGGCGAGAGAGACCGTCTAAAAGAGTGCGGGCTCGGGTGCGCAGGTCAGAAGCGGCGTTGGCATCCGCCAAAATTTCCTCTTTGCGCTTGTCGAACAGGGCTCTCTGCTTGGAAAGCTCGTTGATTTTGGTGGAAGTGATGGATTTGAGGGTCTGAGGAAGTGCCCCAATGGTAGACATGATTGATTTGATAAGATTAAGAGGAGCCTCAAGTTTCACCAGGAATATGATGGTGAGAGAGGTGCCAAAGAATGAGCGATGTTGTGTTAAAGAGGTTCGGCTCTGATGGTTTAAATATTGCGAGAATCGGTTGCAAATAAACCTTAAAGAGCCGCCTCACATATGACTCAGGTGGATTGAAGGAATCAGAATCCCCGTGAAGCCAGCGGGAAGCAAATTGATGCTAGTTTGAAAGTTGGGTTGAATGTTGACTGGTGAAGATGCCATGCCCCACCGTCGGAAACCCAAAAGGGAAGTTGCGCAACATAGCCCCACCGCACTGTATTGTGTAGCTGCCAACGGAGGTATCCAAGCTACCCCAAACTACCCCTAGTGCCGAAGTTATGAAATATCGTAAAGAGCCTTAGCGGTTGTCTGGTTCTGGGGGCCGAAACTGGGAACCACCTTGAAGTAATCGATATCATTTATGAGTGCGGAAACAGATGGGCGCCCGAGGCAGCAGTGTTACCGTCACCAATACTACAAAATGACAATTTTGATAGATGGTAATCAAGGAAGTAAAGAAAAAGGCTTAGGTATACCTTCAAACTCAAATTGCAACAGGTTTCCAATGTAACTTCTCTACTTTCTATTTTTAAAGCATTTTTCCCTAATTCAAATGCAAAACCTCACACCCCGGCCATTCAAGAAATTAACCCCACTCGCACAGAACCTTAGGAACAACTTCCATGGCCGCCGCGATGTTATAGCACTCTTGCTCACTCTGGTCACTATACTCGGAGCACTGAACATCCCCAGAGAAATTGGGACAACTAAGCGTTCCTGGACCGTCATCAGATCCCGAGTAAGAACAGTCACTCATGTCGTTGATGTCGAAGTCAAAATCGTCATCAGGCGGATACGGGACGTCCTTCAGGGAGATGTTACCCGATGCTTTAAACTCGTTGGACGTCCCGTCGCACCAGTCTGGTTCGTCACCGGCGGCACCGTCAAAGACGCTCCAGTTGTTGTTGTATCCGTCCACAACGTATGCGATGATTATTTGCGCTGCGGGGGTTGGCGTCTCCGTGGCCGTAGTTGTGGGTTGCTCTGTTGTGGTGGGGGTCTCTGTGGTACTGGTTGTTTGGAGAGTTGACGTTGTTGGTGACGGACTGGAAGACGGAGTGGTGGTTGACGATGGTGTTGGAGTTGAGGACGGACTCAAGCTAATGGAAGATAGTGCTGACGAAGAGGCCGATGGAGTGATCGTACTGGATGAGGCACTGGAAGAAATTGCAGAGGTGAAACCGGTGCTTCCAAATGCCGAAGAAAGAGGAATCTGACCACCAGGAGTGACACTGGTTGGGCAGTCCCGCTTTTGATTGACAGACTGAGCAACCTTCTGATCATCGTATGCGATCCAGTATTTCTGGTACACATACATGGGCTTGTCTTCAACCCAAAAGCGCTCCATGGCCTGCTGTACCGAGCAACTGCCCGAGGATTGACGCGACTGAACGGGATCGTACTGGAAGAGAGCCTTGCCCTGCGGTTGAAATCCATGGGCACCCGGGGTGCGAGAGTAGGTCACCGGAATTGGAGCCTTGACGCCCAAAATGTTCTTCAGCTTTTCCACAATTTGGTCGACCTTCTTGTCATATGCCTCGTCGTAATCAGACCGACCCGAGCCTCCTGGCCTGATTACGTAGGCCGCCGGTCGATATTGCGCTGCGAAAGCATTGTCGCCTCCGGTATACTGCTTCAAACCTGGAATATCTCCTCCGCCGTTCTCAAGAGGTATCAAGACTTCCTGCTCGAATCTTTCCTGGCTTCCAATGCCCCAATTGCCCTGACTGAACCCGGGAACTTCCCAGAAATGGGACATGTAGACCGCCTTCTCGGACATTACGACGACCGATGTGCATCCATACAGACCCTGTACAGCCATGTTGTATGCTTGGTTCTTCAGCTCGCGGTACAGAGCTGTGGGAACTGATCCAGCACTGGATCCAAGAGGAACCCACTCGGCCCAGATATACTGATCGACTAGGAATGAACCAGTGTCGCCATTGTAAGGCGGATCATTCGGGTTCGTCAACGTGCGCTTGGACAAGTCGACCGTCTCTCGTTTTGCTGCAGAAGATGCAGTGGGTGTAGAAAGCGACGCACAGGACGAACATCCGGTGGCCGCACATTGTCCTGCAGCTCCTGAGCTACTACTTGACGTCGTGGTCCCAGTACTCCAACTGGTTGACGTAGATCCCTTTGAGCTGCAGCCTGTCTGAGTGGAACATGTGGTGCTGCAGCTTGTAGCAGCGGCACGACCAACAAGATTGGACTGAGGGGTGGCAGTTGTCGGGCAAACGACATCACAGTTCGTGATAGTCTGCGTCTCTGGGCACGACGTTGCTGTGATAGTCGTGAATGCAGACACATTACACCCAGTAACCGTCTTGGTGGAGGTCGTGCATGAGGCTGCCGCTTGTCGCTTGCGTCCAGGTCCCGAAACAGTGAAACACTCAACATAGATATCTTCCGTAGTGGTTGAAGAGGAGCATGAAGATGACGATGAAGTACTCGAAGAAGAATCCGAAGAGGCTTGGTTGTCATCCGAGTCGTCGGTCAAATCGGTGATTTCAGACACCGTATCCTTAATGTCGTCGATGTTGGAAAAGTTATCATCCATGCCCTCCTTAACCTCGGATTTGATTTTGTTGAGCCCATCATCGATACAAGACATGGCATTAACAAGATCTGAGAGGATGTTGCCGCTGCCACCGCTACATGAGCCCTCGGAGTCCGGGTCGAGCTTGTTCAATAGATTCTAATTTTCTCATTAGCCGTATAGTTTCACAACTGCATAAGGTGAATTGTACCTTGGCATCTGGTTCAACTTTGTTGATCTGACGAATGGCATCCTGAGCTTTGCTCTTGTCCTTCGTGTCGACCAGTTTCGAAAGGATTGGAATGAGCGTCATGGAGATTTCGCTCTGGAGGTAGCTGACACTCGATGTAGCCTGTGGACTATCCGTGTTCAGGGTGATAGGGAATGGAGCGGTCGAAGAAGAGACAACGATACTTGTCAAGGTGGTACTTGGTTCGGTGATCAGCTCCGTTGAACTGACTGGTACGATCGTTTTTCCTGATGAGGAAACCGGCCCAGTGCTTCCACTCGAAGGCTTCGATGAACTGAGCGTGGAAGGTGGAGTTCCAGACTGGGCACTGGAGACTTTTGGCGGAGAACTGCTGCTTGACGTGCCGGGGGTTGATCCAGGTCCAGAGAAAGATGAATGAGAGGCACTGCTAGCCGGAGGAGTGATCGGAGAACTTGGAGAGTTACTCGGCCCGGACGGGGTGAACGAAAGGCTTGAAAGTGTTGATGATGAGCGAGTATGACTGACTGACGTCGAAGAGCTACTCTTAGGTACTGGAATAGAAGGCCCAGGAGAAGTAGGTCGTGGGGAAACACTCGACGTGCGTGACTCCGAAGGGGTTAACGGGGTTGAAGTTGACGATGATACACTTGAGCTAGACGACGACGAGATATCATGTCTGCTGCTGGACGAAATCGACGAGGGCTTGCTAGACCCTTTGTAGATTCCGTGCCTTGCTATTATTTTGTGCACTCTACCAGAAGCCTCGGTTTGGTGTGGGATAACCAAAGTCATCAGCCACAATGACAGCAGAGCGAGCCATGGTACTTGCTTCGTAAAGACTAGCCTCATGTTAAAGATAAAAACGAGTGCGCAGGTGGAATTGAGACAAAATGAATGGACCTAAACGAAGGTGTTGAAGAACGTCTTGGAAGGACACCTCCCTAGAATGTCTTAAGGAATGATTTGACAGATGAAACGAGTTGTGTTCTTGCAGTAGCAGGTTGCATTCACATTTTTCCAGTTTTCAGAGCAGTTTAAATATCACTTTCCGTTTCGTGGGCAGCTTGACGAAGGAACTGTGCAGTCAAGGATCCTGTCAGACATTTTGACGATCCTCATCTTCTTTTCGCTGAATCACACTGAATCGTCGAATGAAGTAGATTTGAGCATTCGCAGAAATAGCCCCATGGTGGATCCTCGTATATTCAGGCACATCCAAACTCAATGGGACAAAGATCAACAAGTTAATTGCCACCGGCCCGTCAGCATCAACCTGAAACGGGACCTTTGATGGGTACGATACAGTTCTGCGGTCCCCTTTCTGCAGGTGTAAGCATATGCGTAAGCGAATAGCATGCTAGTCCAATAAGGGTACACGTTTGAGGAAAGTAACTCTGGCCCCCAAGCACCAGCACGCACCAGTGGCTTGCGAGGTGGAGCTATCCCCGGCCTAGTGCACGCCACCTGGACGATCAACCCGCAACCCTATTTAATTTCCTCTCTGAACTCGCTGCATCGACATTTCCCCTATCCCAAGGCTGATTTCTCTGACCGATCATTGCCTTATCAGACCATGTCTCGATCTGATGCTGAGCACGCCTTCATCGAGGCCTGCGGATTGGCGAACTGGGACGAAGTCGTTCAATACACGAAGAGCAAGGACGTATCGCAGCAGACTCTTCGAAATGGGCTGTTTTGTGCTGTCAGAAAGAGCCAGCCAGAGATTACCCGATATCTTCTGGAGAAAGGGGCCAAACTAGATCGGGCCATCACGGGCATAGCGGGTAAAGCGCCGAAGCGGCGCATGGAGCTATTTCAGGCTTTCCATGATCACGGGTGGGATGTGAATGAGCCTACCTTGTTCGGGCAAAGCGTGCTCTCGTAAGTTTCACTTCTGACAGCTCTCGATTGCCACCGGCCCGTAAGCAATGACTAAACAGCAACCAGGCTTGTAGTAGATGACATAGAAATTGTTCGCTGGTTTCTCGATAAAGGCGCAGATCCCAATCTCGGAGCTGCACGGTATCCTTCTGGTGCAATGGCTGCAAGTGTCTCCGACTCGGGCCAAACTTTGAACCTTGTCGGGATAAATGGAAGTGTGGATGTGTTGAATCTCATGTTGGAACGAGGTATTCGTTTGGACTACGGCCATCCACTGCATTTTGCGACTCGCCGCTCAAGTGTAACTGATGCCGAGGGAATCCCCATGATAGAACGACTCCTTGAAGTCGGCGTTGATGTGAATGGCATTGATGAGACCAATTATGGAGCCGAAATGTCAGACACTCCGTTACACTGCGCTCTGCAGCAGGGCCACGTGAAGAGATTTCAATACTTGCTGAAACGAGGGGCCGAGCTGGACTTGAACAAGTTAGATACTTTCCGTCATGTGGCAGAGCCTTTTGTCGAAATGCGCGAAGCTTTGGAGAGGGAAGTTCAGTTGGGGGCTGCATCAAACGAAAGATCATAGCCAAACGCAATATTGAGATCATTGACGAAGAAACCTTGCACATATAATTCAATCTCATATCTTTGATCTTTTAAATGTCTTGCTGCTATGTATCTTTCTAAATTTCTCAGATATATTTCTCAATATCTTGGACCCGCGTGTGACCCCTCCAGCTTGTAATGTTCAACCTCGTCCGGTTCACAGACCTCTGTGTCTCTCCTCGCCTGCGTTTTTGGAGATTCTCCCTTGTAGATTGACATTTTAACCGAAAAAGACAGCATTGCGACCCTGAACTTTATGGCATTTGTGAGCGCCACAGCCACAATTTGCCAAACCTGCGTTTGGTCTTGGGGTCGCCTGAAATATGCAACAAACAGACAGATGATGAGGATATGTCTAAGACGATCCACGGCACCTACATGTAGGCTTTTTGCCGTAACGGAATTCTCCAACAACGGTGAGCAATGGTCGATAAAGAGCCCAATAAGCCCGACTGCCTACTTAAACCCGCGAAGAATACCACGCAGTCTCTCTTTCTCCTGCTCCCCTCCAAAGATAGCATCCACCGAACCCGAGCACAGTTTCAGCAGCTCAACGCGGCCAAGACCAAAATGCTCCGCAGCAAGAAGATACTCATTCGAGACAGGGCTACAGAAGAACCCCACGTCATCAGTCTGCAAGAACAAACGAGTCAGTATCAGCCCAGATCAACTCCTAAATACGTCTCATTGAAAACTCACACACAGAGCAATCGGGCACTCCTCATGCCTCCACTCCCCAAAATGATGATCCAAAAAGCTTCCTTCAATCAACTTCGCATGCACATTACACGACATACAGAGTTCAAGCCCGAGCCTTCGTCGTATAATCTCCTTCTTGACCTCGTCAGGTACATGGATGACATGTCCGACCCGGTCAGGCTGAAAGGAAAGCAGCGCGGCCAGCTCGGCCGGATTGCCCGAGGCTGGCGTCTCGGCAAAGTGTAGCGTGATGCCGAGGCCGTGGGCTTTTGCGCGGGCGAAGGCATCACGGTATATTGTGACGTCGCCTTGCGTCGGGTTGCCGCAGAGGTCGACGCCTACAACCCCCCGCGGCTTGTTGGTGATTGCCAGGTCGATGATGCGCATTGCCTCGGTGGCGGTGGTGTTGCCGCGGTCTAGGGCGAGGATGAGAAACACGGACATTTCCTGTGTTCTTGCCTTGAATCTCTGGATGGTGTCGAGGACAGTGGCTAGGTATTTTTCTTGGGTGATGTTGGACTCTGGGGATGCTCGTGGGATTGTTCGGAGCTCCAGGTAGCGTACTCCGTCATTGCGAAAGTCTTCGAGCACGCTATTAGTAGCGTATGCTAGACTTTCCAAGTCGTTGCATAGTTGGTATATGAGTTTGGAGAAGACTTGGAAAAAACTACATCCTGGTATTAACAAGTGGGACTTGATATTTGCGAGTGACCTACGTTTGAAGAGTGTAGTCAACCTTGCCGGGAGGCATGAGCACGAGGGGATCCTCCATTGGAAAATCAGAGTCTTTTTCTTTCTTGCGCTTCCATATCTCGTGCAAGCATTGGCGACTAATGTTCCCGCTGAGATGGGCGTGCAGCTGGAATTGAGGGGCTTGCGATAAGCTTAACACAAAGCCGCGTCCGCGGACGGGAAAATCCATACCTCGACCTTGGGCAAAGCATTGGTGAAGCTACTATCCACTGGACCAGAGAGATCCATGGTGATCAGAGTGTTGGTACCGGTGCAAATCACCAGACGGCGTTGAACGTGTACCTGAGCGGGGAGGTAGCGAGGTGGGACAAGGGAAAGAACCGACCAACTATACTATCGCCCGTTGTAGAGATCACATCGATCGCAATTCAACATCTACATCCAGGTATTTGGTCTAGCAAGCCTGGCGGTAAGTTCATTCACGCCGTCTTCATCCAAAACTACATGGATAATGCCGTTGAGATCCCAGATCCACCAGTCCAACTTCCCCGCATCCACGGGTCTGCCCTCGTATCTGAGCACACACTACTGCGGCCAAGAGAATGAGTGTATTGTATCTTCCACCTCGCGTACCCGTTTGGTAGCGAATTCAACGGTGTCCAACATGCGAGACATTGTCCCCAAAATTGCACAATGCACCTAATAATAGGACGCCGTCGGCATCCAAACCCTGCCGCTTACAATAATATCATCGTTATTAGCGCGACGACCTGCGAAAGAGAAGTATGATGATTGCCCGGCTCATTACTACCGGCGGGGTCCGAGCCATCCAGTAGACAAGTCCCAGGCAAGTCAAAGCTGTGATTTGTGTGTATCAGGGTTTCGCATAAATTGATTGCACCTCGGGTTCCAGATAACGATATGAAAAGTGGAGCGGGGCAGGTCAGGAGAACAGCGGAGTTTTTTCTTTACGAGGTACGATCTGATCGCGGCGCTTTTATTTCATTTTGATTACTTCAAGGTACTAACCGTAGTACTTCAAATTAGTTTGATTTGTATCAAACACGGTCTCCACGCATAGGAGTTAGTAAACGGAGACGCGGTTCATGCTGACGACCCGGTTCACCGGATCGCGCGTTTCGGGAATGCGAGCGAGACTTGACTCAATGCATGCAATCGCGATTTGACAGGCGATGGCTTGAACGGATACTAAGAATAGCGATCGGGGCTTGATTGCCGTGTATTAGACATTCTGTATGAATCCCGTTCCATACCGTATCTCGAGAGGAACCGGTTATGGGGGTGTGAGATCCACTGATGTTTGATACGGGTTTGCCTGGCGGGTACCGTTGGAGGTTCCAAGACGAGATCAAGCGAGGGCTGCCAAGCCTAGTATTGGCAACGGTCTGACAGAGGCATCCGAGCCGTGCCGTGCGCTTCCCTTCATTTCAAAGGCCTTGGGCGGAAAAGCGGAAAAATAGAATAGAGAACCATTTGAAGATGCTCTTGATGGGGAGCGTGGACGCATCTTGACGTCTCGATGATGCAGTTCCTGCAACCTGCAGGCAAGATGGGGTGAGGCTGAGTCTTTCGATGGGGATTCTGGAAGCCACGTTGTGCCCTGCGAGATTTGAAGTGGGTGTGGGTCGCGCAGATATGAAGCCCACTCAACTTTCAGCCCCAGATCCACGATGGGGTCACTTCCATAATTGTATTTCTGGCCCCCAGCAGTAAGATGACTTGAGGCTGTACCAGGACTTGGACTTTTGAATGGAAATATTCCAATGGTACTGGATGTCGGTCATGGTGATTACCGCGCTTCGGATACATCCCGGTTGCAGACGTGGCTCGATGTGCCGCGCGGGGCAGAGTTGAAACGTCTCGAAGATTCCGTGATGCCTCAGAATTAGGTTCGTAAAGGCTTGTGTATTTTTTGGCTACAGCGATCCTTTTGGACAGTTGCGACGCTCATGTTTAGCTGAAACATCCATTCTTTTGATATTGATTGCGGGTTGCTGAACGATACATTCAAACAATGGTGAGAACCATGTCAATGTGGCTTGCTAGCACAGCCCTGTCCAGTCCAGTCCCACATAGAGCAATGCCGAAAGAGCCGCTGAACTGGAACCGAGGGGAGTGGATAAGTCTGGATATCTGGGCTTCACGGAACGTCTTCCGCAAAAGACGGGTCCTCATCTCAAACCCGCCAGTTGCGCCATTGCTTTGCTGGCAGGTTCAATCGGGCAACTGGCATCATGCGCCGTGCCCAAGATGGGAGGAGTCTTACAGCTCAAAACTCTCGGAGGTTGCGTGCCCAACGGCAGAATCAGACGGTATGTTAGGCAAATCAATGTCCCCGTATCCGTTGAATGTCCAAGTCCACGGAGCACGCCATCTATGGTCGCATGATCGTCCAAAAGCCCGGGGAATGCCCGGCAGGACATGTAAGCCGTAGCTTACGTATCCGACGAAAGTGCCCTGAATGTCACGACCGGACTTGACGCTTCTCTCACCGTCTCGAGTGGTGGGATGGCAGCTGTCGCTTCTCGTCTTTAGCAGAGGAAACTCGATATCCGACGTCATTCCAATCAGGGCCGACAAGGATCACGCGTTCCGGTAGGTTACACACAGTCTGCACGAAACATACACAATCATCTTTCTCCTGTAGAGTTGCACCAATCGTGAACAGAGACAGGTCTATCGTGAGTCACATGGCCAGAAACAGCGAGCTCGTGAAGCGCTCTTGCGCGATTGCAATTCGGACTAAGCCACGCCACGCTAGTAGAAGTCCGACTGGACGGTGCTGCTGCATTGCCATTGATGGTCCGAGCATGACAGGATGACCCTCCTGCATGGTTGGGCACATTAGCGGGTGGAATATGGGAGTATATTAAGCAGCGAAGGCGCATCGAAGGATCCGAACGGGGCTGAGGAGAGGGGTGGCTGCAGGATGAGACATGCCGGGTTCGTCTGAGACGTGTCGGTGGATAGACATCGCATTGCGAGATCACCTTGCCTAGAGGAATAGAGGAACGTGCAGAAACACCGGGCAACCACAAGTGTACGTTATGACCTAATGTAGGTGTTTGGACGGGCCTGTCCGCGGAGGGCAGCTTAGCAGACCATCCAGGGCGCGCATCTACACCGATTGGACGTTTCGTCCAATCACCAAGGGAATAGAGTTGCCGAATGTGTTACATGAGTGGGCATTCGAAGACAGCCAAGGACGTACAGAATTATACATGGGAGAAATCGATGACGACTGCCACGGCCCCAATGAGGCGCAACGGTTCCATCCCCTTGGGTCTGGTTGGAAGGGTGTACCTGTAAGTAATTTTAAATTCGCAGGGGTGAAGCGTCAAGGAGACGTGCTGAGGCCTCCGTGAGCACATCGAGACGGTTTTTTGATCCGGCCCTGCCGGGGTTTCCATTCCACAGCGAGATCGGGGCGAAGGAGGCCACAAAAAATCTCACTGGAATGGAGATGATAATCCCCTTCTTCTCCTGAAGATCGGACCCATCGGGAACCCCGATTAGTAAATTGTGACTTTTATTTTTTGCCTTCCTTAATTTTCAATTTCCACCCCGGTCGAGCTAGGGATGAGTGTACCCCCTGAGTTTCAACGGCGAGTGGCTGATGTTAGATCCCCCGTCTCCCATTAGCTGGGGCTTTGTGCCATTGAACATTCGATGTACCTGGTGTATCTCTGAAGACTAATACCGGGAGGATACCGTTCTGGTATTGAAACGGCACAGGGCTCGTAAATGTGCTCCGGGTATTACGGGAATGTGCACGTCTTCATGATGTCATCCAAGTCCCTCCTCTTTTCCTCGACTACGACTAAAACACTGACTTTTATCAGAGTACGGTGTAGGTAATGTAGGTAATGAAGCTGTAGAGAAAGATGAGGAGTTTGTGAAATGAAATTACTACGAACATGCTCGGCGGTGTAAAGTCGGGCATTGTGGTCCTAGTCTATGTAGTGTCTTAGACGTCCCCGCAGAATCACAAGAAAACCAAGGGGGAATTCTTTTGTCTTGGCCGAATATGCCGTCCCATAGGGCAGGGGCTACAGAAAGCGGGGGTTACCTAGGGCTGCTGATCGTAGCAAGGTGCGGATGCGAGATTGAGTGACCTGTACGTATTACTTACATGCGCATCAAAAGTGCAGGTCGCCGGGTGCTCGACCTAGGTTTTGCGCGGTGGCAACGCTTGTGATTGTGCAATTTCTTAATTTTACTTTTGACCCTGAGCTTCTGCTCGTAGCCAATAACACCGGGAAATTTGATTTCAGAAATGCAATGTGAATTCTCCTGGAGGATGATGTTGACACTAAGAAAAAGCATACGTCTGCAAGATGACCTGCTAGCCGAGTTGGGAATGAATACGCAGGCACTCGATGACGCCCACAGCGTGTATCGACGATAAGTTACCATACAATCTTGAGAACGAACCCAGTCAATTGAGTGGGTCCCCCGGTTCACCAAAGCGCAACGTTAAGGGGCCCCACTCAAGCCAATGGAAGAACCCAAGAACCTTGGAAGGAAACAATCCTAAGACATCCCCTTGTTGGCTATGCCTAACTTGGCCACTATGGATTTCCTTGAAGTGGGTTGTATGGGTGGTCGGGCAATATTTATTTTTACATGCGACCGCTTTTTACGACGTGATTAGACCCGGTCGTCACTGCTCTCGACTGAAACCGGGAATCAACGGGGCAAAGTGTCACGAGAGTGAGCGCCACGATACCGGAAAATATATCAGTGCACGTCAAAGAGAGGGAGTATGGGACCTATGGGACCCGGGGGGAAGCCGGTTAGGAACTGGATAGGCAGCCTCGATAAACCCACACCCCTCTTCTCCCTCTCCCGCCCGCGATCATCACGATTGTCGGCCGCCGCCCACTCGGATTCCACTTATCGCCGCTGAGTGGCTGAACATCACGAAACGGAGCATTTGATGAGCAGACGGCGATAGCAGCGGTCTGTCAAAAAGACTCTGACCTCAGTTCGGCCGAGCACGCGAGATCATCGCTCATTGATCTGTTTACGAATGCCCGGGCCCTTACTGAAGACTTCTCCTTACTGGATGCCCTGGTCCGGGAAATGATGAAAATAGATTAAATGACGAGAATATGATGAGACGGTCAACAGTGATCGCTGATAAGGTCAAGGATTCCTGGTCGAAATGCTCTTATCGAGCTACAAACCGCCACAACCGCCTTTCATGATAGCGCACGGATCGACCGAGGCGGAAGAAACGGTCAGCGCCTCCAAGACCGGGATGATAGTGAGTAACCTAGCTCCTTTGCGGCACGTGCGGGTTAGATGTATCGTCCTGCTATCTTGGGATAAAGCATCCCGGGGTTACCCTGATCACGTTTGGTTCACAGGCTGAAGGATTTCGGACCGCACGTCAAATGCACGGTGCCTGCCCATGAAGTGATTGGTATCGAGTTGATCTGTTGCCTGAGGAAACGCGCTAAATGACACGCCCTCTGCAGTAGTGAGGGGTTGACTCGTATGCGATATCTTTAGTTGACATGGAATCAGGCAATACTGAGCAGCACGGCATCGCCAACGCATCAAGTAACGCGGGGCTGACAGCGACCCCGCAGAGTTTTGATCAGTACCACGATCAGTCTGCATGTCGCGTACCCAAGTACATCCCTAGTCCGTATCACCGGCCACAGGCAGGTACAGCTAGGCTTCCCGGGAGCCGAGGGACAAAGTTCAAAACATTCACGTAAATGAATACCCTACACAACAGACCGCTTATTTGCCGTCAATGAGGGAGCGGCATACAGTAGACAACCGGCCAAAATAACCACTAACGGAGTTCGTTAGAGAACGGGCTCTCAAACACGCGACGATCTTTCGCGCTGGCTCATTGCGGGGATCCACCAGCCCCATCTGCACCGCCGAAAACGTTTCACTGCCACTCACTGCCACTGCCCCAGCCTCAAAGGGTTTCGGCTTTCTGGGTTTGGAGACCAGTTTGGGAAATGACGACGTATCTTCCTGCCATCTTGTCGGTGTACGGGGTAGAGTACGGACCCCAGGCCCCACCGAACGAGACCGAATAGGAGTGAATGATGATGTGCATCGTGATCGACCGTCTGTGGCACACGCGGATTTCATCGACTTCCCCTGTTGGACAGAGACGCCCGTTGAACAAAGAACAGTGAACCCTTGATGATAAGAAGGTATGTCGAGCCTTGGCAACTAAGGTTCATCGAGTATGAGAGGCCGAGAGATCAAAACGCAGGAATCCGAGAAGTGTGCATACTCTCTCCCGGCGCCCAGCGTGTCGGTACAGAAACACCCGGCCAAAAAAAAAACACCAGGTAAGAATGACGAAGTGGGCCGCGGTATGTAATGCTGGAGAAAGTGCGGTGACTTTATGACTCAAAAACATGGCTGTTGTGGGGGAACTGGAGCCCGGCACGGTGTCACACTATGGAAGTCTGAATGGAATAGACTGTCTTCCAAGGCTCCACCTAGTGCGAAATAATCCTCCGTGGGCTCCGCCAAAGGAGGTTCCCCCTCCTCCTATACCTTCGTGTCTACCACCTTTCACGCATCTGAAACATTGATCGGCTCCCGTTTGGCCGATAGCATTCCCCGGGAAATAGAGGGATCGTCCAATGACACGGAGAAACGAGATCTGCCCATTTGCGGTGTGCCTCCATTCCACATCGTCATCCCATCTCCTACCCAAGTCGGGCTCTGTACTCTGATAGGCACGAGCGTATGTAGAAGAGTACCTAATCGCACCTAATAATACCTGACTGGGAGAGTAACTGCATCTTTGAATTACGACCCTGTCTTGGGCCGTTGCTATGCGTTGTTCGTAGTTCATCTGCTACATGTCTGTATTTAATTGGGGCTGTCCTCTCCCTTCTTTGGCCCCATGTCTTTTGTTTTTCTCCATAAATATTTTTCTGACTTCGCCCTAAACCTCATCTCGGGCGCTATACATAAGACCGATCCTTCCGCGGGTCTCCTTTTTCCGGTCTCGTTCTATACTCCCATGCCCAAAGACTCGTACCTCCCTATACGTCGACTCCGTTCTGTTTGCACACTTCCTAGGTTCCAATTTCCAAGGATACTGGAGTCAGCAACGTGTGGCTATCTCACAAGAACAAGGAACGGGAACAAAAAGAACACGGAAGCAGCGATACAGCTGTAATACGACCCACACGGTGTACGATACGTGACACGTACCGAGTACCGTGAGCCAAGCAACGGTGTAACGGCCATACGCTCATTACGCCCATTTCCACCGTACACCCAAGTCCCCACTCCAGCTTCAATTCCAACCCGGAATCACTGGGATTGATTCATCGATTTAATTATTTTCCATTCCCCCCTTCTTTCTCCCACTCCCAACTCCAAACCATCCCTCATATTCAACGTTGAAAGGACGACGCTGGCTCTTGTCCTTGCCCCGTTGCATGATCATCGTGATTTCCGCTGCAGAAAGCAGTTCCAACCCGCCTCGCATACCGTTTCTAGTGGCCACCACGTAACCCTGCAGCAAAAACTGGATCAGCTCATGGCAACGACCTAAACGACACTAAAACCACGAATCCAACATCAGCGAGTAGCCTTGGTCAAATCGTCCATTCCTTTTCCTCTTCGGACCGCCTGCATCCACTGCGCTGGCAGTGTCGCAATTCCCGATCTCCAAATCGCATTTGCCCTTCCGTCGTTGCGCCGCAAAAAAGTTCCCTGCGCTCTACCAACGGGTACTCCCATCGCCCACTGCGTCGCTAGTCTCAATCGCGACCAATCGAGAGCTGTGCTCATCGACCGGGATCATACCCTGGTCATATTTTTTTTTATTTTTTATTTCCTGGGACCCTCGTCTGCCGCCGCCCATTCCGAACACGCGACGACGTTTTTTGGGGCTCTTCCCGAATCATCAGGATTGGACCCGCATATGCGCAAGTGTCCGACCTCTGACCTGCGTCTCGTTTCCCCTCCGTTACCGAGAGCGTAACGCGCTGCAGCACCCCCTCCCTGTTCCTCTTCGGTTCGCCCACTGGTTGCGCGAGATCAATTGGTCCATATTGCATCAGCCACCCCCCTCTCCTTCCGTGCAGGACAGCAGCTTCCCCCACGGACCGGCAGATCAACAAGCAGAAGAGAGGGGTCACATTGCGGCACCATTGGAACCCTTTTCTCGGGAATCAGCTCGGTTCCAAAAGAAGAAAGTGAGACCTGCGGACCGGAACCTTGGAGTCGGAGATCATCCTCCCGTTTGATCTTCCCCCGGGGTGTGACGTCTATCATCAGTGGCTAGCATCGGAGCAAGCTTCACGAGGAAACCTTCGGATATTGCACGGGGCCTGTATCCGTCGCAATTGTTATCGGTGGCTTTTTATTTCCCTCGACTTTCTCCCTCGTCTTTCCTCGGCTTTCCCCCCGTGAGGCGCTCTCCGGCAGGATTCTCCGCATTGCATCCTAACCAGGCCAAGATGCAGAGTTCAACAACGGATCATCTCTGCTGAGGACGTGGCTGAACCCCAATCACCGTTTTCTTACTGTGTCAAACTAGTCCTCTTTCTCTCTCTTTCCTGGCTCGGATCGCTGTGACGAGGTGATCCCTGCAAACCTCGAACGGCTGGCTGGTCCCCTGTGCTGTTACCGATTCGCCATTTAAAGAGTCCAGGTGATTCTGTCGTTTGTACGGTTTACGACAGGCTAAATACTTGCTCCTATCGACGGCAGCTGAGCTGTCCGATAACGAGATAGCCGCCATGTCATATGCAACAACCTCACCTCCGGCCCTGGATGCCGAAACCCAATCCAGCATAAAACTTTCCTCTCTCGCCCATTCTACCTCATTACATCATGTCGTTACTTCCCTACCTCCTGGCCCTACTTCCTCCTCCGCACCTTCATTCACATCCTCACCTTCCTCTACACCCGTCTCAGCTTGCCCGGGTCCGGGAACACCGAATTCCTTTACCCCGGCCGGTACTCCCTATCAACCTGCTAGCGAGGGCCCTCGTGGTAGAGGAAACGGATATCCTCTCCCAGCCCCTGCGCCTCTCGAGCTCGGCGAGGCCATGATGGCGGTTCCCGAAGCACCTGGTGTCCTTGATCCCTCCGCTTCCAACTCCAAAGCTCCCGGTCTGATGCGAAGGATCTCGCGCGGCGCAGCCAGCAAGCTCACGCGGAGAAGACAATCTGCCTCGCAAAATGACAAACGAGACCGAAGCTCCGGTCCCGTGATTATGCGCCGACGCAGTGACAGCAAGACTGGTCCTCAGCCTCCGCGCGACGTCGCCTGGGACTCGAGCAACGAGGATGACACCAGCGAAGCGCTGGACGGCCTTGGCGCATGGGCTGGCTCGGAACCATCAAGCTTGCGCAGCGAAAGCCGAATGATGTCGGCTCGCGAGGTAGTTGGTGGTACTGCCGTGGCCATCGCTCCCAAGGTGGACTCTGCTTTGCAGCGTGGAACCGTCTTGACCAAGGTGACCAAGAAGCACCGCAAGCAGGTCCGCTTTTTCTTGGACCTCGGTGCTGCCAAGGTCTTTTGGGACCTTTCAAATCCCGCGAAGCGCTTCTACATTGATGATATTAAGGAAATCCGTGTTGGCGCAGACGCACGGAATTACCGTGAAGAACATCAAGTTCCAGAAGATGTCGAGCGCCGCTGGTTCACTATCGTCATTGCCGACTCGGAGCGCTTCAAGGGTCGAGCAGTCAAGACCCTGCACTTGATCGCTCCCAGTGACCGCATTCTTGACCTGTGGACTACTACTCTCGAACACATTTCCCGATATCGGATCGGCCTCATGGCTGGCCTGGCTGCTTCCGGTCAAAGTGAGGCGGTCCTCCAAGCCCACTGGCAACACGAGATGTCCCGACTGTTCCCGCAAGGCGTGCGACCCGGCGAGGAACAAAGTCTTGATTTCGCTGCCGTGGAAAAAGTCTGCCGCAGTTTGCACATCAATTGCTCTAAAAACATGCTTCGTGCACAGTTCACCAAAGCCGACGCTGCTCGCAATGGAAAGTTGAACTTCTCCGAGTTCAAGGACTTCCTCGGGCGCTTAAAGGAGCGAAGGGATGTCAAGGACATCTTCAAGAGCCGTGCCGCGGACCACAAATCGGGTTTGACTCAAGAAGAGTTTTTGTCTTTTCTCCGCGATGTGCAAAAAGAGGATGTCGATTCCGACCGTGCTTATTGGGTTGCCCTCTTCGACAAATTTGTTCGAAGATCCAAACGTGTTCCTTCTGATGCGTCGGACGTTAGCGCTCCTGTCCCGGCTCTGATGAACCTGGACACTTTTTCTGCCTTTTTGACCTCTCCCAGCAACGGAGTCTATGCATCAGCACCTCCGCAGTCGCGATTTGATCGGCCATTGAACGAGTACTTCATCTCCAGCTCTCACAATACCTATCTGCTGGGTCGCCAGGTCGCTGGTGCTTCGAGTACCGAGGCATATATCAGTGCTCTCCAGCAGGGATGTCGCTGTGTGGAGATTGACTGTTGGGATGGTGCCGATGGGCGTCCAATCGTATCCCACGGCCGAACCTTGACCACCAGCGTTCTCTTCGCCGACTGTATCACTGTCATCAACCGATACGCCTTTATCTCCTGCGACTTCCCTCTAATCCTTTCTCTTGAGGTGCACTGCAACCCCGAGCAGCAGTTGGCAATGGTTAAAATCATGAAAGATGCCTTCAAGGATCAGCTGATCCTCGAGCCCCTCATGACCAACTGTTACATTTTGCCCTCCCCGGAGGACTTGAAGCGCCGTATTCTGGTCAAAGTCAAGACATGTGACGAGACTATGACCGACTCTCGCTCAGGGACTTCCAGCTCTGTCAGCAGTCATGGCCGAAAGCGAAGTGCCAGCACGCCATTCGTTCGCCCGACGCCGCCTGTCGATATCGTCCCTAACAATCAACTCCCTTCGCTCTCTAGCCCACCCTCGATCGGACTTGTCGATGGAATCGGCCCTTTGATCTCACAAGATCGACGTTCGCTCACTGCGACAAGCATGAGCAGTGCCACCGAAGACAGCGACGGGGCACTGGTCTCTGCGCACAACGAAAAGAAGAAGCGCCGACGCCAGAAGAGCAAGATCACCAAGCCCCTCTCGGACTTGGGTATTTACACTCGTGGCTATAAGTGGCACAGCTTCTCCTCTCCCGAGAGCCGAAAGTACAACCACGTCTACTCTTTCGCAGAGCGGTCGTTCGAAAGTATCTGCCAGGGCCATGACAATAAAGTCGCGCTCGAATCGCACAACCGAAAGTACCTCACTCGAGTTTATCCCTCGGGCTTCCGCCTCCGCTCCTCCAACTTCGACCCGAACAAGTTTTGGCGTCGTGGCGTCCAAATGGCTGCCTTGAACTGGCAGACCTATGACATTGGCATGCAAATGAACCAAGCTATGTTCGCGGCTGGAACTGATCGCACCGGTTACGTCCTCAAGCCCGAGAGTCTCCGACTCCCACCTCCTGAAAACGAAGGCCCAAAGCGAAAGATTGAACGGAAACTGATCAGCTTCTCCGTTGATGTCATCTCAGCGCAACAGCTCCCTCGGCCTCGCACTATTGGACCGGATGACAACATTAACCCGTATGTTGAGATTGAGATGTTCAGTGCCGATGACCGTGGTCAGAGCTTGGTATTTGGCGAGGGCGGCATGGATGCGTCTGCTCGGAGCGGTATGTCTGGTATCGGATATCCCCACCGCCGGCGCACCAAGATCGAACAGAGCAACGGCTACAGCCCCGTCTTTAACGATCGCTTCAAGATGTCTCTTGAGACCAAGTACCCCGATCTGGTGTTTGTCCGGTGGACCGTCTGGAGCTCCATGGATGGCCGCAGTGCAGGCAACAACAACAGTGTGCAGTTAGCAACCTTCACTGCCAAGCTGACCAGTCTGTCTCAGGGCTACCGCTACCTGCCTCTCTATGATGGCAGCGGTGACCAGTACTTGTTCTCGACGTTGTTCTGCCGGATCTCGAAGATAGATCCCGTTCCTGTCCAGCGGTTGGACCTCGAGGAGCTCCGTGCCGAGCGCATGGGCATCCTGCGCCAGATCGGCCAGACCGTCTTCAAGCGCTCCTCGTCGACCGACCGCGAAAAGGATCAGCTGCAGGATCGCAGTGATCCTGCGAGTCCTGAAGAAAAGGACAGCTCTCCCAACCTCACACCGACAGTCTCCACCACTTCAAACTCGTCATTCGCGCACTGATAGGACTTCTCATCCCATCTGCCAAACCTTTCTATGGTACAGGCGATTTTCCGCCTCTTCTCGGCTTTTGCAAAGCCCACTCTTTTCTTGCATCGATGACATTCTTTCATCATATCTCTGCCTGTTCAGTTATTGCCATTACTATACCCGTCGCAGTGATACCCCCTGTTTTACTTTAAGTCATGTGTATATTGCTATTCTCCCGTCATATTTCGTTTGTACCAGCACGGCTCGGTTTGTTTTCAGTATCTGGCAGGGTGTTCATATCTTTGGATTGGTTTCATTTTATCGGGGCATGGAAAACCATATTTGAATTTCAGTTTCGGAACAGCCACATCATTCATCGCCCATCGCATTTGCGGAGTCAATTATTTGGGGAAAGATCATCGTGGCTGGTTCACCGGAGCACATCATCATATTCTGGAATCTGCATGAAGGGGACATTCATATTCACGGATTTTCCATTCGCATTCGGTTTCGGTCTATTTCCTGGGGTCGGGAGGCGCCTTTATCTCGTGTGGTTTTGCTTTTCTTTCCACTGCATAGCCAATCTTTGCTTTCTCAATTTTCCCATCGAGGCAGAGGTTTATTTTACCTTAACTCAGGGTATCCTTGTCTCCCACTTTCATTCGACCTTCAGTTCGCGGGTGCCGGTTTTCACCCTATGTCTGTCGTTTGAGGTCTTTTTATTCCCCTTTGATTATGTTTCTTACCGCCTGTTTAATAGATAACGCGCTAGGTCGCATGAATGGGTTCATACTTCCGTTGGTTTTTGCATTCATCGGGTCGACTTAGTTATAGATCAATCTGAGCATCAATCTCATATCCCTACCAGCATTCCACTAGCGTGATTTTATCAAACTACTTTTCTGCAAGACCGTTTTCTGGGCACGCGGCTGTATAATATGTAATTGACTCGGGGACGAACACTCCAAGTACCAGAGGACCAAGAAGATGTCGTAAGTGGATCTTAATAGGCGGTCATGGCCTACCTGTCTAGGCGTATTGAAAGAGACGTTGACAAAGATGCCGCGAAAGAAAGAAGCGAAAGGATGTCTAGAAAGACATTGAAAGAGAATAGCTGGAAAGGGATTTATAAGGAATAAGAGAATATGATGCTGAGGCCCATTTACGACATCTCCTTGATCTCACTAAGTATAGTTTGAGAGTGCCTTCTTACTATGACCTTCGTCTACTCAAGTAAATGTGCGTCACGAGAGAAATGCCATGTTGCTGTTGAACTCCATCAGAAACTCTCGTGCGGAGAGCTTCGAGTCGAAAAAATCATAATATTGAATGTCGTCGCGTCATGACAGGGTCAAAAACATACCCTTCCTACTGTAAATGTTACATGTGGGGGTATCCTCAAAATGAAATAGAAAACAGAACATGAAAACAAGCCCATCAGGCCAAATCAAATTTTCTTGGACGCAGAACTGAGCCCCTTCTGATCATCCGGCGGCAGCGAATCCGTAGCCCAGCGACGGTCCACATCACCGCCATGCTCTTCATCGCTAACCTCCAGCCCGTACGCGAAGACCTCGGTATCAATATCAACCTCGTTCCAGCGATCACTCGTCGCCGGGACAGGGAAAAGTGTAGTCAGAATCCAGTACACGCCACCGGAGACGATGACGCCGGAGAAGTAGTTCACGTTGTAGATGTACTGTGCTCCGGCGGGAACTTCGCGGCCGACGGCGCCGGCAAATCCGACGATGTTGATCAGGATTCCGGCGAAGTAAGCTGCGTACGCACGCCAAGAAAAGCCCATGCTATAGAAGTATGGGTCCGTCTTGCGGGCGCTATATAGTGCTTTGATGTCGAGGTACCCGCGGCGGACGATGTAGTAATCACAGATCATTACGCCGGCGATGGCAGATAGGAAGACAGAATAGGCTGATAGGTAGGTTGTGAACTGATTCGAGGAGACTACGAGGTTCCACTGCGGAGAATGTTAGATATGCTCAAGTGGAAACACGAGGGCGCACATACCGGACACATGGCCAGACCGATGGCGGCGCAAATGTAACTGCCACGTCGAATGTTCAGGTATCGAGGAAGCAGCGCGGTCAAGTCCGTACCAGCGGAGACCGAGTTGGCGGAGATGTTGGTTCCCAGCTGGGCGAGCGCGAAACCAAGAGAAATGATGAAGATTCCGAAGCGCTGTCCAGAGCTAGCTCCGTTCAGGAACATCTTCAGCAAGTCCAGCGGGTTCCAGATTGCATCACCGTAGATGACAGATGACGATGAAGACACGATGATACCGATGAAGGACGTGATTCCAAAACCAATGGGAATGGTCAACAGCTGAGACCACAGCGCATCCTTTGGCGTGCGGGAGAATCGCGTGAAATCGGGGTCATTCATGATCAAGGCGGCGAAGTTACCAATGCAGCTCATAATTCCCTTGACGAACCCCCATGCCAGGGTGCTTCCGTGGACGGTATTGGGCTGGTGGATGATCGGGCCGATGCCGTGAGCTCGCGAGATGGCCCAGGCAAAGAAGGCGATGGCGGCGATGGGCGAATAGATAGCCTTGACGGTGAACAGGTGGCGCACTTTGTGAACGGGGAACCAAAGAGCGGGAAGAGAACAGAGCCAGAAGAGGAAGAAGCTGAGGAAACCCTGCGTGTCGACACCGGCGCTGGCAGAGAGGCCATTATGTAGGTTCTTGTAACTGGGCCAGATTGCTTCGATCATCAAAGTCACACATTCGCCTGGGATGTGTGAGAAGGGTGTCGATATCTAGGGAATCTGGGAATAGCATACCTCCAATATATCCCTGCACTCCGTACCAGATAATAGCCATAACCACTCGGTTGATTACCGGCCAGAAAGATCCCCAAATTCCAAACGAAGCTCGAGCCGTGACGGGGAAAGAAATATGATAGACGGCACCGATGCGACCGGTCAGGCATACGAAACTTGCGGCGATGAAGTATCCGATCCAGACACAGATCCATGACTGCCACCACGAGAGGCCGCTGACAATCATCGAGGACGAGATCATCCAGGTGTTCTAGATCATTGCTGAATGAGAATCTCATTCCTTGTCGACGGATACTCGGTCTGGAGACTCACAATATTAAGGGAGTCGGCAATCCAGAAAGTGACGTAGTTCCACCATTTCCATTGGCGACGCTCGGGATCGACTATAGCATGCGAATTTCACCGATCAGTTTCATGTCTCCGAGCCAGCGAACGGGCGTCGCTGTAGAATCGATCCAGCTCCGAGGACGGTCTCACCTGGACGCAAGTCGTCGTTCGTTAACATTAGCTGGGCGTTGGAGAGGCCGGGCTCGTGAGGGACGGCCAGTTTGTCGAGAGTCCATTTGAGCTTGGACATGATGTAGAGGCGGGCGGATGTAAGAAAAACGCAATGGAAGAAACAACCCGGGGTAAACCTGGGGAGGAATGATAGGGAAGAGTAGATCCAATTTATTCAAGCTACGGGCAGGGGAACAGGGATCATGATATAATTCCAAGGAAAGGCACAGCCATATCATCATCTGGCCCTGGGATCCCGAACCCCGGTGCGCCATACCCCTGATGGATCCAGACTTGGTGAGATAACAGCGTAATGGAAGTGGCCACCCGGGACCGTGCTGTGATCGGCTCCGCCATGTGCGATATCATTCCCAGGCTCGGGGAGGTTCGAGCACCAGCGCCAGCAGCCACGGGACGCTTATCTTTTTCCATTGTCTGAGTTGCTCTGGTAAGACGACTATCGCTGATAAGCGGGTGCGAACGGGGCTCCACACTCACTCCGCAGCCAGCGCTGCCGTGGCCGTGATTGGCGCAGTGGGGCGTATCTAATCATCGGCGCGAAAATGCAGATGTGTCGTTGACTCGATGCCATCGAGTAATCGAGTAATCGACGGATTCCGGTCACGTGCACATCGTCTTCCCTTCTTCCCATCCATCGTTGTATCCGTACTCTCTATTGATTGCTCGATTGAAGAGGGTCGCATGGTAGGGTGTGGCGAGCATTGTCTGGACGCTACACTGGCCTGGGCGGTGTTCTCTTACCTCGCTGCTGCCGTTCTACTTTCCACTATACTGTCAACCCTCTACTGGTACTGCAAATTGAAGGTAGTCTATTGCTGAATGCATATCGAGGAATACTTCTTGAATTTGAAGGACATGAAGCTAAAGAGAAAGGAGACACTGCCGAGCAGGGCACCCGAAGACTCCATACTGTCAGGTTGCAGCATTGGTCAGCTCCGGAATTTCTTTCTTCTCTAGGTCCCATTCACCCATCTCCCGACTCCTGTACAAATATCGTACACGATAAGCCGTGGCACCGTCTACCGGCGCAGAGCGTCACGGACGGGCGAGTCGCCGCGGCGGAAGGAAGCTGTATCATCGGTTAGTTCACCTGTTTCATAGCAGACGATAGAACGCTTGTGGCCATATGAACTCGAGGGCTAGCACCGTCACTTGATGCCGGGCGGCATTCACTTCCGACCTCTCAAATTGCAGATGCATTGCGAAGGCATAGCAGCTAGAGCTCAAGAAAGCTGAAAACTCCACCCGGCACCATCATCATCGGGTCTAGCTTCCCCGAGAAGCCCATGTTGTAGCAGATTCCAAGGCGGGGGCAGATGTAAACATACCATCAGCCTCTTCCCAAGCACGTCCAGCACCGAAACCGAGGCCGACCCAGGCGGGCCAGGCCCTTCGCTTGAACAGAAGAACGGAGAAGACAACACCGAACGACAGGCCGAGGGAAGATTTGATGATCATGGAGGAAATGGCGCGGTCCCACTATGGATTCAGAGTTGGATTAGCCGAACTGTTTCCCGTTGTTCTGACGTGCTTCGAAACCATTCCATTCCCCGCAAGTCAAAATCGTTCCAGGCAGATTCCAGCTTCAAGTAGACGGGGCTTTCCCGGGATACGCCGTACCTTCTCGTTGAGCAGAGCCTCACTGACGGGCTTGGTGACCCGCGCGACGGGCCGGGACTCGCTGGAATCGGCCATTGCGAAGGGTCTAAGGGCACAATGGATTAGTGGAAGGAAAGCAAAGACAATTATTATTGACAGGCAGCTCACATATGAAAGATGGGGTTATTTAGGAGGGTGAATAGGACAATAGTGAGGAGTGCAAGGAGTTTCGGAAGTTGCGAGTCAAGGTCGGGCAAAGGCGGTCGGCCAGTTTCGCCGCGGGTATTTCTCTTTTGGTCTCTTTTTTTTTCGAGAAAAAAAAGCCAAACCCCACGACAAAGCGCCTGGTTTAAGGATGCCTTTTATTGCGGAGGTAAGTTTGGATTTTTACAGATTTGTTCTTGCCATCGTCCATGATGTCTGACAAGCCCCTCCAACAGCGCTCGGGCGCGTCGCAAGAGGCGCTTCTCCACCTCGAAAAGGGCGATGATTTACCAAATGCTCAACTGCATGAAGCTGCGAAGATCCTCGGTGTGGACTTGTCGTTGTGTGAGAGCCATCCGGAGACTCGTCGCAATGCGAAAATTCAATTCAGCGCCACTCCGAAGGCAGAGTGGACACTTCGATGGTTACTGAAGCGACTGAAGAATGGAAAGAACTACCGCGTGGACCCGGCATCGTTCCTTTTACTCCGACAGCTCATCGATGTGATCCCTCCCAAGAACCTCGCGACAACTTTGAAAGAGCAGAAGTTCCTCTCGATTTTGTGTGACGCGGTTGCGGACCTGGAAGCCAATATCTTTGCGACGGTGGGGAGAGGACAGTCGATCGCGAGTTTCGACTCCGACTCGAGCCGTACCCTGGCGAGCTCTTCGACTCAGGATGACCAGAAGAGTTCTAAGGGAACAAAGCGGAAGAGGGTGGCCACCGAGAACGGTGGGGAGGCTACGGATGAGAATGAACAGCCACAGAATCCCGCTTCGTGCTTCCTCGCGTTTATCCGTGCTTTGGATTGCCTTTATGGGGTTGTGACTCTGGGTCAGCAAACACTCGGAACGGACGAAAACGCCAACTCGCATCTGAAGCTGACATTGAGAGGCGAGCCTGCCCTCGTTGCCCGATTGTTGGGCAGGTCATTCCAAGTGGCTTCGGTGGCCATCACACAGTTCACCCAAGCCGGGAAAACTACCGACCTTCAGCACTTGATTTTCGTGCTCCCCGCAATTCTAGAGCTATGGGAGTCAAGGTCTTTCCGCGAGGATGATACGCACAACAAGGCAAGCAACGAAGCTTTTGCAAAGTATTCCTTCGCCCATGGCCTCAGACTGCAACTCTGTCTACGGAATACCAAGCTTGATACCGATGAAAGAGCTCATCTTCTTCATGCGATTGAACGGATTCTCGCACTTCACGTACTACTCCCAGCACGTGCGGCCTTCTTCGAGCGCGGTGGCTCTGGCATCGATTATTCTCAGGAAGAACCGGATTGGAGCCCTGTTAAGCCAGTTACGGATACCTTCAGGCCAATCATTCGCGAGCATTCTATTATCCAGATGTCTCAGGGCGAATCGAAAGACGCCTCTTTCCACTTCTCGTGGCAATCGATTGAACTTCTCCCTGAGTTGTTTGATAATGCAATTCGTGCAGTCCCGAGAGATCTTTTCCGTCGACAGACACATGAAGCACCCTGGTTGGAGACTTTATTTGTGGCAGTCGCAGAATTAGCCTATACCATCGCAAAGGAAGAAGATCCTGACACATTGTCAACTCGCTTTGTTTCGGTTCTGGAAGAGCTTCTTCGAGTGGCTCTTGTCCGCAATGTGGGTCTTTCTTTGCACACGGTTCTGACTCATGCTGGTTACACTGGTCTTCTTGAGGAAGGACTGGAGCAAGTCCAGTGGAATGTGACTGCTCTGGTCATCAGTCTCGGTGTCGACATCTTCCTGCCCAACTCAGGCTTGCGCGATTCCCGCAAGCTTCTGGACGCGTTGCTCGACAAGATCATGCTCCAGTGGCGCAAGGGTTTCCACGAGACGCCTCGCAAAAACAACATCATCAAAAATGACATCGCCATTCCACTCATGCGAGGTTTCGCGGCTGCAAGAGACTCGATCACTTTCATGGGGGTATGGCATAAGCAGCTCGTCAACCTGGAGGACGCTCGTGCGCAAAACGACGGTTTGCCAAAATTCTCGGTCTGGGAAGACGACGATCTATGTGATGCCTACAGTGAGCTGATGCGTACTTCGCTCACTGGATCCAGTCTTGCGGAGCAGATGCGCTCTGCTGCCACGAAAGTCCGGGTCGATAATGGTAAGGTCTCCGAGTCATCTGATTCATATGCCGAATTCGTCCTCATGGAGGCTGGCTGCCGAGGAAAGGCACTGGCTTTGGACAACTCCGAAGAGACTCTGGTGTCTCTCGTCGAGACACTGTCAGCCACACTGTCCTCAAAGCGGACCCTCCACTGGCGTTGGCGATTGTGGCGCTTTTTGCGAATTCTGATGGAGAACAATACACTGCCGATGGATAGCAAACTTGCACAGACAATCAGCCCTCTGCTAGGCTCTGTCGCGGCGACGATTCGTCGCACCCATAAGAATTTGAACAACGTCCCCCTTGCTCACCTCGAGGCCTGGGAGGCCTATCGGTATGCTTTGGTGGTTGTCAAAGGAAAGCCAACCGATGAACAGCTGGACGCATTCGCCGACATCTCCAAGCGCGTCACGGACTTTATCGTATCCGTCTCCATCGACGGCGCTCAGGAGTCCTTGAAATCTCCTTGGAATGGCCGGATCGACACGCTGGATTCTCCAACGACTCTCTGTTTGGCTTACTTCCTGGCACTCGTCCGGGTTCCAGAAGCTTGGGAGCGTGTCCCCTCCGAGAAACGTTCGCGCCAGTTGGAACATCTTCTTTCCCTGGCTGCAGTCCAATACCGGTCATCTTCCCTACCTCTAGAGGCTGTGGCTGACGATGCGCGGTTCCTTCAAGCGTGGGCGAGCGTTGTCAGTCATGAATACCTGCTCAGCGTACCTCTCATTGTGCAAGATCTGGTACAGATTCTCAACCAGACTATCGAGAATGACCATCACAATCGTCGTCTCTGCGTGGAAAGCATGCAGAGGATCCCGGCCGCTTTGATCACTCGAGGTCTCCGTACCGCTATTCTGAACAAGTTACTCAGTATTCTGCTTCAGCAGGATAGCTCCCCGGAACTCACTGTCGGTCTGTTGACGATGATGGCTAAACTCGCGGCCATGCCCAAGTGTGATGCTATTGTGACGGCGGAGTGGGAACCGATCTCGACTGCGGCCCGAGCCATCAACCTCCAAGGCACGGAAGTGGATCTTCAGATCATGAAGGCCTTCCGGAGCTTGCACCGTGCGGTTATTGCGAAGTTATTGGTACTGAAAGATGATGTTCGGATTGAAATGTCCAAGAAGCTGTTTGCAAGAACATCCAAGCAAGCCTCTAAGTTGCGACAAATTGATCGTGACTCCATGACTGATTTCCTCCTGCGTCTGACTTTGTCAGAGCTCTGGGTTCATCGCAAACAACTGCGCGAGGCGTTCGCGGAGGATGAGTTAGCCGCCTGTCGTCAACGCGTGTTCGGACTGGTTCTGGGGGATATGAAGTCCGTTAAGGAGCAGTGCAAAAAGCACAAGCTAGAGGAGACTATCACCCTCATCAAGACCATCGATGCTCTGGAGGACTTTGAGGATATGGTCACCAATAACATCGAAGTAGAGAAGTTCTTGTCCAAGATTGAGACCTACATGGAAATGTCCGTCGACTCAGCACCATCTCGGCTGATCCGACGTCGTCTTCTTGCCAGCAAGGGGCCCGAGAAGAACATCACAACGCCGGTACTGCAATGCGCTGAAACTCTGACGCTTCAGTCACTCTACGCCGAAGACCAGCAACTCTTCATGCGGGCTACGACCGAGCGTTTCCGCTCTATGACCCCAAAGAAAATCAGCAGAGCAATCCGAGAGGTTCGGGAGCTTGGCTTCACTGGCGACAGCGCCGGTTACCGGTTGTTAGTGATCTATCTAGCCCTGGTCTCGCTTCCTCCGATCGAAGACAAGGAAAGTCCGGCGGCCCAGGAGCTATCCCTGCTTGGCCTCGATCTCACAACCGCTCTCCCCAAAACCACGTCCATCACCCAGTTCTGTTTGACTGCAGAGTGCCTGTCCCTTCTGTTGCGGGTCCACACCCGCAGCCTCGGGCAGTGCAACGTGGACGGTGTCCTCATGTCCATCGGATCCTGCGCCTCCAAGGTCGGCCCCCGAATCTCTCCCGAATACGCTCCTACCATCTTCACGCGTCTCTGTCGCCTGATGGGACTCGTGCTGGGACTCCAACGCCTCAAGATTGGCGGCCGCTTCCACCTCGTGGTCAACGCCATGCAGCGCCTGCTGGCTTGTCTGTTCGCAAACCCTCGCAAACGGTCTCGGTCCACCAAGTCCCAAACCAACCTTTCACAGCCCTTCTGGCTCGCCCCACTCAGTGCCTCTCATACTACCCACTACACTCGCCTCCTCACTTCTCTCTGCGACCCCACCGTCTCCGCCGTGCTCCGCCCCCAGGCCGGTGCGTCCCGCGAGGCCCTTACCGACGAAACGAAGAAAGCAAAGCGCATCGCCGGTCAATACCTGCAGTACGTCGTCACCGCATACACTCGGGTCTCTCTGAACGCCTCGCTCCCACCGGACGTCAAAGCCGCGTTGATGCCTGGTCTCTACGCTGCGCTGGATGTGATGTCGAAGGAATCGATGCGGGCACTCAACGCGGCGCTAGACGTGTCAGGCCGCGCTGTATTCAAATCTCTGTACGATGACTACGTGAAGTTCGGGAAGTGGAATAAGGCGTGATGTCCTGCATGTTATCCCGGTGTCGATGTACAATATCCTTTTTTATTCGGACTTATGATATCCCTGAATGCATGATGATTGATTGTATCATCTAAGAAGCTGTTCTAATTCTAAGCTATACTCCATATTTCCTGCAAGTCATATCCCCGCGGGCCGAGATCCGCTATACTCCCTAACTCCGAGCCCAGCCCCGTCATGGCTGTCAGCGTGGGTCATTTTGTGTCTATGTGAGTCACTCGTATCCAGAGCCTCGTTGACTCGCCTGCCTAGGTGGTTCAGCGAGCCGGGACTAGCGGCTCAAACTTTGGAAATAGCAGATGGAGGCCTCAGGCGTCGCTGTGGCTGATGTTGCAGCCTGAGGAAAACATCGAGTGCGGAGGGTGAATGCCAAGACGAAGTATACCGCACCTGAGATCGACCAAAATATCGGGGCAACTCATCACAATACTATTCCATGTACTAAGAAAAACATGAAATTACAAAGCATCATCCTGGACTTGGACCCATGCCCTCTTACTTCAAAAATTCTAAATGCCTCCCAACACTTGTGACAATTTGTGGCAGCCCGCGAGGAACTCTTATCAACTCGGGACAACCTCTCCTCTCAACAAGTTCCTCGCGATAGACTCGCCCTTCTCCACTCCCATAAACCTTCATTTCAGATAATATATAGCTCAGTAAGGTCTAGAGGATCATAATATACAAGGGCAAAGAAAAAAAGAAATGCTTGCTTCCATCGGGTAAGCCTATAGCTTTACCGTCAAGGTAGTCATGTATACACGGCCCACTTCGGGGCGTGGTTTGCCACGACGGATCTCCCACTATCGCGACTCACCTAGTCGAAACCAACATCATACAAGCGGCCAGCTGATCAAATTCAATAGCGGCCGTCAAACGTCTAAGGTAAATGGCGTTCCTGGCAGTAACCTGGATCGTGATGGGAAAGGACCCAAGGTTGCTTTTTCCTACCGCAATTTTGGGACCTACATTCTATTTCTTCATTGTTCGGGTCATGAAAAGATATTTTCATTGAACGAGTTCTAGTGAAAGTGGCGGTGTACACGGATATCATGAACCAAATAACGATACGAAAATACATTAGAATTTCCTACATATGTTATTGAAAAATGAAAGCCAAGGAGATGGGAGACGACATTGGAGATGGCGACAGAATCGCAACAGTACGCCTGGGTATATGAGGCTCGACAAAACCGAAGACCTCTGCTAGAAATAAGAACACCGCCTGACCCATCGCACTGTCAAGCAAAACGCCATAATACCCGGTTCAGTTCCGCTTATGTGGCATACCGAGGTAGGACCATCCAACACAGCCGAGCCCTGATGCAGAAACAAGATAAACATTAAGCAGATTTCGAAGCCCTTTTTGTCGCTTCGGTGAACGCCGACAGGATGCATAAAAACCTCAAGGTGTAGGGGAGATCAACAGAACGACTAAATCAAACTTGGGGAGCAGCAGTCTGGGGGGCGGCGGGGATGCCCTGTGAGACGGACTGCGACTCGGGTTCGGGCCCGGTCGGCTGGGGAAGGGCCTGCTGCAGACCGGCGACGATGCGCTCCAACTCTTCCAGACGACGGTCCTTCTCCTGAACCTCGCGGCGCAGTCGCTTGACTTCATTGTGCAGCTCTGGGCCGGCCTCATCCGACTCGGGAAGATCGCCATTGGGCGACTCATGCTTGCGCTTCATGCCGGTGGCGGGGAGAGAGTTGGCACGGAGGCCCTCGAGCTCATTGGCGCGGTCCCAAGGCAAGTCAACCATGACTTGTGGAGTACCGTCATCAGCGTGCATGTGGCGACGTCGAAGATGTTCTCGAAGGTTCTCCTGGCGTGTGAACCCGTTGCCGGTGCTCCGGTTGCAGTCCGTATAGGGGCACATGAGAGGCTTCTTGGCGTCGGTGTTCTTCTTGTGGACTTCGCGCTGGTGGCGCAGAAGGCCGCCCGAGTAGGTGAAGCCCTGAATCTTGTCACAGCCGGGCTCGAAGCACTTGTAGGGGCGATCGTGTTTATCCATGTGTTTGCTGGGGGGATCACGTTAGCATCGAAAACAAAGAGCGAGAGCGACGGCGAGGTTAACTTACTTCCATTCACAGGGACGACGGAAAGTGGGCGGCGCGGCCTGACAATCAGGATGGTCGCAGAAGATCTGGTTCTCGGAGTTCTTGGGGGGGTCGCGGGCGCGTCGCACGGAGAGGCGCGGGCGCGTGCCCTCTATATTATAGCTCATCGGCTCGTTCATTCTGGCAATTGAGGACAGGGTCTCTGTAGCAGAGGCAAGGGCAGAGGCAGCAGTAGCCCCGTGCGGAGCTTCACTTCGGGGACTAGGATAGTCAGATCCGTCTCCCATATCGCGTCGACCCCACACCAGCTGAGGGGATTTGTGATGGAATGAAGATACCAGCGGGACGCGTCAAACGGAATCACTCAAACCCACGCTGATAAAGACTCAGGGTGGAAAAGAAGTAGAAAGTGTGAGCACGAGTGTTCAAAAAAGGGTGGGGGAAGAAGTGAAGATGGAAGATAGATGTAGATGTAGATTGTAGATGAGAGGAAGAAGGAGATGCCTTGGAACCTGAAAATTTCGGCACCTGCAAGTTCCTTTTATACGCGAGCGGTGACTCCGACCACCGCCACTGTGGCGCAGTTGACGCTTCTAACTGTGCAGACGCGCTTCTCCGATCTTCTCTTGTCGCGGCGTTGCCGAGCTGAGATCACCTTGCAGATACCTGAAAATCCTTTTTACTATGCAGGGACAGCCCAAGATCTTATACTCATGCTCCACTGTCAAACCTGACAAGGCCGCGTTTTGGCCACCGCGGCGGGATGGTGCAATGACTCATAAGTCGGTAATTACCAATGAGAACATAAGAACCATTGTCCGGGCCAATCTGCCGGTTTCCCTTAACTACCCAGTCCTTTCCAAGTCAGGCAGCCATCTCCCAACGTCTTGGATCGCCACGCCTGACAAATCCATGTGGCGGTGAAGTCACGGGATGCGGGCGATCTGTCAGTCACGTGTGTCTTATCTAAGCGTAGGGCACGAGTGAGGCAATAACTTAGGCTGCAGAATATTGACACGCTTGTATGGGTTCCTGGTAGTTGGAAATAAGCTGCGGACCCATCGGTTGTAGATCGATTGCGAATCTTCAGGCTAAGCAGTCTATTCATAGTACAAAATTGCGTTGCATGTTCTTGAAAAACACCTTGGTGGCAGTGAGTGTATAGTTCGCTATTAGACTCGAACAGGCTACAATGTTTAAAGAGATATGCACTCTACCTAGATCTGAACAACCGATGATCAAAGATAGTACTTGAAATAGCACACAAAAATTTCAGAGCAGGACATCGTCTCGACTCGGGCTATGCAACTGCTCCAGCACCCAGTCGATCTGCTCTGCAACCACATCCGGACGAATCAAATGGACATTATGTCCACAGTCGGGCAAATGCACCATCTTTGACTTCGACGACAGCTGCAGCTGCTCCTCTTTCAACTCCTGGTCAAGAGAACCCCACCGATCCAAAAGTTCTCGAAACGCCTGCCTCTGCTGGACTGACCCGTTCCCGGCCTCCACACCCTTCTCATAGATCCGCTCATAGTCCCTAGCACCATAACATCGAATGACACTCACCGGTTTATCTCCCATCGCGTGGTTCTGTAACTGTCTTTTCTCTGCCAGTGTGCAGCAAACCTCTACATAAGAACCCGCTTCCGCCTGTGCAGCCACCGCACCACGAGCAATATCAATCGCACGCTCTCGCCACTGATCCCGAGATAGCCGTGCATCCTCTCGTAGACCAGTAACCTGGGCCCATTTCAGATCTCCAAGCACAGCTGCGATGTTCTCATCCGGTATGCGGAAATAATCACACTGCCGCTCCGTAGCCCCATCCGCAAGAACCATGCCGACGACTTCGTCGGCATACAAGTGGAGAAACTCGCGGGCAACGATGGCACCGTACGAGTGCGCAACCAGGACCATCGGTGGGCGCATGTCCATCGCATCCAGCAGGCTGTGTAGTTCTCTCGCGGCGTTCACGGCCGTACATCGTCCCGGGCCGGACTCGCTACGCCCGAGTCCCGAGCGGTCGTATAGTAAGAGCCGACTGTTCCGGGAGATGAGGGGAGCCAGGGCTGTGTAGGATGACGCGACGTCGCCTGCACCAGCGATCACGATGACCAGTGGGTCTTGTGTGTCGCGGGGAGGCCCACTCATTGAGGTGTACAAGCGGTGTGTGCCTATGGAAACCATGGCCGAGCCGGTGTGCGTGGACCAGTCTGGGGGCGGTGTTTCCATATTTGGGGGCTCCTTCGTATGGCGGAGGCGGGAAACGAGGCGTCCTCTTTACGAAACACGCTATAGATCTAGATGGAACGGGGTGCGGGGGCAGAAACAGTACAAGGTACAACGGTACCGGCGTTAACGGCCCGTGAAAGAATGCCAAAGACTAGTTTTGTACCTTGATTGGTAGAATGTTTGACAAGTTCTATTACCGTACTTTGTCCATGCATGAGATTCACGTCGAGGAAATTGACAGGGCTCCATGATGAGCTGAAATGACTGAGCAATTCAAACAGCAGAGGTGGCGGAATTAGGAAGCATATTCCAAACTGGCATTGATGTACATACTCCAGTCCACACGGAAGAATACCATATACGCTAATAGTATCTGTTTCTTTCGATGGAAATTATTGGGCTACAACAGTTAGGATAGACTTGTCTACTTGGAATCTGTGTTAAAAGTGCTACAGGAGCAACCTTGTAACTAGGCAAAGAGTAGAAAGGCATAATAGTCTCGATTCAAAGCAATAACATAGCTAGACGTCTGAGAGAAAGGCCGCTAGGAGGAATCGAGACCAGGGGGCAAACTCTTGAGGCTGCCCGGTAACTTGATACCGGACTCATCGGGATGAAAGCCGATGGCTGGCAATTGCCTTTTTAAACTTGTACCCCGTGAGAATACCGGAAGGCCAATGCCAGCCAAGCAAAGCCTGCTGACAACGCATGATAAAGAATACCACGGTGACGATGAGGATGTCTTCAAGGCCAAAGGGAACGCGCCTTCAGGTTGAGTGACGCTTAACCTCGACTGGCAGTTCGAAGAGAACTGAAGCGCCCCGAGAGTAGCGGTTCGACCCTCGCCTCACAGATCTGATGTCCCGATCGGCGTGTGAAAAGACGGACGGGTAGGACGCTGGTGGAAGAAACTCTGACATTTCGTGAGACTGCTTCACCGATGTGCTAAGAGAGGGCAAGTCTGTTGGAGAAGGCCCTAGCATACGATGTACGTGTTGAGTGTCACTCAATCGTAGTTTCCGCCGACCTGGCTAGCGAACGCGGTGGAAACACTGCGCGCATCATCGTCGTCATGAATGTTGTGCCCAGGAGGGCCGCGAGGAGTGACGCGAAGACTAGCAGAGCTGCCACCGAAGATGCTACCGTTGTCGGGAACACCGGGACGGTGGGGCTCACGGCCGCCGGACTCCACGTAGCGCTTCAGGCGGTCGGACTGGCTGAGGCTAGGCTGCTTGTTCATGTCGTGAATGTTCAAGCGGTTGAGAGTATCAGTCAGGCTAACACCACCCTGGTCGACGCTGCGTCCGTCGGCGATACTTCCATTGATATCGGACTCGGTTGCAGCAACAGACTCTCCAGCAACGCTGGGGGCGCCCTTGGCACGTCCACCATTGGGCCGACGGCCACCGGAGATCGAGGGCCATTGGTCGGCAAAGTTCTGGAACATCGGGGGGTATCCGGAGGGAAGACCAACTCCACCCAGAGCGGAGGAGTGGACCGAGGACACATCGTCGGGGATGTAGCCAACCACGGAGCCCGAATCGTGATACTCGTCGCGCTGGCCGTTGCGGCCATTCACGGCGCCGCTTGCAGCATTCGAAGCTTGGTTAAACGACATCTGGAAACGCTGAGGACCCCGGTAAGCCTGCTTGGGCCGGCTGAACTGGATCAGGGATTCCTGTAGGTTAGACAGAGGTCCCTCCACGAGGCAGTGAGCCTCCTTGAAGTGCTGCAGGAGGCAGTTCCACAGGGGATGCTTGGACAGAACCTTCGGGTTACCAAGGATAACCAGGCCATACCGAGCTCGAGTAAGGGCTACGTTGAGACGACGGGGATCGCTCAAGAAACCGATGCCCTGGTGGTCATTAGAACGCACGCAAGAGAGAATAATGTAGTCCTTCTCTCGGCCCTGGAACGCATCCACAGATGCTACTTCAATTTCCTTGTAATGCTCCTTCTTGAAGGTGCCATTGGCCTGCATAGAACTGACAATGTAGCTGCGCTGTCCCTCGTATGGAGTGATGATACCAATGTCCCTGGGTTGGACGCCAGCCTTGAAAAAGCGGGTAACAATTTTCTCAACATTGGTGGCTTCAGTACGGTTGAGGTACGAAGTACCAGAGGCGGAAATTTCCTCATTGCCTAGGTTCGACCAGAACATCATAGGCATGTCAATCACAGGCCAGGGGAAGTCCACATCACGGCGGAGACGGTCTTGAATCGTGATACCGTTCTGAAGGGAGCCCTCGTAGAACATGTTCGATGGAAACTCCGACAGGCACGGGTGCATACGGTACTGGACGTTCAGACGAATTGGTGCACATCCCAGGATAACGAGACGTTCAAAGAGGGACTGGTTCAGACCCGCCTTGGCTGCCTTCTTGTTCATGATGACAGGGCCAAGCTGCTGGTGGTCACCAACCAGCACAACCTGCTTGCAGCCCAGAACAAGGGGAATCATACACTCGGGCTCCGCAGACTGGGTCGACTCATCAATCAGGACCGTGCGGAACTTTAACTTGGCAAGGCGAGGATCACCTGCACCAACACAGGTGCAGCAGATAACGTCCGCGTTGTTCAGGATCTCACGCTCGGCGGACCGAGTAAGTTGCTTCAGACGCTTTTCATCCTGGCTGGAAAGTTCGCCCAGTTCTCCCTTCAGCTGGTTGAGCTTCACCAATTCGATGTTGCTATCATTCATGCGCACTTGCTCGTGCAGAGAAAGGAAGCCGACGGGGGACTCGACATCCTCACGAGACTTGGCAGTCACTCGCACTGTCTTGAGACCGGTACGGTGGATACGCTCACAAAGCTGGTCAACCGCAACGTTGGATGGAGCACAAACCAACACCTGACCGCCATTGAGCTTGGCAAGATGGTAAATGATAGTGGCCGAGGTCACAGTCTTACCAGTGCCCGGAGGACCCTGGATCAAGCTCAATGGGCGCTGCAGAACGCTCTTCACGGCATTAATTTGGCTGCTGTTCAGATCTGGCAGCCCAGGAACACTGTATTTCTTGGGAATTTGGGTCTTCATAGGGGCCGCAGCGACCTCGTGGCCGAGAAGGCGGTGGAAAATGTAGCCAGAAACACTCATCTCATCCACGGCGAAGGTCTTCATAGCAAATTGCATGCGATCAAAGGAAGTAGATTTCCAGACGTAGTCCGCGGTGAAGTTGTGAGTGCATTCCGTAGGCACTGACTTGTGGTCGCCCTTGGAACGCAGCTCAATTGTGACCTCGTCAGACTGGTTGTTAGGGATCTTGATAACATAGCCAACCCCTTCCCATTTGGAACGCAGTTCACCGTTGTACTTCAAACGCATCTCATCGCCAACGGCAAGCTTCACATCTCCGAGTTCAAGCTTGGGAAGGACGAAACTTGCAAGGTGCTTGTTATTAAGTCCAAGGTCCCAGCGCACAATCAGACCATCCTGCGACTGCGACTCCTTCAACTTGCGGTCGTAGTCAGCCTCAATCTTAACGAGAGGTCCGAAAATATTCTGGTATTGGAAAGCATCATCGTAGCGCAACAGGACTGGAGCAGGCTCGTCATCCACAGCCGTAGCTTTCTCCAAATCTTCCAGAGTTGCCTGAGAGTTCTCCTTCCACATTTCCTCCAGTTTGGCGATCAGTTGAGGACTAAGGTGGCGAGCGCGGAGCTGTTCTTGGTCGGTGGGGGCACCCACAAGCCATGGCAGGAAAGAGCGGTCCTCGATCAGCGGCTGCCAGCGAGAAGTATCCCAGTTCATATCTTTTGAAGACGGCATGGCGGCACACGGCTGTCGGCAGAGAAGAACAACCACTGTATCCGACTTTGCAGGAATGAAACCAAGCAGGAAGACGTTCTTTGTGCCGCAGTTGTAACATTCGAGAATTGTATCACCGAGAGACGAGGCTGGGTGCAGCTGGACCTCCTTGTGACGCGCGCGGACCAGATGATTGACGATATGGGAAGAGGATGTGTTGCCACGGGCGCTGCAGAACCACTTGTTGCACGAAAGACATTTCACGACGCTGCTGGGGTTGTGGATGCCACAGTACCTGGAAAGACTCTCGGTTAGTAAAGCTAATAGAAGGCCATGAAGTAAATACTTACGCGCACGCATGAACAGGAAGCTCCTTCTCCTCTTCCGAATGCCCTTGGCCCTTCTGGTGACCGTTTGCCGGGCCACCGACCGTGCTCTCCAAATCATCATCTTCCATGAATTCAGATCCGTCGTCTTCGTCATCATGTCGTCGGGGTTGAGCCCGGCCAAGGGCACTCGCAGTGTGGTCATCCAGCTCTGCCATCACCGAGGAATCATTTGCTAGGCCCGAAGGATAGTTGTCCATGATGAAAGCGGGTTTGTAAAGTGGCCGACGGTGTAGACGTGGGCGGTGGTTGAATTAGAAGCGAAGTCCCGTAGAGCGAAACATACGGGTGAGACTGAAAAGAGATTCAGGTCGTAATAAAAGAGCGTAGAGGACAATGCAGTCCTCCTGTGTGGTTCTTCAATCGCCCGAAGTGTGCCTGAGGGGCAAAGGAACGGGGATCTGCGGAGACGAGGCAGGTTAGCAAAGTCACGGAAAAGGCATCAAGGGCCACTCACCAATCCAGCTCTTTGTTAGAAAGACCGACAAAAGAGAGTGGAACAGTTAGGGAGGACGAAAAAGTGTCTCCGCATTTGCGATCTCTATCGGTGGGATCCCACTACGGTGGTGCCAGCGGACCAACTACGCAGCCGCGGAGATTAGAAAAAAAAAGTTGCCCGCCATCAACTTGAAGATCATTTCTAGCATACACCCTCCCCACAAGATGTTGGTAGGTAACCCTCATTTCTACCTAATTTTTCAAGCTGTATTAACTTCCAATAGCGCCGTCAAAATCGTGAGCGCCGCGACTACCTCTATCGGAGAGCACTCCTCCTTCGGGATGCCTCTATCGCAGAAAAGAGAGCCCAGCTGAAGGCCGCCTTGGCCTCTGGCAAACCTTTGGACCCTTCAATCGCAAATGACAAGTCCCTCCGTGAGGATTTTAAGTACGATGAGTCGAAGGACAAGGATACCGATATGGATGTCGACGACGAATATGCTTTGACTTCCGGCATCATTGACCCTCGCCCGCTGGTCACCACCTCCCGTTCACCCTCTGCTCGCCTAGGCGCTTTCGCCAAAGAAATCCGTCTACTCTTGCCGACCGCTATCCGTCTCAACCGTGGTAACCTCGTTCTGCCTGATCTGGTGTCGAGCGCCAACTCTGCTGCTCTGACCGACATGATTCTTCTTCACGAGCACCGTGGTACACCCACCGCTCTTACCGTCTCGCATCTTCCTCACGGTCCAACGGCGAGCTTCTCCCTACATAATGTGGTTCTGCGCGCGGATATCCCGAATGCTGCCCGAGGTACTGTTTCCGAAAGCTACCCGCACTTGATTTTCGAGGGCTTCACAACCAAACTGGGCACCCGTGTCGTCCAGGTCTTGAAGCATCTGTTTCCTCCCCGCGAGTCCGGAAAGGTCGGCAACCGTGTCGTGAGCTTTGTCAACAAGGAAGACAGCATCGAAGTGCGGCATCACGTCTTTGTAAAGACAGGATATCGAGACGTCGAACTTGCCGAGGTTGGTCCTCGCATGACAATGCGGCTCTTCGAGATTCGGGGAGGCACTCTCGAGAAGGGCTCCAGCGGAGACATTGAATGGGCCCTTTCGCAGTACACGAGGACCAGCAAGAAGAAGGATTACTTGTAATTGCTTCCCGGGAATTTTGCATCACGGTGTCGAATATGGGTATGGATATATATTTGGCACTTGACTGGCGTATCGGTGTTTCGAGAACGACTAAAAGGCTTTCTACGCCGTTTCATGTTATTTTATACTTTTTACTATTCCCATGTTCTATGCCGGCGTGAATAGTGGCTATGGAAAAATGTGCCACGAGGGCTTCTCGAAGATCGGCATTTTCGATTTATTCGACCTACTAGCCAGATATCTTATTGGAAGACTTTTTTGACATCTTTATTAAAATCCTCTTTTAAACCCATTCCTAAACAGCTCTTTGAACGTGTTCGATTATCATTCTACGAATTATACTTTGTTCTAGCGGCTACTATTGAGTTCCAGGATGTCTCATACTTCACTTTTTCCCTTGACTATTCAACTACCCATTGCACCACCACCCGGCTTTTTCCCATTCTCTTCTTCCCACTTCCCTTTAATCTCTTCAAATACCGGCAATTTCCGTCGAATCAATAAGGTCTTCTGCGGCAGGGATCTGTGGTTTATAAGATTTCATCCAGTTCGAGAAGATACTGGATTTATCTTCATACACATACCAGCCCTCATGGCCAGGCAGGTGATTGCCCTGCTTGTCGGTCTTCGGGGCTGGCACCTGGCCGTCAGCCCGATCATCCCATTGCTTTCCAGTTTGGGCATGGAAGAACTCTTTGAATGCCTTGATAGCGAGCGCCTTATCCCCATTCGGGGCCGCCAAGATATCGACGTAGGATTTGCCGACTTGGCTATACTTGACGTAGGTGGAGTAGGTGACTGGCGTAGAGCATGACTGGAAAATCTACGGCCGGAGGGTGTTAGAATAGTGAGCGAGGGAGATGTGATATTCACTTACTCCAACCCGGAATTTGCTTCGCGGTTTTGAGGGCGCATTTTGACGAACTAGCTCTGCATTCCACGTCTCTCCTGTAACAGGGTCCATGAAAATCTGGTGTTTGGCTGTCACTTTACCCTTTCTTTTTCCGGGAATATTCTTCATGACTTTGTTTGCAAAAGGGTCAACTACATTTTAGAAAAAATCAGTAATACGAAACTTCAAAGAATCCATATCGAGACATACTAGTCGGTTTTTTAGTCGCAGCCCCCTCACCTTCTCTCAGAAGGGTAGACCAGAGAAACGCTTTCTCTGGCTTCGGTCGCTTTGAATGGGACAGGAGAGAATCCTCGAGCCAGTCAAAAGAGACAATCTTGATTTTCCCCGATTTCTTAGCCTTTTCAACTGTAAGTGAAGACATTTGATGTCAGCTTTGGGATACCGTCAAAAAGCGTCAAAATAGTAGGTAGGCATACCTTCTGCACCATTCTGGAGATATATTTCCTCGGTCACAATCAGATGCGTAATCTGGCTGTTGAAGGATCGGTGGTATTTCCCACCGTTTGCCTTCAGCCAACCGGGAATTTTGGCAGCATTGTCAAATGAACCGAGCACGCGGACGTGAACCTTTTCGAAGGTTTTACCCATATTGTCGAAGTAGGAGCGGTTGCAAAGCGGTGGAAAGCGGTCGTTGGAAAAGTGGTTGGAAAGTGATGAGAGATATTATTGTCAAGAGAAGATGGATGCAGATGCAAAGAACCTACGGAAAGACAGATGTAGATGTAGATAGAAGAAGAATGTAGAGGAAGAGAGAAGACAGGCGCAGAGAGAACGTGTGATAGACAGGTTTGATAGGTATGGGAAAGAAACGACATGCAGTAAGTTCCTTCCACGATGGTGATAAAGTGATGGCTAGGATAGTGATGATAAGGGACAATAGAACGCCGAATGGCAGCAAGGAGGAACGATCGTAACAGACGTATGCATAAGATGTTGTATTGCTATGAACACTGAATACCTGTGTATCTGAACAGAAAATGGGTGAGAAGAGAAGTCACACCATAGATCTAAAATATCTCGTGAATTATAAACCGAAATCTGTTGACAGGTCATGCGCGAATACCCTTGGCAGCCTTCACGAACGCTCGAATCTTGTCCAAATCCTGAGAGCCGTTGGTTTCCACGCCGGAGCTGACATCCAAGCCCACCACCTTCGAACCCGATTCGCCAAGCTTCCTGACGGTTTCCACAACATTATCCGAGTGCAATCCGCCGGCCAAAATCACTTGCAAACCCTCGTCGCTGTTCAGAACCTGTTGAACACCAGCCATCTCCAAAAGCTCGCCGGAACCACCGGCACCAGAATCCAACAAAGGAAGGCTGTGGTATGCCCTGCGCGCAATGCCAATGTCTCCAGGCGCGAATTTATGAATGACGGGCACAGGAATCAAGCTAGCCCATTCCACAGGCTCAGAACCGTGGAGCTGCACAACATCGAGTCCAAGCTTTTGCTGCTGATCAAGGATATAGGAAAGAGGCTGGTCCATGAAAACACCGACAAGCAATGCGCGAGACGGGTGCCGCAAGACACTGGCAGAATAATCAAACCATTCTGAAGAAGTGGCGTTCAATATTTGCTGCGATGCAACGCTCTGTTGCGTTCCCGGACGGGGTGTTGACTTGATAGTCCGAGAGATACGGAGAGCCACATCATCTGAGACCGTTCTTGACCGCCCAGGGACTTGAATGATACCAATCAAGTCAGCACCGGCTTCGATGGCGGCCTTGGCAGCCTCTTCAGATCGAGTACCGCAAATCTTCACCAATGGAGGGTTCGCTGACTTCGATGCAGCCTTTGATCCACCCAAAAGATGTGCCACAAAGGCAGAGGTGTCTGGGGCCCGCATCAAGGCCTCTCCCACAAGAATCGCCCTCACACCGTCCTTCTTGTAAGCCTCCACATCCTGAGGACCCGTAATACCACTGAGAGCGCACACGATGGTGGTCTCGGGGACTTGGTCCATAAGACGGCTTGTAGTTTCAAGATCGACCTCAAAGCTCGTCAGGTCACGGTTGTTAACACCGATCACTTGGGATCCCAGTTCAACTGCGATCTTCATCTCCTCGGGTGTGTTGACCTCAACGAGGGGCTCCATTCCAAGGCTCTGAGAGTACCGGTACAACCGTGTAAGAAGCTCAACACTAAGCATCTTGACAATCAGAAGAACTGTATCGGCACCAGCCAATCGTGCCTCAAGAATTTGATATTCATCAAACACAAACTCCTTTCGCAAAAGAGCCGGACGGTTGGTCATACCTTCCAGACTCTGACGCACTGCTCGGAGATCGTCAATCGTGCCCTTGAACCACTCGGGCTCCGTGAGAACAGAAATAACACTGGCACCGGCCTTAGCGTACTCGCGTGCTTGAGCAGGAGCACATACATCTGCCGAAATGATACCCTTGGAAGGAGATGCTCGCTTGATCTCTGCCATCAATGAAAGAGGATAATCGGACTGTCTCAATCGCGCAGGGAAGGACAATTGGGGCGGTGCGATGTTGAGGTCATAGGCAGCCTGCAGGGCCTCTGGTCGCAGTGCAGGAATCTTCTTCTGCTCAGCAACGGCGTTCCTGCGGTGGGCGTAGATCCTCTCCAAAATGGACACCTTATTGTCAGCCGGAGCGGGAGCCTTGGCAGTTCCTGTCGTACTCTGCTTGTTCCCATCCCAAGTACCCGAGGTGAGAGTGAGGAAGTTCCTGAACATCTTCCGCCCGTACTCCGTCAGAATACTTTCAGGGTGGAACTGCACGCCTTCCACAGTAAGCTGCTTGTGTCGGACTCCCATGATAATGTTGCCACTACCGTTCTCGAGCTCGGCCCATGAGGACACTTCCATCGACTCCGGGATGGTCGAATGGGTTCCCGCAAGTGAGTGGTATCGAGTGACGGAAAGGGCCGTGGGTAATCCCTCGTAGACACCCTTGGAGTCATGCTTCAAAACTGAGGTCTTGCCGTGGAGAATCTCGCCCGTCACATCGACCTTGCCGCCAAAGGAGGAGATGATACATTGTTGACCCATGCACACACCAAAGATCGGGATCCTTCCGCTGAAGTACTGGATCGCAGCATTGCTAATTCCCGCATCTGTTTCCGGGTGACCAGGGCCAGGACTGATGACCAGCTGGGTCGGCTTCTTTGCGATCAAATCGTCCACAGTCACTTCATCATTGCGGAAGACAGTGACCGTAGCACCCTCGAGGACTAGGTATTGGTAGACATTCCAGGTGAACGAGTCGTAGTTGTCAATCAGAATAACATTGGACGCGCTATCCAGCTTCGCGGCTTTGGTGGGATGGTGGGGGGAGTGGTCAACGAGGTCCGCCATGACGGCTGAGGTTGCCGGAGGGACCGGGCTTGGGAAGACAGGTATTAATATGGGACAAGAAACACAAATCGCAATTGACTACACCGTTTCCAGTCAAAAACGTAGAGGTCACAGCCAGAAAAGCCCGAAGTGACTCAAACGGACAAAAGAAATGGGCGACTTTTGTCAGCCTTCACCGCCCGGCACTAGTCCCAGATAGGAAGTCCGGATTGTTGACCGCTGAGGGCGCGAAAGAAGTGAAATCTTCCTGGAGCTCTCCGAAAGCTATAGCTACCAGTGACCACCTCTTCCTTTTTTCCCCTTAACACTACCTCCGCCCTGGTATCTTTCAATTCTATGATGTTCTAAATTGTCTTGCCAAATGGCTCCCATCCCGGAGGCCTATTTCCCGTCCCTGGACAAGTGTTTCTCTGGGGACGTTCAACTTTTGTATGTTCAGCTCGGTTGTCACGCTTTGCCTTGTTACTCACATTTGCAGGTCTTGGAGAAGAGCTTTCCTGTATACAAATGATCCCGACGGTCACGCCGACAATGGCGGCAATGTTGCGGCCTTCCTTTCGCATCCCGAAAGCACCGAGTTGCTATCTCGAAGTTTGATCCCTTCTTCCAGCCCTTCCTCCAAAGCCAAGTCCGAGTTCGACTCCAAAACAGCTGCGATCCACGTTGAAACAAACTCCAAGTCTTCGTTCAATCTCAAGGAGATTAAGGCGGACGCGCAATGGCTCAGCGAGAAAGCGCGGATTGACGAGATCGCGGCTCTGCGCATCGCAGTCCTCGAATGGCAAAACAGGCCTGCATCTCGTCTGACAACGACATTCTCAACAGAAGAGGCCACCAGCCTCTCGAGTGCGTCGGGGACCGACAACCTTCGTGTGTCAGTGGCCGGTCCGAATCTGGCGAGCGTTCTGAGACAGGCTGCGGACAAGGAGGATGCATCTACGTTCGACACGGAAGCCAACAGACGTTTGCGACTGCGAAATCTCTACGTCTCGGAGAGAAGCCACATTTTGAAGACTTACCGCAAGCTGCTGGTATTATCCCTTCACGGTCTTTCTGACGAATCAGTAAATAACACTACACATGAGAGCGAGCGAAGTCTAGCTTTGTGTAAGCTAGGAGAGACTCTCTTCCAGACTAAGTCTACTGGCGATGGGTTGAACCAACTTTTGACTGATTGTATAACCGGGATTCGCAATCGGCTGAAAGATCTGGAATCAGATGGCGGCTGGTTAGGAGCAAGTGAGAGTAGCCAAGATACAGAAGATATCTGGAGGACTACCCTCGTCGAGGAGATTGTTCATATCCTACAGATCATGTTCCATCAGCTTCACGCGTCGGCGGAAACCCCATCCGGCAATCTTGTGATATCTTGGTTCAACCTCATGGCCGATAATGCTTTCTTGGAGCCGTTACAAGTGGTAAGTGGCTCACGTATACTCAATTGACAAATATTGACCAGCCTGCCAGCCGTGCCAACAACCTTTGGAAGTCTTGTTACCCCTTCAGGCTTTTACGTCCCTGGTCACAATGGCTTTCCTAAAATTCTCCCTTGTCATTGGCCATCTCCTTGACTCAAATGAATCACCAACCTTTCCCCCAGGGCAGAAGCCCTATTATCTCTCCAAAGAGGCCATATCTCAAGTCACTGAGATTCTCCTGGGCGCGTGCATGAATCTGAATACCGCTAACCCGGCTGCATTGCTATGGGGAGTGGTTCTTCAAGCCTTGAAAGAGGGAGACGAAGGATCTCGGGGACAGCGAGGTTTGGAGCAGTCACTTTGCGAAGATCTTCTCGAATGTGCTCGAACCCCCAAACATACGGCGGAAGATGCAATCCTCCTTCTCCGGTCTGATGATCTCGTCGAGTCGGTCTTAAGTGTGGTCGTCACATTGTCTATCAAGGCTGGGTCTATCTCAGCAATTGATGATATGTTGACTGACCAATGGGTCCGATTGTCTCTGTTTGATATCATTCGAGTCGCCTTGGATCGCATCGATTACACGCCTGAGGTCTTGGAGTCTACCTTGGCCATATTGACCGGTACACCCGATAACCTACGGTGGCATAAAGCAACCTCTCTTGGTCCTGAAAGTGATCCCAGATCTGTTTTTGCCAGAGATCCTGTATTAATGGCAGGATTTTTTGAGATCGCCCGGTCTCGATTCCCTTATGAAACAGTTCCTTTCCTGAGACTCTGCCGCGCTCTGGTTACCCCGAACGAATTGAATGAGGACGGGTTGCCCCTTATCATTGAGGAATTGGACAACATGAGCACTTTCACTCAGATCGTTTCACCGGGCTTCCAGGGATATGAAACAATTCGAGAGGATGAAAATGCGAATTGGGTATCTTTGATCCAGTCGCTCCCAATGTTCGAGTCTGCTTCTCGCAATCCGCTCCCGGACACTCAGACGAGCAATGCTTTGATTGTGAGTGGTTCGTCAGAGATCCCAACATCTACGGTTGGCCAGGTCATTTCCGAATCAAAACCAGCCATTATCATGTGGCAGCACCAGTATTCGTGCTTGAGCTTCCTTGGAAGCTGGTTGGAGGAATGGAGTGCAAGCGGCGGGTACTCATCTGATTGGAATGCTGCACCTTGTACAGAGATCATTGAGCTCCTCGCGGATCTTGTTGCCGGCGCCAGGAATGCACATGCCCACGACACTGCTGGCACAGGTGCCACGAGGATCTTAGAAATGGCCAGCGACGGGCTGTCCAAGCAAGGTGACATCATTTCGGTGGTTTTGGACATATTCGAGCGCAACTTGCAGAATATCGGTTCTCGAGGTGACCCAGCGAATGCGTTAGATCCCATCATGGCCTGTCTGCGGTTTATTCAAGAGGTCATCAAGGTCCTTCCCAGCAGAGTATGGCCATTCTTCAGCCGCAGTAGCTTCATTGACTCGGACGGCAAAGGCGGAGTTATGACTGCGATCGTTTCAGCCATGGAGCTCCCATCTGGAGAGTACCCATTCCTTCTCAGCTGCGTGAACCTGCTGGTGGCCGCAATCGATGATGCCGCATCTCGAGCAGTCCTCAGGAAGAGCCCTGGCAGCGTGGCAGGCAAGTCGACCATTGCATCCGACTGGAGTGCCGGCATCCCTTCCCACGTTATGAGGACCATTCTGTTGAATTTCACCCGCACTATGGTTGAGATTTTCAATAGCAATGGCAATTGGCGATTCAATCTTCCGGAGCAGCAGTTCAAGCTCAACGCAATGCTGGCTACCGCTTTCGACAGGATTCTCTACTATGCCCACGGCGTCAACGACCCCGCGAAACCAGAAGCAAACATCACCGGTGTCTTTTCTGATTCCGCGGCATACATTCTGGACCTACTGCGACCTCGTTCAACCGCCGATCTCCCTTTCAACCCACTCCTTCGATTAATTTCCGACGGTCTGCAGACTCCACCTACAGTCCACCTTCGCTACCTCGCATTGGTTGAGAACCACGTCAATTCTACCCTGGATCTCTGTATCAAGCTCGTTCAGGCGGCACGACTTACTGAGCAGCCTGGCTCACTTCTAGAAGAGCAGCTCTTCAAAGCTACGCCAGTCCTTGTCAAGCTTTATGCGTTGCATGATGCCTACAGATTACCTGTTGTCTCTTTGCTTGAGATTCTCATTTCCTATGCCGCTTCGGACCCGGACAATGAACCCCCGTCCCTTGTCGGTCATCTAGGTGCCGAGTCATCCTGCCTGTTCCTTGACGTGCTGTCGCAGCTTGACAAGCCGCTTAACGATGAGGCCCTTTTGCTTGCAAATTGGAAATTGTTGTCAACTTTTGTCAGCAAGCGTCAGCAGTGGTTGGCGGTCTTTATTCTGACCGGGGCCTCTCCTCGGCAGACATTGAAGAAGTCGAGCAAGTCTGGAGATCCGAGTATGAGAGGCGTGCCGTTTTTGCAAATGGCACTTGACAAGCTCGCCAACATTGAACAAGAAGAGCCCCAGATGGCCCTGGCATTGCTAGAGTTTGTCTCTCGTGCCCAAGAAAATTGGCCGTGGGCTACTCCTCATCTGAAGAAACATTCTCAGTTCTTCAACAGCGTTATAACCTACGTTTCAAAGCTGAAAATTTCTTCGTTGCCTGTGATTCAACAGATCTTTGTGACTCGCATTGCTGCTGTTGTCGCGGATATTTGCGCTGTCTACCTGCACGCTGCAAAAGAAACGGGAGATTTTAGCTTTGTCAAGACACTCATTCCCTTGGTACAATGGTACTCCAAGGATGCTGTGGAAGTTAATGCTTACAACGCCTCCCTTCACGCGAACTTGAAGAAGAACTTCGAAATGCGATACAGCGGCTGCAAGGTTGTTGATTTCAAGAGAACGGCGCTCGTGCCTCGTGCATTGGGCCGCGATTACTATTATGACCTGGGAATGGGAGAAAAGCTCCTGTCTTACGATTTTGCCTGGGCTGGATCTCGCAACCGGGGCTTCTCCGAGGAGTTTGAGCGAGCCAATATCAACTTGTCCCTTGTGGAAGCGCAGGTGGTAAGTGTTTTCTTGATCTTACACGACGCCTTCCCTTACTAACACCGAAAAGACCCTTCTCAACAGCTGGAAGTTCTTTGCCATCGAGCATTGCGCCGACTTCATGCCCGACCTTGCGATTCAGAAGTCAATGGCCATCGTGGCCCAAAATTGCCTAGAAGCCAACACCCGCAGCGTCCCTCCAGAGGCCATTTTTGAAGAAATCCAGCAGGTCCGCGTTGACTTTGCACAAGCCCTGTGTCAACGGCTCGTACAGGTGGACGCCCGCGGGGCCGAGGCATTTGCGCTACTTGAAGCCGTCTACAAAGCGCTACGGGATCGGCATGCAACGTATGAAGATGCGCTCGTCAACAACGACACTGAATACTACCGGTCCCTCCTCAACGTGCTCTTTTTGGCCCTTCAGTTCCACCTGGACAAGCCATCGCGCACCAGCCCTGAGACTCTGAGCAAACCGGCCAAGCTCTCGAACGACCTAACTCTCATTGTGGAAATTGTCAAGGTGGTCGTGGCGCAGGGCTTCAAGTCGCTCACCACCTACCTGCACGAGGAACCGGAAAAGTGCACACCCAAGGACTTTGCGATCGTCGTTGCTATTCTCCAGAGCTGTTTGCAGGTCAAGAACTCCGAGCGGCTCTACGAGCACATCACATACCACATCCAAGACAACGACGTCGCTCGACATGCCACAACATTGTTCTCTTGGGCCGATCAGCTTGCAGTGGCTGGCGACCCGATCTATGGCGACCTTAGTGTCTCGGTCCTAGTCAAATTGTCCACCTTGCCCATGCTGGCCGAGCACCTGGCTGTCGAAGCAGTCCTGATGAGACTATCGACGTGCCGTCTGTCAAACGGCCTCCGTCAGCCCAAGGGATTCGGACCCTTCGATCCCGTTCCTCGACTGTATACTATCTGGACTGGTGGGTTCCTTCCGCTGTGTCTGAACCTACTCTACAACGTCATCCGCGCGGCACCAGAAGTGGCCGCATTCCTCAACCAGTTCGAAGGACAGCTCAACCGTGCATCCGAGTGCTTCTCAATCGGCCACCCAACCGCCAGCGCCGGTGTCTCCCCGCAGTGGATCAGTCTGAGCATGGCCTCCGAAGCCTACTCACTGGCTCTCATCTCTTTCATGTTGGACCGTTTCCGAGAAGCCGGTCCAAGTGCAGGTTTGGATGCGCAATCTATCAAGGAGCTCAAGTGGGACAAGGCACAGGTCAAGGAAGATATTGAGGAGCTGCTGGGCCGCCGATCGACTCTACGAGGACGCATTGTGGCTACGACTGAAAAGGAGGCCGAGTGGTCGTGGCAGAAGCCGCTTGGTCAGACTTCTGGGGCTGAGAACCGATTGGAGGAGAAGGTCGTTGGCGAGTTGAGTGCGGCGGTGGCTTGTTTGGGTGGAGAGGAGGAATCATGATACTCATGTCCGTTTCCTTTTGTATGTTCTGGGTGGATCATTAGGTGTAGCAGATCACTTGCGTTGCATTTCGCATAGATCCAATTGAAATAATTGCATTGGAATCTTAGTCGGTTGTACACTAGTACATAGTTCATTTCAGTTCGTGTACCTCACGGTAATACAGCAGCCGATAACGTCGTGTCTCAAAACCTGCAGGGATATAAACTCCGACCACGGGGATCCATGAAAGCACAGCCATTCCTATATATCCGAATTCAGCAGTTCTGGATCCATTCACCATCAGATCAGTAATTGCTCTCAAGTATACACAAGCACTGGACGCTCAATCCTCGGCCCGGTGCATCCGAGGCAGCTCTTCTTCCCCGCATATGCATAACCGATTTATGCGGGGGAGGGCTCCAGTCTCTGCAACCCCCGTGCCCTGATTCGCATTTGTGCACTGGTTATATGGTTACATGCGAGGGGACAGTGGGGGTCCTCTCATTTATATCCTCCCCGGTCCGCTACCGGATTCCTCGCAGCCACATAGAAATATACCAACACCATGCCATACAAGTCTCGCTGGACGATCGACGTCCCCAATACCCACCTTGCATCGCTGCTCCTCACCTCCCCGACGGCAAGTCTGTCCCAGACGAAGCCATGTTTCCTGGAAGCAGCTCGCCCGGACACTCACTACTTGACGCCGCATGACTTCCGCCTCTGGAGCCAGCGGTTCGCCGCGGGCCTGCGCAAGTCCGGCCTGCAGCCCGGTGACCGAGTCCTCTTGTTCTCAGGCAATGACTTGTTTTTCCCCGTCGTGCTCATGGGAATCGCCATGGCGGGCGGGATCTTCACGGGAGCAAACCCAACGTACGTGGCCCGCGAGCTGGCCTACCAGCTTCAAGACAGCGGAGCAACATACCTGCTCTGCACCGGCGCGAGCCTGGACACGGGTATCGAAGCCGCCAAGCAGGCAGGCATGAGCCGTGACCGGGTATACATCTTCGACAGCGCCGTCTACGACGGGCAAGGCCAGGCGCGGAAGGGATGTCGGTACTGGGGCGAGCTGGTAGCGTCGGCGGAAGAAGGAGCCGGCTTCGCATGGGAAGACCTTTCGACGCCAGAGCTGGCGGATCGAACTCTCGTGCTGAATTATTCCAGCGGCACGACGGGCCGGCCCAAGGGCGTGGAGATCACGCATAAGAACTACGTTGCCAACATGCTTCAGTACACGCATCTGGCCACGCTGAATCCGGACTACGAGGAGCGCAGGGCTCGTTCGCGCTGGCTGTGTTTCTTGCCCATGTACCATGCGATGGCGCAGAACATCTTCATTGCGGCTGCGTTGTACCGCGGCACGCCTGTTTATATCATGCCGAAGTTTGATTTCATTCAGATGCTCGAGTATACGCAGAAGTTCCGGATCACGGATCTGATTCTCGTGCCGCCGGTTGTAGTCATGCTGGCTAAGCATCCCGCCGTGAAAAAGTATGATCTGAGCTGTGTGGAGAGTGTCGGCAGTGGCGCCGCGCCGTTGGGTCGGGAGAGCTGTAATGAGGTGGAGAAGCTGTGGCCGGAGGGGAAGATTAATGTTAAGCAGGGTTGGGGGATGACCGAGTGAGTCTTTTTTTCCTTTCTTTTTCTATGGCAAGGATGCAGAGCTAAGTGATCAAGGACAACCTGCTCTATATTGGGCTGGGATCCGACGGAGAAGAGCTATTCGGCGTCTGTCGGGGAACCCAATGCCAACTGCGAGGCCAAGATCATGGCCGAGGATGGGACCACCGAGATGCTGGAACGAAACCAGCGCGGCGAGCTGTGGGTACGCGCGCAGAATATCATGAAGGGCTACTGGCGGAATCCGAAGGCCACGCAGGAGACCAAGACGGCCGATGGATGGCTCCGGACGGGCGACATTGCCTATGTGGATGACGAGGGAAAGTTCCATGTGGTCGATCGGATGAAGGTATGGCATATCCAGACTCCGAGCCAAAGCAATAAGGAATAAAAACAAGGATCTGACAAGGTTGCAGGAGTTGATCAAGGTCAAGGGCAACCAAGTGGCCCCGGCCGAGCTGGAAGCCCTACTCCTGGAACACCCCGCGATAGCAGATGTCGCGGTGATCGGAGTCGTGGTGTGAGTTACTTGCTTTTTCTCTTATTCCCTTTTCGTTGATGATTGCTGCTTTCCGGTGAATCTCTTTTCGAGTCGGATGCTAATGAAAAATAGCAACGATGACGAGCGGCCTCGCGCGTACGTCGTCCTGAAGCCCGGCCAGTCTGCCACGGCCGAAGAGATCGTCGGATTCATGGACGGCAAGGTCTCCGCAACGAAACGGATCACCGGCGGCGTTGTATTTATCGAGACGATCCCGAAGAACCCATCGGGGAAGATCCTGCGCAAGGCGCTGCGCGACCAGGCAGCGGCGGAGCTGAAGGGAGCCACGGCTAAGCTTTAGAATAGCATATCCTATCATATCATATCATGCTTTACCCGACGCGAACGACCACATTGACGTGTAAACGGCGATCCCTCGCCAGGATCCGTGGTCTCGGGATGCGGAGCCCAAAGTTAAACCATCCCAGCATGAACTAAACAAAGTCGCGTAGCCGAGCGCTGCATCGCGCGATGTGATTCGCCGCGCGGGCCACGTTAGCGCGAGGCCCGCCACTAACCCGACGCAGTAAAGTATACACGCCCCAGCTGAAGACGCGCGCGATCGAGATTCACGATGAGCATCGGTGAGCGCAGACTCGACTGGTTTGACGATTCGACTCGCTTGACGATCGACGCGAGATTACATCGCCGTCCCCGCAACCGTCCCCGTGGCGTTGGGTCGCCATGCCTGCTCGTTCCTGCTCGTTCGGCGTCGGATTTCTTTGGCTGCAGATCTCCGCTCTTTTTCGGTGGCGCCTCGCGGCTCCAGCTGAACATCGTGGCTGGTTCGTGCGCAGCTGGAATCCATCCGTTTACCCACTTTGTTTCTTTTTAAGGAGGGGCAAGAGAGGAGGGGTGTATTGAGGACAAGTGTGTACTGCGTACTCCGAGGCGAATACGCAGGTGCCACCGCAAGCAGCGAAACGCCTCATCGGATTTTGACTTTTCATTCCATATCCATCGTTCGTGATGTTCCGTGATAATTTACTTTTTGATCACGGCATTGGCTTTGATATTGGAGTCGTGATACCGGGGGCTTCTGCCACGAACCGGATGCGTAGCGTAGAAGCGCAGATGCATAGACGTGAACTCCGTAGAGGCGCACATAGATCTCGAGCCCCGCCAGGTCTTACTTTTCGTCGATCGTAGTCCACGGCCTTAGGCCCCTCCATGTTCCCTATAATACGGTCGCGGTGCCCAGCCGTAACCGTAGACTATTCCTCCCTGCTCTCGTGATAGTGCCTTGGTGCCTCAGTGCCTCAGGGTGCTCGTCAAGTTCAGACCGTTTCAACCGGGTTGCACGCAAGCCGTGGAATCTCCATTCCAACTCATCACGGGCTTGACAACTCCGGCGGGAGATATACAAGACGGTGGTCTCCACCCGAACGCCATGAGATCAGCGGCCCAAGGATATACTGGATCTTACCTACCACCGTTCACTTCGTGGGCACTTTACGGCGGAATCAGCCTAATCAGCTTGAGTCTATTCCTGGCCATCCACTATATCAGACGCCGCGGTCAGCAAGCATATCTGGAACGAGAACCAGACCTTTGGTCCCAGTCTTTCGACATGGAAAAAGCAATGATCACATCCACTCCTTCGCCGTCGGCGTCTGACATTTTGAAACCACTTTCACGAAACGGCACATTTCCAAGCAGTGGGGCCGTCGCCGCAATGGCGCGCGAGCAGATGCAGAAAGCAGGCTCACCGGGGGCCTCAGAAGCCGAAATCCCCACGCGGTCTGAAGCCGGGAATGAGAGTAATGGATCGGTGCAAAGTCGAAGCGAGTCGGTACAGCAGATACACGAGGCGGACACCAGCGGGGTGCGGACTTGGAGGCGGTTGACTGTCGAGTATAGCTAGTTGTATGTTTCTGGTTTTTAGTTTGTCTTTGTCCTGTTTGTTTAGCCCGGAGGCCTTTTTCTTTCTTTTTTGCATTTCCAGTTGCACATATTATTTGTATTTTCATCTATTCACTCCCGTTTCCCTTTTGGGGGTATGGATGGACGATTCAAGAGACTTGTTGTGATACACTCGTTCCTCCAGGCCCGGAAGAGCTGAGTCATCAACGACGGGCCCGGTGGCATCTTCGTTTACTTTAGTTCCAATCGCATCTTCACTCTTCAAACCTGTCGCAATCATGGCTGTAACTGCTTTTCCCTCGGTGGGTGAATCTCCCGATCTCACGCTGCTGAATGTGGCTCGTCTTTTTACCCGCCTCGAACACAACCTCCTATCTCCCGGCTCCGAGCTGCGTACCCTGCGAAGGTCGGAGTTCCAGCGCATGCGAGTGACCAAGGTAAGACCACTCTCCATCTGCTCTACAGAAAGTGATGGGGACAACGTCTGACCGATGCTCCTTAAAGAATGTCGATTACGCGCGCACCCTTCTTTCCCAGCTCGAACGCTCTCTCGCACAATTGAAACCGCTGGACCGGCGACACGAGGCACAAGCCGAGATTGCGCGTGACAGGCAGCTGCTGAAGCGCATCCAGATTGTCCTGGACGAGGAGGAGGCCCATGCAGAGGACGAGACCGAGGATGTCGAGGCAGACGACGAATGGAAGGAGTTGTTTGCTCAACCCATAGTGGAGGTGACTGCAGCGGAGCCACGGCAGCAACCCCGGGTCCAAACAGACCAAGCAAAGGACAAGGACACGCAAAAAACCAACAAGGCTACGGCAACTATAACCACAACATCACCACCCGCACCCGAAGCAACCACAACCCCCTCATCAACACTCCGCAACCGCCACGCCACCCAAGAAGCCCGAAAAGACACGGCACAGACAACGGGCCGCAATACCTCCCCAAACAAACTCGAATCCACCGAACAAGCACTCACCTCCGACCGCATGGAACAAGAAGACCTCACCAGCTCACTACTATCACTGGCGAGCCAACTGAAAGCATCGTCACATTCATTCCAATCCACGCTGGAGAACGAGAAGTCGGTGCTGGACCGAGCGGTGACGGGGATCGACAAGACGTCAACGACGATGGAGGCGGCGGGCCAGCGGATGGGGATGTTGCGCAAGATGAGCGAGGGCAAGGGCTGGTGGGGACGGATGATGCTCTACGCGTGGATTTTCGGGTTGTGGCTCGTTGCGGTGTTGATTGTGTTTATTGGGCCGAAGTTGCGGTTTTGATATTCTCTTTTTGTTTAGATACCCCGGATTTCATGCCATACTTCACCACTCAAATGCATAGCCTAGCTTGAACGTTGAGTAGATCTTGGGTCACAAGAGAATGTACATGTACACGCTACGATGGATGTAATGTAGTCGTCGGGAACCCGATGATTCAATTCCTGAACTCTGACTATAACCCAACGACCGACCTGGCATGACACATGAGAAGAGACATGATAATCCGTGTATCCTGTCCACAGTTCCCCATGCCCATTGCCCAGATGGTCGCTCGAGGCTTCCAACGGACGCGAGACTAAGGAAACGATGGGGGTGACGGTATGGTTACATACAAGATCGACAAAAAGACAACGACGGGTAGGGGGCAACCAAGAGATGATAGGATATCCAGCATTCAAATCAGACAAAAGGGGAAAGGAAAAATGAAAGATGAAAGATGGGGAAAATAAAAAAAGGAAAAACAAAGAAAGGCCACGGTTGTGTATCGTGGCGTAGAAAAGTCCCCGTTCCGCGTCGTCGAGAGCGGAAAGAACCGGCTAGTGATCGTGTCAGGAGGCGCAATTAGAAGACACACAAGAAGAAATGGTAGCAGAGAAAAGAAATGTTCAACGCCGGAATCTGGGAACGAGGCTTTTGATCACATCCTGGCGAGATCCGATTAACAAGCCGAAAAAATAACACATGCGATCTAGGTTCACTTGTCGACACCCGGAGAATTCATTAGATCAAACCGCAGAGACGAAGGTTCTCTTGGATGATGATATCTGGAGGGAGTCAGTTTTGGATGATACGGCTGGGGAAATCAAGAAGTCTTACCGTTCACGGCAGCCATGACGAAGCGGATCTGGGTGGTGTCGGTGGCGCAGGTGAAGTGGGTGTAGATCTGCTTCTGCTCCGCCTGGTTCAAGGACACGAAACGGTTGAGGATGTAGTCGCAGGCAGCTGCGTAATCGGCACCGCCCTCATAGTCAGGGAAATAGTTCTTCATCGGGCTGACGGGCAGCTTCTCCTTGAAGCGGTCGATCTTGTTGAGGAAGAGAATGATGGAGGTCTTGACGAACCACCGGGAGTTGCAGATGGAGTCGAACAGAGTCAGGGCCTCTTGCATACGGTTGACGGTCTCGTCCTCGAACAGCAACTGGTCGTACTCGGAAATGGCGACCAGGAACAGAATGGTGGTGACGTTCTCGAAGCAGTGAATCCACTTCTTACGCTCGGATCGCTGACCACCGACGTCGAACATCCGGTAGGTCAAATCGCCGATAATGAATGTGGTCTCGGTGATACCGGTGGTCTTGACACGCGAGCGGAGGACATCCTGGTCAGTGGGGAGGTAGTCGGGCTGGGCGATACGGTCAACCGCATCGAAGTAGCTAAAATGGGATAATTAGCACGGTCGTCGCAGCTGTGGATCAACGGCAAGTCCAACTCACTATTTAGCAGAGTCGTTCAGCTGGTATTCGCGCGAGCGCTTGAAGCACTCCTGAACTCCGGTGTCACGCCACAGGGCACCGATGGCGTTGCCGACCTCCGGGGGAATGCTGTCACCCTCGATCTGCGCAGGTTGCATGAAGATGGTCTGAACGTGGTACTCGTTGCGCGCATCCTCCAGGGGCAACTCGAGAGACTCCATCGCCTCGAGGATGACCCGCATTGACTGAACGGTGTTGCTGTAGATGATCTCCTTGAAGGACTCCCGCTCGTCGCGCGAGTAGCCACCCTCGTGGATGAGCTTCATCTGCTTCAGAATCGTCGACTTGCCAGACTCTCCGGCACCTGTAAACCCATCGTCAGCCGACCGTCCTCCTTTTCGCGCCCATCTCGGCCGGGGTCGAATCTCATACCGAGAAGCAGCATCTTGATCTCGTTCCTTTGCATCATCTTGTCGCGCTTGAGCTGGTTCTCAATCTCCTCGTTCCGTGCCTTCCCCTCCTTATCCTCAGTGCTCATTCCGCAACCCATGATGGCGGTAGGTGTGTAAAACGAAGGTGATGCGGATGTGCGAGCCGATCGACTCGGTAAGGATCGGGGTCAATTACAGGGACTGTGTACAGAGGTAGGTGTCAGCAGACTTTTCTTTCCCTTTCGAGTGACAGGTAGCGGCGGTGTAAATGGGGACTTGGCGGATAGGTGGTACAGGCCGCAGAGAGCAGACGTTTCAGGATGGGTGATTGACGCAAGGGTGAAACGGGGCCACGAGAGCAGGGGAGTCAGATTTATACGCACCGAGGATCCCTTTGAAAGAAAGTAAAGGAATGAGTAGCAAGTAGCGTGGAGAAGAAAAAAGGAAGCAACCCGAATTGGAGAGAAAAGAAGGGGAGGTTTAAGATCGATGAAGGTAAGGGGCGAAGAGGGGGGGAAATTGGAAGTTTCAGCAGGGAAAGGGGATACACTGGTAATACCGGGTTGCGACCCTACAGTTCACGCCGGCGAAACAAGCCGTGACCGTACGGTGACCACCGGGCGACTTGGCATCGCGTCGCCCACTTCAATTGGTCGTCGCGTCGGTGGAGAACCGGGGCCTGTCGACTTCCCCTTTTTTTATGATACTTGCAAATCATCGTGCTTGTACGGCGATTCGGTCAATTGGCCCATTATTCAGTCTGTCCGCTATAGGCATGGCCAGGTCTCTACCTCCGAACCCATCTTGCTTTCCCCTCAGGGGTAGAAGGAAACCACGTCCGATGCAGATCACTGTGGATCCCCCAGGAACTAATGTTATTGTCCGCGAGGGAGAATTTCTCGCTTGTGATGATCCCCATGAGCGCGGAAAGACCATGCTCTTCTGGGTCTTCGACCCGCCTTGCTGACCGTTACTCTGATGCCGTTATTCACTCTCTGACATGCTTCCCGAAGCATTCTCGGCCTACCGCTTCAGCCTGGAACATGCTGAAAGAATCACACCCGTTACACTCGGAATCAGCCCGACTGGACATTCGACGGAGGCATTCAGCGTAGCATCACCGCTCAAAACTTGATCTCTTTGTCTTGAAGGCCAGCTCCATTAAATACCCGGAGTCTGAGCACTGGGCAATGTCGATCCTTTGTGGTTTATAGGACCCGGCGCCCTTATTCCCGTAAACTACGATTGTAAACTCCCCTGACGCCCGAGAGCCCGATGGTTGGATACAAACGGGACGGATATTCTCCAGTCTGTTTCCAGTCGGACCACATGTGTAGGTCACAGTGGGCACATGGGGCACTGGACTTGGGGCCCCCCTGAGCTCATGGAATTTCTGGAATTTCTACCTCCAATACGCTATTGCCTCCGACCCACCGTCTAGTGTTTCTAGACTGTCTTTGCCGCGCGCCATCCCCTGCCCTCGTTTTCTGAAGAAATCACGGGGTTCGGGAATATGCTTCGGTTCAATTGCTTCAATTATCCCGAGTCTTTCAACTAGGACTATTACTAACGCTGTCTCATCACATCTTACAGTGTCAAGGAATTTCGAATTCTTTGAAATATCGTCACAAAGAAACCTCGATGACCAAGACCATCCCTATGAACGTATGGCGATTGAAATGGGTTTTTTGTTCTGTATAACATTCCAGTCTTCGCGTGATCAGAATATCCCTGATACGGAGTCAAGGCTCCGCCTGCAGCGTCAGCGGTTTTTGATATCACGGAACTTTTCTTCGAGCCGAGGAATATTCAACTTTGCGAGTGGTGCATCATTGGGAACGGTAGGAATCATTTTCTCGTCGCATTCTATGCTCCCTTTCGAACATCCAAAGAAAAGAGCGAAAGAAAAATGGGAGGACCCTATCCCCGTACAATGACCTGTGTCCCCCGCAACGATAAGAAGGAATCAGTCGTGGAGAGGGTATACGGGACTGCTACACCGGGGATCCTGGTCTCCGATCGAGCGACTGACATTGAGATACAAGGCCAGGCGCTAGACTTCATGAAGATACAGAAAATGACAAATGCCCGTACAATTTTCTATCTGACATGACAGAGCCATGCACTCATTCTCACTATTGTCTCGCATTCCCGCTATCAACGCCTCCGTTTGGCCCGTTCGTACTACGGATGAATTTGCCTTGCATGTCCCATTACTACCATTGGGGATTGTGGAGCCTGCGGCGTGTAGACAAGCATCGGCTCTCAAGCTCGAAGGCTCTGACATTGTGCGCTAACCCCAAAAAAGTTATAAGTGACCAGTCCCATACGATTTGAAAGGACTCCGTAGTGACGATACCGCCATGTGGCAGGCGTTTATACAGTGGATCGAGAGGATGCTAGACTCCACCGGTATGGCAATAGCGCGAAGATAGCGCTCCGGTTCGCGGTTCACGGTTCGCGGCGGACGCCACAATAGCCGTCCGCGGAAATTGCACCATGGAAAAAGGTTTGACTATTTGCGTTCTCGTTACTCACGATTCCTCCCGTATTCAGCGTAGGGAATAATTGGCGGATGAGGGCGCCTCAAACTCCGATCTACATGAGCATAAAAGGTGTAGATCAGAGAATAAACCCAAAGACTTTGAACGTCGCATGCAATAAACAATTGAAATCCGATAAAAATATATAAAAATAAAGAAAGTACAAACACCTCGTCATAGATATAAAATACAATACGAACCCTTCGACCCACGGTACGCGCGATCTGGGAGAGGGGAAATCGAACGGGAGCAATCGAATCGCGATCCGATTTTTCGGATCCCTGTAAAGTCCCCACTCGAAGATTGCTCTCCCTCGCAACCGCATCTTGGAGCACCCACCAGCACACCATGTCGCACGAAATGTCCCACCTGGGCCCGAGGGGTATGCGTCGCGCTCCAATTGTGCCCTACGTCTGAGCTAATCCCGTCAGCCTTCAACCACGACCAGAGCCGCGACGCCGAGCAGGAGTACGATCGCCTGCGCGACCTGGCGCGCCAGGAGGCCTCGAAGCGGGGGCAATGTTTTTCCAGGGTATGAGTCCTCTTTTCTTTCGTCGCGTCGAGATAGGTTATTGAGGCTGACTATCGGCGCAGTCAAAAGAAGCCTATTCGAGCGGTGATGGCGCGGCCGCGAAGCAGCTCTCTGAAGAGGGCAAAGCGCATGGTCGCAAGATGGAGGAGTACAACAAGCAGGCGTCGGAGTTCATCTTCCGCGAGAACAACGCCAGTGGGCGCGTTGCCGCCGATACCATTGACCTGCACGGGCAGTTTGTCGAGGAGGCCGAGGAGATTCTGGAAGAGCGCATCCGCTACGCCAAGTCGCATGGCCAGAACCACCTGCATGTGTACGAGCCACCATTCGCATCACATATCTTCCCCATGTTACCGAACTAACCGAATCTTAGTATCGTCGGCAAGGGTAACCATTCCGCAGGCCACGTCCAGAAGATCAAGCCGCGCGTTGAGCAAATCTGCCGCGAACTGGGTCTCCAATACGCCACCGAGGAGAACGCCGGCCGGATGTATATCAACCTGACCGGCGGAGAGGCCGTCATGCCCCCTTATCAACCTCACCAGGCACCCCCGCACGGCTCGCACCAGCAATACCCTGGCCAGCAGCAGACACACCACCACCAGCAGCCGCAGCAGCCCGATGAGATCGAGCAGGTTGTCAATGCACTGTTGCCCAAGGTCATGCGCAAGCTCGAGAAGGCTTGCTGTGTGGTTATGTAAAGCTTTTTTTTTGCGTTCCTTTTTATTTTGGGTGTTTCGAGGGTTTATAGAATGCATATCATAATGCATGACCATGTTTCATGTATATCAGACCATGTTGGGAGCATTTAATATGTCGGATGAATCTGGAAATTGGTCTAGAGGGTTGGAACATCTGAGGCTGACGACTCACGACGAGGGATTTTGCCCTATACCCTGCAAATACATGGGGGACTCTTGATCATGACTACAAGTCAGGTGGCTGTTACCTAGGTCCTAAACGTAATGGGAATATCATTCTTAGTATGTTCATGACTTCGTAATGACCATAGCTAGACATAGCCAATTTGCAGTAACAGATCGAAAGGGTATATCAAAAAGTGCAGCAAAAGCCCCGAGGGGCCCACTCCATGTCAACGGCACCTTCATCCGTGACTACTGTGCGGCCTCGTCTGATAGCGTAGTCTCCACAATCTTATGCAAGACCGCACGCACCATCTGCCCGTCCCCGGCACCGTTAATGCGGGGTGCGGTGTCGATCATCTCAATCAGGCTCAAGGCACGATCGCGCAGCTCAATCACGGTCTGGCGCGTATGCGCAAAGCTGCCTGTGCTCTGCATATAGTGTATAGCATGACGCTTGACCTCGTCGTCCTGGGTCTTCTGCTTCAGAATACTGAGAAGCTGGTGGTTGGACGGGTTGGCGCGGATGCTATGGATGATTGGGAAAGAGAATTTGCCCTCTGTCAAGTCCTCGCATAGACCCTTGTTTTTGGTGTACGTTGTGTTGGATAGGTTGAGGTAATCGTCGCAGATCTGGAAGATCAGGCCCATCACGTTTACCAGGCTCACGCAGTCTTTCCCCGTTGCGCTCTCGGCTTGCATCAGCTTCACTGCTAATCGGAAGAGTCCACCCGTCTTGTTGCCCACCATTTCCAGGTACTCGTCTTCGGTTGGACAGGTGAGCGTGTCACGCCAGAAGAGGTCCATGCCTTGGCCGCGGTGCAAGTTCAGTAGCTCCTTCACATAGATGTCGATCGCGGCGGGGTTGTTCAATTGCTGGACCTCTTGTAGAGCGAGAAAGTAGACGTAGTTTGCGGAATTGATGGTCTGGGCTGTGCCAAATATATTGTGTGCGACGGGGATTCCGCGGCGGAGGACGGAGTTGTCTTCAACGTCGTCGATTCTTCATCGTGTAGCAGGTCAACGACATGCTTCATCGGCAAGGAGACAGCGGTAGGAGGGAAGCTTACAGTAACGACGCCGTATGCAACATGGTCACCACTTTGGAGATGATCGTCAAGCTCTCTGGCGGAACCTGAAGCCACGAATTAAACGCCTCGATCAGCTGGCGGCGCACATCCTTGCCCGGGTGCTGGTGCATGTATTCATAGGGACCCATGAGGATCTCTTCATTTTTTGATGACCACGTTCCATCCTTGTACTTGGTGCCGTCCACGCTCGACTTATTGCGCTTGTGTTTGTGCTTCGTGGCCTGTCCCGCGGCTCGGTCCCCGTCAACGACAGACTTCCTGTGTCGGTGGGATGGCGGGCTGCCTGGACCATTCGCGGCACCAGCAGAGCTGGTCCTTGGTGGGACAGGGTTTGGTGGTTGGAATGAAGAATTCATGGCGCTGCAGTAGAAACTGGTGAGGGGCAAGTTGGAGGGGCCGAGGGGTGGTTGATGCAGAGAGCAGATGACATCAAGACTAGGCGCCAACAATGTAGGAAAACATTTCGAAGCTCAACTCGTACTAGGCACACACATTACGAGGCAGTCAAGGCAGTCAAGCTCCTACTTCTATTCCAAAACTCATGTTTCTGAGCTTTCGGAGCCGAAATAGCTCTGGTCTGGCATATCCGCTGACTAATCTGGCGTTGTCCGGCCAAAACGCCGAAGTCGATCGATCGATTGGCGATGCAGCTAGGGAAGAAAAAAAAGACAATAAAGAGACATATCACAAACGATCATCAATAGGGGAGCAATGGGAGCAGCGTTAGTGAAAATAATCAAGTGGTAGTCCGCTGCAAGGTAAGCACTTCGCTACGGCAACAGACGCCGGAGTCGCCGAGTTCAGCTGGCCTTGTGCACACCGTGATAGTGACGACGGAGCGCTAGCAACCAGAAATAGCACTTCCCCAGAGCAAAAACCGGTTTGAAGGGGCTGTCAAAATTAAGCATCGACTGACGCCATGTTTTGATCTGCGCCTAGAACACAAAACCGATCTAAAAACAAGGACTAGCGGTGCGGCTGCAGAGTCAACACGGTGGGGTCGTCCGGGGCAACCCCCAGCGTTTGCCTTTATTTACCTTGCGCCGGCCCGACTGACCTCATCGGCCCTCACGGACCACCTATCGATGCCGATTTTTGTCTTTTAGAAGCGAATCCCTTGTTTGATATGCTCGACAGCTGAGCGCTGTTGTCCCGTCTGGCCAACAGTTCCTTATTTCTTCTTTTTTTTCCCCTTCTTCATTGTACCCTTTCATACATCCTCATGGAGACTCTGTTGGCTCATTCTTTTGACTATCTTTCCTCCTACGAGCCCAGCAAGGTCCGAAAGGGCCTGCGCCAGGTTGAGGGCCTACTGGCGCAAATTTGCCTCTCCAAATCAAAGTCCGCGGCCGACCGGCGAAGATCCTATTTGGCTCTCGAAGCGCAGCCGGTGCCAAAGGAGCTATCCGAGCTGCGCGATGACCCGGCCTTTAGGGAATTTTTCAAGTTGCAGGAAAGCTTCCAATGGAATGGTAAGCTCCACAAAGATCGATCTAGTTACGCCAATCTCCCAATTAACCCTGGTTTCTCTGTGCAGTGGCAATGCGCCTAGTATCCTGCCTTGAGCACCTGCTCGGCCGGGGCAGCAATGGTACAAACGACATGCTCATCGTCTGCACTCTCGATTTGATCCAGGGCGCCCTGCTCCTGCACCCACCGTCGCGCGCCCTCTTCGCGCGCGAAATCTACATGAACCTCCTCCTTGATCTGCTCGACCCGATCAACTGCCCGGCCATCCAGTCAGCCACCCTATTGACCCTCGTCACCGCATTGCTGGACTGCCCCGCAAACACCCGCACCTTCGAAGACCTCGACGGCCTTCTCACCATTACATCACTGTTCAAGCAGCGCGCCACCTCACGCGAGGTTAAATTGAAGCTGGTGGAGTTCCTGTATTTCTACCTCATGCCCGAAACGCCCATTCTGGGCTCCGGGGGCAGCCCACCGGGTCTGCAGCGCAGCCCCAGCAAGCTCTCCACTCGCCCGCAGAGCTCACATTCATCTGCAGCTGGCGGGGGCAAGATGATCCGAGATACACGGACAACAGACGAGAAGCAGGCGCTCTTGGGCCGTTACCTGAACAACGTCGAGGACCTTGTGGAGGACCTCAAAGAAACCGCACCCTTCGGGGCAACGGTATACTAAATGAAAGACTGAGGCAATGGCTGGACTTCCGCCTACGACAAATGTGTTTGACGACCGCATTGATGTGGTTAAGTTTTGATTCTTTTCTTTCCCAGCCTTTTTTTCTCTTCGCCTTTTCAGCCTTCTTGTTTTTTTCTTTTCTTTTTCTTTTCGATTCTCACGAGCTTTATGTTCCGTCCGGTACGGCGTGATTATGTCGTCAAGTCTGATGCTGTTTCCGCTCCCTGGTTTCTTTGTTCGATTCCGATTATCCTCTTTCCACTTTTTCTCTCCTTGTTTTCCTTTTTCACCCGTTTCTGTATCCTTCTCCAATTCTGGAATTGTGTCGACCTCCCGATAGGCTTCTTGCCTCGTTTTCCTTGTGTGTCATTGATGGCGACATGATTGTGTACGATTCTTCTCTGTTCCTATTTTGACTTGAATATCACGAATTTATATACTCGATCCACATGTATCGTCCCGTAGAACATGGCTCCAAGCCCAGTTCTCAAGTAGGCCATTCCAACCCAGAGAGCCAACCCGCTTAAAATTATCTCGGTGTTCTGGGCCCCTGCGGGATTCTCGATCCATCATTGGCTGGTGTTCGAGCGGAGGATCCCTGTGCGGTGCATGCCGAGGCCACTATATTTTACTATTGCTTCGTTTGAGTCATCTCTGGGGTGAGTCAACTCTCCTCGGAGTTTAATCTTTACCCTGGGCCGATAGTGTGGAGAACATCGAACCATGCCCCGAACTATATATCCCCACTTTCCCCTCCCGGTTCCGATCTCAAAACACTTGCTTCAGGGCTCACCTTTTTCGGCAACATGACGAAGACAATTCAAGAACAGCTGGCTGAGAAACCTCACAATGGGGATCCTCAAACAGTTCAATATGTCGGGACAGTGGAGGCATACGATAAATGGGCAGAGGTATGTTCTAGAACCGGATTCCTTGGAACTTTCCTAAGGTTGAACCGGCAAATTGTTTCCTATATCGCAACTTATATACTCAATTTACTAACATTGCAACAGGTCTACGACACAGATGGAAACTTCCTTCAACGCCTCGACACGATTGAGATGCGGGCGCTGCTCCCTCAATTGCTAGACCGAGTGAAGGCACGCTTCCGGACCCAGTCACAATTATCCCCGCTGAAGCTACTCGATCTGGGATGCGGTACGGGTAGAAACACTATCCAGCTACTTGAAGCACTATCCATGCGCCAAGAGAGCGAAGTTACTTCGCTCCCCGAGGTAGAGGTCGTGGGTCTTGATGCCTCACCCGGCATGCTAGAGGTGGCGCGAAGCGCAATCCAGACCGCCGTGAAGGAGAAGGGCCTCCAAGATATGCCGGAAGTTTCCTTGGGCGTCGTCAATCTCCTGCAAGGTGCATTGGCGAAGACACAACTGCCTCCATCGCTGCAGGTATCGGGTGCTGCGGGTGTCATTTCCACACTCGTACTTGAACACATTCCCGCGAAGGAGTTCTTTGAGGCGGCATCGGTGATGATGGTGCCTGGTGCGTATCTACTGGTGACCAATATGCACGCGGATATGGGTGCGATTAGCCAGGCTGGGTTCACGGATCCGCAGACCGGGGTCAAGATCCGACCCACGAGCTATTGTCACTCCGTTCCCGAGGTGCTGGCAGCGGCTGAGAAGGCTGGTTTCCAGGTGGAGCAGCTAATTGGCGACGAAGGGGAGAATGGGGTCCTGGAAAGGGGGGTTGATCAACAGTTGGGTGAGGCTTTGGGTGCACGGGCGAAGAAGTGGGTTGGGATCAGGGTCTGGTTTGGGATTTGTTTCAGCAAGAGAACATAGCAGAAAAATCTGTCAGATGAATCAGTGGAGATAATAATTTCTATCAGGCTGGTAATTATGCATTTAGAAAAACTGCAGGAGTCTTTCCCGGTGTTGTACAAGATTGGTGTGTTCTCGGAGTAGCTGGGCCAGTCGGTTCTGTTTCCACCCCATGCCCTCGTCCAGAATAAGATGTGTGTAGGCGAATACGCTAGCATCGAAGAGGCCGGGCTTTGGCCGACCGAAGAAATGCTCATCTTCTCCCAATAAGGCGGACAGAGCTTCGAATGCACTCTTCGCGTCTCCTTCCAAATCTGCCACATCGATGTATTTTGATGTCTTGAGAAGCTCATCGCGCGCTGCCTGTTGAAGTTGAATGCCCAGAGCGGTGCGAACGATGGTATTTGTTGTTGCTGGGATGACGTAGAGTCGGCGCGCGACAGCCTCGAAGTTTTCGCTGTCGAGATACAGCGTGTACAACTAGATCTATGTCAGCAAGGCCCATACGGTGAGTGCCTCAAGGCACAGGTGACGACATACCCAGGCATTGCGCAACCGGTGATCCAGCAGCGATGCATAGACTTCGAACCGAAGGTTCAATTGCTGCTCCTCTTCACAGTGGACTTGTTCAATGGCCCACTTCTGAAGCTTATGTGAAGGAATGGGACCGGGTGCGCCAGCGGGGAGAGCGGGGAGAAGGAATGGCAAGGCGCCCGTGGGCGATGCATGGTTGTTGGAGGGGGTAACCTCGAAGTCGATACCGACGAATTTCAGGTACGCCTGCCGGAGATCAGTACAGCTGCTTCGTAGACACATTGGGCAGATTCGTACCTGCCACTTCAGACATTGCGGGTTGAATGACGGTCGACCATGGCGTGCGCTCTTCGCGTCGCTAAAGACATACAGCTGGTTGTCATGTCGCCGGGACGGACACCGCTGCGGGAGGTCATTGGGGGAATACGTGGTCAACGGGAAGCGGTCGAAAAGGCGTTTGATAGGAGCTGGCACTGTGAAGAGCGAGTGGACGGCACTGGTACCAGCACCGGGGCTGGCATTTTCTGGTTGTGGGCCTTCACTGCCTTTGGGCGGCATCGCGACTTTCTGCAGGAGGATCGGAGCAACAAGGGCCTCGGCCACTAAACCGCGTCGATTACCAGTCGGAGCGGAGAAAGCTGCGCTCCGCGCTCCACTCCCGCCCCGCCTTGTGACAAAAGTCACGTGCGATCCCACCGGTCATCCGCTATACTGAGGTCGCTTTGGACGCAAGCGCTTAGGTAACCACTTCCCGAATCGTTTTCTTCCCATCTTTTTCATGTCGTACCTGAACCTCTCGGAACTTGTATCCTTACTTCGTCGCCCTGTCGTCACCTCGCCGATGCTCATAGCTCACCTCGTCTGCTCCGATCGGCCTCGGTGAACCCTCCCAAACGCCGACTCTTGGTTCCGGTTGACCCCGCTTCCAATCTTGACCTTACAGAGTCGCGAAACGGACGACATTCCTATAGAAATTCACCGCTAGAAATCTTGAAAGATCGGTTTCCCATTCGATCTACGGCTCTGTGCCAAGATCTGTGTTGGCAGACGGTGTTTGCGCTACTGAGCACTCGGTTATCATCATCCGGCAATCACCGCGGTTCTTCGATCACACCACCACCTTCCGCCTACGACGATGCCTCTCGATGAAGAGGGTGCCAAGTGGTCTTGGTATGATTTTCCACCTGAACAGACAGTTGTGCGTGCGCTAACAAGACTTTGTTTTAGCGAACCGTGCATTCGCGGCCACCGATCCTCAAAATGCCAACACTTCGACAGACTTATGATGAAAGTACCCAAGGCTGGGCGCCCACTAGCCAAATGCCCCCATCCCAAGGGATCGTGCAGTTGCCAGAAAACATATGCGTTCATGGTCCGGATCCCGAAAGGTAGACAGCTCATGACCTTTCATACTAGACTCCGCTAACATAAGCCCAGGCTCGACTTGTTTGTGTCGACCCCTATACAAAGTCCCTGCAAATGCAGATGATTCCTCGCAGTCGACCCCAGCACCTGTGCCCCCGGTCTCATCAACTTCGGGCAAAGTGCAAAAATCAGGAAGAAGACAGAGCAATATTCAATCTACTCCGGGAAATCTTGCAAAGGCGCTGGAATCCATGCCGGACAATCCCAAATTCGAGGAGGATGTGGTCAGTTATGCGGCAAGCGTTCCTCACCACTCTGAACATAATGACTCTCACCCAACCATGCATTTGAGCAATGGCTTTTCACCTGCGCCTGTGTCTGATGAAGCTACCACCAATGGATCCAGCTGCTGTTCCAAGGAAACCCAGCCCCCGCCAGCGGCTCCTCATGGTGGAAGTTCTTGCTGCTCTGGAAAGTCTAGTGCACCCCCAGCACTCAATGCTATCTTCAACGGGAGTGGAACGAGTGAACCTTCTGGCTGGAACGACATGTCCTATATGGATTACTCTGCGCCCCAGATGCCTGGTTGGCAAAGCCCAATGGCCTCTACCCAGGGCCAATTCATGCAGACCTTGGGAATGAATAGCACTCGGTCCCATCCACTGTACATGCACGATTACGAACCAGATGTGGCTTCTGCAACATCTTACTCGAACACGATGAATGGACTTGGGACTACGCAAACAGCCGTGACTCAATTCGCCTCGAACAGCTCCCAAAAGTCTTCCCACTCCCATACTCAGCTCGGCGCCGACTCTTGCCATGACTGCAAATGTGGAGACGACTGTCAATGCCTCGGGTGTGCGTCCCACCCGTTCAACAACACGACCCGCCAACATGTCCAGGAAATGGGTGTCATCATGACATTTGATGGAGATGAAAATACCCCGGAAACCATCACCAATGCCTACCAGCCATCTCCATTCCAGCGTACTGCCCCATCGACTCCATTGAACTTCGGCTTTGTGCAGCAAACCCCCTCCATGGAAAGTACTGCCCAGCAAAACTCGTTCGATCCGTACTCAGACCCCAACTCGACCATGCCCTCTGGCTACTCCTCTCCTCTCCGCGCCAGTCACCTTTTGAACCAGCAGTTGATGCACCCGTCTGAATACTACACGCTGGAGTACCCGGTGGGAATTCCGTCAGCTTGCTCCGACGTGACGGGTAGCTGTCAATGTGGCAATGACTGCAGCTGCGTTGGTTGTCTTACACACAGCGGCCACAACGGCGTGTCTCTCGAAGCACCTATCCCGGACCCATCTATTACCCACACGACAGAGCAGCAGTCTTCGTCTCATCACCATACCCCTGCGACGTCTGTCGGTAACCATACCTCGCATATTCCTGTGCTAGAAAGCATCTCAGTGCCATGTCTGAGCCCACGCACGCTTGAGACATCGATGATATGATTCGGTGCCCAACGCGATGCCCTTCTTCCTTTCTGATTCCCCCATCTTGTCCAAATTATTTTTCTTGCATGATTTATGATGTACGATGATACCCTTTAGAAATCTCTGCTCTAGAAAGTTGGCCGCAATGCACGCTTGCTGCGCGGATCAAACTTATTGAAATCGCTCTACAGTTTCGAAAATTCTTTTGCTCTTAAGACTGTCGTAATTTAGCATCAATTACATGACCTTAAGTAGCAAACCAAGGAAGATTTCTAAATGCATACGGCCGGGCCAAAGAGATATTGGCAATGGGCTTACGTACTTTATTCTTTTAGTCCTTCTAAACCTCGTCGGTATTTTTTTTTTGAAAGACTTTATTAATTTGTTGACGTTCTTTGTATGTGCTCGGACAGTCATGGCCGCCTAATTAGTCACACTTACAATATCTCCTTGTTCCGGATGTAAGTAGCTTTCTCAAAGCTCGATAAATGCTAGACTAAGGTTGACTACGAGGCATGCATGGGATTCTAAGTGACGGAAGGCTATTTGGGGTCGAAGGGTTTGGTTCGAGGACGAACTAGCGATCGGAGGCGAGAAACAGCGAAACTTACCACTAGCGAATTGAGTATTGCAGAAAGAAAGAAGGAATAATTGAAAAGCAAGAACTAACAATGGTCAACCTTGAAATGGGACTTTCAGGCTTGAGGAGCCATCTATGTACCAAGAGCAGCCCTGCCATGGTCAGATATTCGGTTGTGAGGCATCATATTCGTAAGTGTTAGATGCGTCCAGGCTTCCCGCGCGTCGGTAATGAGCTCAAATCCATCATTCATGTGGCTGGCCTCCTGGCCACTCGACAGGCGTGTGTGAAGTATGGCTGTGGGACCGAGTGGACCCCACCGGGGTTTTGGGAAGCAGCGATAACACATTACATAATCTTGCCCGGCCGACTTTATTGCAACCTCTCCTCTTGGCCTACAAGGGACTTTTTACTTCCAGCCATTGGAGACTCCTCCAACTGCTTCACAAGCTACTGCACTGTGAAGGAAACACCTTGAGATCCCCGGTGAAGCCTGCCCTGCTTGAAGCACATGGAAATGGCCGCTCGTCCGTGACGGGTTTCATCCTACTTATGAAGCGGTGCACATTTCACGGCAACAGTGCTGGCGCGGAAGGGATTACCTTATCTTTATAGAACACTGCTTGCTCCTTTATCTTATATCGAAGCTGAACCTGTATGGCCTACCGGCCTATACGCCATGTCTGAACTCCTTTCAACAGGCGAGGCGCCAATGTCGCAGGACATTCGAGCCCATTATGTCCGCACGCAGGAATACACATCGGCTCCGAAATATCCTCCCGGGGCCATAATGGGCTCTGCGCTGGGCTACTTTGGTCATGAAGATTATGAAGACGACAATGATACCGTCGTTGTTGACAGCAAAATCTTCAACCCTGCCACGCATCAATTCTCCGAGGGCGATTTCGTTTGTCCCGGTTTCTTCAGACTTGCACATCTGGATGGCTTCACGCGTCGTTTCAAGTCCAACCAATGGTCCTATGAGATGCGTCGCCAAGCACAACCTATCTTTCCGTTCCTATACTTGGGCCCCTCTTCTTGCCTGAGAGACCGCGAATCTCTCTGTTCCCAGGGGTTCACTCTTCTCCTCGCTATCCGCAACAGCCACTCTGCCCAGGCTCGTCTGGTCTCCGGCGATAAGGCTGCTGCTGAACTCGGTGTGCAAGCTGACACCATCGATGTTCTCGACAACCGAGAGCTGATATCCGCTTTTCCACGCGCCATTCGTCGCATTAATGATCATCTCGCGAGTGTGGATGCCGATGTTTCTAGTAAAATAGGAATGCCTCAAGCTTGCCATTTGCCCGTCAAGAAAAAGGTTTTGGTCTTCTGTGAATCTGGCAACGAGCGATCTGCAGCGGTGGTCATCGCCTACATTATGGTGATGCTCAACATGGATGCAGGACATGCCACCCGCTTGACTCAGCAGCACCGTTTCTGTGTTTCCATCGAGGATCCGCTGAAACGGATTCTTTTCGCGTTCGAGTCCATTCTCTCGGCCAAACGTGACGTTGAGCGCACCAGACGCACGAACACACAGACTGGAACGGCAACACTCGCCCCTCCAGCCGTGCCGCCTTCTTTACTTTCCAAAAAGCGAAGCTTTGCCGACCGTCGTGATGATGATGCCGACATGTCCGATGCTGATATGGACGTCGACAGCGAAGGCGACATCTTCTCTGAGCGGAAACCTATTGCTCCCTTTAAGGACCGCGTGGTATAGACGGACACCGACAGAAGGATCTCCATGGTGTGGTATTATGGCTTCATTCAACTTTTAAATACTCCATGGCCCACTGGCTCTTGCTGGAAATATCCTGATAAAGTTGCTCGTTGCTTTACGAATATTGGCCTTTGACATTTGATATTGTATAGATTCCAAATTTGTTCGTAGCTTGTACGGACTTGATGGCACCGGAGTAGGCATGAGTGAGAGTGGTGCCTGGGGAGTAGCCTGCCATTATTAGTCGAGTTCAACTCATGCGTCGGGCTCGCCTCCTCTCTCACTTCAGCCCTCCCCATCCTATTCTCCTCTTCCCCTCTCCTTCTTCCCTGTTCATCCTCCAACACTCTTTTTATCCTCTTTCGACATTTATCATCATCAACCTCTTATCTTTGCATTCAGTTACATCCCGGCAAGTCTTCCTCTGTCACCATGAGTGACATGAGGCTTCGGCCCACCATTCGCGCCCCGGTGCGATATGGTGAGGCGGAGCCCCAAGAGCCAGCAGCATCGGCGCCGCAAAGGATGCACATTATTCCTGATCTGTCCAGCAGCGGCTATGGTGAGAAACTGCCAGCGAGCTCTCGCCGGCAGAAGTCACCAGTGTGTCCTCGTACCAAGCCCTACGATCCCAGCCGGCCTCCGGTTCCATGGTGTACAAAACAATACCCCGACCAGGCCGAGAACGAGGGCTGGACGGAGGCGTACAGTGTCTATCGCGAATCACTGTATCCGCCTGTGTCCCTTGGAGTAGCCGAGAGCAGCGCCGAAGGCTTCGTCGTAAGGAGTGCCCTGACGAACAATGGTGAGCTTGAGGATGTTCCCGAGGGTGTCACCCAGGATGTCTCCGATTATGACTCCGAGAATGAGCGCGATGGATGTAACTGGGCACGCATGCCCCGTATGAGCTCCAACCGAGTTGTAAGTTCAAGTTCACCACTCCTATTGGTCATAATGCACGACCAAAAGCTGAAGTGATACTTGCTGACGCAAAGTCCATGGCTACCTAGAATCGTGCTGATTCAGATGCCCTACTCAGTGACCTGAAGCCCTCACTTCAGGTCGAGATATTCCAGAATTGTGTGGAGCAGCTTGATGAACATTGGTACACGGCGCAGGAAAAACTTGATATCACAGGCGATGAGTACCTAAAGCTCGTTGGATACTCCCAACACTATAACAAATCCATCGACGCTGAAGACTGTACGCTTCGTTGGTACAGAAAGAAGCAGCGGGAAGTCCTTCAGGATCCCGATGCCGGCGAGTCAAAAGATTCCGTTGAGGACAGACTTGACAGGTTCGAAATCTTCAATTTTAGGAAAATGAACTGCCAGAGACACAAGTCCCATGATGGCGAGGTCATGATCGCGAATACAACAGAACTCCTTGAGGGCTATCGATTCCTGGACCGACCTGAGCTTCACCGGAGCCTTGCTGGAATCCGGAGCAATGGCTCGGAAATAGTGTTTCGTGGACAGTACGACCACCCCACGCCTGAGCCAGAGAAGTGGGAAAGGAAGGGGGGTCTTTCGACGTGGCCGGAATACTTCGCGGACTTTGATGAGTGCGTCCTTACATACACCGAATCCGAACTCGGCAACACTTTCATGCAGGCTATTGGCAAGAGTAGCACTACCAATCCAGTAGCGATTCTGGCCCACGAAGACCAAGGCACCGAAGGAGACGTGCCGTTCTGGTTTACTGACCACACACAAGGCTCACATGAAAACGTTAGCGAGTTGCAGGCCCGTTACCAGTGGCAATTGACGCAGGCTGGCCTCGAGGATGGATAGACTCGAGAAGGCTTTGTTCAAAGCGGAGATTGAGAATGCTCTGAAAAGAGCACACCCTCATCCTCAAATTCAACAGCCTGGTGACCATTACGACTGGATGATGGATGAACCGCTGGTTCCCGAATATGACTAGCCTTAACAATTGACCTAGCAGGGCAAGGATAGGAACAATATGCAGCTGTGAACTCTTTGCAATGATTATGCTGTTGACAAATGATTTATCTCTTCAACCATGTACACCCTGATCTATGCACACACCATGTACGATTGTGATGGTCCCAGACAGCTATTACCCGGACATTGAACTTCGTGATGAACGCCTCGGTGAAGAATGAACTCTATTATGTTTTGAAAAAGCACATGGCCAGAGCGGTTCGGATTTGAACTATTACGTTATGGTGATTGTCTCATGAATCAAAGAAAAGTAAATAAGAAAAAGGAAAAGGAAGTTTGATTATGGAAGTGTCGTGCAGGTCGCGTAGTTACAAGCAATCTAAAAATGGCCCGTGCACTGACACGAAAATCCGCGTCCACGCGCGCCGCTGTGCATCCTGTGCATCTTGCATCCAGCGGACAATTTGCACCAGATTTGAGTCGTTCATCGGGTGAGACTCGGACATCAGTCACAGCACAGCCGAGTACATCTTGCCCTGTTTTTTTTCATGGTTAACTTTGATTTGGTTGCGAATCCTCATCCCTGGGAATGACGTCTTTCCTCTCCGGACCCTGACCTGTCGGCCTCTCCTCTGCCCTTCTTTTCACAAAGTCAACCAGGCACTATGTCTGCCGCAGACTCACCGATCACCCCGGCTGATTCCCGGGCCGGCACTCTGCAGCCGGAATCAACGGTGCCGTCGTCGCCGATGACCGACCTCACTCTTCAAGACACAAAACTTCCCTTGGAAGAGGCGAACGGCGAGGATGAAGAAAATGGAAAACAGAAAGCCAATAGTGAAGAAGGCGGGCCGTCTGAATCTGTGGAAGACACCGAGGGAATGGATACCAAATCGAAGGCCCTCATGCATTTGTTGAAGACTAGTTCGGTAAGCTGCAGCCACGGTCTGTGCATTTGGCTGTGAATATTCTCTAATTATGCGGTTTTCCTGCAGGTGTTTGTTGCTATCATGTCTGAGAAGATGCAGAAACAGCAAGAAGAGGCCCGACAACAAGCGGCCCGACAGAAACAGTCCCCCGCAGAACCAAAGGCCGAGCCTGGGGGCGCACCCGCTGCTCGTCGTGAGACTCGGAACCGGGCTGCACAAAACTCCACCGCTGAAGATACGTCTACTGGTAATGAGTCTACAACAGGGAGGAAGAGAGGCCGTCCGAGGAAGAGTGACGGGAAGGGCAATACCATTTCGAGTTACTTCCAGAAGGCCAATGTCGAAGTGACCGAAGACAAACCGACCGTGCAAGAGGCTTTGGAACAGGCTGCCGACGAGTACGAGGCCAACCCGACCGCTCTCGGTGAACAAGAGCTGGTGGCAACTCAACAGCCGACGCTTGTGACGGGTGGCCGTATGCGAAGATATCAGCTGGAGGGCCTCGAGTGGCTCAAGACACTGTGGATGAATGGCCTGTGTGGCATTCTTGCTGACGAAATGGGCCTTGGGAAAACAATCCAGTCCATTTCGATGATTGCTTTCTTGAAGGAAAACAACGTCTCGGGACCATTCCTTATTGCGGCACCTCTCAGCACCTTGAGCAACTGGGTGAATGAGTTCAAGAGATGGACCCCTGATATTGATACGGTCTTGTATCACGGATCCAAAGACGAGCGCGCAGCAATTCGGACCAAGCATCTGAAACTACGTGATCAGATGAAAATGGATTTCCCCATCGTGTGCACGTCTTATGATATCTGTATCAATGACCGAAAGTTTCTGGCTCAATATCAGTGGCGATACATCATCGTGGTATGTACCTACACCCTCATAGTTGCTTTCAGCTCGTATCATGCTAACCAAATCCATAGGATGAGGGCCACCGCCTCAAGAACATGAACTGTCGTCTGATTAAAGAACTTTTGTCCTACAACTCAGCAAACCGGCTTTTGATCACTGGCACTCCGCTTCAGAACAACATTTCTGAGCTGTGGTCATTGCTGCACTTCCTCCTTCCCGATGTCTTTAACGATTTGAATAGCTTTGAGAGTTGGTTCGACTTTTCTTCTGTCCTTGATGACAATGGCCAGGCTCAGGTCATTGAACAACGGAAGCGAAACCTGGTTTCTACAATGCACTCTATTCTCAAACCCTTCCTTCTTCGGCGAGTGAAGACGGATGTGGAGGACTCTCTGCCAAAGAAGCGGGAATACATTTTGTATGCTCCGATGACACCGGAGCAGAAGGAGCTTTATCGGGAGATCATTAGTGGAACCGGCCGTCAGTATCTCGAAGGAAAGGCACTGGAGCGCCTGACTGCCAAGAATCCAAGTCTCTCGCGCTCCTCGAGTCGGAAACGTCGCCGCGAAAGTGACGAACCGGAGTCGTCCAACAAAAGCCAAAAGTCGACCGAGACTGGTACTCCAACGAGTGAGACCAGTTCTCGCAGTAGCCCCGCTCGTCGGCGTCGCGTGAAGACCTACAAGGAGGACACTGACCGTGAGTTCGACGCCAAGCTCCGGAGACTTGAGCGCGGGATCCAGGACAAGGAGGAGCCATCTGAGCCCAGCGAGGATGAGCTTGAGGAAATTGAGCGCGCCAAGAACTTGAAACTTGCCAGTACGTACCGGTTCGGCCTCCCCCTACCATCGACACGCAGCTAACACGTTCAACAGAAAAGGAAATCGGCCAGAAAAAGATGCAAAACCCAGTTATGCAAGCCCGTCTGGCGTGCAACTCTCCGCACAACTTTTACTGGCCTTGGACAGACCAATCATATGCCGTGGACGAATCCCTCGTATCAGCATCTGGCAAAATGCTTCTTCTGGATCGATTGATTCCTTGCCTCCTCAAAAAGGGACACAAAATCCTCATCTTCTCCCAGTTCAAAACCCAGCTTGATATACTCGAAGAATGGGCTATCGGGTTACGCTCTTGGAACTGCTGCCGCATCGACGGAGCCATTGCCCAATCTGATCGCCAGTCACAGATCGAGGCCTTCAACAAGGACAAAAAGCACAAACTTTTCCTTCTCAGTACTCGTGCCGGTGGCCAGGGGATCAACCTCACCGCTGCAGATACCGTTATCCTTTTTGACTCGGACTGGAACCCGCAGCAAGATCTGCAGGCTCAAGACCGCGCTCATCGCATTGGCCAAACCAAGCCAGTCATTGTCTACCGACTGGCTACGAAGGGCACTGTCGAGCAGACTCTCCTGGAGAAAGCCGACTCCAAGCGCCGCCTCGAACGTCTGGTCATCCAGAAAGGAAAGTTCCGTTCTCTGCTGGACCCCAGTGCTACTGCTCAGGACGTGGAGGAGCTGCGGAAAGCTCTTGGCGAAGACGATTTCGAGCGTTTTGAGACTGGTGCCGATCCTGAGTCTCTTTTGTCTGATCGTGACCTCGAGATCTTGACGGATCGCAGCGAAGAGGCTTATGTCCGTGCCGAGAAGGGCCTGGCGCAGAGCGGCCCTGCGTTTGTGGCAGTTGAGACCAAGCGCGATGGCGGGGAGTCCCTTATGGCTTGAAATTAAACCCCTGTTTTATGGACGTCTATCACAATGCCTGGCGTCATGGCTGTATTGATTTTATGATTTGGAGATGTGCCACAGCGGCCTGACCGGATACTTAGACCATCTCATGGGGGTCTTAGGGTGACTGTGGGTGGATTTGCGTGTTTCGGATGTCTGGGATAATGCGCAGGTGAGGATACCCTGCAATACTGTACAATACGTAGCTTTGATTTGCTTAGGAGATGCATAATAGCCAATGCAAGAAACAAGAATCCATTGTGCGCCTGCAAGCTCCGTGCCAGGGACATGGCTGTACAAAGAACAAACGAGGATAGATCCAACAATTAATCGACATCTAGCGCTCACCGTCGGGCTCGCTCATCTTCGATCTGCGAGCGCAGGTCCGCAAGGACTCCCTTGCGTTGGGCTAGATGACTCTTCAAGCCCTCAACCTGATCACCCACGGTCTTAACATCCTCTCTCGCTCGCTCCAGGTCTTGTCCATCCTTCGAACGGCCCACGCCTTCCCTCAACTCACGGAGCTCCCGCTCCTTGTATTCCAGAAGCTGCAGCGTCTCCTTCTTAATGAGAGCCCAGTTGGGGCGACCATCGTTGCGGGGGCGATCACGACGGCCCTCCGAAGCCTGGTTGGCGGAATTGAGCTTCGCCTCAACCTCTGCCAGCTCCCGGCGCAGGCGAACCTTCTCCCATTCTTCATCCTGGACTGTCTCGCTGAAATCGGTGCCCTTGGGCTGGTACGAGCCCTTGCCGCCAACGCCCAGTCGGCTCAAATATGTGTCGCCGAACTTGGCCTTGCGGCCGGTTCGCGTCTCTTGATTTCCGTCGGCGCCGTAGCGCTGTGCGGGTGCGTTATCAATCTGGTAGTCGATCTGGTTGCTCTCGAACGAGGACCGCAGGGAAGCGGGGATGGTGCGCGGAATGCGGAAGCCTTCATGACGGTAGTTAAGGATGTGCAGGAATGCCAGTGTGGCGTCTTTGTTGATGGCCTGGCCGGCGGAAGGGTTGACCAGGTTCCATGCGGAGCGGATGTCGGTGTCGGGGACGTCGAGGGACTCGTAGAGGGGTTGTAGGGATTGGACTGGAGCTCGAAGGTTAGCGGCTTGTTTCGAGAACGCAGATATGTGCTAGAGATAGCGACTTACAGGTAATCTGCCCGCGGTGATCTCGACTGGAACTGTAGATTTCTTCGTACTTGGACTTGTCGGCGGGCTTCATATACCAATCGAAGCCGTCTTTCAACCCGAGTGTGTCGTCCTCATCTTCTATCCGCTCGAATTTCTCCTGGCCACCGCTCAATGCGCGGGTTGCATGAACGAGATGTGACTTTGACTCCGGGACCAGCCAGTCTGGCAAAACAGGCGGGACGTCTTGTAGTTCCTGTATTCTGCCACGTCAGGGCCCAATCTTGGATCGTTTCACGAAACGTTGGAAGGGGTACACGTACTCCGTTCACAAGGTCGAATACTAGGCGCATGGCGACACAAAACTCCTCAAAGTCAAGCTCGCCGTCGCCGTCAACATCCGCAATGTCCCAGACCTTCTCGAGCTGATCATCGCGAAGCCGACTGTTGCGTAACACGGAGGCGGCTTGGGAGCTATTCAGGTGCGTCTGGCCGTTTGCCAGCGAGGCAAAGATCTCCCAATAGCGCTCGATCTCCCATTGCTCAATCTTTTTGGACGACATGGTGGGACTGGAGCTTCGTGACGGAGCGGGAGGATGGGGAGTTGGGTGAGGTCGGATTTATCCGCTGTCCGCCTTCAGGGGATCTGAGGTCATCGTTGTTTACCCCAACTTGTATACTTTAATCATTACAGAAGTCGTCGATATTCTCAATTGCACATTTCTATTGAATTTGGTTCTACAAATACAGCAGGCTATGATACATCGATTATTGAGTGGGTTATCAGAGTAGAGTGCGTTCTATCCGCTTTTTTCTCCAATGCCGTGAAGATCTCATGAATCCTTCTTCTCATCTGAAGACTTGGCTTCTTTTTCTTTCTTCTTTTGAGCCTGGAGCTGCTCACTGACCTGGACGATAGCCCGCTCAGCCTCCAATGCCAGCTCTGGAGCTTCCAGGATCGTGGCGAGTTTCTTGGCGTCAGACATCTTCAAAAGCACACGGTCCTCGCTTTGCTCAAAGTCCTCGACCATTTCTGAAGCTGGCGTATCAATGGGAGTATCGTCGAGTGTCCGGGATGCCCGTTTGGCATACAACTGTTCCAGACCGGGCAGGGAAACAGACTTCAGGAGATCCTTCTCTACAAGAAACTCCAGGTGCCGCGAGCCATTCAACGCTGTCAAGTGCTCGTTAGCGTCTTAGGCCAGGTCCATGCATAAATATTGACTAACCTCGCCAATGGGACCAGCCTCGATATACTAGGTAGAAAAAGGGAATGTTGGGGATCCTGCATGATTTCTCATCAGTATGGGAAATCGCCAACGAGACGACAATTACAGAGAAACATACACCGGAATCAATCCCAAAGGCGCCGTAATTGGCGCAAATCCAAAACTCCACCACATCTTCTTTCGATGGAATTCTTGTCGTTCTGTAGCGATAGAGCGTAATATGGTCGGGATCTTCTCCAGCCGCACTGAATTGCCCGGGAACAACACCTCGACCTTCTTCTTGCCATAGTCCTCATCGATCCGTTGCTGCGAAGCGAGCGACGGAATACTCTTGAGGCCCCATTCTTCAAAAGGAATCCGCTGCTGGACTCGATTGCCCCAGGTCACCAGGTGCTTTTTCCAGCCCTTCTCGGCCTCTTCCCAGCTAGCCCAGGTCTGAGCCGCCTTGCTTGTAGCTCGGTCGAGCAGTGATAGCTCCTTGGGTATGTCTTTCCGGAGAGGCCGAGCGTAGATCAACGCCCGTCGTGTCGAGATGGGGATCAGAAAGAGGCGCATCGCCGCGGGGTCGGGATGGATGGTTGGGGAAAGATGACTATCGCAGGGGGCACGATAAAACTAAGGAGAATATGCGTAGCATGCCTTGTGCCCTGCGAAGCCCGGAATTTTCGAGTGTTGTTATCGAAGGGTTATCGAAAGGGAGCCACAGGATGGAACACGGGGACGAAATCGTAAGCAGGGCAGACGTCATTCCGCTTCTCGTTTGGTCCTCGGAGATAATCTTGGACCCATCATCTTCCCTCTCCACTTGGTTTTGCTTTTTCACCCGTGGGATTTGTCGTTCCTTGGCTGGAAACTTGGAATTGGGCAATTGACCGGGCCCCTTTCCCCAAGATTTTCGTGCCTGGTGATGCGCGCGTCGCATTGACTTCCACCGCAGTGTTTATTGTCTTTGCCTGCCATGGATGCGACGAACAGCTCCCAGCCCGACAACGGTACAGGGCGAGTTTTCAATGAGACCATCGCTGAAAAGGTGCCCTCGGGCTTTGGATCGTCCGCCCTATATTCAAACCATTTGACCGTTGATACCCACGCCGGCGCTCCCCGAAATACTCCTTCCCACTTGTCAGCCATATCGCCCCGGACGCCAGATGGCCTGCCACATGAAGAGCTCGCCCGATCACAACACTTTACTCTACGCACTCTACCTGGTATGTATAAATCTCACCTTCTATGATTTTCCCTACTGATAGTTTTCCGTAGCTTGGATTCGATCGGTCGAAGCAGTCGAAGATGACGGCGAGAACGCTATGGCGAGTGACCGCTTATTGCCCTCCCAACCAAACGATGCGCGTGTTGCTCAGCATAACTATTCCCCTCATACAACCTCGCGGCAGGACTTTTCCCAGTGGAACGACCGAGCTCTTTTTGAGGGGAGTCGCTCCCCGCCTCTCGACCGGGAATCCCGCTGGAAGACATTTTCGCGCACTATCCAATATCCCCGAGAACCTGAAGGGGAGATCAAAGAAGTTACACCGGAATGGATGAATGAGAATCTCGGGGACTACTCGGGGCCATGGCGAGGGAACCTTCTTGAAGGGGATAGTCCAGAGTATCCATTACACAAATATGGACGTCGGGATATTTGGTTCAAACGCTTCCACCACACACTGCTCAAAAGCCCTATCGTACCATTGATCCTGCGCTTGACCGTTTGGTGCTTTTCGCTCTCCGGCCTAGCTCTGGGTGGGTCAATTCAGCACCTGTCCAACAAGGGGCATCACAATCGAGGCCCTTCCGCGCTGATGGCAATAATTGTCGACGCCGTGGCGCTAGTGTATCTTATCTACATCACAGTGGATGAGTACACGTCGAAGCCGCTCGGCTTGCGGTCTCCTTCGGCCAAAGCTCGGCTGATTCTGCTCGACTTGTTCTTCATCGTTTTCGATTCCGCGAATCTTAGTCTGGCGTTCGACTCCTTGTCCGAAGTGACGGGCTCCTGTACCGAGGCAGATATCAACTCCCAATTGGACCCTCGAAATAATAGTATCTGTGTGCGACAAAAGGCTCTAGCGTCTGTTCTCTTGGTTGCCCTCCTCGCCTGGCTCATGACATTCGCAATCAGCGTTCTAAGGTAAGTCGCAATGTACTGTATGGCATAATCTTGGACCTGACTAATACTTCTCCAGACTTGTTGAGAGAGTGAAACAGTGAAATCGATGCGGTTGTGTCACCTCGGGATTCCAATTATTTTCGATTTGCAATTATGAGCTGCTGTTCTTCACCGAGCTAGGTGTTGGTTCACAAACAGTTTTCTATACATGCAGAGCAGGGCCGTCTTCCCCATATAGAGGATCTTGGTGGAACCACTTCAAATTCTGGATGCCCTGCACTTTTGCTTCTTCGCCTGGCCGTCCATAACACATGTCCCACTCTTTCTGCGGAGGGTATGAACCGACCATTTTGAACGGTACATCGCCTTCATCATCCAACAGTCGGTGACCTACTCCAGCAGGAACGATGATTAAGTCACCGCACTGAACCGTCGGCTCGAACCGCCCGGGGTTCTCTTCGCCTCCAAAGCACAGGCGTGCGCGTCCCGCAACGACCCCGAGAACTTCGTGGGTGGTGGAATGGAAATGGGTCTGGCTATACATGGTATATTCCCACTGAGGGACAACTTCCCCAATCGATTCCAAGCGGCGCGAGAGCTCTCCGGCTGTGGCGTTGAAGGCGCCATGGTATACCATGACGGGTTTTGATTGAATCGAGGTGTTAGGGACTCGATTCCATGAGGGAATATGACGACATGTCACTTGCAAATCGTCTGGCGAGTTGAAGGCCATGGTGGTTCAACGTATGTTTAGGGTGTACGAAGTCACTCGGCTGGGGAACGACATCACACCAAATGACGTCACCGCGGATCTAGATGCTCTGGTGCACATACGTGTACACAACGCCGATACGTTGACTAGCAACGACCTTATATGTTGGGTGGCCTGGGAGTCTGTTTGAGTCCACGATTAATGAGTCTTCATCTAACATGGCTAGATATTTCTTTGATGAATCGGTGGGAAGGCTTCTGTGAATGTAGCGGATGGTCATTTTGAAACATAGTTTGTCAGCCACGTATGTACTTGATTTATTCCGTAGAAATACAGAACAAATAATTCCAAACAGCAACAAACATAGCAACACAAACAAAATTGTAAGTGAAGTATACAAAGTCCCCAAAAACGCGAAAGCTCCGAGTCCGCATCGGATTGCCTCACCGCCTTCTGCAATCGGCCATCCCCACGCTCGACCTTCTTCTCAGCCTCATCATCTTGCCGCCACACCTTCTGCCTGACCTCTTCACTGTCGCTTCTGCTCTTCCGGTGGCATATTTTACTTGTTTCCCTCCTGCCGTTGTGTTTGGGAATCTCCTTTTGCCCGACGACACGCTGGTCTTTGACTGCCCATCTCACGGCGTGACTTGTGGCGCACTTATCTCCGGCCTAGGAGAATCGTGGACGCGTACGTGATTTTTACTGGAAACAGGGAGAACACCCTTCCTTTGATGGACTCTGCTGACTGTTGCATTTACCTTGCTAGAAATTCCACGCCTTCTCTTTCTTGCCTAATCTCCTTTCGCCCCTTGACACCATGCCGCCGATGGTGCCACAGACTCCTCACAAGGATGACCTGACAGAAACGTGAGTGAACAGTGGCTCTGGATGGGCGGGATGGGTGAGTTTTGTTTACTGGGACTGACACTGCCACAGATGGTCGTTCTTGGAGGCGGGTATCAACAGCGTCATGCTGAAGCTGGAGGATGGAGTTGACATGAAGACTGTGAGTGACGGGTGACGGCGACTGCATCTGAAGCATATCCCTTCTTCCGAATTTACTGGGACTAACTTCTGGTCTCAACTTTAGTACATGGCTCTTTACACGTTCGTTTGACTGCCGTTAATCTACCGCTCCTCTGCTTACAGCTCATTCATAGGGCCGTCCACAACTTTTGCACGTCACAAAAGGCTGTTGCCAGTAACCAAGGATTGCAGGCTCACCGCGGCGGTTCGTTCCCCTCTGCACCCCCCTCTGCCTCACGAACCCGAGGCAGCTTGTCCCAGAAGGAGAAACACAAGCTAACGGTCCATGCGCTTCGAACAGCACACCTGCTCGGTGAGGAACTTTACAAGCTACTAGGGGAATATCTATCACGCCATCTGAGCGCAGTGCACAAGGAATCCCAGGGTCATACAGAAGAAGCCCTGCTGGGATTTTACATTCGCGAGTGGACCCGTTACACCACTGCCGCAAAATACGTCAACCACCTCTTCAGCTACCTCAACCGCCATTGGGTGAAGCGCGAGATTGACGAGGGTAAGAAGAATGTCTACGATGTCTACACTCTGCACCTGGTGAAGTGGAAAGATGACTTCTTCGAGAACGTTCACGGCAAGGTGATGGACGCGGTGCTGAACTTGATCGAAAAGCAACGAAATGGCGAGACTATCGAGCAGTCACAGATCAAGAGCATCGTTGATTCATTTGTATCGTTGGGCTTGGACGAGAACGACAGCAAGAAGTCGACATTGGAGGTTTACCGGCAGTATTTCCAGCGACCGTTCATTATCGCCACCAAGGCATATTATGAGAATGAGTCCCGACAGTTCGTGGCAGAGAACAGCGTGGTGGAATACATGAAGAAGGCAGAGGCTCGTCTCGACGAGGAGAAGGCCCGTGTGGGTCTGTATCTTCACCCGGATGTCACCAAAAGCCTCACGGATACCTGCCTGGATGTCCTTGTCACGGCTCACTCTACTCTGCTTCGCGATGAGTTCCAAATTTTACTGGACAATGAACGCCAGGAGGACCTTGCCCGGATGTATCGACTTTTGTCGCGCATCAAGGAAGGCTTGGACCCATTGCGCACCACTTTTGAGAACCATGTGAGACGGGCCGGTTTGGCCGCCGTTGAGAAAGTCGCCTCAGATGGCGAGAACTTCGAGCCCAAGCTTTACGTGGATGCCCTGCTTCAGGTCCACACTCGATATCAGAACCTGGTCGACGACGCCTTCAACGGCGAGTCTGAGTTTGTGCGTTCTCTCGACAACGCCTGCCGGGAGTTTGTCAACCGCAATCGTATCTGCAAGTCAACCACAACCAAGTCGCCCGAGCTGCTTGCCAAGTATACCGACTCTCTACTCAAGAAGGGCTCTAAAGCTGCCGAGGAGTCCGAGCTCGAGGAGATGCTGGTGCAAATCATGACTGTCTTCAAATACATTGAGGACAAGGACGTTTTTCAAAAGTTCTACTCAAAAATGCTTGCAAAGCGACTGGTGCACGTCAGCTCAGTGTCTGACGATGCGGAAACCTCTATGATCAGCAAGCTGAAGGAGGCTTGCGGTTTTGAATACACCAATAAGTTGCAGCGCATGTTCCAGGATATTCAGATTTCGAAGGATCTCAACGCCAACTACAAGGACTATCAAGATAAGGTCCTAGACGACGACGACCGGAAGAGAATGGTCGATGCACACTTCCAGATTCTTGGCACTGGATTTTGGCCTCTCAATCCGCCAACCACCAACTTTACCGCGCCACCAGAGGTCAACAAGACTGCCGAACGCTTTCAGAAGTTCTACTTTGACAAGCACAGCGGTCGGAAGTTGACATGGCTGTGGCAGCTCTGTAAGGGAGAAGTCAAGGCCAACTACATTAAGAACACCAAGGTGCCATATACATTCCAAGTGTCGACCTTCCAGATGGGCATCTTGCTGCTCTTCAATGAGACCGACACACTGGGTTATTCTGATATCCTGAAAGCCACCAACCTTACCCCCGAAATTCTTGATCCCAACCTCAGCATCCTCTTGAAGGCGAAGGTGCTCCTGTCGAGCCCCGAGGGCGCCAAGCCTGAGCCCTCAACTTCTTTCACCTTGAACTACAATTTCAAAAACAAGAAGGTCAAGGTCAACCTCAATATTCAAATCAAGTCGGAGCAGAAGGTAGAATCGGATGATACACACAAAACGATAGAGGAGGATCGGAAGCTGTTGCTCCAGGCATGTTCTCTTACCATCTCGCTGAAATTTCTACCTTACTAACTTTGTCCACCAGTCTGCCATCGTCCGCATCATGAAGTCCCGCAAGAAGATGAAGCACGTCCAACTCGTGCAGGAAGTCATCCAGCAGGTCAAGGCCCGCTTCCCACCCAAGGTCCCCGACATCAAAAAGAACATCGAAGCCCTCATGGAGAAGGACTACATCGAACGTCTAGATGGGGACGAAATTGCCTACATTGCTTAAAATCCCTCCTATCCTAACTATCATTGCATCCTCTTGCTTTGCTTCCTTTTTTCATTTCCTTTTGTCCGTTTCCGCGTTGCCCGTTTCCGCAAGCCCTTCTATCTCGTCGCCCACACTCACTACCATGAGCGGAGGGGCCACGAATCGAGGCTGAACTGGACTGGGAAGGAGCTTTGGCTATGGGTTGGGACGATATGGGAGCTTCGGAGCACAAGATCACCGCATTAGGTTCATTTTATGGTCCATCTTTCATCATAGCGTTGAGACGACAGATCAATGATAATCCATATTTTCACGACTTACTGCTAAACAACGGCCGTAGTGGTATGAGACAATGTGCATGTGTGCCCAGGTGTGCACATGGTCCTGAAACCGCTCTTGACAACGTTGGAATATGTTCACTTTATGCAATTTCGCAAAAAAAAAAAAAAAGCAATGCATCCGATATCTATTCCCCTCTAGCTACATGCGCATCAAACTCATCACCTGAAACAGACATAAATACAGGCACATTAGCCTGGACAGTCTGGATATGCATATTCACATGCAAAAAGTGGAAAAAACAAGAAGCGAACATGAGTATGAACAAATGCAACGGTTTGTGAATGGGTATGCCGCGGTTCAATGCCAAGTATCTACGATATAAGAATGGAAAGATTAATATGTAGTTCTCAGCTCACTGTGCACTGGACTCCTTGGACTCTTTGGCTTCGGAAGAGTGCGTGTCAACGGTCGTGACGGGTTCGGCCTGGGAGGCGCTCTTGTTTGGGTTGAGGTCTACTCGGAGCCCGTCATTCGGTGTGAGCGGTACCGCGCTGAATCCGTCGGGATCGAGAGGGGCCTCAGTTGACTTTTCAGGTTGTGGGTTTTGGCCGATGTTCTTCTCGGCTTCCGTTTCGTATGCTGGGAAGCCTTGAGACAGAGGAGACTTGGGGTAGGGGACATCGGAAGCCTCTGAGCTGGTACCATCATCGCGTTTAGGGAGACTGAACTCGCCACTGTCGCGGCGTAAGATTATATTGCTCCATCGCTTTCGACGACTGAGGCTGCGCGAAAGACCGTCTGTGTCCTCGCTGTGCCGTTGCGTGGAATTACGGCGGCCACGGTTAGACTCCGCAGTCTCCGTGACTACTGGCAGGGTTGGGGTAGAAGGTGAAGCAGTCATGCCAGGGTTGGGGCTCGGGGATGAGCTGCGCTTGTCCTGCCATTCGCGGCGCTTCTCGCTGGCCCATGATCCCCACGAGCTGAAGTATGCGCTAGCTTTCTGACCGGCTGCGCTCACCGAGGCCTGGGCTTGGCCTACGTCGATAGAAGGCCTTTGACGGCCAGCGAACCAGGCGCCCGATGCATCGGAGGAGTCTGCGGAGGCCGTTGATGGAGAGCCTGAAGCTTGATCGATGGAGCTGCGCTGGGACTGCTCGTTGCGCTTCCGCTGGGCTTCGCGCATAGACTCAATATCGGACCAGAAGTTATTGAACGCGGCACTGACTTTCTTTTGGCCAGTGCTGAGGTGGCGGTTGAGTGCTTCGCGGCCCTCGCGCACTCGTTCATCGAGGTGAAGATCAGCTACCTGCTGCGACAGTCTTCGCTGGATATCGTCCATTGTCAGGCCACCGGCACTCGGGTGTTTCGGTTCAGTAATGGAAAATAGGAGCGCGTCCGACGTGAGGCGTGAGAAGAGGGAGTAGTTCGATGTTTTCTGCCATTGTGTGAGGAACTCTACGTTGAAATCAAGCGCGGGATCACCCTCGATATTGAAGTTTTGCAGCTGGGCTCTGCTCCGATGGGGCGATTCGCCGGAGTTGAGCGAAGTAAGTTCCTCGTGATACTTCATGGAAGACAGCAGTGCCAACAGGTACTCCTCAAACTGAAGTCGGATAAACTCTTCCGACCCCATGAAGCCTAGTGTCTTCGGTCGCGACGGGTGTTCCTCATCCCATGTTTCATTAACGATCTGTGTGAGGAGGTCAATCCAGCGCCGATCAGACACGGAGAGAGCCAAAGCACTGCGCAGTGTCGGCGATGAAATGTTGATGCTATCTTCATCGAGCTATTTTGTAATTGAAGCCCCGGTCAGACTGAATTCCATGTATGGTTGTACTTTGCGTTGCTCACGTTGATTAAAATGTCACTGTAGCGATCCTTTTGTTGCAGGAGCAACGAGTTCGTTGATCCCACAACGTATGATTTTGTGCCATCATCGGCCAGCAAATCTAGTTGCTGGAGAGGGGTATAGGGTCCAAACATGCTTCCCTAGGAACGGAGTCAGGATTTCGCTTTGTACCAGAATCAAAGACAACACATACCTTTCCGAAAATCTGCAAAGGAAGGCCCATATATGCCAACACTAAAGTAATTAATACAATTCTATTCCAACTCAAATTCACGGTTCGAACATACGGGACGTCCGGTCGCTCGTTTTGAGCGAAGTCGGTTTCTCCACGGTTTGTGCATAGTTGTCAAACGCCGGGTCCGCACAATCTTCCAGGCTGTTGATAAGACCTGGTATTAAAGAAATGAGTGAAAATTGGATCATGCATAGACGTTCACAGCGAGTGCCGAAAAAGAGCATCTGCAACACTTAGTACATAGACCGGAAAGGGTATTGGGAGTATCATGTACCTTGGGTTGCAATAGTAATCCCTTGAAGAGAACAAGTGTCTGATGTTTGAATTCGTGGATCATTTCTCGGAGAGAAAGACCTGTAGACCAAATCAGTACAAGCCCTCGGGAAACGGATGTTGGATGATACCTACCCAGATTCTGATCTTTCGGGCCATCATTCTGCAGGCTAATGGCCAGACCCTCTCGGAATTTCTAAAATATCCATATTAGTCAACTGCGCGCCCACTCTCAGAATTGAGTAGGAACGTACCTTCAAGATATCGATGTCGGAGAAGTCCCTAGAGAAGCATGTCTCAGGTTAGCCGACTGTTCTCTCGGGTAATCACATACCACGTCCGCCGTCATCGAATTCCTTCTATCCCCCTCACAAGGACAACATCTCCCGACGAATGAGAAGCATCTAACATACTTTTGAGCAAACCACGCCGAAGTCACCACAGAGAGCTTCTCGCGCAATTGCCCCACCCTCTGGGGGCTATTTGTAACCACCACGACAGCCTTCTGCACCGTTGACCGAGTCACATCGGGAGGGCGGTTGATCAAAAGCTTGGAATCGAGCTGGCGCGAGCATGCAATGCCGAACAGGGAGGTAGCCGGGGTTGTGGACGTTTCCTTTCGGCGGAGTGTGAAGTAGGAGAACTCCTCGGTCGAACTAGAACAGGACGTGGATCCTCGTCAGTCTAACTGCTCTTCACCCGTATAATTGCAAAGAGTCCCATACAGGTGTGCGCCATCGGATAAGGCCATGAACGGCAGCAATGACCAGTCATTCTCGATTGCCGGGTTCGTTCCTTCGTCGGCGATGCAGTGTTCGATCTCGGGGCCCCTGATAGTTCTGGTGAGCTTCGTCCAATTAAAAAGCTCCTTGCGCCAGACTCGTGTCCACGTTCAACAGGGCACTTACCGTGCATGGTGGAAATCAATCACCAGCACAATCGGGTCGTGTTTGCGTTCAGCCATTTGGGCGATCATGCGGAGTGGGGATTGATTGTTGGAGGATTCGGCAGAGCCGATGCAAGGGTCATAGACAATCTGCACAGGCCCCAGTCCCCATAAACAGCGTAAGAGAAGATCAGGAAGACCACGATCAAGGAATCGCGAGCTCACAGGGGAATTCGATAGTGTTATCGCTCACGTGTTGATTGCGGGCGGTGTGAGCCCCGCGTGGAGTTACTTTAGTTACTAGTCTCTAAGAACAAGAGTTCAACACCGCTCAAGTTTGTATGATTCCCCTTCACCAACCTGCTCTTGACGACGCCGAAGAAACTATGAACAATGGTTTCCAACGAGAAAAAAAGAACAATTAAGAAAAAAGGCAACAGACACGCCGAAGTTTGCAGAAGATTTCCCCAAGAGATATATGGCTCGGACCCCACATCCCGTGAAGGATCCGAAAACAAAAGGAAAGAAACGAAACTCATTAGAGGCTTGCCATTAGGAGCCTATGCGAAAGCCTGGGGATAGTTTCCCTGCACCGGACCCTCGACCAGAGCCTGGCCAGCCTCGTTACCCTGGTCGATGTTGTGGAAGTCGAGAATCTCGGAGTACCTAGTAGTTGTAAGCATGCTGGTCAATCAAACATCCCGGGATGCACCTACATCATAATCTTCCAAGTATCCACGGGCAAGTCGGCATCGTTGAAGGACCAATCGAACTTCTCTTGGGCAACGGGCTCATCGCTGGGGTCGTGGTAGGGCGCCAAGTACTCGTGGGCCAGCGCCTCACCAGCACGAATTCGCTTTTTTGGATCGAAAACAAGCATTTTCTCGAGAAGGTCGACCGCTGCCAACTGTCAGTATGTATGTAAACCCGAGGAAATCGCAACACCACATACCATCCGCATCGGCGTTCTTGAACTTATTGGCCAGTGATTGGCGCTCGCGCTTGGGAAGGGACTTGACGAATCGCAAAGTCTATATCCATCGAGGATTAGCCAGTTATCTTTATGCTCGTAATCTGGGGAATAAACTCACGTTCTCGCTGCAAATGGTCTGGATGACGTCGTCCGGGGGAGTACCCAGCAGCTCGGTAATGATGGAAAATTGATTGACGTGGTCCTTGCCGGGGAACAGCGGCTTGCCCTCCAGCATCTCGGCGAAAATGCAGCCCGCGCTCCAAATGTCCACCTCCACGTCGTACTTTTGCCACGTGAGCATGATCTCAGGGGCCCGGTAGTATCGTGTTGACACATATCCGGTCATCTGCGGGTCCTGGATACGCGCCAGACCGAAGTCGCAGATTTTCAAGTCGCAGTTTTCATTGATGAGAATGTTGCTGGGCTTCAGGTCCCGGTGGACTACACCAGCGGAGTGGACATATTTCAATCCACGCTGCAGATTGTCAGTTAAGAACCTGATTTTTGTCCGGTGGTTAATTTGACTCACGAGAATCTGGTAAAGAAAGTACTGGATGAATTGCTTCTCGAGAGGGCGAGAAGTCAAGAGGCGGTGGAGGTCGGTACCCAGAAGCTCGGTCACGAAGTAGCTGCGGAGGTTAGTACGATGGCGCAAGGAGTTTCGGCGGCATATTTAAGAGACGTACATGTCCTCGAGGGGTGAAATAAAGATGTCGCTCAGGCTGATAATCTGTAGCGGGGGGTTCAGTACTTGGGCATTGATATCCTCGGATTTGCGGAGAGGACCCACGTTCTCGTGCCGGAGATGCTTGAGCAGCTTCAGCTCTCGGTAGGTACGCTTAGATAGCACCGGCGTGCTGAAGGGTTTCATGATCTTCTTGACCGCCACGGGCTGGCCGGTCAATTGGTCGCGCGCCGAGCTACCGGGGACATATTCCGATTAGCCGGAGAGGTCATCGCAACGCGATATGCGAAATGTAAACATACCAGACGAGCCCGAAGGCTCCCATTCCCACCGGCTGAAGGTCCGAATACCTAGAAAGCAAATCTCAGCAAAAAGAATCGATGGCGGGGCAACTGCAAGGCGAACCGGCTGGTGATCTCGAAAGTGGTGCCGAAGATCTGGGATCGCACGAATTCCGCCATTTTGAAGGATCGCAAACGACGCGCTGTTAAAGAGAGGAAGTTTTTTTGATAGAGAGCCCACGAAAGTCAACGATGGAGGAAAGGGGGATATTGGCGGCGTGTGGGGAAAGGCCCTTTCGGTGAAAAGCGCAGAAAACAAGGACGATGACGTCCGCGACGGGCCAGGCAGGTTTCTGTGCAGCTGACTCATCCCGATCTCCTCTGGTTTCGTGCCTGCCCTACGGACTTAGGCTTTCTAGGCTATTTGGATTTTCTATTTTTACAGGGACGATAGACGGGATTGGTCTTCTAGATGACATTTCCACTGTGTTTCATCCCCTCCTCACTTGTCGTGTTCCCTGAAGTACCGTGATCTGGTGGCCGCTCCACCAACCGCGCGGCTTTGTCTAGACCGGGTCCATTGTCGGAAGAGTCTTCCCACTCATGGGGATAGAAGGGATTGTAAGTGGAAAGGTACTTACTATAGAGTATATACGGGAGATTACCCAAGGGCATTGTATTCGAGCCATAGCTGAAAACAAACCGGATGATAATTATCGCGCTTAGCCCGGACCCAATACACCTGCTTCGTTGTGCGGCGGTCATTCGCGGCACGTTGCCCCATTTGGGGACTTTGGCCTCCCGGACTCGTACAGTCGTGGCCTTTGCTCCTTACTTTATCGGGGTATGATAGCCCTGATACACATCTGCTGGTGCTGCGTGCAGCCTTGATCCGGTCTAGACCGAGATCTCCCACGCGAGGAGAGATCTCTATCTCTCCACCGGCGGCTCCAGGTTGGAAGTGGTATGAGGCATTTAGAGACGGCTCGATACGCATACCCAAAAGCCTATATGGACAGCCATACGAAAGACCGGAACTTTAGACGAACCTAGACGAACCTAGACGAGCCCAAGCTATGGTTCGCCCGCTGGCGCGAACTGAGACACGTGAAACAAAGCGAGCCACGCTACTACACGAGTACAAAGGCATGCCCAGGAATGCGACAAGGCATTTTTTGGGTTTCATACACCGAAGACATGGTTGGGCAGTGCAGAATACGGATAGTATTATACTAGGGGTTGTTACCATATTTACGTAGGGCACCCAGTCAGCGTTGAGGGGAAATCCTTGGAATCTCGGAAATATATCTACACCGGCCATTCTCCTGTACCCCTGCACATCCCTTTACCGCGATTCCACATCGGATCAGATCAGTACCCAGGAATTCCCTACACCGTATTTCGATTCCGGAGGAGTCATGTTCCCTTTTATATACACATCACCAACGATACTCGATATCATATGCACTCCACGATTGCGAGAAACGTGGGGAGAGCACGTGAACGCGCTGCCTGAGGCGCAGCTGCCCCATGTGCGTCACGACTCTCCACTTCCGAGCTCCGGTGGGTTTCGTCTTACCGTTCGTATCCTTCATCTCTGTAGATATATATGTACATAGATATCGATTTTAAGGTATGAAGACACGGGAATCTCTTGATCTACTTCTACCTATGGTATAATATAGCCGGTCCGGTAATCACTAGCACTTCATCCCATGCGGTCAAGCCCCAGCGGGAATTGCCCGACGTGCCGCCATGGCCCCTAGTCTAAGGTCCGCGCAGTATTTTTTTTGTGCCGGGAATGGCCCGGGTTTGGCCCCAAACCGAAAGGTTCCAAGGACGGGAGAGGCTTAGAGAAAAATCGAGGGCCTGAGAAAAATAGCCGTACCCTGGGCGTGGTAATTACGGGCACGATGTAAGCTCACCCGTACACGTTTTTTACCCCCGTAATCACCCTTTGGCATCTCCACTCCCCCAGCATGACGATGGTCGCACCGACCTGACCTTCCTCCTTCAGCTTCACTCCCCCTGTTACTCTCACATCCACGTCCGTCTTCGACGCCCCTTGGAATTCAACCCCGAACTTCCGGTCTCGCCAGCTCGTTGTGATCCCGCTTCAAGGTCAAATTCGCCCAAAACCCTTTCACCCTCTCGAACCCCCTCTATCCCCGCCTTTAACGTTCACCGGAATCTGTTCCTCGCGACCCCCGCTCGTCGCAACTGTCAACGAATCCCTTCCGTGCTCAGGTTGCGCCGATTGTGATCCCGTGCGTGACGGGTGGCCGTTTTCCCACCCGAGCGAAAGGCTGCGGCCGTCCCGTCGGGCTGACACCTATCGCCTTTGCGCCCCCCCCCCCCCCCGATTCGAGTCTCGTTCCCTGCTGGTTTGGGAATTTTGAAGAACACTCGTGAGCCATGGGGATGTGTTTCAGCTCGGAGCCCGCGGGGGACGCGGACCAGAAGAAGAGAAGTCAGATGATCGATCGGAAGCTCGAGGAAGACTCCAGACGGTTACGCAGGGAATGCAAGATCCTTCTCCTGGGTGGGTGCTCGACACAATCCTTTTTGACTGTTTTTTTTTTTTGTGCGCAGCGTCCGTGGGTATGACTGACTCTTTACCGCAGGGTCCGGCGAGAGTGGCAAGTCCACGATTGTCAAACAGATGAAGATTATCCACCAAAATGGTTACTCGGTCGAGGAGTTGGCTCTGTACCGGTTGACGGTCTACAAGAACCTGCTCGACTGTGCTAAGGCCTTGATTGAAGGATACCGCCTGTTTGAACTCGAACCGTCAAGCCAAAAGGTCAAGGACTACATCACGTTCCTGGAAGAGTATCACGTCGACCCGGATCCCAATACACCGTTGGATTCGAAGATAGGAGATGCGATCACATATTTGTGGAACGATCCCTGCACATCAATGGTTCTGGAGCGCCAAAACGAGTTCTATCTGATGGATTCTGCACCATAGTAAGCGCACTGTCTCCTCCTTATTTGTTTTACCGTGGCACTCACCGGTGAGCAGTTTCTTCGAAGAAGCCAAGCGAATAACGTCCCCGGACTACACCCCGAATGTGTCAGATGTGTTACGAGCGAGAACCAAGACCACTGGTATATATGAAACACGTTTCACAATGGGCCAATTGAGTATACAGTACGTGACCCGAAACTGGCGTCCAAGTCTGATCACTGACTAGTTTACAGCATGTTCGATGTGGGTGGACAGCGCAGCGAGCGGAAGAAGTGGATTCATTGCTTCGAGAACGTGACCTCCATCATCTTCTGCGTGGCCTTGAGTGAATACGACCAAATGCTACTGGAAGAGAGCAATCAAGTAAGCAAAGCCTTTGCGGCTCAATATGAAATCGCCGCTGACAATGTCGTAGAACCGCATGATGGAAAGCTTAGTTCTCTTCGACTCCGTGGTCAATTCCCGGTGGTTTATGCGGACGAGCATCATTCTCTTCTTGAACAAGGTCGATCTCTTCCGACAAAAGCTCCCGCGCTCTCCATTGAGCAACTACTTCCCAGACTACTCGGGCGGCAACGATGTGAACCGCGCAGCCAAGTATCTTCTTTGGCGCTTCAACCAGGTGAATCGCGCACACCTGAATCTCTACCCACAGTAAGAACTATTGCTTTCATCATCTGCACAGGATACAAGGCCCTAACAATCTTTTGTAGCCTTACCCAAGCCACTGATACCACCAATATTCGCCTGGTCTTTGCGGCGGTCAAAGAGACCATCTTGCAGAACGCCTTGAAGGATTCAGGCATTCTTTAAGCCGACAGACCCTGGAAATTTGCCGCTCAGTGACATGACGTATATTTCACAACCTCCTCGCCGCGGAAATTTGCCTCCGTGCCTTTGATTCTTGTCGCCTCTTCAAGGGACCATCATACCTACACTTTACGACCAAACATACCCACCAACTCTTCCGTTTCTCTTGCTTTTCTCTTGCTTCGGGACTAGCTGCTGGCGTTAACGGGCCCTTTCTTTTATAATCCCGGGCTATATCCCACGCGCTGGTTATGTGATACCCCTTATTTGGTATCTACAGCGAGGTATTCAATTTTCTTCCATTGTGGATCTCCTTAGCTCCGGGACCCCAGGTGCAATTGGGGAACGAGCTCGCTGATACCTGCTTTTGGGTTTCCTTTTGTGTATTCAACCCCAAGGAAGAGAGATCTTTTCAACCTCAAAAAGTCACCGGGACTTCAATTGTTAACACCCAGCACCACTCTTGACCCTCAACCTCCGTGTGTCTCCATGTGTCATCAACCGTTTCATATATCCCGAACGATCCGCTTCTCGGATCTTGCTTTTTTCTTTTTCTCTTTTCAGCTCTCTGATGCATATCATGACGGATTTGATTCACCTCCGGTCATGTTCTGCCTTTGTTTCTTTTCTGGATACGCGATTTGGAGCGCTTCAATGCATATGATGCTATTTACTTTTCTTTCCGTGCTGTGCTGTATTCGCTACGGGTTTCAGTGGCAAGTAGCTTTGACTTCCCAATAGTCTCGTTTTATCTTACAAAGACCAGCAATGGTGCGGCTGTCGACGAGCTCCGGGCCTAGTTTCAAGCGCGAGACCCGGGTGCACGGTTATCAGTTACGTTTATGTACCATAATTTTGGGACAGCGAGTCAATCCCGCCGGCCTTTTCTCTTGTCTCCCATTGGCCTGTTTTATATGCATCTCGCGTAGCTGTCGGCACACGCCGCTCAAATTAGGATTAACTGGTTAGCAGGAGGGGAGACGGGAGCGCCCCTCTCCCATGGCACTACCAATCGCTAGCCTGAAGGATCTCTTTTCTTTCCCCGGAATTGTCGAGAGTGGAGAAATGCGGAGATGCAGTGCAATCTATATGCTAACGTTGCAGATGTCGTCATCTGTAGCCGACATAATACCTCGGTTCAGGCCATGTCGTGGACTTATTTAGGGACCTACAACCCGTGGACGTGGAAATCATTCAATAGTTACACGGTCATTTGAGTATGAAGGGTTTATCATTGCTTTGCTCGAGTCTATTTGGGGCTGCAGTTGGAGCTGTATCCCAGTCCCGTCTAGAGGAAGCTACTGAATTTACGCTCACTGTATGTCTCTCGAAAACCCTTTCAGAGTCGTGTTTTTGAAATCTGCCACTGATATTCAATCTTCTAGTATGGCTACCCATTGATGCCATTTGTTACATTCGCCGTTCCTGCTATTGAGGCTGCCAAGGGAACAAATCGATTTGAGCATTACAGAGAGCTTACGACAGCAGACTTCCACGACGTCGTCCGTCCCAACGTAGACACCTTGTACTCGATGAGTATTCTCGATTTGACTCATCATGATCTCGTCGTGAATGTTCCCGTTGTAAAAGACCGATACTGGGTCTTTCCATTTTACGATGCGTGAGTGATCTTCAGCAGACTGACAGGTTGAGCTTAAATAACGTAGTCCAGATATGCCGACAACTACGTCAACATAGGCAGCGTGCATAACAGTACGGCCGGTAGGTATGTGGTGCGCTTTGATCCAAGTGGCCGGCGGCAGCCAGGCCTCCAACTCTGCAGCCAGTCAAAAGAAAAGAAGCTGCGAGGAGAATGCCACGGAGTCGACGGTTACATCAACTCACCCACGGCATATGGAATATTGCTGCCACGATACGCCGTCATCAACGGAACTGCAGAAGACCTACAGGAGATCCATGCTCTCCAGAACAAGAGCGGAATCCACACCATCGAAGCTAGCCAGAAATCAAAGCACCCTGGAGCTCCGTTGACAATCTCCATGCTCAACTCCTCGTTATCATCCAACCCCGCCACCAGAATCATGGAGTTGACAGCCCGTGTCGCCCCCAACAACCCACCACGCAATATCTCAGACTCCACACTGGTCAGTCGCATGTTGAAAGAAGCCGGAATCAACCTTCACCGAGTGACCTACACAGCCCCCAAAGGCCAAAACATAACCCGAGCATATCTAGCATCCGAGAAAAACATGGCAAACGCAGCAATCCAGCCACAAAACCAGCAGAAACTCGGCCATGACTGGGTCCAGCTCACGAATCAAGCTCAGGGAGACTACGGTACCAACTACCTAATGCGCCAGTTTGTAGCATATCGGGGCTATCTCGGCCTCACTCAGTCTGAAGCCCTGTACCCGTCGTATACCGGCGGTGACAATCCACAAACACTGAGCATAGGCCCTAAGGAGGCGTATATCTTCAAATTCCCCAGCAAGCCTCCGCTGGCACAATACGGGTTCTGGAGTCTGACGGCCTACAACGCGGAGCAGTTCCTGGTTTCGAATCCGTTGAATCGGTATGCGCTGAGCGACCGATCCAATATCACCTACGCCGATGGCTCGCGGGTCTATGGGGGTGATGCCCACGCCGATGATAGCTTTGAACTTTTGGTTCAGCCGGCTGATTTGGCTCCTCCGAAGAACTGGACTTCTAAGTACGTCGCTGCTTTTGATTCCTCCTTGTTTTGCTTTTTACGCCTTTCCTGTTCGATATGGGCTCTTTCGTCAATGACTAACTTTATCGCAGCTGGCTCCCGGCTCCCAAAGGTGGTGGGCAATTCTCTCTTACGCGTAAGTCGTTTACTCGAATCGTACGATAGTAGATTGCAGTGGCTGATTATGAAATTAGTTCGGTTTTATGCCCCTAGCGATGCACTGCGGCAAGGAGAGTGGTCGTATCCCGTGGTACGGAAACAAGACGCCATTGTGGCATAAGCATGGTCGTGTAAGGACAATCTATTTGAAGAAAGAAACGCACGGTCCTGGTACGAGACTTTCTATTTCATCTGTCCAGAAAAAATGGAAACCGCCAGGTATCTGGCAGAATCGCTATCATTATGTCCTCCCTATCGTGCGTAGCCTTTTTACACGTCTGCCTTGAGAATAATCAAGCCGTGCTAACGAGAGGATAAACCCGGGTAGTTATTGTTCTGAGACTCCATGCTCCTGTTGTCTATTTTTAAGTTCATTCATCACGGCCGTTCGGCGAAGGCTGAACAGCTCACTCTGAACCTTGCTAGGCAGGATGAAAAGTCCTAATAGTTCTCGAGCTTGCAAACGTTCGTCTTTCCCGCCCCGTTCCCGCCCCCCAACGACGACTTGGAGACGACTTGGAGATACTCGAAGAACATAAGAATAGCTAGCGGTGCACTGTACGATTGCCGATAGCACCGTATTGCATGGCAAATGCGCTACGTAAGTGGCCCGATGGTACATATAACAGGCCGTTTTATACGCTCCGCCCCTTCGGCTCGGGCCCCGCCGGCCCCAATCCCTGCCAAGGACTTCTCTCGATAATTATCTGCCAGTATGCAGTTTAGCTCGGATAATTAGGAGCTGAACTATCGTTAATCATTTATGAGTTGGTCATTCAAGGTTCATCATGTCCAAAACCCCGCGAATAAGTACGAGCGTCCGTCAAAGCTTCAGAAGCGGCGAATCAAGTCGCAGTGCACGGACAATGCGGAGTACTGAGTCGAGCGCCGATCAAGATCCAGACTCTCCATCGCTGCATTCTATAGTTCATGACCGAATTGAATGATCATACCACCCATGGGAACGTTTTGCGCCCAGGCCCCATAGCGAGATACATGGCCGGATTGGGTGATGCTCGATCGGCTGGGACGTCGCATCCTGCACCTCTTTCCCTGTCGACTTCCGAGAACCCCGCCTGGTGTCACCGGATCTTGCAGCCCTCCCCTCTTTTCTCTTCTGCATCCTCTTCGTTTTCTTTCTCATCGTTAACCATGTCCGAACGTCGAGAACGCAAGCCCTCCGTTGGTGCCCCCAACGCCGACCTTCAAGGTCCCATTGGTCCTGGGTTCAGCCGGCCCAAGCACAAGCGTACCTTTACTGGCTTCGGGCCCTCGGAGATCAAGAAAGTCGAAGCGAGCATTCCTGAACCGCTGAGGGAGGCGTGAGTCTTGCATTTATCTATCCCCATTGCTTGCGCTGACTGCGAACCCGGTTTGTCAATAGATGGCGGAAACACGTATGCTGCTCTTCCAGGAACACCCTCGACCGAAACTGACTCAAACTTCTAGTCCGCTTCCGAGTTTACCAACAAGGAAGAATTCGAGGTTCGTGCAGACACATGAGCCCTACTTGAGTACAAGCTGACGGTACCGGCAGAAAGAGCTCGTGCGCCACATCGAGACGACTCTTGCTCGATCTCTATACAATTGTGATGAGAAGTGAGTAGCTACTCCGGCTATCCCCATTCCCTGAAATCAAAGTACTCACTCTGTGAAGTGCGGCTTACTCGGGAACTGCTCTCGCGTTCCGAGACCGGTTAATCATCGAATGGAACAAAACTCAGCAGCGCCAGACATTTACCGACCAGAAGAGGGTCTACTGTATGTTCAAATGTATTGTCAAACTCCTTGACCGAGAGCTAATGCACTGCAGATCTCTCTCTTGAGTTTCTGATGGGTCGCGCTTTGGACAATGCCATGCTCAATGTAGGCATGAAAGACGCTGCTCGCGGTAAGATCTCCTCCCAATTCGTTTTCCAAGTCATGCACTGACTAGATAATAGATGGGCTGGGCGATCTTGGCTTCCGTATCGAGGATGTCATCGCCCAGGAACATGACGCAGCGCTGGGCAACGGTGGCCTGGGACGCCTGGCCGCTTGTTTCCTGGATAGCATGGCGACTCTCAATTATCCAGCTTGGGGGTATGGACTCCGCTACCGCTATGGAATCTTCAAGCAGGAAATTGTCAATGGCTATCAAATGGAGGTCCCAGACTACTGGCTTGACAACAACCCGTGGGAATTCCCGCGACACGAGATTACCGTCGACATCCAGTTCTATGGACGCGTGAAGAACTACCAGGACGAGAATGGCAAGGTCGTTCACTCGTGGGAAGACGGAGAAATTGTCCAAGCTGTCGCATACGACGTGCCCATCCCTGGTTATGGCACCAAAACCACCAACAACCTCCGGCTTTGGTCCAGCAAGGCGAGCAGTGGAGAGTTTGACTTCCAGAAATTCAATGCCGGTGACTATGAAAGTGCGGTGGCTGACCAACAAACTGCGGAAACAATCTCAGCTGTACTTTATCCCAATGATAATCTGGAGCGAGGCAAGGAGCTTCGACTGAAGCAGCAGTATTTCTGGTGCGCAGCCTCTCTGTTTGATATCGTGCGGCGATTCAAGAAGACTCAGAGAGTTTGGAACGAATTCCCTGACCAGGTGGCCATTCAACTGAATGACACGCATCCCACCCTTGCCATAGTTGAGCTCCAGCGTATTCTGATCGACAAAGAAGGGCTTGAGTGGGACGAGGCATGGAACATTGTGACCAAGACCTTCGGGTACACCAATCACACTGTATTGCCAGAGGCCTTGGAGAAGTGGTCTGTTCCTCTCATGCAGAACCTGCTTCCTCGTCACCTGCAGATAATTTACGACATCAATTTGTTCTTCTTGCAGACGGTTGAGAAACGTTTCCCAAAGGATCGGGAAATGCTGTCCCGCGTTTCCATTATCGAGGAGTCACATCCCAAGATGGTGCGGATGGCCTATCTTGCCATCATCGGTTCTCACAAAGTGAACGGAGTTGCTGAATTGCACTCGGATCTCCTGAAGACAACCCTCTTCAAAGATTTCGTGACGATTTATGGACCCGATCGTTTCACCAATGTGACCAACGGCGTCACTCCCCGAAGATGGCTGCACCAGGCCAACCCGTTGCTTTCTGCCTTGATTGCAGAGAAATTGGGTGGCTACGAGTTTTTGACAGACCTGACGCTTTTAGATAAGCTCGAGGCCTTTGTGGACGACAAGGACTTCCGGCGCGAGTGGGCTCACATCAAGACCATGAACAAGCTTCGCCTTGCCAGATTCATCAAGAGCACCACTGGCCATGAGGTGGATCCCAACTCTCTATTCGATGTACAAGTGAAGCGCATTCATGAATACAAGCGCCAGCAGCTCAACATATTCGGGGTCATCCATCGGTACCTCACCATCAAGGCCATGTCGGCCGAAGAGAAGAAGAAGGTCGTCCCACGAGTTTCGGTCTTCGGCGGTAAAGCAGCACCCGGATACTGGATGGCCAAGACGATCATTCACCTCATCAACAAGGTCGCAGATGTGGTCAACAAGGACGCAGATATTGGGAATCTCCTCAAGGTCATTTTCATTGAGGATTACAATGTCAGCAAAGCGGAAATCATCTGCCCGGCTTCCGACCTCAGTGAACACATCTCCACGGCTGGTACGGAGGGTAGCGGTACGAGCAACATGAAGTTCGTCATGAACGGAGGTCTAATCATAGGAACCTGTGATGGTGCCAATGTGAGTCAGGTCCCAACCTAGTCATATATGACCAATCTAACATGTCCAGATCGAAATAACTCGCGAAATCGGCGAAAACAACATTTTCCTCTTCGGTAATCTTGCCGAAGACGTCGAGGAACTCCGCCACCGACACTTCTATGGCGACTTCCAGCTCGACCCGCAACTGGCCAAGGTCTTCACCGCGATCAAGGGGAACATGTTCGGCGATGCAGCCGACTTCTCCGCTCTGACCGCATCCATCGAAGAGCACGGCGATTACTATCTCGTCTCCGACGATTTCAACTCTTACGTTACTACCCACGAAATGGTGGATGAAGCATTCAAAAACAAGGAAGAGTGGCTAGCCAAGTCGATTACCAGTGTTGCGCGCATGGGATTCTTCTCCACTGACCGCGTTATCAACGAGTATGCCGATAGTATCTGGAATGTCGAGCCGCTTGAGGTTAAGGATTGAGGATTGATTGCTCGTTCTGCGCTCACGTTAACACTCTCCTTCAGACAGCTTGCATTGTTTTGGTCTTTCGTTTCAACTATATCACTAGCCCGACGGCATAATTCTAGTCTTAGTAAATACGTTCTGAGTCAGTAATCTTTGAAGTTTACAGTATGAATCCACGGTCGTAATCTATTTGTGAAAGGGAAAAGGTAAACAAATACAGCAAAAAACACCAAATCTGCAAAGTGAAGAAGACGAGGCTTATCATCAACTTCGAGGAAACAGTTCCCCGAATGGCCTAGTGGTAAGAGACACTGAACGGAGGGTGGGCAGCCCGTCCGTCGACACCGGACAAAGCCTACTTATACTTAGGGCTGTCTATTCACATCCGAAGTTTGCATTATCCTCAAAATAGGGCAGACCCAATGAATTGCCATCTAGCGTCTATCATGACTGTCTAAAATTTTATCTCCTGAAGACCGGAATGTCGAAATGAAATAAAACAAACCCGCAAAAATCATGACTGGGATATGACAAAATAACACCAATCCCATGCGTTTATCATGATAACAAATGCTGAACCAACCTCACGTCACGCTGGAAATATCACAAGCAACCCAAAAATAAGCAGATTTAAACTGTAGTAGCAGGCTCATCCGCCTCGTCAATAGTCTTAGGCTTATAGTCCGAGAACGTCTCCGGCCACAGGAACATCTTCTCCTCATTAGAAGGCGTCGCAGCAGCCATGAGCGTAGGTACCGCCTCCTTGGACGAAATCCGTCTCCAAAGGTTGGCCCGCGGGTTATAATGCACCGGCTTACCCACACCACCAGTCTTCTTCTGGTCCTCGCGCGAGATCTTCTCGATCTCCCGCTTGATGTCGGAGAAGGTGTCGTAGGGGATGAAGGGGATCTTGTGCTCGATGCAGTGCTCCTCGAGACGGAGGCCGCGCCGGGCGAAGAGCACGTCGGCGTGGCTTGCAGCCGCTAGGTCCGAGACGCCATCGCCGATGAAGACGATAAGCGGCATTTCGTCGGGGTCGCATTGAGATTGGGCGGCGGCGCGGGCTTCGTCGACTGATAGGGCCTTGTCGTGGCCTGTATCGGTGTCATGGCGCCAGATGGGCTTCCATTCACTGCCATCTACGCTGATAGTTGCGTCGTTTGCGACAATGTCGATGGTGGAGGCCTAGTCGTTGTTAGTTTGCGTTCGACCTGTAAATGATTCAAGTGGAGATCGGAACGTACCTCCTCCTCGCCGATGAATACGTCCAGGGTTCGCTTGAGGATGGGCTTCAGGCCGGCACTGATAATGTGGAATGGGAAACCGTTGGCTCGACAGTACTGGTGGAACTCCTGGAAACCGGGGTCCAGCGAGAGAGACTTTTGCATAACCACGAAGCCGTCGTCGAAGGGGACATTGAGGGATGCCCACATGTCCTCGGAGACCTCACGGTAGGTCCGCTCGCCGTTCTTCATCTGTTCTTCCAACTTGGCCAGACCCTCCTCGCCACAGCCGTGGGCACCGACGAGGATGTGGCCAGTGTCTTCCATGAAGATGGTGCCATCGAAGTCTATTGTCGAGTTAGTTATCCTGCGCATTTAATTGGCCCGGCGCTATGTGCACAATAAACAGGGCCCCCCTGGTCGAGACAGGGTCTAGATGTTGGACAGGTCTGGCTAGCATACCGGAGAAGATAACAATCTTTCTCTTCTGAGGAGTAGGCGCAGGGGCCGTGGGTTTCATATTGGCGTTGGTCATTGTGAAGGCTACACAAGAGTGTAGAGATGCAGAAAAGGCGTAAATAGAGAGATAGGTGTAAGATAGATGATTGAAAAGACGAAGAGACGAATTAATCAAGACGGGGAGCCCGTGATCGTGGCAAACAAGAAAAAGAACCAAGTTTATGACGTAGCGAAGCCGCGACGATATCATAGTGGGTCCACGGATACCTTTGGCGCCCGCAGTAAAAATGTGTTGAAAAAACGTGCTAGAAGTCGGGACCACGATCGGCGCCACTGCCGAATCCGTGACTTTTGATTGGATGATAGTCAGATCCCGGGTCCGAAAAGCCGAAAATTGACGTCCACTGACTTCCGAGCCCGAGAACGACTCTGGATTGGCTGGCCCGCTGGACCGCCGGAAACGGTGGAGAACGCGATCGTTAAACATTGTACATTATAACTATCTAGCTCGAGGTAAGCTCGGTGATCCTTCTCTGTAATTCGGGAACTGTCCGCAGTTGCAGTTCAAGCTCATCTTTCTCGCTGTTAATGGGGTTAGCATAGCCTTAATGTATGGCTGGGGCTGTACATACTCTTCCAATTTCAACCGACGCTCCCAATCGAGCCCGGTAAAGACGTAACTTCCCTGGCCATCAAACTGCAGAATCTTCTGGTGGTATTTCCAGAGACTGCGACGGTGCGAGACCGTCATTAGGGTGATGCCCAGCTTCTTGGCCGTCTCGTACATCACCTTCTCAATCTCCAGGGTCACTGAGGAAGTACATTCGTCCAGAATGGCGAACTTGGGACGGTGGTAGAACAGACGGGCCATCGCGATGCGCTGTTGCAGGCCACCCGATAGTACATCGCGCCACTCCTCCTCGGCGTCCCAGCCGCCGGGGCGGTCGACGACAGAGGCGATCTCGACAACGGAAAGAACCTCGTACAGATCATCATCGGTCACACCTTTGGCGCGCATCTCACGCACGCCGTCCGGGTAAATGACCTGCTGGCGGAGCGTACCTCGCGACAGGTAAGGCCGCTGAGGGATGTAGAAAATATCTTCAAATGATGGTTTCTTGACCGTACCGCCATACACAGGCCAGAGTCCGCCCAAAATGCGGAACAACGACGACTTACCGCACCCGTTGGGTCCGACAATCAAGAGATGGTCGCCAGGGTAGATGGTGAAAGACAGTTTCCGCACCAGGACGTCGCCATTGGGCGAGACGATCGGGACATCGGTGAACTCGATGCAATCGCTTTCGATGACCTTGCCCCGACCAGAGAGAACTGCTGCATTCTCATCGGTTGATGCAGAAGAGACCAGCTTCTTTTCGAATCTCCCGGCCCCCAGGTCATCCATTACCTCCAGTAATGATGAAACGCGGGCAGTGAAACCGGCCAACTCGGAGATCTCCTTGTAGGAGAACATCAGACGACCAAAGGCATCCGACGAGGATAGCAGCATCCGTCGGTTCGTGACAAAGTCTACCCGGTGTTAGCTAAACATACAGGCGCGGGGAAATAAAACTCACTTTCGGTACGGTCACCCATGGTATGAGTGACCTGGCCAGGGATCTTGAAAAAGACGGGCACACTGCAGAGGACCAGGCCCAAAGCGCCCCAGAAGTATTTAATAACAAAGTCCTCCATGAATCCGTGGTATAGGCGCCGGCGCAAAATGCGGTTTACGTGCTTGATGAGGGTGAAGTAACCCTTGTCCAAAGTGTCCTTCTCGGCTTCATGGCCGTGGTAGAGGGCGACTTCTTCGCTATAGTCGATGAGACGCGAGTGCAAGAATCGGAACTCGCCCTCGAGGCGGGCCTCGTCGGCGACATACTTGCCAAACGGCGGGGTGAGCATGCGCATCACGTTAGCTGATAACTGCACCAGCAGACTCATGATGAACATTCCCTCGCCTCCGACATTCTTAGAAAGCGAGTAGTTGTAGATGCACATGTCGAGTATGGGCTTGGCAAGGTTGGAGTAGAGCTCAGCCAAGCTGTCCGAGAAGCGCGACACGTCGACTGTGACAAGCTGGTCTGGGTTCTTGATCCGATCGTCCAGGGCGGAGATGGCGTAGAAGGTCATGTTTGACAGGTATTTGTCATGTATATAATCTGTCAGACGCTTCCGATAACTCAGCGCGAGCTTGCACTGGTGGTACGAGAGCTAAGAAATGCGGAGATCCAGTTAGCCACCAGCTTCTCCACGATTGCATCTCCTCCGGG